>JBBMKD010000053.1:54737448-54789618 GCA_037834095.1 Argya squamiceps
TTGGTTTTTGCTTGGTTTTTGCTTGGTTTTTGCTTGGTTTTTGCTTGGTTTTTGCTTGGTTTTTGCTTGGTTTTTGCTTGGTTTTTGCGTTTTTGCTGTTTGTTTGTTTTTTGTTTGTTTGTTCCTATTTCTCCTGAAAGCCATATTAGGAGGCATACCCAAAGATCTGCCAAAAATGCAAGGTGTCATTAAGTACAAGTAAATAACTCTTGAGGTGGCTTATTCTCCACCTTCTCCTGTTAACCTTTCTGCTGAACAGTCTGTTTGGAGTATAGCTCTAGAAAGCAGAGGGAGAACATTGCCAACCATTTTCCAAATTCAGTGCCTCACCCAGACTTTTCAAATTGTAATGTCCAAAGTTGGATGTCAGCAGATTACCTTAATTACTCTGTGCAGTTTTCAAATTTGCATCTGGTTATACAACCTGTACAAGGACAGACATAGAGCTGCTCGTTTTAACACTAATTGCATAAAAGTCTTAAGTGTCCTAACAATAACATCGTCATCCTTCTTCCAGCAAATCTGTGTGCAACAGCCAACAATTTAAATTGTCAATGTTTGATTTATCCAAATTGCATTAATTACTAAATAGACACTACAGCTTAATAATCACTCTACCACTATATGTTTAATAACAGTAGTTCAGTTTTGGATTACCTTGCTTCCCTCTTCCCAGTGTACTCAATCCCTGTCATTCTTGTAGAATTTTACTTGAGGTTTTGTCATGCCATATTGGGATATTCCAAGCTCTACAAGTCCTTCCTGATTGTTCTCCCTGGGTGGATGAATATACTCTCTGGAATTGAGATATATTCAGCCTGAAAAGAGAAGGCTTCATGGTGACCTAATTATGGCCTTGCAGTGCCTGAAGGGAGCCTCCAATAAAGATGGAGAGAGACTCTTGACAAGGGCCTGGAGTGACAGGACAAGGGGGAATGGCTTCACACTGACAGGGAGCAGGGTTAGATTGGATATTGGGAAGAAATTCTTCCCTGTGAGGGTGGGTAGGCCCTGGCACAGGTTTCCCAGAGCAGCTGTGGCTGCCCCATCCCTGGAGGTGTTCCAGGCCAGGTAGAATGGGGCTGTGAACAACCTGGTATGGTGGAAGGTGTCCCTGCCCATGGCAGGGTCTTGGAACAAGATGGTCTTTAAGGTCTCTTCCAGACCAAGCCATTTTAAGATTCTATGAAATAATTGGCTTTAACATGGAAAGGGTTAATGTTAAAGACCTTTTTTTTCTGTCTCCATTGGCTGCTAGAAGAGTGTGTGTAGACAGTTTAGCTGATGAATGATTTCTTGTTTGTTTATTTGGGAGCTCGGGTTTTCTTTCAATGTTTTTTCTCAGGGGACTGAAAGAAAGTTTTATAAACCTCACAGCAGTCACAGACTGGGAAATAAGAAATACTTTTTCTAATTGAAGCTGTAGGAAAAAATAGACTCAAGGGAATACACAGTGTGGAAGCTGTGTCCATGGTTTTTTTGCATAGCTGTAACCCTAATTTTGTGTTTTCTTTTAGAGACAATATCCTCACGTTTGTGAACATATCAGTAGAAAATTTCTGTTGGCTTACGGGGCTATGCAACATTCCTTGCTTCAATTAATTCTGTTAATAAGGCAATTCAGTTAAAAAGATGCACAAATCCAGCAGGTTCAGTTTTGAAGTACCAAAATATTCTGTTTATTAGCCTTTTTTAGTTGTATGGGAGCATGGCAGCCGATCAAGTTTAAAAAAAAAAATCTTCAATGCTTTAGTCTGTCCTGGCTATCTCTTAAGTATGCATTGTTACCATTCACATAAGGTTCTAAATTTTTGTCTGTGGCCCAGTGTTGGAAACAAAATTTGACAAGTGAACACTCACCTGAAGTGTTGTATTGTTGTTGGGGTGAGTCAGATGTTGCTGCTAATTGATGTGGCCTGAAAATGTGGTTTGCTGATGTGTGCTGCAAAGGACTAGATCCATTCAGTGGGTGATGACTTTGTAAAATTGAAAGAATTCTAAAGAAGGCTTGATAAGAAAGATTGATTTCCATTTCTTTAAGATCTCATCAATAAAGGTGGTGTTTTCTTCTCTGCCTTGCTCAGCAATGAAATGTGCCCCACATTTGATGTACAACCACTGCCATACAACCTGTGTGAAGAGCTGTGAGAATAATACCAAAGTCAGTGTCTGCAAGGATTATCCCACTGAAGGCTGCTTCTGCCCAGAGGGAAAGGTGATTTTTGGTGACAGCTGTGTTAGTGAAGAAGTCTGCACTCAGTGTGTCAGTGAGGATGGCACACACCATCAGGTAACTACATTCACAGCAACCTCTGGCGGTGGTTGGAGTTCACACTTTTGAAAGTAAATCTGTTTTCCCTTTGGACACTTAATTTTCTAGCTCAGTTCCTCCTAATCTGCTGGCTGTCAGCCTCATTTAGCTCCCCTAGTGTGAAATTGGCTGGGACTGGATATAAAGATCACAGCTGGGACTGTACAGACCTGGCAAGGCATGACAATTCCATGTGGAGGGGGACCTAGAGGAAAGAGAGGAAGAGTGATGGCATAAGTGAATATTAACTAAGATAAACATCTCCATTCAGCAGACTTACAAGTAATGACAATTTAATCATAAATCTGAATCCTTTAATTAAAATGTGTTGTATTGTCTTTGCAAAGCTCACTGAAACCCTCCTGAGGGACAGTGCAGAGACAGGGATCAAACTCTTCTCCCTGTGACCAGGGACAGGACCCAGGGAATGGCTGGAGCTGTGTCAGGGGAGGGTTAGGGTAGGTATCAGGGAAAGATTCCTCCCCCAGAGGGTGCTGGGGCACTGAACAGGCTCCCCAGGGAATGGTCACAGCCCCAAGGCTGCCAGAGCTCCAGGAGCATTTGGACAAAGCTCTCAGGGATGCACAGGGTGGGATTGTTGGGCGTCTGTGCAGGACCAGGAGCAGGACTCAATGATCCCTGTGGGTCCTTTCCAATTCATGTGTGAAAATATTTTCAGTGGTTGGTGGGGGAGTGGTGAGATCAAGTCACCACTTATTGATGGTATGTCAGGTAGTCTTTGTGTGTGTATATATATATATATATAATTTTTTTTTTTTTTGAGAACTATTCCTTTGATGAAATTCATCATTTTGGTTTTACTGCAAACCCACTTTGTTTAGTTGAGGCAGCCCTCTCTATGGCAGTATGGCATGGGGAAGAGCTGTGGATGCTGGGTACCAGACTGCAGTGAAAGACATTGTTGATTCCAGCACCACATAGTGGGTGTGCTCCCTGTTCCAAACTCTTCCCTGTGTCCCCTGTTCCAAGGGGGTGGTTCATTTTCATCCCCAGCTACTCAGCTCTTAGAGTTTGCATGTACACCAGCCAGTCCTCTTCAATCCACATTTTTGTTATAGGATTTGAAGGAGAAGGGACTTAAATTGCAGTGTTTTATGAGCTTTAGATCCTTAAGGAGATTTTTGGGTAGGTGGAGGACAGGGGAGGATCAGTTCCTGTAGCTGTTTTGCCTCTCCATCATTCCAGGCTTAGCTTTGTGAGTGATACAACAGACACTTGGGTCAGGATTTCCTTAACCTCCTTCTTTTCTTATGGTGCTCATTCCTCTGTTCTTTTCTACCCTAGATAGTGTTTATGGAATTTTAGTCCCAACACTCACACAAAGTGACTTAAAACATATAACTGTCTCTGAGTATAGGTGCAGTATGCTTAGATTTATCCTTTTTTTTCTCTCTATCTCTATTTCTAAAGGGCTCAGCAGAGTGTTAGTTTTAAACCATGTTCCAGAGTTTTCCAAATGACAGCATTTTTTTTTTTTGTGGCATCCTGACCTACTCTGTGTTCTCACCCAGAACCTAGATTGGTTGTGCAAATTAAAATGTCTGATAATGCATCCATCCACTCTTACCTCTCTATTCACATGGGTGTTAAATGTGCCTAGTTCTGTATGAGTAACTACAACTTTAATATCAATGATTTCCACTCATTGGAAGGAACAGTGATTGAAAAATTATTCTCTTTACTGGTGGTTTCTGAAAGTGCTCATGACCCCCAGGTGGTCACCACAGTGATGGTTTTGGTTTTAGAGGTGATATAGTGCTTTTCCAGTCTTCAGTCCACTGGAGAGTCAAGTGATGATACTCCAAATATTCTTCATATAAAAATATGCACTATTTATTCTCTATTTTGAAGACTTACTAATTAGGGAAAGCAGACACTTCTCTGTATTTCCCAAAATACAGTGTTTCCCTTATTGCCACTGAACATGCAATCATGGTATGTAGTAGCACCAGTCCACTGCTACTCACAATAGCCTGCAATTGCATTTATATCTGAGCTTTTTTGACACTTAAAACAGTAGTAATTCCTCATCCCATCCCACATTCTTTGCATCTTTTGCTAAAATGGCACACTACAGTCATTGCAGAATCATGAATCTGCTTAGTTTTTTACTGTTAACAGAGCAACCAACCCTTCATAGATAAATCTTCATAAATCTTCTGGTTTTCCAGGTTAATGTTACTCACCCTCACCCACTCCCATCCTCCCATCCCAACACACCAGTGAGCCAGAGCATGGGATTTCTATCTAACACGCTGTTGGGTGTTTTTTTATTTTCCTTCAGCACATGGAAACGTGGATTCCTGAGGATGAGCCCTGCAAGATCTGCACGTGTCTCGATAACAAGAAGATAAACTGCACGGCCCGACCCTGCCCGACCATCAAACGTAAATTCATTTTGCTCTGTGACTGGACTTGAATTGATATTTTGGTTCCTGGCTTCCTGGCTCTTACCCAAACTTGTTTTGTGGATGTTTTCTCCAGCTGTCCAGTGTGGTCCGTGTGAAGTCGCTCGCCTGCGCAGGGGCCCTGGCCAGTGCTGCCCTCAGTACGAGTGTGGTAGGTTCTTGTAAACTCTTGGAATCTTCTTGGTCTGTACTTTTACCAGATATTTCTGAGGTATACAGTCCCTTTTTAAAAAAGAAAATATTTAATTCAGTGCTGCATTTTTGATACCACTGAATGGTTGTACAATCTGCCGTGTGGAAAACCAAACAGCTCCCTAGGATATGAGTCTCTATTCACTTCCAACTTTGTCCGTCTTTCTGTAGTATATGAGGGAGGGAATGGAGCAATTTGTTTTTGTCTAAATGACATTAGAATGTTTTTTTTTTTTCTCAAGCATTTATTTTTGCATCATCTATATTTGCCCATTAAATATAACATTAGAACCTTAATCCCCATAACCCGAGCTTGAACTCTTCTCTAAGCTATTTTGAAAACAAACTCTGACCTGTTGAACTCTAATGTACTTCATATTTTAAGACAGCAATTGAGTGTGAGTTTAATGGGGATGTACATGTGTGTGTGTGTCCTTTCTTGAGGACTAAGTAGGCGTGGTTTTAACCACTCTCTGAATTTCTGCTCTCAGTGTGTGACCTGGTTTCCTGTGATTTGCCTCCTCCCCCTGTCTGTGAGTTTGGCCTTCAGCTTGCCCTGACCAACCCCGGAGAATGCAGACCAAATTACACATGTGGTAAGATCATTTTTCCTAGCAGGGAGTGACATTGGAACACTGCATTTCAGCAATACTGACAGCTTCCTTTAGGCATTATTTTTCCCCCTCTGAAAGGCTTGATTTTGGTGCCAACAGACATGTAATGATTTCCCAGACTTGGCAGAAGTGTGTTGTTGGCACTTTGCATACACTTTCAAATTAAGGACAAGAAAAACACTTTATTCTTGGACATGTGTTCTCTGACTCTGATGCTTATTTTATAAATCTTCTTGTTTGTGTAAGAGACAAGAATTTTTTTGGCAGGGTAGGAACTTTTTCAGAGTTCCTGAACAAGAGCCTTTTATATCTACATTACTCTTCAGGCTTTAAGCAGATTTATAACAGTTTGAGGTGGTGATTAATGCCTTGCTGCCAGAGAACTGTCCTGTTCACTGGCAGCACTCTGAAAATCCACGAGCTTGACACAGTGCCCACCTTTTCCTGCCAGCCTGCAACAGGGAAATGTGCAGCTCCATCCCAAGCCTTTCCTGCCCGTCGCATCGGACGCTGACCCTTGTCAAGACCGAGTGCTGTGACAAATATGAGTGTGCCTGCAGCTGTAGGAACTCCACTGTGAGCTGCCCCCCGGGCTATCTCTCCCAGTCTCTCACCAATGACTGTGGCTGTGTGTCCACCACCTGCATTCCAGATCGGGTAAGGGAAGTGAAATGTCTTTTCCACGTGGAGTTGGCAGCACCAGAGCAAGCAGCTAGATATGAGACTGCTGGAAAGTGATGCCAGGGCATTTTTAATTTACAAGGGCATGAAAGAAACACACTATTACTTCATAATGCTGCTTCCTTTATTACAGTAATTTATTTTGATATAACCGGTCCATTTTTTGTGACTTTAATGTAAAAAAAAACCAAAAAAACAAAAAAACCCCCATTTGAAACTGAAAGGTCACTCAAACATCAGGAATTTCAGAGGTGATTTTTGTTTTCAGGTAATAGATATACGTACTTTGGGACCACTACTGTTACTATATATTCTTTCAGTCCCATACTAAATTTATTGACATATTTGGTACACTTCAGATCTAAAATTCCTTGTGCTCATTGATTACCTTTGTCTCTGCCTGAGGTGGTGTGTCTTTTAAAACTACATCAACATTTTTATGTTTTTGCCTAATTATGACTCCACTAAAGCTTCACTAGGATATATTTTCCTTATTTTGCCAACCTTTTATTAAGTTGTTATATTATGTTAACCTTTAAGATAAAGTTGCTTAGAGGAGAGGTTGCAGGCAATGTAACTTTTTCATTAAACCTGAACATAGGGTTACATTGCCTTGCAGCTCAGGACATCTACCTTTTATTGTCCATTTCTGAATAGTTCATGACCTTACATAATTCATTTAATGTTTCTGGGACTTACTTGCTCTAGCTATAAAAATAAGTGATGTTCTCTCTTTAATGCCAAGCTTTAAAATTTACTCATAGAAAGTTCAATATAAGGGATGGCACTGATTTTTAGGGGTAGCTGTGGTGGCCTGAGGATACAAGAGGATGAAAGCTTTTAGCTCCAAGAAGGATGTCTTCAGATCAGATGGTTTAGCTGGAATAAGTTTTGTCTTCAAGGCTCCTTCTAGAGCACTTACTGTTTATTATCCCTAAATTTTGGGTCACATTATACTTACAGAGAAACTGAGACCCCAGGCAGCTCCAATGACTACAGATAAAACTCTCCAATTTATTTTGTATAAAACAGTAGCTTTGTTTGTACTTATTTTTCCTTCCCTCAAAAGACTGGCCACAATTTTAAGACCTGTAGCATTTCTAAGGAATTCAAAATATTCCATAGAATTTATGGTTGCCTTCACACCTTAAAATGCTGCCTTTTGGAACCAGCAGTGTGCCCTGACAGCAGCAGTGTGCTCTTCTATATATTAATTATTGCATTTAATAGGTATGTGTGCACAACAACATAGTCTATCCTGTTGGGACAACCTGGGAAGATGGGTGCAGGGAATGCTCTTGCACCAGTGTGAGGGATGATGTTACAGGACTTCGGATGACGGAGTGTCGTGACAGACAGTGTGACACGTTCTGCTCTCGGGTGAGTAACACTTCAACCAGTGCAATAACCAGCAGAGCTCTGCAATGATCCCTTTTAAGCCTCCTTGTTTAGACTGTGACCAGAGAAAATTAGAAAAATAAGTGTTGTAGCAATGGATTATCTTGGGAGAAAAATCTAAGAGCATTAGTCTGAGCATTATTGACTTTATTTTAGGGTTATTGTTTTAGGACCACATCTCACTGCCAAGAAAATCAGTGACAAATTTAGTCTACATTTTGATAGAAGAAAAGCTGCATCCTGAAGTGTCTGTCATTTACAGCACTTGCACAATAAGTGTTCATGATGGCTGAAGTTCAATTGCAGATGTCTGTTCTAGCTCAAGCTCACTTTCTGAAGTTCCCATTTCAACTCTGTTGCTCACCTCTGCCTCTTGTAGCAGTAATAACACCTCATGCTGGGATCTTTATTGTGCTCAGACATCTGCTACATCCTATAAAACCCAGTGGTTTACTTTTGGAAGCCTGCAAAGGAAGTGTGAGCCTCTTTGTTTTATTAAGATGGTCAAACAGGAATAGACAGATAATTGGTACAAAGAGTTGGTAGGGGAATGTGATTTAAGACAAATATTAGGGAAAGGTTCTTCTCCCAGAGTGTGGTCAGGGACTGGGACAGCTCCTCAGGAAATGGTCACAACCCAAAGCCTGACAGAGCTCTAGAGGTGTTGGGACATGGTGGGATTGTTGGGTGTCCTGTGCAGGGCCAGCAGCTGGACTCGATGATACTTGTGGATCTTATATACTGCATCATTTTCTAGGACCAACCAAAAAACCCCAATCCATTAGGGAAAAAAACAACAAAGCAAGTACAGAGTTTGGTAAGAAAGTTTGAGGATGCCAAATGCAGTAAAAACCATGAGAGTAGATGTGTGGGAGTTTTTACCTGTTGCAAGACAATCCCTTCAGTTTCTGTGTGTAGAAAAGACTTGTCTCTGTTAGGGCAATTTTAATGAAATATTAGGTCTAAAGTATCTGGCTGTGTTTCAGCTCACATCAATAATTTATCAATAATTTGTTATTCCAATAAAATCTCATTAATGCAGAGATACAGTTCCTTGACATTGCAGCATGAAAAAAAAAATCTGGTTAAAAACACATAAATAGACTTGATGGAAATGATGCCAATTCTTTATAGAATTTGTCATTTCTTCATCTCCTTTAATGGTTATCAAGGCTGTACAACCAACACCATAACTGTTAGACTAGCTCAGATGTTTTCCTCCTTTGCTTACTCCTGATTCAGTGGATATCAAGGACATCAGCAGTGCTGTCATCCAGTTTGAATTGACCTTAAACTTATTTGGCAGATTAGATGGCATTAAAATTTTTATTGATACCAAACACATACTTCAGTCATGAATCATTACTAGGATGATATTTAAACTCTGTGCTGCTCCTGGTTATTAATTTCATTGCCAGGTGTTAAAGTTGTGCAGTATCATTTTTGAAAGTGTCATCTGACTTCTGTGAAAACAGCTTGGAGATTTTTTTAATCTTGGTACACAGAAAAAAAAAAACCTAAAAACCCCATAACATGTACTAGCTCTTGGATGTTTACTTCTCTTGAGTTTGCCATGCAGAAAGTTGCATCTGATACTTCAGATTCTTCAGACATGTATTTAGCAGATAAAAGTAATGTAAAACTAAACACTCAACAGCACAACTTTTCTCACAAAGCTGGGTCAAGGTCTGGCATCACATTTTATGATGTTATTTGAAATAAACTTCCATATCAAAGTCCTTTGATTATCAAGGTGTGCTAATGTGCTTCATATTCCAGATCAGGGGCAGTTCATGAAGGGAGGGAGCAGTTGGGAATCCCTCAGTAATTCAGTTTGACCAAAATAAAATTATACTTATTTTTACAGGCATTTTCACATGAACAATACTATGTGACAGAACATCTTTCCTTCTGCTCTGTACTGAGATCAGAGTTATGTTGTGCCCCTTGGAGACTGCCTAACTTTTACATATAGAATATTTTATTTCTAATTGGATTAAAGCTTTTTGCTTTCTTGCACTTAGATATTTCACTGTTTCAGTATTTGGCTTCTTGCTTTAGGAGATTAATATGTATTAAAAGTGAGAATTGGGATTCCTGTTGCTTCTGTGGGTTGGGCTTTTTTTTGGACCTATTTTGCTAGATTTATAAGCTTTTTCTTTAGTAACAGAGGGCCCACTGTTCAATTTTCGTGCTGCTTATTTAGTTTTCCATAATTAAGTGCTAGACTTTGATAAGATACATAATCTCTAGTGTTGCATAGTAGTTTTATTTTGTCATCTTAATTTGTAGAATTTCTTTCAAATGCCTTTTGCAGGTAAACTGTTGTCTTCCACTGTTGGACTTGGCAGTGCTGGGTTAATGGTTCAACTTGGTCTTAAAGGGTTTTTTTAACCTAAATGCTTCTATGAAAAGATGAAATGCTCAGTCAAAATCGGTCCCTGGATGACATTTCTGAGCAACCTGCATCCCCCCGTCTGCTTAAACACAGATGTCTGAATGTGCTCAGACTGAATCCTACCCTTGAATTTTCTGGAATCGGAAGGGCAGTTGTGAGAGCTGATTAAACTCCAAGATGCCATAATACCAATTTTTACCTTTAATTTACCTTTGTAAAATACTGTTATACATATAAAAATGATTTTTTTAATTATTAAAAACCTCCTCATAATTATATCTGTTCTTTTCCAGACTCTTCTTTTCATAAAAGGTTGCTAACATTGAACATTGATCCAAAAACAAAACACTGGGATTGATGTTCTTGTTTGCCTCCTCTTCCAGGATAACAAAGTCCTTTCTTTTTCTTTCCTTCTCCAGGGCTACAAGTATATTGTGCCAGAAGGGGAGTGCTGTGGGAGATGTCAGAAAACTGCCTGTGAGGAGCCCCACTTCTGGCCTCGGGGTGATGAAGATCCTCCTTTGCATGAGGTGAGGCTCCAGTGGGATGGACACTTTCCCTCCTAGCAAAAGCCCCCCTGTAATTATTTTGTGTTCCATGGAAGGACATGGAGATGATATCAGGTTTTTCTTCTGCACATCACGCAGCACTGAAAGGGAATGTTTTGGGTATCCTGTGACCTACCCAGTCAATTTCCACATGCAAATCCTCCCACCAGCCCTTTTCTGGGCCAGATATTACTAATTTCAGCCATGGTAGCTTGAGAGAATGGTTATTGGGTATTTGCCTCCCTGGCTGTCAGCTATTTAAATTATCCCAGCTAATTTGTATTGCAATCTGCTTCTGTCTTAAAAAAAAAAAGGTTGCCAAATGTCGTTTTGCAACCTGCCTTTTTCCTGGTTTAAACCAGGGGATTTCTTAGCGTGGATCACTATTCTTTTCTGATTCATCAAGCAAGCCTGCAGAAGGCCTATTTTTGTGTCCCACTTGTCTCTCACTGGCTTTTTTTTGTCCTAACACATAACAGTTATACCCTGCAGTCTCTTCCTTCCTGTGTTCTCTTGTAACTTTTTTGTCATTAGTGAAGAATTAAGTATTTAACCCACTAGAAGAATGTGTTTCCTAACTTTCTGAGCAAAGATGTTTGAATTGGCTGCAGTTGGGGATCTCATCTTCAGATTCAGAGTGGTCTCAGTGAAGGAATAAAACCCCAAAGCAGCAAGCAGCTCCTCCCAGCACTAAACTGTGGCGGCATCTTCCTCCTCCTGGCCTCTGTTCCCATAAACAGCACTTCAAGTTCCTGCTTTGTCTGGCCTGTGGATGATGATAATAAGAGAACTGTCAACAGGATCTTGTCTTTTCTACATTTGCAAGTGTTTCAGGTCTAGAGCCTATTGCTAAAGCCTCCTTTGGGCTTAACAGAGCTGATTTGCAGCAGGTTGCAGCAGAAAGAGGGGCTGCTCAGCTGCAATGCAGTGTGGCCAGTCAGCAGGGAATAAATGTAGATTTAACTCCAGTTAGGAGGGCTTTTCCTTCTTCACATGTTATTTGACCTGTCCCTTTGAAAGGATACTCCTGTAATTCTTATTCTCTACAAACTCAGCATGCTCTATAAGCTAATTGTCACGGTGAGGGTTTGTGGAGAACTGCTGAGCGACACTGTTCCTGATGCAGTAAATGAGCTTTTGGCAAGCCAGCATCTGGCTGGGGTGGCCTTCCCTCTATCCAAGGGCACAAAAACTGCTGCTTGTGTTTAATCCTCTCACAACTTCCCCTCAGGTGGGCACGGAGTGGAGATCCCCCTGGAACCGCTGCGTTGTCAACGAGTGTGTCCGGGTGAACACTGAGGTTTTTGTGCAGCAAAAGAATGTTTCCTGCACCCAAATGGATGTGCCTGACTGTCCAGAGGGAACTGAGCTGCGTTGTGACCAAGTGATAGACTGCTGTCCTTCCTGCAGATGTGGTAAGGTTTGGGGGATGACAAACGGATCACTCCAGCATGAATTATTTCATGGGGTGATTTTCTGTTTCTCAACAACAATTTTGAAAGTGTGTGTTTTGGAGGTATAGCCCCACTTTGAAGGGCTCCTGTGTAATTCAGACATTCAGTACAGAAGCACCTGCTGCTGCATCCAAAGCCTGATGGGCAGAAGGGGAGGAGGGAATTCTTCCTTCCAGCACCTGAAGGGAGCCCATAGGAAAGATGAAGAGAGACTCTTGACAAGGGCCTGGAGTGACAGGACAAGGGGAATGGCTTCACACTGACACAGAGCAGGGTTAGATTGGATATTGGGAAGAAATTGTTCCCTGTGAGGGCGCTGAGGCCCTGGCACAGGTTTCCCAGAGCAGCTGTGGCTGCCCCTGGATCCCTGGAAGTGTTCCGGGCCAGGTTGGGTGGGGCTCTGGGATAGTGAAAGGTGTCTCTGCCCATGGAGGGGGCTTGGAATGAGATGATCTTTAAAGTCCTTTCCAAGCCAAACCTGTGATTCCATGACTCCCAACATAGTCTTTGCTCAAAAGTCTAAATCAAAACATTTGGGTAGTTGGCCTCAGTCTGGGAAGACTCACAGCAATGTTTAGTTGACAAGTGTGTGTGCAACCACAGTGTGAGGAGGGAGCAGTGGGAGGAGGAGAGGATATATGGTCTCTAATTTGCAGAGAACCTGAGTTCATCTTCTGAGAGTGTGAGGCTTGAGCTGGAGGGGAAAGTTTATGTTCTGCCAAGTACTTGTTCAAAAATAGCTCAGCCAGAGAGATTTTTATGCAGCATCAAGTATAGCTCTGACAAATTGTTGCCTTTCAAGGTATAATATAAAGGGGCTCAGTTATGCCTCTTTACAGTGAAACTGGATACAAATTTCTTCAAGCTGGAACGGTACTGAGTCAAAAAAAGCATAACTGTGGTTGATTAACTCTTGGAATTGTCTTTATAATAGTAATGCTAAATGGAATACTTTTTTTCTTTTTCAGCACCCTTGAATGGTTGTCCTTTGAATGGCACTGTTATTGGGGTAAGACACAAATTCCTTTTACTTGTTGAGATGGCAATAAATTTAAATATGTGAATGAGCTTTTGAAAGACACTTTTCTCAGAATATACACACACAGAATACAAAGCAGCTTTTTTTTACAGATAGAATCTCTGCAAGTGAGATCTTGGAGTAAAAGCAGTGCCAGGGGGCTCAGCATGTCTATGTCCAGCTCCTGACTCAGCCAGGGTCTTCCTTTGTGACAATGAGCATCTCTGCAAAATGGGGACAGCAATGTTTCCTTATCTTGAAGGGTGCTTGAAAAAAGTGCTTAGAAACTGTGGTAATGTGCATTTTGTCATGGTTTGCAGACTACCAAACAAACAGGAAACTCTCTACGAGGGTTAATCTCCCAGGTGATCCTTGCCCACTTTGGGGAAGCAAAACCTTCCCATATTCTGCTTAGAGGATAAGGCAGATTAAAGCAAGGATGGAGACTTCCTCCACCTGTGTGGAAGGAGAGGTATCCCTCCTTGGCTGTTAGCAGGAACAGGAAAGCTGAGCTTCCTCCCTGTTTGACCTCTTTTCCCTTTCAAGATCCCTGCTGATGTGCCCTGTGAGGAAATTTTTTCTCAACTGCGTATTTAATGGATAGATTAAGACATGTTTAACCCAGCCCATGATAGTGGGAATGATGGGAGTTGAGCATCTGATCTCATTTATGCCGAATTTATCTTTGGAGAGCTCTGTCAATTGTCCATTGTTTCCCTAAATCCATATTCTGGCAGCACCTCTGGTGTCAAAGAGCTCTAACTATTCTCACCATCCCCCAGGGAAACAGGTTCTCTTTAGTCATTTAACCTAACTTTAACCTACTTATTCCTGCTTTGTCAACGTGTGTCTTCCTTTTTGATTTATTTAAAAGTGAATTTACTCAAATCTCTTTATATTTTAATGGTGTGGCAGACAGAATCTTTCTCCATCTATTTCTTGTGGTTTGGATTTTTTTTTCTTTGTCCAAAGGCATAAGTTTATGAGCTAAAACCATGTCATCAAGCATCCATCATTCTGTGTAGACATGACTTCCCTGTAGAATTAAATCCAAGAAGAACCTCTTGTTTTTCTTGTCAGAAAAGAAATGCTTTCTTGTCAGAACACTAGTTTAAAAGTGATAAATTCTGCAATAATCTACTTTCTCTTTAATCCCTCTACTTGTTTCCTCTATTGTATGTTGAACTAGTTGGCATCCTATAAAGACAGTATGTGTAGGGAATGTTGAGCATGGCAGTAATTACCAGCTCTTGCCATCATCTCTTATGTAGGATCATATATATTTATATATTTTATATATATATATTTATATATATATAATTTCTGTATTGCAAACCAAAGCTCTTTCCAGTTGTGTGCTGTTCTGCCATGACCAACTAATTTTTCTCTTCCAACAAATGTTCACCTGATCTGTCAAGTCAAGTACTTTTTCTCTCTTCAAGCATTGCAAAATATTTACAAATAATTTAAAATTAAACATAAGAGAATTTTGAAACAAAAGGTCACATTGAAAGCAAAATGAGAAGTGTCTGTGTTTTGAAAACTTCAAAATAAAATGTCTCAGCTTCTGCAATATTGGAAAAAAATCCTAAGATTTCTTAAACTAGCTTCATTTAATGACTTACTATAGTTAATTAACTGCATGTCTGAAATACTTTGAGCACCTGGAGTCACTGCAGCTTTGTCTTGTACAATTGTCTCCTTCAGTGACTGGTTCCAGGGTCCTGCTCAGGAAGGAAGATGCGGTGTCCACAAAGTTTATACTTCCTGCATTTCAAACCCTTTATGTTGTGTCCTTTAAGAATAGGCTTCAAGTTTCATTTTATATCAAGGGAAAACTTTTCTACATTAACTCCTTCCCTGAATAGTTCCAAGTTTTGGATCTTTTACTGCATTTCTGGTAACTGACTGTGTCCTTAATCCCTTTACATTTTTGTCATATATATCTGGTTACCAATATTATATTCCAGTAATTTGGTGTATTGCATCAACTCTGCTGTTCTTACCAATGCTGTGGGGTTTAACTGCAAGCTTCCAAGCAGGTGACTGTATTTACCAAAAGGATTATCTGTATCTCTCATCTGTTTTCTCAAGCTTTTAGTGAGTGGCATTTTTGAAGGTGATCTGAGCAGATTTGAGCTTTATGCAGGTTATTTTGGTGGCACTGGGTTAGCAGGTGTTGACATTTCATTCCAAGCTAGCCAAGAAAGCATATGATAGGTGTGTTATATAAAGGGAAAAAATTCTGTATCAATCCATTATTTTGTTCAGTTCTGTCATGCTAAGCAAATCTGGGACTGGGGCAAGACCTTCCCCCAAAAGTTCAAGGCACCTGTGTGTGAAGATTTCATTTCAGCCTGTCTCTAGTAATCCCTGTGTTCCTGCCTCTCACAGTGATTGTCATATGAATCCAACTTTATATTTTTTGTACTTAATTGGAATATTAGAACTATTAGAAGATTCCATGAGGATATCAGTGATTTGCAGACCTTTTCTTTATGATGTTAAAGCCTAGAGCCACTGAGGTATTCTTTGATAAACCATGTCACATGGCTTGCACTACAACTGTCACTCTGGTGTCTGACTGCTTTCCAATGTTGGGATCAAACAAGGAATCTGGAGTTTCATAGGATATTTGCTCTCCAGCTGTTGTGGTGTAACCCCAGCCAGCAGCTACTCACTCATTCCCCACCAGCAGGGTTGAGGAGAGAATGGGAAGGGTAAAAGTGAGAAAACTCCTGGGTTGGGATAAAGATGTCATCATCTTTAAGTAAAATCTGTGCAAGCAAAGCAAAACAAGGAATTCATTCACTGCTTGCCATGGTTGGGCAGGTGTTCAGCCTTCTCAGACAAGCAGAATGGTGACTTGGGAAGACAAGTGCCATAACTCCAAACATCCTCCCCTTCCTCCTTCTTCTCCCCAGTGTATATTCCAGTCATGATGCCATGAGGTCTGGAATGTCCCTTTGATCAGTTGGGATCACCTGTCCCAGCTGTGTTTCCTCCCAACCCTCCCATCTATCCCCAGTCTCCTCAGCAGCCTGGCAGTAGGAAAAGCAGGAGAGGCCTTGGCTCTATGGAATCCCTGCTCAGCAATAACAACATCTCTGTGTTATCAACCCTGTATGCAGCACAAATCCAAACCACAGCCCCATTCCAGCCACTGGGAAGGAAATTATCTGTACCCCAGCCAAAACCAGCATGCCCTCCCTCTCCAGCAGCAAGATTTTGGGTGTATTCCCATCCCTGCCTCTATTGAGGTTTTTTAACCCTCCAGATTAATGATAGTCACTACAAAAGGTTAAACCTGGGAAGCTGAGGAATCCCATGTTCAGGTCTCAAGCTCAGCTGTTAAAAGACAGGGATCTCCGCCTTGGTATTTCCTCTTTCATCATGTTTTATGTGGAGGATCCTTTTTCTGGACCTCAGGAGAGAGTTATTACTGTTGCTGGTTATAGAGGCCTGAGGACCTCTGTTGTCCTGGGGCACAGAATAAGAATGTAGTTAAAATTCTGGGCTCAGAACATTTGTCCTTCAGAGTATTGGCTCTAAACTACCCCTAAATGCATTACTTTTACGCTGTTACTGTGGCCAGCTTCTTGTTTTTGCTCCATTTGTTTCATGAGCATTTAATATTTCAAAAAGGAATCTGAGGATATGCACAGTTCCAAGTGAAATCAAGGGTGGCATTCCATTAATATCTGAAGTGCAATTCAAACCTTTCATAATCTAGCAAAATGGTCTATTTGCCTTATTTGTTAGTTTTTAGAAGTTTATGAAAATCTTGAGTAGGCTGCTCCTGCTTTGCCCCTTCAACCTTTGTGGTTTTTTATTTTGGGGTTGAAATGAAGGGCTTTGCACTTTGGAGGAAGAAAGGATTTGTCTTTAGAATTCCTTTCAGTGCAAGGTAACCAGTTACTGACTCCACATATTTTTGTTTCTCATTGATTTGGCATTTTTGCTCTGAATTTTAAATGTCCCTTTTGCTTGCTTTGAAAAGGTGATAGGATCCAGAAAACAAGGTGCTGGAGAAGAGCTCAGGGAATTTGAATTGTGCTCAGCCTGATTTGCTTATAGCTATGGACAAGTAGAGTTCTTCAATCAGTAATTCTGTTTGGTTTTTTTTTTAATTTGTCTTTTCATAATTTCAAGCTTTTAGGCCTTTAAAGATTCCAAGCAGTGTTGTTACAAAACTATAACAAGCAATTTCTGCCCATAATCTATGGGCTGTGATGGCTCTAGAATAAAAATTTGTTGCCAAATCAATTCGTTACACTCAAAAAATGAACTCTTGGCAACCATGTAGTCAGAATAAAAAAAATCTTCCTCATGACTTTCAAGGTTCCCTTTCTTCCTTGTTAGATTTGTAAGCAAGAAAGAAATGCCAATGCCATTTCTCAGGTTAAAGACTTCTAAAGGGCTTTCTTGAAAAATAGTCTTATGCCATGCTGATTGTTCTGGAAGCAGAGATGAAAAATATCAGGGTCTCTGGAAACCTGGCAACATGGGTTTCTTGTTTCTCTAGCAAGGAATTACCATGCAAGATTTAATGAAGGAGATTTAACCTGAAGTCCTTTGTTTTTCTGAATTTTACTGGTCAAAGATGAGATGAAATTTTGAGGTGGTCACTAACTGACTGACTGGTTCTGCTGTTTCAGCACGGGAGGCGCCTGATGGTGGATCCGTGCACGACGTGTGACTGCTTCCAGACAGCTCCTCGGAAATACACTCTGAGGTGCACCAAACTCAACTGCCAGGCCTGCCCAGCGGTGAGTGGGAGCAGCCTGGGGGGTTGTCTTGGTTTTGATAGATGGGTATCTGCCAGGGAAGATTGGAGTCTCCCTTGGAATAGAGAATGTAAGCCCCTGCCTTTCCAAATTATTATAAATTTACAATTATAAAAGGCCGTCAGGCAAAGATTTTTGGAATAGGTATAGCAGTTCTTTACTAGGGATATTAAAATTACAAATGTTGTTGTACAAAAAAAAAAAATAAGCAAACCAACAAACAAGAAATCCTAGAAAACCCTGACAGAGTCAGAAACACAACCTGACACCCTGTTGGTCAGGGTGTTGGAAACAGTCCAAGAGTAAGGCCCTCCTGGAGTGGCAGCTGTGGTCCTCTTAGAAGTAGAGATGGTTCTGTAAAGAAAAAGGGTCCAGAGAGTGGTCCAGTCTTCCTTTGGGAGTCCCATGGGAACACTGGATGTCTGGTGACACTTGTGGCTCCTTTTTTTAAAAAAGGTGGAAATGGTTTGGCTCCTCCTCCCTGGGTGGAGCATCTCACAATGGGGTGATGTAGTGTGTTGTGGCATTGGTGAGCTTTAATGGCCCATTAACAGAAGATATTCCCATGGAGGTAATGGGAGGGTGAACAGAGATAAGAAACAATGCCCCACCCAGTTTTAACAGCTGGCTTGTTATCAGAAAGGCAGCCTCCCCCTCCCTCCTGGAGTTACAACAGTTAGATAATGAAAAAAAACACCTCTGCAACTGGGTTTCAGCAGATGGAATAAACATTTTTTTGGTCCCATAACCCAAGACAGGGATCTGCTTAGGAATGTGTCTGATGAGACTTGTGTTCTTCTCTACACACACCAGTTTATGTCTGGTACAACCCTGGGGCCTTTGGCCTTCCTTCAAGCTCTTCTGAGAAGTCTTGGCTCTGTGTTCTTTCTGTGAATTGGATAATATGCACCAAATCTGATCTAAATCCTCAGCATAGCAGAGAGAACTTTACATGGTGCTCAGCTCCACAGGCACATTTTGTTGTTTGTTTTAGATGACTTACCCTTAGGGCAATATAGGGTTTGACAAATCATTTGTAACAGGAACTGCTGAGTCCTCTTTCCTACAGTGTTATCTGGCAGCTCAGCCAGATCTCCCTGATTTAGGCCTTTCCTATGACCCTTCCAAACTGTCTAAAAGCTGGGCTCAGTAGCATTTGTTTGGTTCCCAGCCCATGCCTTTGGTGATTTGAAGTGATTGTCCCCATCAGTTCCCACTGATTTTTGAAGTCTTTGCTGCTGCTTTGGTGCCATCAACCACAAGGAATGACATTGGCTGAGAAAGCCAGAGGGATGTAGCTTCCAATTTTACTCCACTGGCCAACAGTGTGACAGGACTGCCTGATTAGCTCTGCTCAGTTGTGTAGTTTTCTCCCTCAGCACCAATACCTTGAGTAGAAGGAGACCTAAGTGAGTTGCAGAGGCTGGCTTGACCTCCCTGTGTCCAAAGAGCACAGAGCAACAGCTAAGTTTCACAGAAAAAAAAACCTTAAATGCCTCTTCCACTTCTTCATCCTTTCCCTGGACAGTGGATGGAGCCCAATGGGCCCAACCAAACCCAGGACCTGTGCAAGTGGTGGCTGTGGCACCCAAAATCCACATCTCTGACATGATCATGTGGGTTCCCTGGATGAAGTCCAGGAGGGGCATACACTGATAAGGTCCCTGGAATAGAGAGGGGCAGAGTTTTTGATGAGTCCCATTTCCCATCCTGAAGTAGAAATGGAAAAGACCGGAAATGTACTTAAGTCTCTGTAGAGTGTAATCTCTACCAGTAAAAAAAATAGAGCAAGACTGCATGCTCAAATTATTTCCTGCAACCCTTTTTCTTGAAGAATTGTCAACAGTCCCCCAGCTGGCCTGTTGTGAGCAGAAAAATAATGTGACTTCAGAATGATGTCCAGGGACAGGTCAGTGCTTAAGACAACCCAAGACCAGCCAGTATCTTGTGCAGAATGTGTCTCAGATAATTCAGAAGTGTTCCACTTCTCCACTGGCCCATCAAACTGGCCTTGACCCCTTTTATTTGGTGGTGTGGATATAGCCTGTGACAAAAAAGACAATCTGGAGTACCTTTTGTAGTTCTAGACCCTAATATGATCCCTCCTGTAAGGCTTGATTATAGACATAGGCTTCTGAAGGGAAAATAAATGGCCAAGCTCAGTGCTGAACATCTTTCTCAAAATATAACTTCCACAAAATATAACCTGGCAAATCCATGAAAAAACCCCAGATATACCAGACTGAATTTGTGGCCAGGGACATGTGTGCATGTGTATGTTCCCACACAAAGATACACAAACATCCATTCTTGCTGCTGAATGCAAGGAACCAGCTGTAGAAATTAAAGGTAGAGGAATCAATATAATACATGATTAAAAAAAAAAAGGGAAGCATTCCTCTCTTGCTTCTTTTACCACCCACACATTTCCCAAACAGCTCCTTTTCCCCACGTGACCCAAAAGTACAGACTAGACAGAAAACCCTGAAGAAAGGGCCATTTCCATTTGGGCTTATTAAAGACTGTGAACTTGTGTTTGGGAGATGTGCAGCTACCCAAGGGAAGTTGCAGGTCTAAGAATATATATCCCTTCCTAGCCATTGTAATGAATTTGTGGAGCTTGAGGGGGAAAAAAATCAAATAAGATACAGAATATCTTCATCCCCCCAAGGCCAGGGGGATTCACACACTTCACAGGATCTTTCCTGTCTCAAAGCCTTTGACTTCATGGTGTACCCAGATTAAGCAATTCCCTGCTAATGGATAAAATTTAAGAGTACAAATGGGTTAAGAGTACCAATTCTCTCAGGAGCACCTGCTTTCTCCTGGATGCTGAAGTTGAATGAGGAAAAACACTGGCAATTGAAGTGCAGCCAACTCCAGCATATTCTGCTCAGGAGGGTAATTTTTTTGGTCATTTTATGACCTGCTTTAGGTGCTTATATTTTTGCCAGTGGGAAAGTTCACCTAAATAACAATGAAGTATGTTTTCCCCCAATGATTTAATAGTAACCCCCTCTCCCCAAATTCTCTTTCTGTAAAAAAACATATGGATAACATGCATGCCTTCACTGAACCAGAAAGTGTTTGTTTTCTTAAAAATGTTCATCTCATCATAAGCAGCTGTTGGTTATCTGGAGCAGCTGGGGACATTACTGTGGGACACTTCATGTGTTAGCTCAGTTCTTTTCTGCTTGGTTTGGTTTTTTTCCATTATCCACTCTCTACCTTTCTGCCTCTCCACCTAGTGCTGCTCATTTCCCCATGCTCTTTTTCATACCACTGTTTTTCCCTTCAATGCTGTTTGTGGGGCTCCATTACTCCCTTTTTCTTTCTTTCTCTCCTTTTCCCTTTTATTATATTGTACCTTCTCTGATGCTTTTTCACTCTCTTGTATTATCAAGCCATTTTCTTTTTCTTTCCATACTCCAGATTTTCCAGCTTAGCCTTGTTCTGCCCTTTCCTTGCCCAATGCTTACTGGGTATTTTGTCCTTTTCTCTCCAGTTTCAGCACTTCCAACTACTTTTCCATGTCTCACTGTGTAGAATTCATTGGTTTTACTGAGAAGCATTTTGCTGGCTATCATTTTGTCCACTGAATCTTATTTTTTTAAAAATAAAAACTTCTCAAAATAAATATGGGATGCATTCTTAAAATAAAATAAACCCAGATAAATGTCCTTCACCTTCTAGAACTACAGAAGGCAGGAAATCCCTGGTTCTTGCTGTGGAAAATGTGTGCCAACTTCATGTGGCATCAGGCTGAGAGATGGAAGGGTTCAATATCTTCAGGTAAGTTTTAAACACTCTCTTTTATTTATGAGTAAATGTAAATGTATCAAATTATGTTGAATCCCAGGGAAGTGCATTTTTCTTCCTTTTTGATTTGGTAGCATGGTATTACCAGTGTTTTTTGTATCTCAGAATAATTGATCAAGGAAGTTAATTTGTTTGTAAATGAAAAAATAGGATACTTCATACCACCGTACAAAATTCTAGATTCAGGAATGTTGTCAAGGAACTTTAACTGGAATATGACTTCAAACAGGTATTTAGAGGAAATGAAAACCCTCATTTCAAATGTGAAATAGTTAAGTTGAAAATGTGAATTTTGAGAAACTTCTCCAGCACAGAATCATAGAATGGGTTGGGTTGGAAGGGACCTTAAAGCTCATCTTGTCCCGTGCCCTGCCATGGGCAGGGACACCTTCCAGTAGAGCAGGTTGCTCAGAGCCCCATCCAGCCTGGCCTTAATGCGTGATATGTTCTTCAACAGGAATGGATATTTTTCTGGTTAAACCCCATCCTCTGTCACAAGAGACAGCATCTAAACTTTTCTTTTATTCCATTCCTGTCAGAAGTCTTAGATGGGGAGAGTTTAGGAAGAGCAACGAAGCTGGGGAAGGGATTGGAGCACCAGAAGCAGCTGTGGGGGTTCAGCCAGGAGAAAAGGAGGTTCAGGGGGGACTTTGTGGCTCTGCACAACTCCCTGACAGGAGGGGACAGCCAGGGAGGTTGGGCTCTGCCCCCAGGAAACAAGGCACATGACAAGAGGAAATAGTCTCAAGTTGCACCAGGGGAGGTTTAGATTGGATATTAATTTTTTTTTTTCACTGGAAGAATTGTCCAGCTTTGGCACAGGCTGCCCAGGGCAGTGGTTGAATCACCAGCCTTGAAGGGATTTTAAAAATGTGTGTATGGGCTCTTAGAGATGTGGTTTTGTGGTGGATTTGGTTGGCAGTGGGAGGTTAATGGCTGGACTTGTTCTTAAGGGTTTATTCCAAACTAAATGATTTGGTGTGGGGATGGGGGTGTGGTTTTATATATGATTTCTAAAGTTTCCAACTCATCCAGAAGGCAAATAATTGTCTATATGTCTCTTTAAAAGACAGATCATTGGTCAGACCCCCAAATCTCTCACTTAGAGAAGTTTTTTTCCTGACTTAATGGAAATTTCTTCCCTGTTAAGAGCTGAAAAAGGTCAGATTTGGGTAGTCTGGGCAGAGCTGTGATCAATATGGCCATGGAATTAAACAGAAGATAACTTTGTTGACAGACAATGCCGTTTACTAAAGATTTCCATGTTTTATAAATGTCACCACCATGGTACTTTGAGACATCAGCAAAATAATATCCTGAAAACTTCCTGTCCCACGTTGTTTTCTGTGTAAATCTAACAGCCCTTTGATCTTTCCAGGCAAATGCATCCCTTCAGGATGGCTGTGACAGTCACTCCTGTAAAGTAAATGAGAGAGGGGAATTTATCTGGGAAAGGAGAATCACTGGATGTCCTCCATTTGATGCCAGAAGATGCTTGGCTGAAGGAGTAAGTGGTGAAATGGGTCCTGTTTCCATGTTTCCTATTGGACTCAGTTATGTTTCTGGTACCTTCTGTGTGCTGGGGTGGGAAAACCCAACCCCTCTCCCAATACTTTGGCTAAACTGAATTTGGACTTTCTCTGAAATTCAGAAAGATGTAGGTTTTCTCTGTTTTAAAATATGAACTGGCTGTTTGTGGGACTGTGCTGATTGCTGACCATAATTTTGTTATGAATATGAATATGAAGCTGATTATTTGAAGCCACAAACATTTGCAAGTGATGCTTCTAACAATGTTCTCAGTTTGGGATCCAGAGCAAAACTGTGTGGACAATGACACAGGCTGAGAAATATGCATATAAAATGCTAAGATTTTTTTTTTTTCTCTGCCATTAGGTGAGGTTAGGGAAAGGAATTTTCACACTGCTGTAGGAAGATCAAACTTTTATAACTGCAGTTGTTCAGCAGGATTAAAAACCCTGCACAAAGTATCCGCCCATCTTTCTTGTGCTTTGTGGTTAATTAGACACTGAGGGAGCAGAGTGAGGTGTGAGTGAAGCACGTGGGGACTTACTTTTGCTTATCTGTCAGGTTTTACACATCTTACAGGTGTTTATATCCACCTGTTCCCATTTTCTTGGGCATGGCAGGAAGCAGGGAACATTTAATAAAGCTTGTGGCCAAACCACTCTGCTCATACACATGAAACAAATGGAGGATTTGTTATGTGTAATATGGGAAAAATAAAGTTCCTACAGGACATTTCTCACTTTGTGAAATTATAATACACAGTTTTGTTGTATGAACAAAGATTTAGGAAAAAAATGCTGTATTATGTTACAGGCTTGGAGTTATATTCAAGTGATGTCAATGGAAAATCAGTGAAAAACAGTTTACTTTTTAAACAGAATTTCGCCAGCTGCACTTATTATTCTCCTATCCCCCCTAAACAGAACTATTTCAGCTATAAAATTAGTGGTACTCATCTTGTTGCAGATCAAAATTTTAGGATTTTTGATTAAAAAGGCCTCCGAACTTTTGCCTGTAAGCTCAGGAGCATAGTGCAACAATGGTATGACCCTGCAGTGTGAATATTCCTCTTATTTCCCCTTTCACTCTAGTTTTTTCACTAATTTGCACCATATATATATTTCTGAGAATTTTTTTTTTGATGGTAGCAATGAAACAAGAAACATAAAATTTTATATTTTTTAAAACTTACTTGACAGATGTGATATTTCTTAAACAGATATGAGACTTGAATGTTACTCTTTTTATCCTTCTGGTTTACAGGAATTTGTTTATATTTAATGTCTTTATTTTAGAAACCTCCTAATAGAAGGTGAGAGTGATATTTGCAGGTGTTGTACTTGCTAATAAGTGAATTACTTCCAATTAGCTACCAACAAATATCATCACAAGTTCAAAATCTTAAAATTGATAAAGAGAAAAATATGATTGTGTATAATTTTTTTTTGTTTGTGTTTTTTTTTCCCCTAGTATCCTCCTTTATACTTCAGCAGAAGTGTATCACTTGTGCCAAAATCTGAGTTTTCTTTTTTTTTATCATTTTAGGGCAGGATTGCAAAAATTGGCAACACTTGCTGTGATACATGTAAGTAAATAATCCAGAACTCTTGTATGGAGAAGGCAGAGTGTGTAAGTACCTACATTTTCCATAATGTGCAGTGTAATGAGACAGAGCTTAGCAATGTGGTTATAATAAATAAACCATCACAGAAGCCCACTCTCTGACTGGGATGCTGCTGTCATGTTTTGTCATCTAGAACATGTGTTTTGACAGTATTCCCAAGTGCTTAGAAAGAAATAGATACTCTCCACATTTTATGTAGATGTTAATTATGAATGTTTTATTTTATTGTTCATCTGGTGATAACAGGAACAGTCCTGCACAGACAGCCTGACAAGTCACATAACCTGATACTACTGAATATGTGAGGAAACCACTTCATGAATAATCAATCAACTTAAAATTAATTAATCAAAAAAGCCCAACCCTGGTGGCAGTAATGTTTTTAATAACCTAGTAACCAAAAATAGAAGGGGGAGTGCATTCCTATGGAACAGCTTGATTGCTTCTTAAATTTGCCAGTTTAGGGGTCAGTCCTGCAACTCTTAATTTCATGCATCTTTGTGTGGATAATCCAAATGTCAGTCAGGCTGTGAGAGTAGGAAGGGTTTGCTTACATAAGGAAGGATTGCAGGGTTGGGTTCTCATTTCTAAAATGAATCTCTGATGCACTTGTGAGCAGATAACTTCTCAGTTTTCTCCTCTGTAAGTAAAAAATAATACTGTATCTTATATAAAAGTAAAAAAAGACAACAAAGGATTGAAATTATCTTTTAAGAAATTAATGAATCTTTTAAGACCAGACTATCAACATCTTGTCTGTGTTATGTCTTTTAATTTTCTTATTTTTGCTATGCATGTGCTCATAAATAAAAGATGGCCAGCATAGCAGCCCATCACCACACTGGCACAGGAGCTGCTGCAATAATACCCCTGATGAAGGATGGTAACTCTTTAAGAGTTTGCAGCCTTTGCTGTCTGGATAATCACTGAGCTCTGGATTGAGAGATAGAAGTCAGAAAGCTATTGAGAGACTGTCATCAAATAGATCAAACAGGTAATTTGGTTAAGGGAGCTTTAATCTACCAGGCTACAAGTAAGGAATACTCAAAATTATTTATTAACAAAAACAGATTTTGAGATTTAAAAGACAGGCTGGTGGGCAGGCTCTACTAATGGCAAGTGCCAATCCCTGTAATTGAGGAGAAACTAGTTCCTAATGAACACAGATCTATGCATAGGTTTATTTGACAGTTAGAGTAATTTAAAAGTGATACCACCCTACAGCAGCAAAGACAAATTGATCTAAGTGATGGACTGCATGCCTAAAACCTCCAGTGTTGAATGGACCTTCAAATTCTTATCCCCAATGATGTTTTGCCTGGGTGTAGCTCAGTTTCTCATGGACATAGATTACATTATCTTCCAAGGTCTTGCAAGAGTCTGTCTTTCAGATGTCTCTGTGCCATAAAGAATTGGGCAAAGAACTTGTTCCCTCGAGTCCAGGCTGATGCCTTTGGCTCAGCAGAGTCCTACAAGTCCTTGGGCAAAGGAGTTGGTTGAGGAGCCCATTTCCCTTTCCATGTTATGCCTTCACAACTGGAGGTTTTTAGAGTCTGAAGGAACTGTTCCAGTTTTTAAGTTTGTGGGAGCACACAAGTGAACAAGTCTTTTTTTCTCATGAGATTTTTGTGGTATTAAACACAGGACTTGATAGTTGGCAGAGGATACTCCTTATTTTCCCACTTTAAAAAAAGTTGAGTCTCTGCTTCTCCCATCTTTTCTCTGTTGATGTCAATCTCACATCTTCTTAAGTTACAAGCACTTGCCTTTGCAGAGGAGACACAGTCAACAAAAAAGTAAATAACAGAGATAAAGTAACTAGAGAACAAGTTGGTAAGTCAGGATCAAAAAGGGGATGAAGCTGTGTTGAGGCTGATGACTTTTGGGTTTTTTGTACTTTTCAATTGTGTGAACACAACTGTCCTTTCAGGTGGACAATTTTTATAAATGAGTGATGAAATCATTAGAAGAGAAAGGGCATTTCCAGCCCTGAAACCAGAAATGAGCTGCAATTTTTTTTTAAAATTAAATTTAAGGTTTTAGCAAGGCACAGAGTCAATTTGGTACCAACATTCCAATGGAAGGCTGTGTTTGCTGGTAGGAAGATGGATACCTTTCTCTTCCCTTTCTGTATGCACTTTGTTGTGCAGTTGTCCTGCTGAATTCCTTCAACTTTCTGCAATGCTTTTGTGTAGTACCTAAAAATCAGTCCCATATTCTGTTAAACACAGAAATTTCATTGGTTAGCTAGAAACGGGTATGAGTAGGAACCTGTCTTTTCACAGAGACATAAAGCTCTAGTAACATTACACAGAGCTGCTGTTGTCTATGCACAAAATACCCACTGAAAAAAGCATTGGCTCCTTCACTAGTCTTTAGGTGCAGACCAAAACATGTAAGAGTTCAGAAGAAAATATTATTCTGGATTAGTTTATATTTGAGCATATTAATGACGAGGCTGCCTTTGATAGTGGGGAAACAGAGTCCCTGTTGGTTACCAGAGTTAACAGGAGAGTTGTCTAAGCCCCGGGAAGAGGCTGGTGTTAGATGGCCAAGGTGACTTTAAAACAAAGCAGTCAATTGAAAAGAAACACGAGGGAAACTCTGCTCTAATGGAATTTTAGGGCTGTAGTGTGAAGTAGTCACACAACTCTCAATGACTTACTCTAAGGAGACACACCCAGCTAGGGATTTTACCAGGAATAACGTTTCACTGACAGCAATTTCAGGAGTTAAGGGAAGTGAGTTACAAAAAGCAATTGTCAGCAGTGTCAAAGTTGTTTTTTTTTGGTTTTTTTTGTTTTTTTTTAACTTGGTAGGTGTGGAGGTGGAATGTCATCCAGTAAGTACCAGACTGCAGTATGGGAATATCAATGGATGTGTGGCTGAAAAGGAGGTGCCCATTTCTCATTGTGAGGTAAATAACAAAAAATCAAACCTGCCCTCTGCCCCAAGACCTCCTGCTTTTCTTTCCCAAAAGGAAACCTTTTCCTCCACCATTGTTTCACTTCAGATAATTGATTAAACCACTTCTCATTGATTGACTTGGTGTTAACTGCACTGACATTTATTTCCTGAAGTAATTTAGTGATGCTGAATTTTCCGTGGTCAAACCAGCATAAAAAAAGCATGTGTTAGCCACAAATGGCTTTGTTCATTCCACTCTATTGCTTTCATCAGAAATTAATGACTCTGAAGTAGTTCTGTTAGGACTTTCTACATAAAGGAGAAAAAAGGAATTTTTTCTACAAAAGAAAAAAAAAAGGAATATTTATCTTCAAATTTGTGAAGCTGATTTTCAGCTCTGAGTCTGTAGTTAAGCACCAAGCCTCTGGGTTGATTGGGAGAATTTAAATAGGTATTTGGATAAATGACACTTTAAAAGACCTTTAAACCTGAGTGCCAAGATTTGACTTGCGTGTCCTATAAGCTCTGAGATTCCTCCGTTAGCCTTGGCACCAAGCTGTTGTGTTCTACGTGTCTTGTGTCTTCTATAATCAGATTAAAAGTTTAATTTGCAGCCCATCACTGCTTACACCTTATATGGCAACTTCCTGTTAAAACAGGAAGTCACCTTCTGGGTGTTTGTATATCTGCTCTTTCTAAGATAACCAAGCCTCATACAAGGATTTTAATCAATTCTTGTGTGCAATCCAATTTATGGCATAACTAATGTCCTGTCTACAACATCCTTAGCCATAAAGTCATGAGTGTAGATGTTTATCCTGCAGAAGTCCAGATTTTATATTGGGAACAAATAGTATTAAGTACATTTTTTCTAAAGTCCTCCCTGATAATGATGGGATATTTTAATTAGACTAGGAAATAAGAGCACAAAGCCACCAAAGGAAATGGACTCTGACAGAGTGTTATGTGGGGCTACTTTTTTTGACATCATGAAGGCTTATGGCTACAGGCACTGACAGCTTGGTCTAAATTAGTTAAGTGGCCAGACAAGCAGAACAAGAAAAAATAGCACCAGCAAGGGCAACAGTGAGTGTGTGGGTTGCAGCATTTGGGCTAAAGCGCTTTCTGAATGCATCACAACCACATTTACTCAGAAGCCAGCACCATAGCTCTGGACATTTCCTATGAGATTTTAAATTCCGGGCTTTTTTGTGTGTGAGAGAGCAGTTTCTTCACCTCTCCTTTGCTCTGTTTATGCTCATAAGAAGTTACTCTTTGAGCAGCACCCCATGTTCTCGAGTCAGGCACCTGTTTCTGAGTTCATGTTTTGCAGCAGAGCACAGAAGCCGGAGAAAGCCACCCACGGATATTTTGAAGGATTCCGAGTGCAGCGAGGCTCTGTTCAAACTTCAGCTCTCTTCTTTCCCCATTTAGGGCAAGTGCAGAAGCACCACCAAGTACTCTGCTCAGACAGGGCAGTGGGAAGACCTCTGCAGCTGCTGTACAGCCACTCAGACCACCACGGTGACGATCCCACTGCGGTGTCCCAACGGCACCGTGGTGCAGCACTACATCCCCTCCGCCTCGGTCTGCGAATGCCGCGCTCGCAAGTGCACACCCTGAATTGTGCCCAGGAGCCCCCAGCTGCTTAATCTGAAGCTTTATGGTGGAGGAACTTCACAATGAAAGCCTCATTTTCTCTGTACACTGCCTTATCCATTAGAATCCTGAATAATTGTATCGACACAGCAAACAATAAAGCTTAGCAGCACAACCGAACACGGCCTGATTCATCTTGCGGTGGATTGTAGGAGAGAGATTCCCTTCATTTCACTGTGAAAATTAATCCACATTATTGAAAAAAACCCAAAAAACTATAAATAAATCATGCTCAGAAGCAGTTGCTTATACTTGCAGAATGTTTCCCAAATCATTTCATATTGTCTGCAGAGACATTAGACTTTCATTCCCTACTTCAGTCCTTAGTGACACACTGTGGACTTATGATTTTTTGCTCTTTTTCCTCCCATTCTTTTCAGGAAGTACAGTAATTATGGGATAAGGTTTCAGAGTAAGAGTAGGATGTTCCTGGTACACAGACAATACTGGTTGTGGCTCAGACAACCAAATATCTTTCTGCAGTGCATATACATGTTTCCCCTGAAGCTGAATGCAAAGAAACTGTGTGTTCAGGACAGACTATGTAAATTGTGCAAGTCCTCAGGACTTGTGTACGGGGTTAAGGACAGCTCTTACCTCAGCCCTTGCCCAGACCAACTCAAGGGGAAACCTCAGTGGCTATCTCCCTTATTTCCAGGTGCCTGAACTTCGCCTGTTGCGTTTGTTCCAAAAGTTGGAATTAATTTAGATGCAGAATTTGCAGTGGCAGGTTGAATTTAGCTACTGCTGCATGGCATGTATTTACAAGGATTTAAATTCTACTTTGTCTAGTTGGGCCATGGAACACAAATGGTTTTCCAGAGTGTTGTTGATCTTGGAGGAATCTTGTGTCAGTGAAGCAGTTTTACTAGGAAGTACTAATTTCTCAAAAATATGAGAGAGGGAGGGCTGTTATTTCCATGTGTGTTTTTGACAAACAAGAATTATTTAAGCTTTTTGTTTAACTAACAATTTTAAAATAATGAATGGCACTGTGGCATGATTAAATGGGTTGAACCATCTCCCTGTCTGCAAGGAAGGCTCCCTTTGAGGACAAACAAAAACTCCTGTGCTCTCAATTAAAAAGGTAAGTTGTATTCCTTTTTTAGAGGAACCAGACAGATCCCGGCTGCTTCTCTCTTGTCAGTCAGCTGTGGATTCAACACACCCTGAATTGTGAGCCCTTTTTGTTTTTATTGTTCTTTCAAGACATCCTTTTGTTGCTGTACAGTGGGAGAAGTGCAGGCCTTCCATGCACCTCTGTGTCTTCTGCTGTAGGCCACAATACCACCAGAGAGAAACCATCTTTAGTTGGCACCAGCCCCACTTGCTGCAGGAGATCTGTTGCCAGTTTATCTCCACCCTCACACCAGTTCCTTCCTGTAGCTGCCTCTAGATATTAGCTCCCTGACAGATGGATTTAGGTCACAAATTAGTCAACAGTTCATCTGAAGCTGAAGATCAACAATTCCTAGAATAGCAACCTGCAACATCAGAGGGGAGCAGAGAGAAGGGATGGATTGAGAGTAAAAGGCAAATGTCATCCTCTTCCACTTGCCATGGCTGGGATATCCCTTTGCTCCAACCTGTGCCCTCACCCAGACTGACCCTGCTTAGCTTGTGAAAGCTGATGGGATTGCAGCCCAAGGCTTCATGGCTGCAGACAGGTCTCCTAATTAGATAATTAATTGTATGAGTCAGTGCAATGCAGCTCATGAGAAGGGCACTTACTGGCTTTACTTACAGCAGGGAGTTCTGGGGAGCTTGGTGTGGTCTAGATGTTGTTACTCAGGCCTGGCTACTACCTGTGTATTCCAAGCCCCTGTCATGAGCAAGGCCAGAAGGATCTTTCTTGAAAATCCTGTTGTAGAAACACACTGGCAGGAAAGAAAAAGCAGAAGGGAATATTATATCATCTCCTTTAATAGGCTGGAGAGGTAAATACATTTTTGACTTTAACTTGCTGGCATGAGAACCAAACCTTTTCAGGCAGCCTGCCCCAAAAGAGCTGTCTGTCTTTTGCCTAAGGACCCAGTGGGCTTGGACCACGTTTCATTGCCTTTCACACAGGCAGCTGCAATTACTGCAATTCCAAAACTGTCAGCAGCATTCCTCCCTGGCAAGAGTGAAGAGCACAGTCCTGCCTACAATCAAGTGTGCCAGCACATCACACATCTGACTGCTCCATTGGCCTTCTCCAGCAGAAACCAGACTTTGAGGAATGTTGTTTCCCAAGTCATACATACTGTTTGTGAGCCTTGATGGTTTGAACTACCTTGGTCTTTACCTTTCCACCAATGATTAGGAGCACATCCCACCCCTTCAGAACACCAGCTGGGTTGTTGAGTGTGCCACAGGATAGATTTACAGGAACGCTGAATGGATTTGGGGAGGAGTCTTATATAACTCCTTAATAATTCAAAACATTTAATCTCTCTGCTAAATTTACAGACTTGCAAGCACCACTCCTCTACAGCAGGTGAAACACAATCAGGTATATTGGTATTATTTGTCACAGCTCTGCATTATCAATTAACACCATACCCAGGTACCTCAGGAAAGACAGTGATGCCAAGATATGATTTTCTCCATTGGGGAATCTTTGATATATGCTTCCATTCTAAGCAGCTGGATATTGCTTCCTCTCATATTGCTGTGTATATTATTTATTACCTGAACTAAGTGTATTACCTGTAACACACCCATCCTTATGGCTTGGAGAAGCTGGTAATTGGAAACTGTGCAGGCAGAGCTGCAAGTCCACAGGGATCCCAGTAGGACCCGGCTGTATATTCCTGTGCTATTCCAGAATTAGCCAGGATTTGCCTTCCTGGTTTTGAGCTTAGTTGGAGTAGCGTATATTGTGGATGGAAACCAGCAAAAGTTTCAGAAAGAATTAATATCCCTCTCCCTGAGATAGGTGTAGAAAGCAGGAGATTTGTTCCCTGTCTAGGAAACAGATTGTTTTTAAAACTTCTGAAAGAAGTTCTGAGAGTAGCATAAGACACTAGCAGAGTAAAAAAGACAATATATTTGATATCTGTTGATGTATTGGTTAGAAGATAAGAAATGCCATTTCAAAGTAGGGACCAACAAGGGTGGGATGATTTAATACATTTAAAACCCCATATAAATTTCTTAGTCTTGCTGGGAAAATTTTACATCACCCAGCTCAAGTTGTGGGACACAACAGCTGCACTGCTTCCTCTATGTATTTAGCTGGTTTGATAGCACAACCCCATCTCTCTGTGACAGAGAACTTCTACCTTTGCCAGCCATGACACAGTGCACTATCCTGATTCACAAGCTTATAGAACCGCTGGACTTTATTCGTGCATTGAATAAATCCGTTTCTCCCTCTCACACTAGAGAAACTATCCTAGTGTCATAAATAGGCTAAAAGAAGAAAAAGATTTGGAGTCGAATTAGTTACATCTCCCTCCAGTTATCATTAGCAAATAAGAGTCCTTTTTCAGATAGCACTGGTCGTCAACAACTTTTCTTCCCCATACATTGCTTAAATTGCAAGGTTGAAGGCTAAGCAGGATCCATCACCCGTTCTGATTAGACAGTTGATTACAAGATAATCCCCTGAATATTTCATGCAGGAATGACAGGGCACCCAGGCACTGAGGTAACTTGAGTACTTGAAACAGAGCCTTATAAAAAGCATTTTGCACTTACCTCCTACCTGGAAGCACTGTGAAGCTTTGTAGATATAAAGACACTCTTCCCCACAGAAACCAGCTCCAAGACAATCTGATCCTCGAATGCCGGTTCTTTGGACAGAGCTGGCTCTGCTGTAGAGCCCTGGTTCTGCATTAGCCTTTTTCCTTCCTCTCCACTGCTTTCTGGACAAAATATGCCTGTTGTTACCTTGCTTCTTGAGCCGTCGTGGAGCGTGAAGACAAAATGCTGAAGTTCCAGCAGGGAATTGCCTTGGCCTCTCAGGTCATGGGAGTTTGGTCTTTCTCCTTCTCTTCCCTCCATGATGGTAATCACCAAACCAGAAGGTCTCACTAATTAGCTTCAGTTTGTGGTTTGCTTAAAGCAGGATCAAGGCAGGATGGAAATAGCTGCTCATGCTGTTCCCTCCTTAAGCCAGTGCAGAAGCAGATTGTGCACAGCATAGCCACATCCTATTTTAGCACTGACGCAACTTCCAGCCAAACCTGCAGGCAACATGGAAACACACATGCCCGGTAAGTTTATTCTCTGTTTCATTCTTATTGCTGCCAATGGAGTGGGATAGATGAAAACAGGGTGGAGAACAAAGAAAGAAGTACCTTGGAAGGACTTCTCTGTCTTCTTTTAGGACACCAAAAAAAAAAAAAAAAAAAAGGAGAAAAAGGAGAAATCTTCAGCCCAATTACATACAAAGAGCTCAGAGATAAAACGTGCAGAGTTCACTTCTCCTGAAGCTTCAGAAATGCAGCTGTGGGTCAGTGTTGTGATCCGTGTGGAAAAGACAATCACCAGGCAAATATCTTCTGCTGTTTCCACCTGTGTTTTCCTTATTGCAATGCAACAGTGGGGAGTAAACAATATCGTTTTCCAGGTGAAAATGGGCAGCCCTGAGCTCTCAATTCCCATATAAAAGGAGCAAATCTGCTCAGTGCATAAAACCTTCGTGCTGGAGGTCCCAGTGTACAAGTTTAGAATAACTTTCAGCGCTGATGTTGAGTCATTGTTCTTTCGCTGTCACAGTCAAAAGCTCTGTGGTTGTTTCCATGTTATCTCATTGTTTCTGGGGCTGTATCTCTGTGGAGAACTTCAAACTCCTTGTTTAAATAGTGGAAGGATAGAATTTGACCATTAAATTTTAGCTATCTGGTGTTTCTCATTTTAGAATGGTTCAAGAACTATTTAGCTGTTTAGTCCCCTGCTGCTTAACTGCTTCTCTTAAATCAGTCCCATAACTAAACTCAGAATTGGATGGTTCTCTTTATAAGAGTATTTCTTCTCTAATCATATTCTGGAGGTAGGAAGGCAAGGGATATCTGTGTTATGTACGGTCAAGTGTAAAGGAATACAACTGAGATACTGAGTCCTACCTAAGAGATTGACCTGCTGGATGTCCTGGAGGCTCAGGACATTTCAAACTGAGTGTTGGCATGGGGTCCAGACAGGCAGATGCACCCAGGCTATCCAAGGCATTAGTCAGGATTTGTTGTTTTGCCCTTTCCACCTGTAGTCTGAGTTGCTGTGTGAGCCCTGAACACACAGGCTGTAAATTAGATGGCATTAGAGACAACACAAACAGCCTTGTCTGTCTTTAATTCCTATGATTCTTGAAAGGCACTGAAGTGGTGGTTTTGAAGACACAGTGGAAAAAATCTTGTTTTGCTGTAGTTGTGTTGAGTTTGTTGGAGATGTGCACAAGAAGTAATTTTGGCATGAGCTGGACTCCTTTATCTACATTATACAACTGTGTCTGTAACTTTACAGACCCCCCTCCTGTTGGGTTTCGGGTATTTTTTGTTTGATTTTTTAAATTTTACCCTACATGTAAAAATTACAAAAAGCACCTGATTTTTCTGACATAAGCATATATCAGGACTAACTAACACTAAAGTGCATGATATAGAAAAAGGGCACTAGAAGGACTCAAAAAAGATAGATCAGCAGTAGACATTAAATCTAGTGCAGTGACATTAAATCTTGCACACTGTGATCCACCATAGAAATAACTTTTGCTAAGGGACTGGTTGGGAGAGCACAGAAATAGCAGGATTTGGTGAGCTGTGTGTTAGTTTGGAGTTCACAGCAGAGATACAGCCCCCTGTATTAAATCAGCAACTCTAGATGTGCATATTCAGAGCGGAGAAGTCATCATTTACTAAGAACCTAAAGAGCACATGTATAACCATCTACATCTTTTCATATATATATGTACTTTGAAAAAGATATGCTTGAGTAAAGCTACAAGGAAACAGTAAGTTCAAATAGGGTTTTTTCATCCTTACTTGGGGGTTGGAGTTTGCCAAACAATGCTCCTAAACTGTAGATGTTTTGAGCAACCTTGCAGAGGAGGATCCTTCTAACTGTGGTGTCTTTCAGAAATGCAGATCCTTTCTGATACTTAACTGGAAAGAGAGAAAGACAAATGAAAGCAGTTCCCTGTCTGTGCCCTGGATGACCAAACCACTTGCAGTGTATTCTGCAAGTAGCTGTGCTGTGATAATCTGATCATCTGGACCACTCAGCTCAGTTAATTGGCTGTTACTGAGGATTTAATACAGAGCTCCTAATTAGGCAGACTCCTTTACTGCCTCTTTCACAAGCAGTGTGGTCCTTTAACACACTCACTCAGTCCTTCCGCTTTTGGCAGTCTGTGCAACTTCTTCATGGTGGCACTTTGGAAAAGAACCTGGGAGCACAAACAGTGAAGTCTATTGCTGGACACGTGGCCAACCTTTAAGTTTGCAAAAAGCTGAGAGAAAGGAGTGCAGAGGGCCTGAGTGAGCAGGTGGCGACTGGCTATGAATTGGCACTGGAACTGGAGCTGGTCACTTATCTCTGTCCTGGAAGTGTCTTTGTCCTTGGAAGCCATTTATAACTTGATGGAATTTGTCTGGAGAGATGGCTCCCCAGATATTTTTGTAGAATGAGTGTAGTTCTTGAAAGTTGGCTTATCAAGTTCAATTCAAGATTCCCTGTACTGTTGTTCTCTGGAGATACATATATATCTCATATATATGTGTGTGTGTGTGTGTAAATATGCACCAAAGCTATGTATGTGTGCATATTTAAAAATTTTACATATATTTACATACAAACAGAGCTTTTTTCTATCAATACTAATTCCTCCAGAATATTTACAGAATGAGAATATGTAAGGCCAGATGTCATAAAGGCTTACAGGGTGGAATGAGGTCAGGCTGCATCTGAAGCAGAAGCCCCAGAGACACTCCTGCACCATAGGCAAGAACTGTCAAATGTGGAATGCATTCAAAACATTTTGGTCAATCAGTCTAATTTGGGAAGATGAAAAGCTTTTGGGAGAACAGGAGTCTTCCAGATACAGATATGGCAATTGCATTTCCATCAAAACACATATTCTGACTAGGGGCCCCTGACTGCCTCACCAGTTTACCAGTGTTAATCTCAGGTTCGTGACACAGTTTCTGGAGGTTTGGAAGCATAATGGAAATGAAATCATGTCATTATAAATGAACTGCAGCTTTTTTCCTAGGCCTAGTTAAAAGGACTGGAAAGAAAAAGAGGTCTTTAATTGACTGTGTAAAAGTCTTGTGAGATATCCCAGACTCAGTCTGAAAATACTGGAGAAACACTGTGTGTGGCCTTTGGGAATGAAACCTTCACTTATTAATTATTTTCCTCAGAGTTTCCCTCGTGGCATCATTATGTGCTTCATTAAAGTGAACCAAGCACGAGTCTGCTTGGGAGATCACACAGGGAAGACTGGTGAGTCAATCTGCTGGACTGTCCAAGTGCTGCTGGACCCTAATCTGCTATTGATAGGAAACATAAGAATAACCATAACCTTTAGAGGTCAGACCCCCTCCTCCAAGTAATTTCTTCTTTAGCATTCCCCTGTCTCCTCTCTCAGAACATGGTGGTGGGGAAGCAGTTTGAGTCTGAATATAGGGGATTGAAGGGGTTCAGCTAAATGAGGGGGAAATTCAACCTCCAGACTTTAGCAGTACACAATGGATGTGGTATCTCCCTGGATAGGTGCGAGTCATGGAGTTCTTTCTTCTTCCTGGAGGAAGAAAAGTCCTGACTAGACAGAAGCAGTGGTGCTCTGTCTCTGTAGTGGTGATGGTGCTGACGATGTGGGCAGATGTGTACAGGATGTTTTCTCCTGGGTATAAAACATTAATGCTGGAAGGTCAATGACATAGTTTTTCCCTTACAGTAAGAGCTTCTCCAAGACAATGGGAGTATGGATCGGTCAACCCTGTGGCACCACTAGAGGGGGAAAGAGTATGAAACATTTGTGTGTTGAAACAGTTTCTGTGTCCACTGGTTTTTATCAGCATTTTTCACTGTGCTACTGCCTTTATGGAATTGACCTGTTGGAGCGAAGAGGCCTCCAAGGGGATCAGAGGGATGGAGCAGCACTGCTGGGAGGAAAGGCTGAGGGAAGTGGGATTGTTCAGCCTGGAAAAGAAAAGGCTTTGGGGTGACCTCATTGTGGCCTTGCAGCACCTGAAGGGAGCTCACATGAAAGATGGAGGGAGACTCTTGACAAGGGCCTGGAGTGACAGGACAAGCAGGGATGACTTCACACTGACACAGAGCAGGTTTAGATTGGATATTGGGAAGAAATTGTTCCCTATGAGGGTGGTGAGGCCCTGGCACAGGTTTCCCAGGGAAACTGTGGCTGCCCCATCCCTGGAAGTGTTCCAGACCAGACTGGATGGGGCTCTGAGCAATCTGGGGCTAGTGGAAGGTGAACCTGCCCATGGCAATGGGGATAGAAATGAGATGATCTTTCAAGTCTCTTCCAACCCAGGATATTTTGTGATTTTTGTGATGATTTCCATCCCCTCCAGACCTTCCATTATTCTGCACTGTGACCACATAATTTATCAAACACAAGATATGGGGAGCATGTCTAGAAATTTCAGACATGAGCCCCTGAGACCGGAATATGTAGGTATAATCTTAGATATACTTCAGGTGCACTTCACACGTGTAAAGAGTTCTTTATGGAGAATGACCATGATCCACAAGATTGTACCTCTGCCTGATGCCACTGGATCTGTTCACATCCAGTGAATGAATAGAAACGAATAGTGTCTACTGATGGCAGTATTTCCCATTCCATTAGGGAGCCACCTGAATAAAACCTACTTTATGTATTTATCTCTCCGTCTCAGACTTTTCTCTACCCTCTTCCCACCCAACTCTCAATGGAAGGAAGATGGCAAAATCAGCAAGGGACTCTTTTTCAGCCTACAACAGCAAATACCTCACTATTCCTCAGAATTGGACCTCCTGTCACAGAAGTGGGAACAATGGAGCCCTTGAAGCATCAGTGGTGTCCTACAGATGTTCTGTAAGTAGGGTTTCATGTTCATTGGCCTACCTCAAGTGTGTTTGCAGTTATGAAGAGGCTTGAAGCAGGGTGAGAAAAGCAGGGTGCACTCTCCTGTGTGTTGGTTAAATCAGAACAGGGAGAAGATACTTCATGAAGAAAGTGATACCACAGCCTCAGCTGGTTGAGTTTTCTCTCTCTGTACAGCAAGAATTAATTTCTGCAGTAAACTCACCAAACTTTTCTTAATTGTTTACTTTAGTCAAAATCCTTCAGAGCAGGAATGGAAGGGGTTGCTATTACCCTCCATGGCAGGAAAGATCTGCAGGTTGATCACTAAATCAGGTGTGCTTGTGCCAACCCTGAGCCAGCTGTGCCTAGGTGGTAGTGAGGGCTAGATTGGATTGATTCCCAGTGGAATTGTGGTGTGGCTGTAGTGTTCAGAGGAGAGCCGTCATTAGAACAGGCACCTTTTGGGATGTATTTGTAGTGGTATATTTGCTATCAGACCACTAGAACAAAATCATCATGAACTGCTGATCCTACCTTCCCATTTTCTTATTCCTTGGTATGATGGCTTTTTGTCTTGGAAACATCAAGAAGCAGTGAAAGCAGGACCTAAGCTCCTAATTTAAATCACTGTTTCTGACTTTTAAAATGGCTGTGAGAGGGGATGAGAGAAAGATCCTGGTAGTTCTTTCAGAGACATTTTTGAAATTGCGACTTTTTGTGTTCCTCCCTAAAAAAGTTTTGTGCCAGAATGTCACATGGTAAGGCAAACAGTGCAAATTTAGGGGCAACAAATGTCTCTAGTGAAATCTATGGGAATTCTGATTCATTTTCTGTGAATTGGGCACCCATAATTATGGGGATGGCAACTTGCTGCAAAGAGTGAGGAAAAGAGTCCACAGAGAGGGAGAGGAAGTCACTGTTGATTCTCCTCATGCCCTGTGTAACTCCAGCAACCCCAAGTGTTGCTATGGTGCCCTCTCAGGTGGCTGGGATGTGGCAGGTGGCTCCACACAGCAACAAACAGGAAAACCTCTGAGTGGTTTTCACATTCTCCAACCTCCTTCTTCCCTCTCCCGCTCCTTGTTGGTGCGTCTTTGTTTCTGCCCACACTCTCCAGTAAGGGAGGAGACGATGCTCAGAGCTCATCTTCTCTAGAGCCAGCTAATGCATTGCCTTGTGCCAGTGACCTGCTGGTGGTGACATCATTCCTTCTGTGCTGTGTAGCCTGAAACTCCCTGGGAGGGACACTAGAAATCTGCCACGGGTTTTTCCTCGCTGGGGCAGAGATGGATCCGGAAAGTTTGCATGGGCTGCCCGTGAGTACTACACGAAAATGCATCTAATCAGGAAATGGGGAATTGCAATAAAATGCTGTCTCAGAAACAATTTTATGTTCTGCCAGGATGTAGTGCTGAGTATAATTTTGGATGTGCCTAAAAGGACTGTATATACACTTTAGACATGAAGAGTTTGATAAGTGTGATGTGCAGAGCAGGTTATTAGGTGGTAATTTTGTGAAAGGATGAAGAATGTAGCATGCATGTAAACCCAAGATTTATTTAGTGACATTACGACTCAAAGCTACTTTGTGGGAAGCTAAGTGAAGCAAAACAATGAAAAGCAATAATCTGGGTGTGTTGATGAATATTATAATATGCACCTTTTGAAAATACATTCATAAATTTGTGTTGCATTAACAAACAAGAAAAATGCCATGCAGCAAGTGATTAACTTTGCATTCAGCACTACCAGAACATGTAAAGAAGGGGAGAAGAAGAGAGAAAGAAACTTTTGACTGGTAGCTGTCACCATTTTGCTTGTACAGTCACCCATGGGAACCATAAATGTTTAGAATTAGGTTATGATTGCTTTGGATTAGGTTGACCCTTGCTTTTATCTTTTCCCCCCATCATTGGAGGGCTGGTTGCAGTCCAGTGAAAAACACTCTAGAGAGCTCTCTGAGGGGCTTTACGCTGCATCATTGTGCTGGAAATGGTGGTTGGAAACAGTTTGGAAAACTCATGAGCTGCCTTAATGAGTGGGAAGGGCAAGTGAATGCCTCAGTGCCAGACTTCCAGATGAATGCTGCAGAATTCCCATCCAGGCTGGGGCATGATGGCAGGATTTCTGTTAGAGCTGCATCCCAGAAGAGTTCTGAGGGGGACATGATGAAGCAGGGATGGTCTGAGAGGCTGACTGGGTGCAACATGGGTGGCTTGAAGGATTTTAGCCATATATTCCCTTTTGCACTGTTACTGGTCAGTCACACAATCTTTTCAAATGTTAAAATAGAAGCTAGCACCACTAGCCATTCACAGGACATATTCTTTCTAATCCCTGATATTTTCCAAAGTGTTTCTGTCCATTCCTGCCCTTCTGGACCTTGAACCACATTAAAGATATTTCTCCTATTCTGGCTAAGATCGATTTCTTGCCTTCCAACACTGTTTTTTCTTCCCTTCCCTGCCTGCTTTGCTCCACAGCACACGGCCTGTAATGTGATCCTTATTCTCACTTCTCTGCCCCCTTTCATACTGTGGGTGTCCTCTCCCCTTGGCCTGTGCACGTGCAGAACAGGGTGACAGAGTTGGGATGTGCCTCTGTACCTGCTCTTCCATAGGGATCCCATGTGTTGGGATAAACTAAACTGATTCCAGTTTCAGGACGACCCGATGAACAAGGCAGATGCATCAGGTCAAGGGAAAACTTCTGTTTTTTAATTATCTGACTCCATTACTTATATACATTTGTACAGAGGTCAAGAGATTGGCTACACGGGTTGCCACCTCTTCAACCTGGATGGTGAACATCACCGTCCATCACATTTCTCCTCCCAGAGGAGAAAAATGTAAACACACTGATAAATTCTAAGAACATACTTTGTTTTCATGAAGCTGAGTGAGAACAGCACTGCTTGAGTTCAAACACTTGCAAGCAACAGAAAACTGAGGGCAGCACTCAACTATGTCTAATTTATGTTCAGAGGAGGAATGAAGTGAGACTGGTGTGCAAAATTAGTATTTGTAGGTCGTACCTGGATTCTTCGTGGCTTTGCATGCTCGTGTGGAGGTAGACCCCCCACACACACCTACTTGGGCTTTTTGTCTTTCTTGTCTCTGCCACTCCTGCGTTTCTCTTCCAGATTATCAACAACTACGTGGAAGACACCCAGGGAACGGTGAGGGAAAAGGCCTCCCCCAGTGGCCTGCACTTCAGGGACAGCAAGAGGAAGGTCGACTATGTCCTGGCCTACCACTACCGCCAACGCCTGGCCCGGCACGAGCCCGGCACCGCCTCCCCGCAGCTGGGGCATGGATCCGCCTCCGCGGCCCTGGTTTCCAATGGAGGCACTGGGAAAGGCTGTGCTGAGCCCCAGCAGCAGCAGCAGGATGATGGCCAGCATGCCCTGAGGGAGTGGCCAGGGCTGCGGGGCCTGGAGGTGGTGGAGCTCAGCCCGCTGGACGCCCTGGAGGAGGAGAGGCGGCTGCAGCGGGAGGAGTACGAACGCAACCTGCTGGAAGCGGGGCTGGAGATCGAGAAGGACCCTGAGGTAAGAGGGGGAGACTTGCACCTCATACATGGCATCAGGTGTCCTGATGGGTAATGTCCACCTTGGATGCCCAAAATGTGGTGTGAAGCTAAGGAGGAGGCCAGGTTGTGTTTGTGTTGCTTGGTCCTGAGAAAGACGTGGTGGTTCTTGTTGTTGAAGGCAGTGTTGAGTAGCAATTTCAATCTTACTTCAGGTGAAAACGTATTTCTTTATCTACACGTTCTTATGGCATGCAGCAGACACACTTTTCTTACAAAAAGCCCCCCAATAACTTAAATATTGCTAAAATGAAGAAAGTATTTCTTAAGTAATTTGCTGGAACACTGCTAAGACATTTCCTATTTCCTCACAATATTCTCAGCGTAACTCTCAGCTTTCTTCTCAGCCATATGTGAGTTTTGTGTCCTTTCTTCACTCCACCCACAGAATGAGCAAGCTCCTATGCTTTGACAGGAGAAGATCCCAGCCTATTATATTTTTATTCTCCCACGTGTGTGATGTTGGAATGACGCTGTGCTCATGTCATCTGGGAGCTGTGGTTATTTCACTTGGCTGTTGCACAGATCTTCCAAATCCCATGTTGCTGCACTGAGCTCTGTGCTATCCCTCAGTACCCCTTTGAAAGCCATGGATATTTATATCCAATGGAGAGAAATCCCTGCTGTGTTCTGATTTTAGGTGCTTTTTTGTTCTTGACAACAAATTTGAGAGATTTAGAGCTCCTTTTAGTACATGCTAAGAACTTATAGCTCATGTTGCTTCCACTGCAACCAGTCAACACTTCCAAAATGTGGAGCAAATCACAGACTGAATCTGAAAATTTGAGACTGACTGGCTTGGCATAGTGTATGCATGTTAAATCACTGGCAGGGGTAGAAAGAAATAGAAAAGTCTTTTGACTCTTAACATTTTCCTTTCTTAATTTTCTGAGTTGCAGGTGGCTCTGGGTTGTATTTCACTGCACAGTCTGGCCGAGCCATCCTTGCACTGAGCAGAAAAAAAGTGATCTCAGATCCTGATTCTTTTATGCTGCACACTCGGGTTATGGTTCAGTACATGACCATCTTACTGCTATGATTTTTATAACCAAATTGCATAAAACCCAGGAGAACAGCTGCTTTTGGAGACCCCTTTAAGTTCTGAATTTCATCAGAATTCAAGAAGTCAAGCAGGAGATTTGGATTTGATTATTTGACTCATTACTTACCCTAAGTCCAGCTGGATACAAATCCTGTTTTGGCCTCCTTCCAAGTGATGACACATGCTCTTAACATACAAAGTGATAAATGATGTCATAAAGTGTTGATCAAAAAAACCCTTTTTGTCACAGTCTCCACTACGAAGAGAAAAAGGCTTTTTTAAAATGAACTAGGAAGTTCACAGGAAATTGTTGATCAGTTTTTTTATGGAAAAAATGAATTGATTTTGAAAATTACAAAAAAAGCTATTCCATCACTTCTCTAACTGTGTATGTACAGTGTCACTCCTGTCCCCCACCCCTCCTCCTGTCCATCCCCAACACACAAACTGTCTGCTCAAAAGGGGAAAGTGTTTTCCTTTCCAGAATCTCCTGAGAAACTGGGACTGGAAGGACTATGCCTTTTTTCTTCCCTCCTCATTACCTGTGGCTTTTACTTCCTTTCCTTTTTCTCACTTCACTGATTTTTTTTCTTCTGTTAGTTAACTCCTGTTGGAACATGCTGAAGGTTCTGCCCGTTTTCTTGCTGTGAATTTTGTAGAAAATGCTGATTAGGCACATGTGAAAGGCACAGCTGTCTTTATATGTGGATTAAAATTGTGTGTTGAGCTGATATGAGAAAAACTTCTGCTTTTAGTCCTGAGAAAAAATATGTGTCTATAAATTCATTAAACTGAGAACAGCCTTAAAGCAGCATTTGTATTTTTGTACAGCACAGTGGACTTTCAGCTACTACATTTCCAGTGGATTATCCTGAACTGAATGTTTGTTTGGTGGAGGCTTTTTTGTTTGTTGTTGTTCGTGTCAGTGCCAATATAAATTATATAATAATTATATAATAATTATATTTTTAATATAATGCTATTGGAAGTTGAGATATATTCTCTAATATATACTCTGGACCAAGTTTTAAGATAAGTCTGAGCTGGCTGCAAAGGTAAATATTAGAGGGGTTCCACTTTTGGACCCTTGGTTTAGAGCAAGCCTTGGTTTCTCTGCCTTACATCAGCTTCCTATGGTTTTGCAAGAAAATCCACTAATTAAGAACGATGGGATGTCCTGAATCAAAGAATTGTGGAATGGTTTGGGTCTACCAACCTCACAGGACATAGGATTTCTTCTAGAAGCTGCTATTGTAGGCTGAAACATTTTAGACATCAGGAAGTCCTTCTCTAGGAACACAGGAGAGAGTTACAGCAATTCAAAAATCTTTATTTCTGCAGCTTTTTTTTTGGAAAAGTAGGAATTTTAACATCACTTTAATATGATGTCAATATGTTGGCTAATATGTGGCATTATTATATTGTTGTGTGTTTGATACCAAGGGATAAAGACCTTTCTCACTTATTTGTCAAAGGTGTAGGAGAAGAGGACAAGAAAAAAATGAAGATGTATAGTTTATATGTGGAGGGAGACAAATTGCTGATTTTGAATTTGTGGAAAATAGGCAAGATTATGGACTGTCTCCATTCACCCACTTATTATTTGTGATTTAAGGAATTTTTGACTACGTTTTCAACTTCCTAATAACTTTCTATCATTTGTTATTGCTGTCCTCCAAAGAAACTTTCATTTCTCTTAATACAACCTTCCTGTTTTGTTTTTTTGTTTGTTTGTTTTCCTGTTTTTAATCTGATGATGAGATGATATTTTGCACGTCCAAGACAAAGTGCACAATGACAGTCTTGGGCATGAAGTTGCCCAGGAAGGGCAATAAATACCATGGACATTGCAGTTCTTGTTGTTTTGTTTGTTGTTTTATTTTTTAAATTTTCCTTTACCTTTGTTGTGGCTTTGTTTTTCTTTTTTTTCGGTTTTGTTTGTTTGTTATTTGTTCCTGGGGAAACTGATAATGGTGTTTCACCTAATCTGAAACCAGTCATTCCCCTAAATTTGAATTTTACTGTTGCTTTAATGATTGCAAATGCAGCACACACAATTTTCAATTAGTGTTATGTATGGTAAGGCATAATAGGTATGGAATAAGAAGACACTGGAGATGTGCCTTGGCATTCTGACAAAGCTGGATCATTTTCGAGCACATTGGAAGTGAAATGTACTTTGCTAAGTAGCAGTTGGGAGAGGAAATATTACTTCAAGAGGAAGATGATGACAATTCTAAAACAAAGTGTAAATTATCCTTCAAGAAGCTCATCTAACCTCAATTTTTGAGCTAGTATTGTTTCAAAAATGTCTCACTAAACTCCTGTGATTACATTACATTTGAAGGGAAGGAAGTCCTTAAGATCCTCAATGCTGATATTAATATTCCTGATGATGGAGGTTGTGATTGGATTTTTCATGCCTTTCTATTCCAAGGCATGTTTTTGAATTTTTTTTGAGAAAAACCCACATAAACTTAAAAACCCAACCAGCCAAACAGAATTCCCAACACCTCCCCTGCCTGAGCCAAACAAAAGCTTAGTGCTGCAGTAGATTTTATTTATGGAGTTAAAATGCACTATTTTGTTCCACTAAAGGTGCTTACTATTGTCAGTGGGAGGTGGCTTGTCTCCTGTCAGCTGTTAAGGATAAAGCATAGCCAAAATGATGTCACATATATTGCTTAATTCAGTAGTAATTAAAAGCCTAAAGAAAGAAAAAAAATTGGTTTTTTTTCCTCCAAAAATCTGTCAACGTGCTCTGTGGATACTCCCAGGAAAACATCTCATGCCCTTAGTACATGTGAGACACCTTGCAGGCACTTAGTGTGGACATTGTAATTGTGTCAAAATATTCAATGTAGCTAACATTAATTTTAAAAGGATATGGAAATTTAATAGGAGTCCTAGACCTTTATCCCTGTTAATGAATGCCTCCTGAAGCCAATGAGAATACAAACCGAGTAATGGAGCAATGGAAAAAGACTGGGGTCTTTTGTGCTCTAGGTCTTTGGACTTTGTGTTTCAGTCTCTCAGCACTCAGAACGAGCCAATACTTCTTTGGGGAGCCAATTATATAAATACTTGATGCATATTTTTCAGCGACTCTGGTTACAGAAGCATTAATTAGCTAAAACATGTTCTGCTCCTGTATGTTACTTATATGGGGCTGAAATGTAATACACAGCTCTTATAAAATTAAAGTTGAACAGGCAAGGCAAGGTTTTCAGTGGTAGTGAGGTGAACGTGATGAAAATATTGGCAGGTTGATTAACTATTTAAGAGGAAATTATGTCTCCATTTTAGACAGGATCTTGAAGTAGCCCCATAGGATTTGGGTGTGATTAAATCAGCATTAAAATAATGATCCATAATAAAAGGTGGCTAAGTAGAATGGCTATGCTGTCGAAGCTCAAAATCCATATTATAAGTCCTGGGTTTTTTTAATGACTGTGTTGTGACTTGAATAGATGAACAGGCAGACAGACTCATTCTGTGTATTTTAATTACCATCCTGACTCTTGGTGCCCACCTATGAGGGACCCTTAGTCAAACTGGCTTCCAAGAGACGTAGAGAAAATTGAAAAATATCTACAAAAATCATCTATGTTTTGTCAATAACTCTTATGAAGCTCTTGGGTAGACAGTGGTAAATGTCATCAATTGTCTGCAGACTGGGGAATGGAGTCATCCATATCTTGAATTTTAGGTGCAGGTAGAATAGGGCTATATATGCTGGTGGATTTGGGCCAGAGGCATCCTTATTTTACTTTTTTTTTTTTCTTTTTTTTTCTTTTTTTTTTTTAACATGATACTGTTTCTAGCAGACTTGCCTGGTAGAAATGGCCAATAGCCTGCTGAATTTTCATTTCTCTTTGTCTTGTGCTGAGTTCTGTCACCTGCTGGGAGAACTGCTTCAATTCCTACAAACTGCCTACAGATGAGAAGCCCACAGGGAATGGCTCATACATCCCTGCTGGGGCATGGCAGAGGGAGAATTGGACACTTGCAGGATAGGCCATGCAGAGTAACAAAATCAGCTGCTTGGCCTGCTCACAGATGATTCCCTGAAAACATATTTTAATTATCAATGCTCTCGTTTGCAGCAGAAGTTTTAATGTGTAAATTAAATCCCCAGGGAGGGTTTGAAGGGTGTCACATGAAGCCCTGAGGGATGTGATGCTGCCACAGTGCCTGCAGAGGAGGCTTGAGGCTGAATAGTGATAATTTCTCCAAGGCATTTAGGCCACTGCAGCTTCATGAAAATAAAATAGTAAAATATGAGATAGTTTGGGGAATTTGGCCCTGGGATTTGTTGCTTTTCTGAGGTATTAAATGACAGTGGTCATGCTGCTGTTATTGGGGTGAGGTTCTGGGTGAGGACTGCCCCAACTGCAATGCCTGATGCACCTTGACCTATTCTTTGTCACAGCAAAAAACCCCTCAATTTTAGGGTTTCTTTTGTAGGGAAAATGGAACTTTCTTTGCTTTACTGTGCCCAGCCCACTGCTTATTTTGTCTCTATCACCAAACAGCCCTGCAGGTATCTCTGGTGCCAAAGGAGTGCTCACTACTGAATTTCTGCTGGTTGGGTAATTGTTCTGTTATTTCACTATTTTTAGAGGCATTTCTGGTTAGCCATGAATTCACACCTCACAAAAAATCCTTTGCCTAAATCAGAGCCACTGAGAATTCTGCTTTGGGGCAGATGCAGCACTGTAGAAAAGTGTTCCCTGTTTTCAATATGTTGCTTTTATATACATATACATTAATTTATGTACTGGTTTACATTGTAGATATAAAGGATCTAATACAGTGCCCCTCTCTTTCGTCTTTTCTCCTCTCTCTCTTTTTTATTTTTTTTTTGTTTTCTCCTCCTTCTGCCTGCAATAAGACAAATTAAATGTCATTCCAAATTAAGGTGTCATTCTGCCTTCTCAGATTCAGGAATGGATTCCATCAAGGAAAAGGCTGGCTGGTATCTGACAGTGGAAATTAGTCCTTGCAGGATAGGACTGTCTTATGGAAAAAACCCCACAACTGTTTGTGTGTGTGGGGAGTGAGGGGGTGGAATTTGCTAGCTTTTGGCAGACCCAGGGAAAGGTAATGTAAATAATGACTCAGGGTTGTGGGATTCTTGTACATTTTCAGCTCTTACTTTACTGATTACTCTAATGGCTGGTGTGTCATTCTGCCCAAATCTGAATTGCTATCATGTCATGCTGATCACGATATTTTGCTCAGACAGGCAAGAAATATTCTTCCAGGAAGTGAGACACTGGAGGGAAGGAATGATCCCATGTAGGGAAGAAATGTCCTAAGATATTTTACATTGCGTGCACTTTCAAATGTTACATTGTACTTGAGAGGGAGGCATTTTGCAGTGAAAACTGGATCCAAGATTTTCAACATGAACAGTGGGAGGGGTCTGTTCAAGAAAAAATAAAGTAATTTCCCCTTAGTAATCAGAACTCCTTCTTCAGCTCCAACTGTTTCTTAAATCCTTTGCTGACCTAAGTTCTGGGTAGGGGCAAAGTTCCAACAACTCAGTGGGAGCTCCTGTGGATGAGCACAGATTTAGTGGGGGGAAGCTGTCATAGAGGAAAAGATTCATTAACTGTCCCACACTCCTACATCCTGAAAAACAAACTGATGTGCAAGCCACAAGATGTAATCAGATTGTATTCAAAGTGTCTTTCTTGGTCACTGCAAGGTCTATTAACTCATGGGGCAAGGCAAATCAGTCAAAACTCTATCACAGAGTTTCTTCTGTCATTCCAATAGTTCCAGGTCAGCCATTATTTTGTCCTGAATAGAACAACAAGGAAAAAAATAATTTAGTAGAGTGGCATTAGGCTGCACGGTTCTCATTAGCATTAATGAGAGTTTGGTGGCTAAATCCCCATGCACAGCATGGAAAATTTACCATTCTGGATGGGTTCTCTCCTTGGTACACAGTGTTGGTAAAAGTGTGCCCTCTATTGAATCTCTCTTCTGTACAGGTATGTGCTCACAGTAACAGGCCAAAGAAGAAAAAATCTTGGTTTATGTAATATTGTGCTGCATTCTGTAATATTCTGTAATTTCTGTGCAGTTATGCTAGGTCAGCATTAATGTAACAATGATTTCATCCCTGAAACCAAATGGTTGGACAAAATGATTTCTTTTGAACAGGTGCGTGTATTTTATCGTTTGTATTTTTTGGGAGGGAGGTTCTTATTTTTGTGGTTTTGTTTGTATATATTGCTAATGGATATATTTGCTTCAAGCTCTGCCATCTAGGAATTAACTAATCAGTTCTCTGCTGGCTTCTTCCCTCAATTCCTGGATTCTGTAATCATTTTTAAGCATTATAGAATCACTTAAAGGATTGACACTCATACACTGTACCTTTAAGGAAATCCTGGGGGTGGAGTTCAGTAGATGATTTTGGAGTTTTATGTCTCCTGGTAAAATAAATAAACAAAATATATTTGGGAGAGAATGACCTACTTGTAACTGGAGTGGGAAAATGACTGAACAGCTTTGTGGAGTTTCTTTTTTTTGGGGGAGAGCAGCAACCTTTTCAGGGGGAACAAAAAGACATCAGTAGGAGCATTTTCCTGGAAATGTAGAGTTGGCCATTGCTTTCCATAAGCTGGAACCAACACAGTACTCTGGAAAAATACCAACATCCTTCTCTTCCAGAGGAGCCCAGTTGCACTTCCCTTAGTCATGTCCCAGTTGGGACATGGGGAATTTTTCTCCAGTCTTTGTCTACATGTTCACTGAGCTCAGTTGGGGTTTACCTGGAGTAATTTAGTAATACAAAGAGAAATTATCATTTCAGAGATGCAGAATATGTATATTCAAGATCTTGCAAACACTTAAGCAGAGCTCCACACTGACACCACCAAAGTGTTAGTTAGAACTACTGTAATTTTTCTGTAATCCTGTTAAAATGGGGAAGGATATCACTGTCCTTCCTATACTTCGGACTTGTCCTCAAGTCACTCAAAGTCCTAAGTCTGCTTCTATTGAAACTGGTTACAGAGTGTGGAGGGTGACTTGAGTTTCCTAATACTTTGAAAGTTTCAACTCCATTCATGTCCTGTGAGTCACAGAGTTTTCAAGTTTTAGTTTTTCTGGATTTAAGTGTCATTCTTTCTATCCCTTGCTTGCCTCATTCCCATTATCTTCACTCATTTGTATGTTTGCCTGTCTTGGAAACCTCTGTTGTTCTTGCTCTTTTTCCAACTCTCATATTCCATAATTCATTTTGCAGGCTTTGACTGATTGCTCTTTGCTTGCTCTGAAGATGTGCAAATCTTCAGCTGCCACTGAGCCCTGTTAGGTCATCAAGAAAAAGTAATGTCCTAAAGGTTGTGTCCCTAAGGAAGGTCACTGGAAGGCTCTTCCACCTTTTCAAGGTGCACACTCTGGTTAGTGGGGCCTAGGAAATTTCATACCATGTTTTTTGTTAAACTGGGGGCACTTTCAGGCTTTTGCAGTGCAGTCAACCCACTGTGGTGCCCTGCAGCCCTGGCAAGCCTCCCTGCTTTTCACAGGTCCCTGTGAGTTCAGTGGATAATGTTTACTCTCTGACTGCAGTGGCACTGCTCAGCTTTCACAGGTCAGTGAGTGGTACCTGCTTCACCTCACCAGTGCTTGACCTGCTCACCTGCCTCTGGCCTCTGCACATTCCCCTCTGTCCCTTCACACCAGCCTCCTGCTGGGCTGCTCACCTGGCCACCACAGGGTGCTCCATTTCTTTCCACAATGCTCTTTCTCAGTATTCTTCATCCTGTTTTGATTACTAAGGGGAAATGACTTTGTTTTTTTCTTGAAAAAACACTGTTCGTGTTTAAAATCCTGGAAATCCTGCCACTCCTTGGTGTCACTGTACCTTTCTTTGGCTGGTGTGAAGCCAGCCCTTCACCCTTCCCTGCTGCCCATCAGCTGCCATCACTCACAGGCCTGTGTGAAGTCACAACATCCAAGATATCTTGATGACCCCTGTGGGTCCCTCTCAACTCAGACTATTTCATGACTTGTAATCTTGTCCATTGAGAAAATCCACAGCTGGGACAGCTGGACATGCAGACTTCATACTTCTCCCAACTTCATCTCTCTCAGCAACTTTGTGCAAAATTTCCTTCCTCTCTCATTTTCTCCTGTTTCAAAGTTGTCCTTAAGAAACTGCTCACCCAAAGCTGGCCAAGTTCAGCTTCAGTGAGGCACAAAAGTGTGCTCATTAAAGGACTTGCTTTACTTTTTAACTGGTGTGTTGCAGGAGGCACCACAGTGACGACCTAAGACACAGCTTGCACCACAAGGGACCCCAGGTTGCTTTTCACCTGGGAGCCACAGTTCACAAGTGACTCTCCTGGAAAGTATTTGTTGGTTTAGGGATGTTGTGTCACATCTGGTCACCAACTGGCAAGACTCTTCACAGAAAAGCCAGGACAAAGAATGCTTTTACCAAGATCCAGCTGTAAATTGTTAATTTTCATATCTTCATAATGCTCAGACTCTCTAGCAGGACAAATGACACGTATCAGGTGACTTGCTAGATGATGTTATTAAAGACAGCTCATTTCAGGATTTAAAAGTAGCTGTGGTTTTATAATACAGTGATTGGTAACCCAATACTGTAGTCATGTACTGTGTGCCTAGCAATTCTCCCTTGCTTTATTTCATAAAAAGATGCACATGCACATGTAATTACAATGTAAAACCAATTTTGTTAATGTTGTAGAATTTTAAGTACCATGAAAGACTAATTAAGGCCTAAACTTCACTTGTACATGTCAGTGTAATTACCAAAGAAAATAATTGGCATATAATTACAGAACACTTTAATGTAATTAAAACCAAAATAAAAAGCCAAGGAATCATACATCAAAAGCTGTAAGCTGAATCCAGAAATTGAGGCAGTGGGCATCCTTCTGCTACCTGGGCCCTTGAAAACAGATGGGAAAGTGGAAGAAATGAAAGAGACAGAATCAAAATCCCAGAATGGGTCACGCTGAAAGAGATCAACGAGGGTCAGCAGGTCCCACCTCCCTGCTCCAGCAGGGACATCCCAGAGCACACAGCACAGGATTGTGTCCAGCTGGTTCTGGAATATCCCCAGTGAGGAGACTCCACACCCTCTCTGGACAATCTGTTCA
>JBBMKD010000053.1:54790013-54829186 GCA_037834095.1 Argya squamiceps
ATAGGTTTCATATTTTCAGAATCTTTTGCTAAGCAATCATATTTATAAGGTTTCCCTGATTCATCTTCCCCAACACAGGTGCCTGTGTTCAGATTCATTTTTGTATAATCAGTCTAAAGGGGTAGGTGCCTTTGAAGAGGAAGTTCCTCCTGATTCTCAGATGCCTGTTCAGAGGAATGACAGAAGCTTGAGGAGCTGCCATTACCTGCTGCAGTTCCAGAAATGAAGTCTGGCAGGACTCATACCTGTGTCTTTCTCCACGTCAATGCCAAAACTGCTGTGAAATGACTTTTAGAAGGAGTAACTGTTGTTAAATTTTAAATGTTGTTAAATACATGAGAGTGGAGACAAGAATCAAATTTAACTAGCCAAAGACTGTCATGGGACTGAAAGTATTTTTTGTCATAGGACCTCCTGTTCCTGTGTTCCCTGGCATCCTATCTGGGTTCCTTTCAGTTCTAGTTTCCAGCTGTTTTCCTGTTTTCACCTCCATTATTGTTGAATAGAAAACAGCAGGGAAGTGGAGGTGAAAACCAAGTGAATGCTAAGTTATTTCACTAGAAAATGGTTTTTCAAATCCTACAATCCCATAACGGTTTGGGTTGGAAGGAGCCTTAAAGACCACCTCATTCCACCTCCCTGCCATGGGCAGGGACACGTTCCACTATCCCAGCTTGCTCCAAGCTTCATCCAACCTGGCCTGGAACACTTCCAGGGATGGGGCAGCCAGAGCCAGAGTGTTTGTGCTTCTAGTTCAAAAGGAGCATTGCAAATAGCTGCATTTCTTTTTGTAAACCATCTCTATAAATATTTAGAAAGAGCTAACACATGTTGCAAATATTTAGTTAACAATCTTTGTTAAAACAAAATTTGAGAAAGCTCTAAAATCATAATATCTTACCACTATTAGAGGTCCTGTTGTATATGTGTGAATGTCCCAGTTGAAACCTGCTTTAGCCAAAACATCTGCTCAGTTGTCTGCGATTGATGTGTGAATTTCTTGGCAAAAGGCCCACTCAATATTTTTAATAGTGAATGCTAAATTTAAAGTTATATTTTTAATATTTTCCCATCATGTGAACAAGTTATATAACCAGATCTGGATCTATGTGGTTACAGCTATTTATACTACTGTTGGGGTGTACAACAGATGAGGATCCAGCTCAGTTATTCAGTGATCCTGTTATTCAGCTCTGAAGAAACACAGAAAAAAGAAAAAAAAAGATGGATTCTGTATTACCAAGATTATAATTTGTATATAAGAAAAAAGAACAGAGTAGCCAAGATAAATCAAAGTAGGAATATAAGGTGATATGTGCTGTCCTATCAAACTTGTACAAATGAGACTTTGATCTGACCGAAGAACTTTATGGTTAGAATATCACAATGCATTAAATTATCCTTGACCACAAGTGCAATATTTGTGTAATAGAAGTGCCAGGATAAATATGTAGTAATGAAAGGCAAAGGCACAATTTTCTGTGTTGTTTCTTTAGCAAGCTAAAATATGCATCTAATTTTTCATGCCTTAGTCTTCTTATCTGTTTTCATCTGCCAGTTACTGCTTAAGTCTGCTGATTTTTTTTCCTTGTTTGTTTTTTTTATCCCAGTTTTGCAGGTTAAATCTCTCATCTCTGAATACTCTCCTTACTGCATGCCAAGAACCAAAAGCATTTTGTGATCAGTATCAAACTAATACTGATAGACTTGGCCATGCCCCCTGCAAATGGACCCAAGTTTTGCTTGAGACATCCTTGTTTACTGAAGACTGACAAAACAAGTGGGGGGAAAATAAAAAGGCAAAACAACCCCTGCCACTTTTTTCTTTTGATCTCAGTCCTGATACATCCTTTGTTATAAACTTTATGATGTCACCTGAAGTGTGATCACACTGAACGATTCATGTATGCAGCAGTTCTCAGGTGATGCCAGGCCACAGGACAGTGAATGCTGTGGCAGTTTGTTATGAGAATGTGTCCTGAGGTTCTTTCTCAAGTGAAGAGTTTCTTTAAGTCCTCAGGAGAACACCCTTCTGAGGCACTCAAAGCTTGGCATAAGAGTTTTTACACCAAAAATCACTTCCCGTATGTTCTGTTTTTGAATTCTCTCAAAGTACTCTCTTAGTATGTGAGGTTAGGTGTGTGACTCCATCAGGGCTGTAAAAATGATGGCTACATTCTGCAGGCCTTATTAACAGTAGTATAAAGAGATTTTTGTTTTCCCCACTGGTTTCTGAAAGCTTTGACTTGGCACTCATGAGCCACTCATGATGTATGGAAGGAACCACATTGGAGAGTAAATGTGTTATGGGCCAACAAGAGAAGGTTTTGGGGTGACCTAATTGGGGCTCTCAGCACCTGAAGGGATCCCACAGGAAAGATGGAGAAAGACTCTTGACAAGGATCTGGAGTGGCAGGACAAGGGGCAGTGGCTTCACACTGACAGAGAGCAGGGTTAGATTGGATATTGGGAAGAAATTGTTCCCTGTGAGGGTGGTGAAGCCCTGGCACAGGTTTCCCAGAGCAGCTGTGGCTGCCCCATCCCTGGCAGTGTCCCAGGCCAGGTTGGATGGAGGCTCTGAACAACCTGGGCTGGTGGAAGGTGTCCCTGCTCATGGCAGGGGATTGGAACAAGGTGATCTTTAAGGTGTCTTCCAACCCAGGCCAATCTATGATTCTGTGATTTTGGTGTTCTGTTGCTGAGCATATCTTCCCCTTATTAAGTGACAGCCTTACATAGTGTGTTTGTGGCTTTATCACTTGGTCTCCCTTTTGTGAACTTGCAATATTTAGCAGAAAATCATTATGGTAGAAGTAGAGGAAAAATATGACAGAACCATGCCAAAATAAAAGCTCAAAAGTGTTCACTGCAATAATGTATATATATTTTTAAAGGCATGAGTGCAAGCAGCATTACTGTGTGATTTTGAGTGAGCTGACGTAAAACAAGCAAAAATATTTATGAAAATGACAAAACACAGAGAACCTCTAATGAGACATAAAATGGATTTTAAGATGTGGAAGATGGAAGGTACTTACTGTTATCAGTGTATACCACCACATTTATTGTAAAAACCTGGCAGTGATTTCCTGTAAATTTCAATTTGTGAGATGCCAGCAGGATTGGAATAACAAATCTTACTTTTTTTTTTCCTTTGCTAATTCATTTCTCTCATGGCATAAAACACTTTGGCAGTGTATCAGGTTAATATTAATATTCTGCATTCTATCTGCTGATTATCTTGAAAGTTATTGGCCCACTTGACCCTTACATCTCTGGAAATGATTTGTTCAGCTTTCCACATAAATTGTCATATTTCAATGCCAAGCTAAAAGTAAAATCTCACTAAAATGTTTTTGTTGCATACTGTTGTGAAATGTTTTGGAGAACCTAGAACGTTATAATGTGTCAAGATTTAGCAAACATTGGTATTTTGGTGTTTGCTGACAGTTTATTCATAGAATCATAATAGAAAATAAAGTTCATGTAAAATTATTTATAATGATTTGACAACAGATTTTTTAATAATCCTCCTTTAATTTTAGTGTTGCAAAGGAGCAAACTGGCACTTATATATTCTGAGTAGAATATATACGTGCATTGGCAGAGTGATGAATTTATGGTGATGGAGCTGAGAGCTAAATCTGGCTAAATCTGAGTTTAGGACATGTAGGGAACAGTACTGTCAGGATGGATGAAAAAAGTGTCTTGTAATTGTTACTGTACTGATATCTACTGAGTGATTCCCTTTGGGCCTTATTTTTGGGGAACTGAGTGTGTTGAGGCCTGGTTTTCAAAAGTGTTGATAATCCAGCACATTCTGCAAAGATCACTAGAATGTGCTGGCTAATTAACATTCCTGAAAATCCAATATTGTCCATTCAGTGGCCAATTTCAGTGATTACCATGCTCCTGTGGAAGATACTGTTTTGAGCCCTGGTACCACATTAACTGAGGGTTCTGTGTCCCCTAGAGCTGCAGAAATATTCTAATACTGAAATTTCCACCTAGGACTGAGGTATTTCTTGGACACTGAATCCCAGCCCATTTGCCAAGCTCCTTGTGCTTGTCTTATCTGCAACATTGCAAGCAATTATTTATCTCTGCTTGATGAATTGCTCAGATTTCAAGGCTGCTGCTGCTGCTCTTTCTGCCTTCTAATCATCTGCAGAGCCTGCAAGCACCCAGCAGAGCTTCTTATCTCCACATTTCATCTGGAGCAGGCTTGTGCCTTGCTGGTGGGGAACTGCTTCTCCAGAACTGGCAATTCTGCCATAAAATGATCCTGTGGTGTGAGAAATTCCCTCAATGCACTACAGGGTCTCCAAGAGTTGCAGTGGTAAAATGCTTAGGAGACAGCAGGAATAGTACAAACTTTTGTGATGTTTTTACTCTGATGTTCTCCTGGTGACAGCTACGTTCAGTTGAGGTTCTTTCCCCCATGTGATGTTGTTTTCCCACCTGGGAACCTTCTGGGGATCTCTATCCCAAAGTCTGGCGTAGTTTCTTCTTAAAATGTTATTCAGTTTTTGCACCCACAAGGCAGAGATACTTCCCTGCTGCATTGATATCTATGTCCTTTTGTTGATTTTTAATTTGGCTTTGTCTGAGGCCCTGTGGTGCTTGCTCTGAAAGAGACTCCAGGCAGTACATCCATATCCTATCTTCTTGTCATGCAGGATTGTATAGATTCCCACAATAACTTCCTCAAGTTTCCAGAAAAAAAGCTCTCAGTTTCCTCAGTGATTCCTGTCTAGATGTCATAACAAGGTTTTCGTGGGTCCTCTGAACCCATTTTTAGTCTAACTTCTCTCCTTGGAAGTAAGGAGGCAGAGGGTGAACACTGAGTTCAAGATGTCGATATTTGAGTGTTTTTGTTTTTCCTTAGTCTTTGTACCTTTCCTAATAAAACATAAGCTTTGTTTTACTTCTCAGCTCTTCAAAAATACTGAGCTGCCATTTCTCAAAGGATTTTCTGTTGCATCCTTGGGGTGTCATTACTGACCAGTATAGGTGAAATCAGAGCCCAGCATCTTATATGTGAATCTGGATTTAACCCACTGATATTGCTTTATATTTCTTTACATTGAGAGCTGTTTGCCATTGTCCAAGCTCTTACAAAGCTTTTCTACAATTTTCCACAGTCTGCCCCTGTCCTTGCTGCCCCAAAAAACTTCATCTGCTTTATCTTTCTCCAGGCCACTTAAGCTGATGTTGGATACTGCTAACACTGCAAAATCCCCTTCTTTACTTTTTTTTTTTCCCGGCAGTGCAGGTTCTCCTCCTACCCAGTTTCTTGTTGTTTAACTGATGGTTTCTCCACCCCTGGACCTGTTGCCTTATCCAAAATGAGTCATGTAATGCTACTGTGGGACTGCCCCTGCCTCTCCTCCATCTCTCCCTGATTGCAGTGAGGCTGTAGCTGTCCAGGGAGGTTTTGGATTCCCTGCCAGCAAACAAACCAGCCCAGATACTTTGATTATCTTCATCTTAATCCCCTCCCAATCAAGCCCCTGCAAACACAGCCAACCTTCCTTTTACTGCTACTGATCTTTGGAGAGAGAGACCTTGAAAAGCCACACCATCCTGGAAAAGCTTGTAACCTCTGATTAGGGGAACACTCTTATTAAACTGAATACATTTGTACCATCTGTTAACACTTTCAAATTACAGAATGCCCCTTAAAGTACTTTTGCTAAGAATAAATTGAACTTTAAAGTCTTTCAACACAAAATTGAATCATCCCTTCAATATGATTGTTAGTTAACATCCCATATCGACTATAGAGTGATGAAGAAATATTTTAAAGTACCCTTCCTCTTGTTTTTAGTCCTAAGTATTTTTAATTTTTTTCTTTTTCCTCTAAATTCTTTTTTCCCCTTGAAATTGAGTTTGCTAGAATGAGGGTTCAGTCTCTGTTTCATTAATCCCCCCACTGGTAACATGCCTGTTATCTGGTCTAAAGATTGACTTCCATGATCTTGCTGCTTCATCTGGAAAATGGTTTAGGCCATAAATCTCTGTGCAGATTAGTGAGTCTCGTTCCCTCAAGAGGAATTACATTTTGCCCTTTTTAATGTTAACTCTTTGGCCTCAAGATGTTTGTTGATTTTATTATTGATAATAAAGTTTGATATGATGTATTCTACAGAATATTGGCTTATTTTTTTAGATAATTTGGCACTGAATGTAGCCAGGCCAGATGATTACATGATTTTCCATTGACACTGCCAAAACACAGGAGGTGGTAGAGTAGTCACAGTCTTCCCTTCCTCTTTGAGGCAGTTTGATTTGGGTGAGGAAGCTTTCAATTTTACATTTTATAATTATTATTTATGGTATTCAGTCTCAGAAGATGTGTCAAAATTGTGCCAGTCTTTTGCAGCAACACATTTGTGTCACTGACGCAGGAAAATTTTGCTGATAAAATTATTCTCAATAATTAGGGATGATTTTGCTTTATGTTTGAAAGTCAAACATTTCATGCTGTAGTGGACAGAGATAAACATTTGGAAAATATTGATGACACTGCAGTAATTTTTCCATCCAAAATGCATATTTAGAAGGAATTAAAATGAATGACAATCCTGGCATATTTCTTACTCACCTGCATATAGATCCTGCATTGAACACTGCAGTAATGCACATGTCTGTGCCTTGGTTATTTTTTTTATTTGGCAGATTTTTCAATCTATTCTACATTTGTGCTTGAGTTTCTAGCAGCTCATTTTCATCCTGCTTCTTACCATTAAAAATTTCCATCTTCAGGGGAAGCACGCCTGTGTTTTTAGGCTTCCCGTATCATCTTCCATTCAGAGACACTTCCTGTCTGTACATGAGTGGGAAGATTTTGCTTGGAGAGGCTGGAACGCCATGAAGAAACATTGAAAAGGATGAGCAAAGCCAACAGTTTCATTCCACAGTGCTTTACCTAAGAAATTGAGATTACATAGGGGTTTTTTTAGGTGTTTTGGCCAGATCTTTCACGACCAGGTGTTTTGTTCTATGCTTATACACACCAATATATTCTTTAACTGTTTATGTTCACTTGGGAGTAAGAGAATAAAATAAACAAGACCAATTTACACCATCACCATCAGTAGAAATTAAGAAAGAGAAAAGCAAACTGTCAAAATGTGTAAATTATTGTAGCTTTGCCTAAGGTCTTGAGCATGTCTGTGTACCCATGCAGTGAGGTAAGTCTATATCCTGGAGAAATAACAAAAATAGAAAGGGGAAAGTTTGCCAAAGGTAAAAGGGCTACAGTTTTGTGGAGGAAAATAGGAAAATTATAAATTGCATAATATATAGCCATAGTGTCTTCTTAGCTTATTGCCTTATTTGAGGACTTGTCAAGCTGGGACATATTTATGTTCACAAAAGCCTTTTGATAGAGGGAAGCTCCATTGTCTTCATAGGGTAAGAGGCAGAATTAAATTACCAGCCTACCATTATAGGATACAGACTCTACTGTGAGATGACATGAGCAGGGAGCTGCTCTGGACTGACATGCCCATGTCAGGACATTCTGGGTGTTGTTGTCTCACCTGGACCAGTGTCTTACACTTTTTTTTTCTAGTGGAACTGGCTCACACTATCATTGGTGATGGGCTGATTTTATATCTTGGACACAAAACTTCAGGAACAGAGAAACACACCATTTCACAGATAGAAATTCAATCTATCTGGCAGAAAACACTTTTGCAGTCTCTGCCTGAACCTGGCAGTGCTGTGTCATGCAATCTGTGCTGGGGGCCAACAGCTCAGCACTTGGCTCTGCTCTTGTAAAATGAAGGTGACCACAGTTCTGTGATAATAAGAAGAAATTGCTTTTTATTTGCACTATCACATCACTTTGGTATTTGCCTCGATTTCCAGGGCTGGTATCAGGAGAGCAGACATTAATTTTGAACAATTGCATTTGCAGAAGTGATGGGTCCATTTGGTGATGGAATTAATGGGAGGATGATTACTTCAACTGAGCTAATAGGGCCTTTCTTTTCCTCACTACAAACTGTTTCACTGTCACTTTCCCAGTGTGGCTACATTACCAAAAGTTGTCTCATTATATTAACTGGAGCCATTGAAATATTGCTTCTGAGTATTTTTCTGTCTATTTAATAATCACTGAAAGATAAAATGTTTAAATTTCAGTTTTTTTTTTTTTTCTAAGAAGTTTACATGCTTCAGGTTTTATGATTTTTACTTTTTCCATTTCCTATCCACATTTTAAAAAATATAGTTAGAAAGATTGGCAGTTCTCTGGACTCCCTTAGACATTAGTTCATAACTTCTCAGCTTCTTTTTACCTTTGATGTTACCTTTTCTTCCTGTTAAGATACACAGCAGAAATCTGTTTCTTTGGACAAGTCTTTAAAAATAACTATTTCTTTAATATATAAGTTATTTATAAACTGTATTCCTTAAATATGGAGTGATTGGTGATTTCATGCTGAGGAAATGATGAGAAATACTTCCTAAGATGTAGCATTCAGCAATGAATTCTGTATTTGCAAAGTTCTGAGGAACACTGTGCTCGCCATTAAAAAAAAACAAAACCAAACCTGGAGCTTTTCCAAAATAAAATCATTGGTTTTGCCCTTTTTTGGCTTGATAGGGACTGAAAAACCTGATGCCTTTAGTACAGTATTAGGATTTAGCTCATGTTAGAGGTTCCAAAATATATTTAGTTTTGCTTAGTTATGCTTGTCTAGCCATGTTTCAGAATGTTCAGCTTTCAGTAAAAAGAATAATCACTTTATATATATTTCTATGAGAGCTTCTGTAGTTATCATACATGTTTTTTTCTGCTGTGGCCTTGATGGTCATAAGTCTGCAATAAATCTTAGACTTGCAGCAGATGCAGGTCCTAATGTATTTTACTGTTAAGACAGGAAAGATAGAAAATGTCTCCTTTGGAGAAACTAGATTTTTATTCAGCCTATACATTTCCAGTCCAAGACAGAAAAAATGCAATATTGCTGCTGTTAAAGCCCTGCTTTAGACTGCTAAGAATCATGACAAACTGAAAGAAATACCCAATATATTTTTCTTCATGTGCTGATTGAAAAGCAAAGCAGACCTTCCAGATTTTCTTCCATTTGACTTTAATGCTGAGCTTTCCTATTGAAATGGGAAAACTGAATTCAGCTTCAGAAACCAGAGAAACAGCCAAGATATATTTATATCTTGAATAATTCTGAATGAATTTATTGAAAAACTTCCACTCTTGAAACTTATTGGAAGAACTCTGTAATATGGAATATAGATTTGACAGGAAAAAAAAAAAGGGATCATGAGAGCAACAAATCTGTTTGTCATCTGCCTAGGAATACTTAGTAATTTAAATAATATAATCAGGGAGAGCAGTGGTGGAGACATGGAACAATGCAGGGCCAAGGATAAAGTCCTGTGGGACATCAGCTGCAAGTGAAAAAGGACTCGATTAAGGATGGCTGGATTAAATAACAAGTGAATGGTCTGACAAAAACTCTTTGCCAGCACCACGTGTTGGCTTTAGTGACTCATCCAGAGCACAATGAATCAGCAGGAGTGATTCTGAGCATTCCTAATAGAAGACTGACAACATTTCATTAGATCAAAGTGATGATGAGCATGTGCACAATCATCATTTCAGGTGATTAAACAGAGGACACCAGTTAGGGGGTGTCTCCAGTAAACAGTTATAAATCCGCTCTGGCAAGGAGAAAAGCAAGTTCTAACTTTTGGAGATGTTTGCAATACAAGAAGCCCTCTGGGAATAAGTTAATTGAGCAGATCCTTGCCAGACATCATAAGGAAAAAAGGGCATTTCAAGACACCTGGAAGTGCTGCAGGTGAAGCCTGGAAAAGTGGGGAAAGGAGTCTTACCAGAGAGTTGTCCTGTGGGTTTTTATTTTGGTGAGCCCATAGAAAATGAGCTAGATGGCTCATCTCTTGAGCTATGATATTAAAGTGATGGTTTCAAATTTATTTTAAAATACTTTGATTAATGTGAATGTCAGGAAGATGTGGGAGATAATAATCCCAAGATGAACATCCAGCAGCCTTTTGCTCTGCATCTTTTGTTTGCCATGCAGCAGGAGTCACCTAGTCCTGTTTTCCCTACTGTATTTACTTTGCATTAGTGTTTATTAAAATTACCTCAATTTCCCATCATGGGGTGATTTTTAAGCCTTTTAAAGATTTTTAATGGTCTGATTCCTCATCATCCGATATCACTTTATGAACAACACAACTTTCCAACTTATTTTTGTTCAAATATACAAGGGTCATATTCTTCATCTGGTCTTTTCAATCAAATTATTTGCCTAATTTTATTTGCAATCTGTGTAGTCATATGAGCCCGAGCTGGAAGCAACCAATTAGATCACACTGTCCCTCCTCTTGCCAACATGGAATATAATCCTCCAGACAGGGACACGTGCTTGATTTTAGCCAAAAGCTCAGAAGAAACTCCTGATCTTCACCCACTGAAATTTAACCTCTCATCTGTTATTAATCTATTTTCAGCAAATGATCACCAGAACATCTGCTCATGCCCAGTAATTTTTTTCTTCCTTCTCTTAAAGTTGAATTCCCCAGTGGACTGATGGAAGAGAGATTCTGCAGCTCATTCTGCTCTTTAAAATAGCCTTGGTCCACTGAAGAAATATTAGCTGAAGGCAAGGGAGTGATTTTTGTCATTAATGTTGCACCTATAGGGGAAATAAGAGCAAAGTGATTGTAATAATAGTAGGATTTCCATCTAACGTTTTTTGTTAATTTTTTTTTTTTTTAATCAGGAAACATGAGGACACATTCAGCAAATGTGTGTTTGGGGTTTACATAAAGATGGAAGAAGCCACACAAAGATCATTAAACTTAGAGTTAATCAAGCCTTTGAATTACAGGATCACTGAGGTTGGAAAAGATCTTCCAAGATCTTCGAGTCCACCTGTGACCAATCCCCACTTTGTCATCCAGCCCAGAGCGCTGAGTGCCACATTCCTTGGACACCTCCAGGGATGGGGACTCCAAACCTCCCTGGGCAGCCCCTTCCAGTGCCTGACCACCCTTTCAGTGAAGAAATTCCTCCTGAAAGTCTTCTTGTGTCTACCTCCATGTCCTTCCCTAAAGGATATGGTCTGCCAGGGTGTGTTCAGGAGGATGATGGCAGAGGAGTTTTCAGGAGGGTTTGAAATCTGAGAAGGCAGGAGCTGTTTGGATTTTTGTCAAGGAAATTCCCTCAAAGAGGAGGTGCAGTACAGGAGGTAGTGTGAGAGCTGGTCATTGCTTTGATTTCTCTGATATTCCCTTTCTAATCTTCCTCCCAACTTTTCTTCCCTATATTTCTACAGTAAGAATTTATCCCTGTTATTTACTGGTACAATTGATTTGTGTGCCTTGAGGAAAATGCTGTCTAAACTTTCCTTCATTTAATTTTCCTGTTTTTCTCAGGGGTGCTGCTTTCTGCTCTCAGGATGCCTTTCTGTAGCTCAGATGTGCTGCCAGGACATCTTTTGCATAGTTTGCAGAAAACTGGCTGTGCCAAAGCTCTTTTGGGCATTTTATGCCCCTGACAACATATCCAATCATTTACATAAACATGAGGCTCATATCTCTATTCAGAAGTTAAATTTTAATATTTTCTTTAGGTTTTCAGATATTTTGGGCAACAAAGGTTGGCCATGATTCCCTGTAAGGAGCCACTAATCTGATGAAGTGTCTGGATAATAGTTGGGCAAAACTGAAAATGAGAACTAAAGCAAAGCCCACCTAGAGCAGGAGAGATTTTTTTAATCTTGTTGGTTCAGATGGACACAAAAGCCCACTGAAGAAATCAGATGCCTTCTAAAATATCAATACACAAAAAAAAAAACCTGTATCTTGGGGGTTTCTCACTCCCCTCATTCCAAAATCTGGACCTGTAGCTTTCTGTCATCCTGGTGCATACACACAGCTACACTGCAGGCAGTAGATTAATGGTTTTTAGAGCATAAAAGATTCAGCTTTTAAGGAAAATGTCACTCTTCAGCCCAGCTGTAGCACAAGTTGGTTATTCCCTGTGATTGTTGCCTACTGTTGAATGATTTATTTGGAGGTGACTACTTGAGACCTTAGCACTACATTGTGTTCAAGTATATTTAAATACATTGTTTTCTCTTTTTTTTATGTTTCAGAACAAGAGCCAGGGGCTGAGTTTTGTCCGTATACACGCGCCTTGGCAGGTCCTCAGTCGAGAAGCAGAACTCCTTAAAATAAAAATGCCCACTAAAAAGGTAAATATCTCCCATTTTCTGTCAACAAGTTTTATGATTGAAGGAGCAGGGAGCAGAATCATCATTAAATGTATAGAAGCCCATGGAGTTACTTTGTTTCAAAAATCATAGAAAATGAGCTGTCAGGCTTCTTTTTCACATTTTCAAGTCTTCTGAGATGATTTACTGTTCAGAGCTGTATTTAAGATGGGATTTCCAAAGGGGTTTTTAAAGGCCACAGAGGCAGCTGGCTGATGGACTGCATTGAGGAGGGCGATGAGAGAGGTGAGTGTTAAGCAGAGCTTTGAAAGCTGAAAAGGCAGGAGCTGTCTGGATTTTTGTCAAGAAAATTCCCTCAAAGGTGAGGGGTATTATGGAAGATAATATGAAACTGGTCATTGTCTTAAGACTTCTCCAAAGAGAGGCTGTTTTGGTGGTGTCAGTGGCTTAGTGAATTCAGACCTGCCTGTTGTCACTAAAACTTCAGCTCACTCTCTTCTTTTTTGTCTGTTTTCAGCAGAGCTGCTGGCAAACCTTGTAAATTCTGAGTAGCAAATCACCCAATTTATGTTCCTGAAATTATTTAGTCCACTGGTTAACAACTCCACGGGAGTCAGGGAAACTGCCTTGTGCTTTTAGCTTTAGTGCATCAATTGCACCAGAAAACACTTATTTCTTTTCATTGTCATTAGAAATAAAGGAAAAATTGATTTTGTTTTCTCCCATTGCATTTGATCTTTATTTGTTTGTTTGAGTTTTTTGCCTTGTTTTCACTCACCAAAAGCTTCATTGTGGTTCACGTTTCATTTTGTTCCAATCTGTCATTATCAGAAAACTGGCCAAATCAATCTTGAATACTCTTAATGTGCTTGCATCCCAGGGAAAAAAAAAAAAGGATATTTCCAATCAATCTTTGAAAATGAGTACATTTTAGACAGCTACAGTACCCCTAGAAACTTTCTAAATATTCAATTCTTCTGTTTGATCCCTTCCAAAATTAATTCCTTTTATGCATTTTTTGTGCCTGCTTATTTCTCCCTCCTTCTGCCCTCATGGGAATTTTCGCCTACAAGTTTTTTGCAGATGCATCAAAGTAAATTTTACACTATTTTAATTGATAAATATTGTTATGATTTTGGCCTGGGTTAAGGTCTGTCCAGCAGCTGATAATCTCTGATGGCACCCTCCCCATTCACAACAGTTCTGTATCCCCTTCTCTCTTCTGAGTGGGAGAAAAAAAAGATCCTCTGTTACCTCTAACTGTAGAAATGGCAGCACTACCAGAAACAAGATTGACAGGAAAGCTCTATTCATGTCCTAGGGTTTGGATGTTTTTTGAAATTAAAAGCACTTGAAAAAGGAATTTCCTTTGAAGAAAAAAAAACCAAAACAAAACACTTTGAAAAAGCTGAAATCTTGTATTTTGGGGAATTGGCAATATAAAATAAAAAAATTCAGACAGTAACCACTAAAAGGAAAGTTCTGGTTTTGTTCAAAGATACCAAATATTGCTCTCAAGGCACATTAGGTATTTTCTGTGATGCTATTTTTATTTATTCAAGGATCCTATTAAACCATTAAAAAAAGGACATTTTTAGGGGAAAGTATTTATCTATCTCTAAACACAACTTAGTTACAAATCTTTTTTTTCTCAAATATTAAGTTTTAAATCATGTTTCAGAATATAAGATATGCTGGGAAAAGGTACCCTCTGAGCTCTTTTAACTATATATAACCTTCTGGATATGATAATAGAGTTATTTTGGTGAAGTGAGACTGTGCCAAGCTCAAACATGAGTACAGGAAGGTTTTTCTGTGGCCAAAGCTGTGGTGTCTTTGGCTTTAGTGAGTCTTGGGGGAATGAATCCTGTGACTGGAGTGCTGGCATAGGGAAGTAAAGGCTGTTCAGGAGGGTGAAATGGAGAGGTGGAGGAGTTGTCCTGTATGGAAGGGAAAACCAGCCTTTAAGGGATTATGAGGTTGACAGATTCTGGGTGAGGGTTAAGGGGATGGAAAACAAGGCAGATATCAGTGAGTGTTGTACAGGACTGATGAATTATTCCATAGGCAACCAGGAGAAATTTCTTGTGCTTATAGGAAATGTCCACTTCCCAAACAGTTGGGAGTACTGCACTTCTGTGACAAGCAAGTCTGAGAAATTCCTGAAGGGTGTTGGAGAAAATACTTTGCCACAAGGATTCAGTGAGCCAGCTAGGAAAGTTTTCCTCCCAGACTGGATACTTGTGAATAGAGAAGGACATGTGGGAAATGTGATAGTAGGAGGCTGCCTTAGCTACAGCAGCCACAAAATTATTAAGTTTAAAATATTCAGTCTAATGTGAACAAAAAGGGTCAGCAGAGTTGTTGCCATAGGTTTCAAAAGAGCAAACTCAAAGCTCTAGTCCCCAGGAATCCATGTTTGAGTACTCCATGAGTGCTTGGTTGAACAGGGAATTCCTTGTGGAGCTTGAGAAGAAAAAGAAATTTTCCATCTCTATCAACAAGACCAGGCCTCAAAGGAAGTTTATGAAGCTGTGGTTCACATATTAAGAGAGAAAACACAAAAGGCCAAAACTCATTTAGAATTGAAACTGGCCAGTGTTGTGTCACACAACCAAAAGACTTTTAAAAGTATGTTAATACCAAGAGAAGGTGTGAGGAAAATATTGGACCAATACTTGTTGGAAATGGTCACCTGACAAACAGGGATGTTGGAAAAAAGGACGGCTTCAGTGCTTTTTTACTTTATTAATATTAATATCTTTAATATTAATAATCTTGGACTGCCTGATCCTGAGGCAGAGGACTGCAGCTGTGGGAGCAGTTTGTGGCTTTCCATTTGTGGCCACTGAATTTTTAAGGGTCCATCATTATCCACTGGATATTCAGAAGTCCATGGCCCCTTGAGAATTGATGCCAGAGTACTGAAGGAAATAGCAGGACCTCTTTCAATCCACTTCCAAAGGACTTGGTGCTCACTGACTGGGAGCTACTCAGTGTTATTAAAATTTACAAGAAGGAAGAGCCAGGAATTAAATCCCTGATATTCCAACCTCAAGACTTGGAATAATTATGGAGAAAGTCATACCATCTGCATCTGAAAGGCATTTGAAGGACAAAGTATTCCTCAGGCACAGACAATAAGGTTTCACAAAGGGAAAGTCCTGGCTAACTAATTATATATCCTTCTTCTATAAGGTTCCCTGCCTAATGGATGAGAGGAAGGCAGTAGATGTAACTTTTTTTTCCCCTGGATTTTAGTAGCATCCTTCTGGGCAGGTGATTTAATTGTGAGATGAGCAGATACCTGGAGATCTGGGTGAAGAATTGGTTCTTTTCTCTTTTCTTGTATTTACAATTCTGCACTGAGTTTTTTGTATTTTTTTTCTGGAAGCAGCTTGTGAGTGATAAACTTTTTGGAACTGCAACCCATATGGATTCAGGTGCTTACAGGTATATAGGAATATGTCTTCAGAGAAGACACTTATTTTAATTACAGGTTCAAACATTTGTGTACAGCAAATTCCTTTTTTTTTTTCCTTTTCTTCATTTTAGCGTAATTTTGGAAGGGACATGCTAATGTACAGTTTTATGTCCTCAGATGTATGAAATCACAGAAGAAAAGGGGATACTCAAAACGTTAAATGAAATCTGGTGCAAATTGACTGAACCTCTGCAACCCCAGGTGCCACAACAAGAAAATACCAAGATGAAAACCTTGTCCTACCCATTTTCCAGAGAGAAATTATATTTGTGAGTACTTTAAAATGTGATGGACAATGAAGAAAGATGGAATGTATCATTGTAGTGTTGTAATTTCTATTTCCCACATTTCAGTTAAAACTCAGAAATGCATCAAGCATACCTGGAAATCCTGAGGAATCACCCAAAATTGTCAGATTGTCAGTGGATTAACAGAAATCTAAGCTGGAGAGACTTTCTGCCAGTTTTCTACTTACTTCTGAAGGATAAGGCACTGGAAGCAGTGCATCAAATAAAATTTCCATAAGTTTAGCTTGAAACATAGAAATCCTCCCACCAAATTCCTGATTATTTGGTTACAGATATTACTGCCTGTTTTGAAAAAAAGCAAGAGCTAGTAGAAATACGATGGTATTTTCCATTTTGATAGATTTATTGTAGCAATTAAAACTCAGGTAATAATATGCAGATAAGGAATTCTTGACACCTGCCCTTTCACTCAGAATAATAATTCTAGGCCCAGTTTGACATAAAACACTCTTTTTTTTCCCTCCTGGGTGTCTCCTTGTATTTATGTCCAATAAATAAAATTCAGTAATAAATACAGTGACCCACCATTTCATTTATTGACCTCTGACAATTTTAATTAATTTTGAATATGAGTCAAAATGATGGAGGAGAATAAACTGGGAAGCTAATTTCATATATGATAATTTTGAGGTTTAAGGGAAGGCATAATTCCAGTGGAATGGTTATTTGAAATCAAGTGAAATGCTGACTGTTTAGTGGCCAGGAAAAGAGTAATGAACATCTGCATCAGGCTGGTTGAAACCTAATAACATAACCTCAGCATGTTATAGTGTTGAGGGGATGTTATAAGAAAAATATTAAAAGGTCACCTTCTGTAAACAATAGAGAGGTTCTTCTTGCCCAAAAGGCATTTTATATTAGCTAATAATTTCACATTTTTATGCCCACCATCAGTGCAATCCTGGTAGAGCTCTGAATGACTGGGTCTTAAAAAGAACATTCTATTATGCTATACTATGTCCTCTATATTTCCTTTAAACATTTGTTTTTCTGATTAGCTGTGGTTTCTGAGTGACTTCTAAATTAGAATCTTATATGTTGTCTTACTTGTTGCTTCCATGTCTTAAAACAGAGCTGATTTTCTTCTGTCTCAATGTTTCAGGTATAACATCCAAGACAAAGACACCTTTTTTGACAACGCGACCCGCAGCCGAATAGTAAGTTAATTAAAATAACCTATCCTTGTCTTCCTGTGCTGAGTGGGATTTGCCAGTGGGGTTTAGAATGAGATTTACAGGGAGTGTTTTGGTTTCAACTTTGCTAATTTCATTAATTTATGCATCTGTGTGTTCTTGCAGAACGCTAATTCCTGACATATATGTATGTAAGGAATTCCTTTCTGGAGCTGCATGGTGGTTCAGGAATGGAAAATGCTCTGCAGGGGAGCCCTGACTCCTCTTCATTGTTCAAAGCTCTTTTCAGCCCTGCTCCCAACCTTTAACTGGATTTCCTTCCATATAGTCCTTATACTTCCAATACTTCTATAAGGACACAACACAGCGGGATTTAGCCCACAAATGTTAAGGCAGATAATCCATTAATCAGATCTGCTAAATGATTTAAATATTAGGGCAAACAAACACTGCAGAAGCCACCTGTTTTAGAATTTTGTTTCATTGCTAATTCTATGATGAAATTCATGCTAGAAGAGGATTTGTGTGTTATCCCACTGTTCTTTTTTTGCAGGTGAGGGAAATTTTGAAGCGCACATCTACAAAGGCCAGAAACAGCATGGGTAAGGTGGAGGGAAGAAAATTAGAGGTGTTCTTTTGGAAGGAATTGTTTAGATATCTCACAGAATATTGATTTTTCTAGCAGGACAAATACGCTGGCTTTTTTTTCTTTCGAAAAAGAAAAAAAATTAGAGACTGAAGTAAATGTTTTTTTTCTGAGGCATAAAATCAGAATTTCTAGCCCATGGTTTGGATGGTAATGGGAGATGGCTTTTCATTTCTACAGGTGCACCATCTGGCACATAACTCACATTTCAAGAATTATTATGAAATTGGATTTGATTACTGCATGATCTGCTTTGGAAAATTCAGATGTCAATTGCAATATGTAGTATTATTTCTTGCAGGACCGTATTTTTCTTGCCATTTCAATTGAATAATTCACCTTTCCAGGTTATTTTTATTGCTTTGGCTTTAAAAATTACCTCCCTGAGCTGCCTAGTGAAATATATGACTTAAATATGACTGTTTTGAAGATACTTTTGGGATAATGCAGAAATATTTGGAGCTTGAGGGTCAGAATTTATTTAATTTTCTTGAGGTTCAGAATTTATACAGGTGTACATATTCTCTTTTCTCCACTTTCTCTCACCTGTTGTGAGATCATGGCACATATCTCCCTAGTGGAAAAGAAGTGATGGTGCTCCCTGTCTGACATATTTTCTGGAAATCTTTCTGTAAGCTCAACCACCTATAGAGAAATCATGATGTCCAAGGGTAACATTCCTGGCAAATAATGTGCTGCAGCAAAATTCTGCACAGTCCTGGTGTGATTTTGGGCATGGAAGCTCCAATAGCATGTGGTTTTGGTACAGGAAAATAGATTAATTAAGGTTTCCTTGAACAGGAGATACTTTTTTTTTTTTAATTACATGAGAAACAAAACAAAATGAAAGCCACACAAAATGCTTTTTCTTTTTCAACCAAAACCACTTGCCTTTCCCCAGTCCAAACTTTTAAATTTATATGACTGCCTCATTGTTTCCTTTAAAAAAAAAGAAAATATGGTTTTGAAAATGTCAGGCAACCTCAATTATTAAAACATCATTTGGCAGGTGCTGCTTTTTGAACTGTTTACTCAGTGTTGTTCTCTGTTTTGGTCTGCTCAAAACTCTCCAGTGGAGCAATAGAGGGGAAAGCTGCCTAATTTTTCTGGATTACTGGGAACCCTCCTGGACACTTTGGGGTTTGCTGGGGAAAAAACTGGAGAGAAGCTCAAGGACAGAGTAGGAAGGAATAGAGCACTTTTGGCAATGGAGATATTTGCCTCTTACTTAAGGTTTTCTTTAATAGCTTGTTCTGGTTTATAGTGGAATAAAAGCCATCATTAAAGATCAAAGGGCTAGTAATAACTTTTTCAGGAATTTTTTAAACTCTAGTGTGAAAATTGTATGACCCTGATGCACTTCAAACTCAGGTCAGCTCAAGAACTCATTTGACATGAAATAACTATTTTAACATTTCTATCCTTTCCATCTTTCTGGTCCATACCCAAAACAGCATTGTGCATCACGTTTGACCTAAATTCACTTGTTCCTTTGGTCTTCTGAAATCCTCCCCCAAATGACCTCTTTTTCATATGTCACTAAGGCTTTCCCATCTCACTGGTCCTAAGCTTAAAACCACTCATCAGGAGAAGTTTGAAAGATTTTTTTAACAATTTTTTCTTCTTTTAAAATTAGAGTTGATTGATATATTGCACAAGAGGCAGGACAGTGATGTTGGAAGTGCTTATAGCAGTCTTTGGTTTTATAAACTTGTTTTATGAAAATAACAACACTTCAAACACATTTGCTTACAGATTTTTTTTACATCTGTGTAAGGGTGAATCTGATTCTGCTCCTATGATATTATACAAGGAAGGCTTATTTTCTCCCAGTATTACTCTGAACCACCATAGACTTCCAAACACTGACTGTTTACAGAAGCAGCCTTGACACTATCCAAGGATAATTTCCTGATTCTATGAATGCATGTAGGTGTACTTTGTATCAACAGAGACATTTATTGGTACTGCCTGTCTAGCATCTCTGACCAGAAGGTTTTCCCCAAATATATCAGGACAATGTGTAATTTGACTATGGAATATTTTTCATCACTAAAGACATGATAACTGGTTACCTTTTTTTTTCTGGGCATTGAAAGCAGAGAGGCCTGGAATAATTTTTTATATATATATATATATATATATATATATATAATATATATACACATATATATATAATATATATACACATATATATAAAATTATATATATATGCATGTATATTAAAAAATTATATATATATGCATGTATATAAAACTAATTATTAGAAATACTGATCTTTGGTTACCTTTTTATGGAACAATTGTTTTTCACCTCCAGAGACTGCAGATGCAATTGCTGTAAGAGTTGCAGGTCTTGAGAACCAGTAGGAATCTTGTGTCTGTTTACAGGTGCTGCAGTCACTGCTGGGAATTCCCTTGCTAAATTAAAATCCCTGGAAGTGTCCAAGGCCAGGCTGGAAGGGGCTCTGAGCAACCCGGGACAGTGGAAGGTGTCCCTGTCCATGGCAGGGGTGCAGGAACTGGCTGATCTTTAAGGTCCCTGACAACTCAAACCATTCAATGATTTCATAACCAAAAACTTCTGTGGAAGTTTTTGTGGGGGTTGTTTTTAATTGTTGGCCACTGGGGATCCATGGTTCTGACCATTGTAAATATTCAAGAAGGACTTCTGGATGCTTTGCTCTTCAATCACGTGGCTTTTTGCTATCAGGGCCCGAAAGTGATCAGAAGAGTCTTTGCACTGTGCTGTTCATTGAAGAAAAAGCACTTCACGGAAATGAGTTTCTCTGAAAAAAGTTTTCCACACCCAGGAACTCCAATGTTGCTCTATTCTCATTCTGAATGCTGTCAGTTTTACAGTTCTGGAATGTCCTGAAATGAAATCTGTAACAATGTTTTTTGTTCAATTGTGCCTGTTGACCCCCTGAATTTTTCTTTTTTCTTTCAGGCATTGGCACGTTAATAGCAAACAATGTTTATGATGCAGCCTACCCACTTCACGATGTACGTATGCACCACTAAAAATCCAGTTCTCTGCTGGTGTCACTCAGGAGATATCCATCCACAGACATTACTATTTGCTGTCTGTGGCATTGAAAATCTCTTTTAAATCTATTTTAAATCTAAGTGTGATTCTAATATGAAAACTCTTATAGAAGTAAATTTCAAGTTGTGCCTTAAAAATAAAATCAACAGTGTAGGAACAGGTAACAAAATTTTCTTTAGTTTTTTTCTGCTTTTACATCAGGTATTAAATGATTTTCTTTCTCCAGGGTGAATATGAAGGCCAAAATGATGACATGAATGAAAGAAAGGTAAAATCCATTGGAAAATTTATTTCATATTATATTTAATGTAATAAATGATGTTCCAAATCTCATTGTAAAGCATTAGCCATTGTATGAACAAATAAATGTTTTTTTGGATTCCATATTTTCTTCTATTTCTTCATATAAAAATGTTTTTGCAATATTTTTATAATGTCTTCTTATGAAAACATTATTAAAATATCTTAATTTAATCAGTTAATTTAGTTTGAATTTTACATCTTGAAATGCTTCCAGTTTCCCTCTGCGTACATAGACCAGATTTTCAACCTGTGAGGAAGCTAAAATTGTGAAATAACTCATATAATAATTTTACTTTCCTAACCAAATGCTCCTAGAGAGCAGTGATTACTAAAATAAAACATAGCTATACTTTAAATTTGATTGTGCATTCAACTAAGTTGCATGCAATTTCCAAAAATCTGCTTCCAATTATTTTGTAAATAAAGTTTCTAGCTATCAAAATACATTGAAAAATAGATCAATCCTCAAGAGAAAGTGTGAATTTAAACTGCATTTAATATATATGCTTACTTTTGGAAATAGGAAAAATCATTTAATTACTATTAAATAATCTATTTAGATTTATAGATTACTAATATGGAAAGATCCTTTCCATATTGCTCTCTAATGTTATTTTCCTTGATGTTCAAACAATAGGATAGGAAATACAGAGGGAAAATAGTAGGGAGAAAAAACGGGAAGAGGGAAGAATGAAGAAAAAGGGAACATTTGGAAACCTCCAATATTTTCTAAACTATGGGGACTGAGTTCATACAAATGGAAGTCATAAAAATAAATCTGATTTTTCCAATGCTGAATTACTAAAATTTGAAAACATAATCTTTGTGGTTTTTGGTAAATAATGTTGCCATTCAGCCACTAGATGTCTTCATGTGCCATATACAATTTAACTCAGTGTATGAACTTTGGTAAGCAAAACGAAGTTGGAAAATGGACTATAAAAGAAGCTTTTTTATTCTTGTCTCTTACTTTGAACTTTTGGTTCATGAAGGAATTGTCTGCTCTGGACTTGCAGAATTTTCTCTGAGAGGCAATTCCACAGATTACTGACTTGGAAAGCAAAAATTTTAGAGAAACAAACCAAATGAACATTAGTCAATGGAGGAAGATTGGGTACTGTGGAATGGGGGGGAAGAGGGCCTAGAAGGACCAGTGTCTGGAAAAATATTCCCCCTACTAGTTGTATTTTGTGCTGCCCTCTTTTTATTCTGCCTATTAGGCTCAGTTATGAAGTGTTAAGTATTAAAAACATAAAAGCTTCTTTCCAGAAATACTTCATTGATTATTCACATATGTCCCTGCTGCCTAGGCCTTGAATCTTCTGTAGTATTCCTATGCATAACATCATCTGTTTTCTATCTGATTCTAATAGTCTCAGTGTTTAATTTCCTGAAGAACCCTGATCAGGTTTAAAAGAAAGGAGGGCATTTTTGAGCTTTTTTTTTCCTCTGCCCCCTTTTTTTTTTTTTAGCCCACTTTAACTTATCTGTATCTTCAAATTCAATTTTCTCTTGTAAAAGCCCCAAAAATGAACTGAGTTCTTATAGGGTACTTATGCCAATAGGGCAGCATAAATAGTTAGGGTTTATGTACCAGTTTATAACATAAAAGGTTAATCCTTATACACCTACTTCAGTATTTCCTTGGAGAAAATGCACAGTGACACAACACTTTTGTCCCATCCTATGAGAATTAGAAATCTGCAATGAAAATCCAAAACTGAGAGGATTTCAGTTTTTCCTAGGAATAAAGGAATTGTCCAGTTTCAGTGCCATTTCTGTTCTTAAAAAAGAAATCTTTTAAGAAAGGTATTGAGCAGCAGAATGATAATAACTCACAATGAGTATAAATACTGCTTTAGTCTTTAAGCTTCTGGCCCACTGGCAAATTGTAACCCTTCATTGCTGTCTTTATGTTTGACAATAAAAAAATCCATGTGTGGCTTTGTAACCCACCTGGGAAATCCACTGTTGTCATATAAGCAGCATCCCTATTATTAGAAGAAGTTTAAAAAAATTCTTAAAAACTTGCAGAAAGTACCTGTTCCTAAATGGAATGCTATTGGACAGAACATTCTTTTTGCTGTTCAAATTCCATTCTGTTGCTATGTTCAAAGCAGCTTTTGGGGAGTTTAAAGAATGTAATGGCTTTAACTTTCTTCTTTTGCATATTTAAGTGAAAGCATTTATTAGTATGATTAGACTAACATTTGGTAAGTAGTGCTGGCAAGGGGTGATTTTGAATAGTCAGGAATGAGTATTCATATGAAATTTTTTTTTCATATGAAAAAAAAATCAGTACAGTATGGCAGCCAGGACAATCTCCTTCAGTGAAGTTGTGTCCCATAAATCATGGGAATGAAAGATCAAGACTATCCCAAATTCTTTGCCAGTTGCAGTTGAGTGTATTGTGTTCAATCTAACCCAGGTCCTGCAAGATTTTCTTTTATCCCTGCTCCTATTCCAGCTGGATTCCTCCCACTGCAAGAAGTTTCTGTAGAATCTGGTCCTTCCTTGGAGCTCTCTCTGTGGGTGAATCTGCATGTCCAACAGCAGATGTGTCTTTGTGTGATGCCCCCAGCACGGGGACAAAAATAGCTTTTCAATGGGCTCTCCTGGGTTTAGCATCCCCAGGAGTGCAGCAAATATTTTTAACTGTTAGAAGATGTTTGTGAAAATGGAAGGGTTAACTTGTTTGAAGTTAATTTTCAGTTTGGGTTTGTTTTTTTTTTTCTTTCTTTAGTTGCTGTATCAAGAATGGGCAAGATATGGAGTGTTCTACAAGTTTCAGCCCATTGATCTCATAAGGTAACGTGGACTTGTGTAAAACACCAAGGGACCTGGTTCTGAGGTCGTGCAAATTAAATCATTTCCACTCAATCCAGCAAATGAAATCTTGGATTGATCAGAACATTGAAAATAATGTTCTCACTGCTTTTTTTGTGGCTTTGATGATAATTTACTATAACAAAAATACACTCAACAGTCATTACCTATGCTTTTGTATAGTTCTTATTCCTGGAAGGATGTCATACTTTGGTTTTTGGGTTTTTTTAGGTGTTGATTTGTTCAAAGGAGAGGAATTGCCATTTACATTGGTGAATTTTTATTGGAGGGTATGGTCACAAAATCTGGTGAATAATCAGAAGCTGGTGTTCCACATCATGAATCAGTGTGAAAGTATTTGACAGTTTGGAGATTGATTTGATTTTTTACTTCTGGTTTTACAAGTTTTGTTCATTTGAACACATCCATATGTGTTCCCAATGGGGTTTTATTTTGTGTATTTATAATTTTTTTCTTTATAAACATAGAAGTTGGCTTTAAAATAAGACAAAACAAACCAGTCATGATTTTTAAGGATTTCCCACAGTAACTAAAAAAAAGCCAAAACAAACCAGTTTTTGCTGTATCGTATTTTGTTTATACTATAAAAACTGTGTAAAGAAAAAAATATATATTTGAGTAAACTACTGACTAGAAATATTATTTTATAAGATGTCTATCTAGGAAGAAAATAACTAAGATATTAAGAAATAGAAAAAACCTCAACAAATATCTGTTTTAAAATAATTTGTATATATAAGAAGGACGGCATTTGTTACCATTTGTCTTTTGACTGATCAAACTTCAATGATTTTTTATTATGTGATCTGTCCCTATGTGATTGCCTGCAAAAGCTGCTGTTGGTAATATGGAGAGCAAATAAGCCTTGTAAAATATTTTGTTATATTTTGAGCTGAAATACTGAAAGCAGTTTTTCTAAGAGTTAAGCACTAACTTTTAATATGAGAGAAATTGCTCCTCGTTGGGAGCAAGATGTTGCAAATTGACAAGTGGAAGTGAAAACATCAAACCCTGCTGAGGTTCTGCAAGGCTTTGAAATTTCCTCTTTTTGTGCTTCAAATGTTTTGTGCAAAATTTATGTACCTTTTGTGTGGTAGTTACTCTGGACCAAGCTCCTGTATGGAACAGGTAAACTCAGAATGAGATTACAACCCCTCCTGTGTTGTTAGTAAATATTACAAGTGTTAAACTAAGCTGTGACTGGCTAGAGGAATTCTCAAGTTTTAGCAGACCTGACAGCTCAGCTGAGTTAAAAATAGAGGTACATCTGCTTACACTCCATCTTCATTTGTATTTTGCTGTCTCCCTTATAATATTTCACTGTACTGATATGATTTCATAGAAATCCTGTGGTTTAAACTTCTGTGAGAAACAAAAAGAGGACCAGACATGTGCAATTGATTGTCTGTTCTCAGAAATGACTTTTCTTGCTTTTATCTTCCGTATTTTGCTTGACTGCAAATTTGACTGTTACCACTAAAATAAATGTGTTTTTTATTTCCTGGGTAATGTAAGAGCTTTAGGGTAGATGTACCTGGAGAAAGGCCACCCCTCTCTTTCTGCCAGTGAAGTGGGTTTGTTCACTTTTGTGCCATGGGGGTATCTGAGCTCAGCCTTGATGTGGATACTTATTCCTTTGGCAGACGTCACACATCACACTTTGTGCTTTTTGGTAATTTACTGTGACCCTCCTTTCTTAGATTGCTTAGATTATACTCAACTTTTATTTCTGGGGTGGTTTTTTTGTTGTTTTTTTTTTTTTTTTTCTGGTGTAACTTGAGTTTAGATTCAGGCTTTGATGGACAGATGAAGCAGCATTTATCTTTCTTTTTACTCAAAGCCTGTCCTGCCTGCTCTTTTCAAATACATTAACTCTGTTAAAGTACACTGCTAATTTTTAAATGCAGCTTGCAACATATATTTAACTATTACTGTTCTACTCTTATTCAGTAGGAATGCAAACTGAGAGTCATTCTTCAGCTCAAGTATCTGTACTGGAAGATTAGATGTGGCAGTGCAGAATTATTATAGATTATTCCTGGTGGCTCAGCACCTTCCTTCTAACCATACAGTTGTTGCTAGTTCCCAGCTGATTCTACACCAGAGACAGGAACCACATATTTTTTATGCTCACTCTTGGTACAGACTGGGGATTCTCTTCTAATTGTCTGTAATCCTCAGGGAATTTAACTGCGTAGTCAGTCTTGGAACACTTTAAAGTTCCTAATAACAAAAAGAAATAAAGGACCATTATAATATTCACTAACAATTCCATTCACTCCCATCTCTTAATCTGTAAAAATATCCTTCTCTGGCTTTGTGGACTGCTTTGGGCTGTAAGAAAAAGCTTTTTTTTTTTTTTGGTAAAAGAAATGCAGCTGCGAGTAAAGAGGGTTTCACCAAATATGAACACAGTGCCTGTTACATATTTCTATTCTGCAGCAGAACAATTTCAGTTAAAGACTTTAAGGAAATACATGGTGCAGGTTGTGCAAGTAATACAGTGTGAATTGAAGTTTGATTCATAAGATGTTACAACACCTCATCTCTCAGTGTACATCCAGATATAAAAACATATTGTTTGAAACACAGTCTGCCTAATGCAGTGTTTTATTTTCAAAAGCATATGAATGTCCAAGTATGATTTTCATCTTTATTTTTTTTTGTTTGTTTCTTTTTAACTCACATGAAAAGGATTATAAACAGTTATTTGAGAGAAAAATTGTGGATTATTTGCTAACAGATATCTTAGGCTAAAAGTACTGAAAATGATGAATGAAAAGTACTGGACCTCAGTCTCGATCTCAGGAAGGCCTGAGGGATAAATTAAAAAGTAGAAAATGAAAGCTGCAGTTTTAGAATGTTCAGACCTCTGGAGGTCTGTCTGTTGTAAGAGACCTTTTCTGTCATCCTAATTTAAGTATTGATTTTCACTAGAGAGGAGTTTCTCTTGTGTGACTCTTTTGTAGGAATGCACTTATCAACAGTAGTTCCTCTCAATCCCTGCACTGTAACATAAAAAATGCTATAAAAACATCTGTGTCTTAGTGATTTTCTTCTATTTTTGATGATTTTCTTTTCTCAGATGAAGATGAGTTCAAACTCAGTTTTTAGCAAGTTCTGCAGTGATGCTACTGTTGATCCAGAGACAGGGAGGACACTCCCTAAGAGTTCTGTGACCTTGCAGAAAGAAAGCAGGTTTTATATTTTTACATGCTATTGAATATTAATCAAAGTTTTAACAACGTAATTTTAGAATTAATAGGTTGTCCTTAGACCTCCTCTCTGCTCAAAGCAGAGCTGGCTTGAAAGCCAGATCAAGTTGCTCATGCATTTTGAAATCTGGGATGGAGATAACACAGCTTCACCTCTCCCAGTACTGCACCACTTTCAAGAAATTTTTCCCCCTCTTTGGACCAAATATTCCTTGATCTTATTTACAGTCATCATTTGTTTGTCTTTTAGCATTACACCTCTGATGACTTATAGCAAGTCAAGAAAATACATACAAGTGTAAGAAGTGCAGTAGAAATTTATAATAGGTTTTATTTCTGGTTGTAATGCAACATTTATCACTTAGGAGCTCTAAATGACAGATGAGGGAAGTAATCTAAGATTACGATGTCACAAAGGAGAGGTTTTCCTTCTGAGAAAGAAAAGCCTTAACTTGTGGAAAACTGGCACATCTTCCTCTTAATGGGCATCTTGAAACACCTGCAGCTGAAATTCCAGGAGAATTCCTTGTAGAGCGGAGGTCACCTTTTATATTACAATATAAGATTACCTCACCCCAGGAAAATCAAGCAGAGTTGGCTCATTTCTAATTGTGGTGGAGCTTATTTTATTATCACTGCTTCTATAAGGCCCCTGCTCACTTTCTAATGGTTTTTCATATTTTAATTTCTATTTCCCATTTCTGGAACTTCACCCAATTTCTTAGCAAGTAACAGGCTACATTATCTATAGCATGATTACTTTCAAAGCTCCAGATGCCTCTTGCTGTAAAGCCTGAAACTGGAAAGACATGTAAAGATTGAGACTCTGTATACAATAACTCTTTGCAGGAGCAGGTAGGAAAGCATGTTAACTAAAATACTATTTATAGTGTATAGAACATCAATCAAAACTCAGGAGTTTCTGTTAGTCAAACTGTCTAGCTAATATATTCCCTCTTTCCTACCTTTAACTATGTTTTCCTTTGGGATGGAAAATTGTTTCAGCTCGGTGTGTAATGAATTCTGGCCTTTCATTGGGGTGTGCCCATGTTGAACCTGCTCTTGACTGAGCATCCCCAGTCCCTCCCTGTTCCTGCCATGAATGCTGTATTTCTAAAGCCAGGAACCTGCTTCTCCTGGCAGTTTTTAAAGCACTGACAGACATGTGATCCAAAGTTTGACTCTCTCAGCTCTAGGAACTGTTGCCTTCTCTTTGAGTGTCTTGGAGCCTGTGTAGGGCAGTGCTCAATGTAAGCAATCAGGCACCCAAATTGTCAATACTGGTTTTCCTTTTGATCTTTTCCTCCTTTCATCAGTCTTCACCAAATCCCCCCAAACCTGGATGTATCTGCTTACCCTACTTAGGGTAGTTTTAAAAGAGAGATAAAATATCAGGGGATAGTTCTGCTAAAATGTTTTTATTGTCTTCAGAGATATTCCTTTGCAAAAATGTGGTTAAGATCAATTTGTGGTGCAGCTTGCCCAACCTGAGCCCTTCTATCCTTCTATCCTGCCTAATGCCTAATGCCCGAGTTCTTCATTCACCACCATGATTTGTAGTCACATCTTCATCTCCTTTTTGCTCCACATATTGCCTAGAACTCTCAGGACTTGAAAATAAAGTCTGTGATTCCCAGTCCCAGAGGAAATATTGTTCAGTCGCTGCTTATGCTAACTTTAGGGTTATTGATCCTCAAAGTGGAGATTTTATTGTATGTTTTAATTCCTTGGATTCCCTGCCCTTCCTATGTTATTATTGTGAATTAATCTCACCAAATATCCCATCCTTTCTTTTTTTGGTGGAACAGAACCACTTTGGCAGAAACACCACTGTAGCATATGGTTATCTCACAGGGACTGAACAACTCTCTCTGATGCACTGTGTGCCTGCAATTCTTCCCTGGTTGTCTTTAGCAGGGAAATCTTCAACGTTCACAGAGAGGCTGAGGCTGTCTGCAAGGAATCCTGTGTCAGGGAAAAAGAGAAAACAGCTTTAAGCCTGGGAAAGTGCAGTAATTGAGCAAACACAGCACTAAGTAGAAAAATGCCCATGAGCTCCATCAGTATCTTTGGCACTTGTCCATCCAGCTCCTTTCCAAAGCTCTGCCATACACATGCCTGAGGCAATAATCTGAGCATATCTTCTGCTCTAACCCTATTGCACTTTGGAGCCAACATCTTTTTATAGCTCCAAGAATCTGCACAGTGAAGTTTTCTTCCCACCATGTGATACATCCAGCTTGCAGTTCATTGTCTTTAAAGCTCTGGGTGCAGGGGGAAGTGCTGTGCCAGCATCCCATTCATCCTTGATGTCCTTCCTGCCAGGTTTTACAGCAGAGAGCTTCCTGGAGGGGGCCAGAAGCAGGTGGGACTCTGGAGCAGAGTCTGAGCTGGTAAAAAATGAATATTTTCCCCATCATTATATCTCTTTTCCCTTTCCATGATCTCATTAGCCCCCCACAACCCCAGTTTCTTTATGAATGGCCTTTATTGTCATGAGGTACATCCTTGAAAATAGTCTGCATTTTAGGAGTTTGATGCTAGGGCAGCACTTTTCAGCTGAGTTGTAGGGAGTTTTCCCTCCCCTCACTGGAACTTCTCATCAGAGGCCTTACCCAAGTGCTCCAGCCATTGTTTATTGCAAAGCACAGAGGTTTTGCTCGTGGTGCATAAATCACCCAGGAGTTTGTGTTGAATTATTCTGCTGGATGCAAGCCTGTGACTGGAGTGAGATGATTTACTTACAGCTCTGCATTTCACAGACTTTGCCAGTCCTCTAGGAAGTGCTTCTCTCTGTCTCTTTTGGCAAGGGCTTGGTCTTATTTATTGTTGCTTGTATGAGAGATGGAATTTTAAACCAGTAGGCTGGGATTGTAGTGGTGAAGAAAAACAGATCCCTTCTTTCTGATAAACATTATTCCCAGGCTTGAGATCACTGTCTGAGCACTAGGATCCTCATTACCACCCAGATTCCTCCTTCCTGCATTCGGATTTTCAAAAGCTAGATCCAGTAGAAGATGTGTATATCTACACCAGGACTTCTGTAAAGTCAAGTCTCTGAAGACTGAGGTTGCTGCACAACTTCCTGTGGTCTCCCCTTTGGACTATGGAGTTTTGCAGGCAGCTAGAATTCAGTTTTCTTTGTGTTAAGAAAGAGTTATCTCAGGCTAAGTTCAATAGTGCCTGAATGATGCCTAAATTTCACAGCCAGAAACTTATATTTTTGAATGGACATGACTGACAGGTCCCATCCAAATGTGTCTTTGCAGGTGACATCAATGTATTTTGAATAGGAGATGAAAGTTTGTTCTTTCAAACTGGAAGAAAAAAAAAAGATAGAGATGAGAGGCCACATTTGGAAAGAGAAGTCATGCACATTTAAACACTTACCAGTTTGTGAATATTTGTAGGTGTATCTAGAGGTGTGTGTGGCTGGGAACTGCAGGGAGTGGGAAACAGCTGCTGTATTTGGGTGGCTGCAGGTCTGCTAATCTTTCTTGTAGAACTGCTCTTAATGTCTTAATCTCTTTACAAGGTTCTGGCTGTAGCTTGCTGGGCTGAGAGAAAGCTCTTTTCTGACTCCTGAGTGCTGACCAGGGGTCAAGACCGACTCATTTCTGGTTTAAAGGTATTCCCCCATACCAAGATATTTTGTATGAGGATCCTCTCTGTCCATGAATTATATTAGGACAGGCCATGGCTTTGTCTGATCCAGTAACTTGTCTCTAACATTGGACAAAACCGGGATCATAAGGGAAGAGATCAAGAACTGAGCACCACATAAAAATGATGCCCAGAAAACACAAGGAAAGTTTTTGATATGGCAAATCTGTGAACTTCCACAGTCACTACAGAGAGCAGAAAAATTAAGATTTTTTAATGCCATTTTGAGCAGGGAGTAAGAAAAGGATGGAGCCAGGCTCTTCTCAGCTGTGTCCTGTGACAAGAGGTGATGGCCACAAACGAGAGTGAGGTAGATTAGCCTGTAGTTCCATAGGTTCTTCTTCTTGACCTTCTTGAAAAAGGGGGTGACTTTTGTTTTCCTCCAGCTTTTGGGCACTTCTCCCAGTTGCCACCATCAATCAAAGATTATCAAAGATAATCGAAGAGCTGCCTTGCAATGACATCTGCCAGCTCCCTCAGCCCTCGTGGGTGCATCCCATCCCTTATGGATGTCCAGTTTGCTTCAGTATTCCCTGACCCAATCCCCTTCCACTGAGGTGACTACAAGATATTTTTTTATCCTTGTTTTTAATTGGAAATGATACATCTGTTTATTAGCCACCAGATGGTGTCTATCTGACAGCAGTAACGCTGTGCAAGCGCTAACGAGGACCTACTTACTAAAATAAATACATGAAATGAATTCAGGCTCTGCAGTAAGGGTTAGCTATATTAACTTGAAAAGCAAGAAAGCTCTCGTGAAATATTAGTTATTAGAAATGAAAGATATTTAGGAAAAGATGCCAGTATTTGAGGTTCAAACTCTTGTTAAATGAGATGAATAAAATCACGCAAATTATCTTGTGGAAACTGGAGATTAGGGAAGTGATGAGATGTCAATGACCTCACATTTGTTCGAGTACAAAAAGACAGAAAAGCAAGTTGTCATAGGTACTAAAAACATAGGAAGAAAAAGACTAAGTAACCTCCTTTCCTAAAAGAAAGTCCACAAGAAAGTCTGATTCATGTTAAATAGGTTATTTCTTGTCTGTATTTGTTTATTATAGAAAAGAAATTATCTGTATAACTGAATGAATTACTTCTTACATAGAGTGTCACTTGGTGCCCTGAGTTGTTTAATAAATGAAACTTCCTTCCTAACAGGTAAGTGCTGATTGACTTCCATTAGCTTTGAATTAGCCCCAGGTAGCCATGAATTTTTAATTTTCGGGGTTGGGAAGGTTACTGACATTTTTTTAAAATGCTAAATAAAGACAGAATAACTTAAAGAAAGGTGAGGAGAGGCAAAGTGTCCATGGATTGTCTTATGCATGAATTTTTGGACGTCACAGGCAAAACACCATGTTACTCCTGCTGAAAATGTCTTCCCTGGGCAAGGTGTGCTGTGGCTTCTGCAGGCTCAGGGACATTTAGAACTTTTTTACACAAAGCCCATGACAGGAAACATCAGCAGAATAATGTAATGAGGCACTTAATCCTTTCAAACCTGTTCTGAAGTTCTGTATTGTCCCAGAACAGAGGGGAGAATGCAATTACAGTGCTTCTGACTACCCAGCATCGTGTTTGCTTATCCATTTGGCAGTTGTCAGCCTTAATTTCTGTCTCAGTCACATTACATGTCTACTTATTATGCTTCTATTGTTCTTTCTCCCACAGTCGGTAAACAAAGGCTTTTTTTCAGTTTATAATCCATCACCACAAGCTATGCACTTTCAGCTGTATTCTGACAGTTTCTTGGAATGGAAGCATAAGGTTCATGAATCTGTGAGACTCAGAGAGTGGCTTGTCCTAGTTTTATTTCTTTGCAGGATAAAGTTTGGCCTTTTGCCATTTTAAATTGAATTTAATACACAAATCCTGACTATTTTATTAATTATTATTATCAATTATTATTATTATTAGTTGATATATTGATATAATTATTATATTTTCCCTATGTTATTGAATCCACTAGAATTTGAAAACTTGAATATCCTCTTCCTCCACACACATCAACTTCTCCCTGTTACTCTGCTGAAGAGTAATTTTTCTTAAGAGCCAAAAAACCTAGGGCAAAACAGTTCTACCTCTAAATAAAATTTGCAATTTCTGTGCTCCATGGAGTTGCAATATTTTGACAGTGGATTATTTTTCTCCTGTAAGGAATCACAATTAAAATTCCACAGTGCCTTGAAAGATGAATATATCCATAATTTAGGTAAGTTTGACTCCAAACTTAAGTGCCATTGGGGAACCCAGGAAATACTTGTTAGATAATGTTTCAAACAAGAACTTTAATGAAAAGGGCTTGATTAAATGGCTCTGGTGGCACATTTCTTCATTCTGTTTTCAGAGGAAAAGGGTCAGGTTCTAAACTCTATTCAAAAAAACACTTTTAATTACTCTGTATTGGAAATTCTTGATTTTTACACCCAGTATAGGGAAAAAAACCCAAAAAGTGCATTTACCCTGGACAAAGTCTCCTTTCTTTGTTTTCTGTATGCAGAACCAGCTGGCCTTTCTGAATGACATTTCCTTTCTTACCTCAAACTCAGATGCATTGCCATTTATCTGAGATTCTGTAGTTTTTATCTTTTCCCCCTCTTAAAATTTTAATAAGAAAAAGTTTTTCTGTCTTTTGGCACATTGTTCCAAGGAAGATTGTCTTCTACCAGGATCTTTTCTTAGCTTCCATATTGCTCCATTTGGTGCACTCTGTGTCTATCTGGATTTAGCACTGATATGTTCCTTCTTGAGACTGCCTGGGTGGAATATGTGCTGTCAGGCACAACCATGGTGGAAATCTCCAAGATCTCTGGATGCACAGCAGCCTCAGTCCTGCTGCTGAGCAGTAATTCCACCCAGGTGTCCCAGCTGGTTGTAATAAATGCTTGAATCTTGCCCTGAGAAAGTTTTCAAGTGAAGGAAAAATGGCAAATCCAGAAAAGTTTGAACATAGGCAGTTCTACCTGGGGTGAAATCTTGGGGTGTTCAGCAATGTTCCTGATCACCTTGTGGTGACTGGGGCTTTCCCTCTATTCCAGCAGTCTTTCTGAAAGAAGTTTGCAGTTTTGAGTGGGAAATTTCCAATGGTGGGAATTATTATCTCAGAACCAAAAAATATATCTGTTTTGAAATTACCATGTGCTAGAAATTGCTTTTCACTTTCTAAGGGTAGTCACAGTTCTACCTGCAGCATAATGGAAGGTTTTCTTCTGGTTGCAAAAGCCCTGAAAGAATAAATTGTGTTCCTGGGGACTGTTGCTGTGGGTCAGAGAGGGAACGTGCACCTGGACAGGGAAAGAAAGTTTTAAACTAGCCTTGGCAATAAAGATGTTCTGACATGAAACTAAACTGCTTGTCCTTCTCCCTAAGAGCAGAAACACCAGAATTTCACCCCAAACCATGAAAATAAGTTTATTTTGAAGGCATTAGTAGCATGTGTGACTTAGTTGACCATTTGCACAGGGGAAACCAACCAAGTGGCCGCTGTAAATCAGTTTTTGTTTTGCATCTAAATGACTCCTCCACCAAAGGGGTGATGGAATGAAATGGAAACATGAAATGACAGCTGGCCTAAAGTGGGGTATGGAAATTTAAAAACTGAAGAGTTCTGTGCAGATTTCCCAGTTAGGTGACTCAGTGTCCACAGTGCCTTTTCTTTGCTTATTTATTTTTGTTCCTGAACGTCTCTGGAGTTCTTTCCAGCGTGTGTCACGCACCACACGCTTCATTCACATTCCAGGTACCCACACTTGTTTTTGCAGAGTCAAAACTGAAGGGTTTTTTCCCTTTTCTCTTGCTCCCCCCCTTCCTCAAACCTTAATCTATTTATAAGTTGCACAACTTGGCACGGGAGCACTGTGACCAATGTGCAAGCAGAGGGTTTAATAATCAGTTATTCTTTTTGATGTTGGTTTTGCAAGCAGACAGACCAAAGTGCATTGCAGATGTCTGGTTTAAGTGTTACATGGGCGAAGCAGAAGGAACGGAGTCAACATTTCTGCTGTGGCCTTCTCAACACTTCTAATTCTGGAAGGGAATACACTTTCCACAGGTGATTGTTGTTGCTGCTGTTGGGAGTTTTTCAATGCTGCTTCCGATAATCTGCTGGAAGAGCAGCTCTTGTTCAGCTTGTTCAGGAGTTCGGGGTAATTTCACCAAATCTTTCATCAGAGACATGATTCTTGTTCATGAGAACTCACTACTTGGTAGGTGGTCATTTAACTTTTATAAAGTCTTCTGAAATAAAAGGCACGAAATTTCACCTTATGATATATCAAAACACAGAACAAAAGGCTTGGGTGCTGCTCCTGATAGGAGCAGTAGGTATTCTTTTTCAAAGCCATTTGCCCTTTACTTTGGGTATAACCCCTGCCTCCATGGAATATGTGTATATAAAGGTGCATTTCCCTAATGCAGAAATAAAGCTCACACAATGCCAGGGACATTGTGTGAGTTTTATGTGTGACATTCTGCAGTATCCATGAGCACAGTTTGGACAGGATTAGTCCTCGGCTTTGCCTGGATATATGTGAGGCAGATGTGAATTAGCTACTGAGGCAGAGCAAGACTGGTCTCAGTTCTCTTTTGCCATGCCAGCATAAATCATGGATAATTTCTGTAGGATAATAAAGTCAGGCTGTTTTATCCCAATGTAAATGAGAGAATGTGCCAAGTTCTTGGTGTAAATATATAAAAACTTGTTGAAATACTTTTTCTTGACTTACATCTTCCTCAGCCCTTGAAGCACACATTTTTTCCCCTCTCTGTTCATTCACTACTGAATCCAGCAGCAGCTGCAGTAGATATTTGTACAGGGGGTCACAGGTGTTTGCAGAGCTTTGACTCCTATTCAGAGGAACTAGAGGAGGGTACTTGGGATGTGTCAAAGTCTCTGTATTCTTCTGACTTGATAAACTCATATCTAAATTGTTCTTTATGTTTCCCAGCTCTGTCATTACTTCTCCTTTGATTATTTCGCTTCTGGAACATTGGTGAATTGTGCTTAAGCATCTTAATTATTTTCCTTTTTCAAAACAGTTAAGCCACAAAACGCAGTGCAGTTTTCTTCTTGGCAACTGCTTTTTTTCCCTACTGCCAGGACACTGTTGAGCTCTTCTCAGTTTATTTTGGCATGGATACAAATAGCAACCCTTTGCTTTATAGGTTACAGATCACATTTATCACAGAAAGGTTTAAAAATTTGAGGGGAAGCCTTTTGAGCCACAAACTTCAATTTTCCTGATTCTGATCAGCTAATCTTTAGTGCTGCTGGCATTTGAAATCTTTTTGTGTCAATTTATGGCCCTTTGTCAAAAGAACAGAGAGTTTTGAACAGCTTAGATTGTGGACAATTTTTTTGTGCCTGCTCTGACCTATCTGAAACCCTTTACTAGCTGTGCACATTGCCCATCTCTACAAACAAGGAAGCAGTAAGAAGGCATAATCAGAATAATCTCCCTCTGGTCCTCCTTTTCCTGCTTTAGAGTCAAATTTATGGTTTTCACCCCCCAGTCAGAAGGAAACTTGAGAGCAAATGGAGTTTCCCTCTATCCTGTGCTGTTCCAACACCATTGCTGCTGTTTGTTGACTCATACAGGAGGCTTGAAGAAAAGTTGTATGCCTTCTGGATAGTTCTATATTCCTCACTTCTTATTAATGAAAAGTAATGCATTAAAATGTGTTAACAACATAGTATATAAATTAACAGGTATATTTAAAAAATATTTTCAAATGTGAAAATAAAGGAAAGCTTCTTTGTATAATTGCCTCCAAACTTACCTGGCATGTGCCAGGTCAGAGGGCAGTACCATAGTATGTGGCTTGTATTTGCAACACAAATATTTATATTTATCATTTCATAAAATATGCTATATCATATTTCCTTGTATACTCTGCAAATCCATTTTCCCAAGGTGCTTCAAATCTTACATTATTGCCATTCAAACCACACTGTGATGATTTCACTTGTGCTCTTTGATACTTCACACAGTTTGTGGCTTAGGGTACCTTGCAATGTCAGGTGTGGTGGCTGTACTCTCTTCCTAGAAGATTCCTGAAATTTCCAGCTTCTGGATGGCATACTGAAGATAATGTATAATGTCTGTGTATTACCTCAAAATGCTTTTGTTTTGATTTCCCCTTTAGGATTGTATGGATCCTTTCTAAAGCATAAGCAAGTTTGGTTAGACATGGGAAAATAGAGGCACTCATGGAAGGCAAAACTGAAATAGGCAGGATTGCACTGCCAGTTTTCCATGGGAGAGCCTGGAAGTGCAGAGTTAGCTACAGATGTGATCGTGTGAGAACAACAGCAGGATCTGTAGTAATAAAAATCCCTCACTGTTGCTTCCCTTATCCATTCCATCTGAGCTGGAAGTGACTGTGGAGGCTTGTCTTGTTGTCCCTTGGCTCTCTGCACTCCTGCCCTGTCTCTCCTGTGGCATGAGCACAGAACCCTGATCCTTAGACTCAAATTCTGGAGTAGAAAATTTTGGTTTAGGCCCCCAAAAATCTCATTTAAACATTTTCAGTAGGAGTTATTTAAATCTGGGGTGTTAAACTTGGATAAAACTTTCCTCAGGTAAGTGGGATCAGGAAAAAATCTCAAACTGGAATCGTACTCAACCTCTATGAGGAGGAAATCTTGTCTTTCTTTTGTTAGAATTAATGATATCATGAATTTATTTTAATTTTTGCTGCTATCAAAGTGTAAATGTTTCACTGACTCACACTCCATGTCATGCCCTGAGTGCTCTCTGTGTAGCTGCTTTCTGTCCAACACTGCTCCATCATCTTCTCTGGCTTGTGAAATATTTTTAACCTTGTTGTATTTTATCTAAATTTTGGTGAATTCTTGACATCTATGAAGTTCTTTGGGTTTTGCAATATTTGTAATCACTCCTAACTGTACTTTGGAATGATCAGTGAGGTTCATCCATGCTTAGTTTACTTCTTGCAGTGTGATTCACAAAGATGCTGAGCTGAATTCTACCACTTATTTATCAACATCTGCAGTGGGCTGTTTCTCAGAGCAGACACTGTTTTTTCTAACCAGCTGTCCAGGGCTGTTAACCTGATAAAAATATTCTTTCTGAAAAGCCAGTGCTAAGTGTGCAAGTAAACTTTCCTCCTTGGGCAGCAGTTCCAGATTAGTCATCTTTCAGGATGTTAGAGGATGTTGTCAGTATGGTCCCAGAGATGTCATTTCTATGACTCTCTCTAACTGAATCCAGGAGTATGACAGAGGCAAAAATTAACATGCTCCTCTGAGGAGCCAAGTATTTTCTGATGTTTCCTCCTATTTCACTGACTTAAGAGATGCAAAGACCACAAGTCTTCTCTGAACAGATATGTATTGTAATGATACCTGCTCAATTTCAGCTCATGAGAATGATCCAGGACTAACTTCTCAGAACAGAGAAGCCCAAAGTGCCAAGTGCCTAAACCACCCCCTTCATTTGTTCTTATTGTCTTCAAGATCCTCAGGGTTTTCATTCATGTCCTTCACAATTTATATTTTAACTTTCTGGGACAGTTTAGTAGCTGTAAAACACACTTGAAAATGATACCCTTGACATGTGCTTTATCTTCTTTTTTATCTCTTTTTCAGGAAGTATTTTGGAGAAAAGATAGGACTTTATTTTGCATGGCTGGGTTTATACACAGAATTCCTCATTCCATCTTCAGTAGTTGGGATTATTGTATTTCTATATGGATGTATAACCATTGAAAGTGACATTCCAAGGTAAGCTTATCTGTGATCTATGATTTCTTACTTGAAAATTATAAGACTGTGCTTTTTCTTATTAATTTGTAGTGAGAATAATTGCTTTTAGCTTGTCTGAAGAGCAGTGATGTACCATTACCAACTCTGAGAGCATTACAAACACAGAGGTATTGAACAGGTATTTGAAGGGCACACATTTATTTGACTGGTCAGTGTCTCACCTCCTGAAATAGAAATGTGTAGTGATTCCACTGTATTGAGTTCGTTTTCTAAAATATTCATTTGCTTTTTATGAGTGTACATACCTCACTGCTCAATCAGAGAGTCACTATGTAAAACTCACTGAAATTAGTGCAAACACTGTCCATGACTCTTGGAACACTTTATTCTCATTAAAATTAGACCATTTGTACAAGTAAGATGAACAATAGTTACAACACTTAGCAAATGCCAGCAGATCAAGGGATGTGAGTCTGCCCCTCTGCCCCTCTCTGCTCAGCCCCACCTGCAGAGCTCATCCAGCTCTGGGATCCCAGCACAGGAAGGACAGGGAGC
>JBBMKD010000053.1:54839714-54855042 GCA_037834095.1 Argya squamiceps
GTCCAGTTCTGGGCCCTCAGTTTAGGAAGGACACTGAGTGCTGTGTCCAGTTCTGGGCCCTCAGTTTAGGAAGGACACTGAGTGCTGTGTCCAGTTCTGGGCCCTCAGTTTAGGAAGGACATTGAGACACTTGAGCACGTCCAGAGGAGGCGACGAGGCTGGTGAGGGGCTGGGAACACAAACCCTGTGAGAGATGACTGAGGGAGCTGGGGTTGTTTATCCTGGAGAAAAGGAGACTCAGAAGTGACCTTATCACTCTCTACAACTCCCTGAAAGGTGGCTGTGCTCAGGTGGGGGTTGGTCTCTTTCTCCAAGCAGCACTGACAGAACGAGAGGACACAGTCTCAAGCTGCACCAAGGGAAATATAAGTTGGATGATAGGAAAAAGTTTTTTATGTAAAGAGTGATAAAATACTGGAATGGTCTACCAGGGCAGGTGGTGGAGTCACCATCCCTGGATGTGTTTAAAAAAAAGACTTGATGCGGCACTTTGTGCCATGGTCTAGTTGAGGTGTTAGGGGTGGGTTGGACTCAATGATCTTGAAGGTCTCTTCCAACCTAATGATTCTGTGATTCAAGTTCATCACACACAGTACCAAATCTTCATGTTTAGCTTAATATTTGTAAAATGCTGTGAAATAATCTATAGGTTTGTGAGGTTCTGTGATGAAGAGGCCTGAAATGGTAAAAGTCTGTAGACAGGAACTGTGGGATCTGTAAGAATCCCTTGTTTATGACAAGTGAAGGAGTGCCAGATAAATCTCAGCACAAGCTGAAGAATTAGGACCTTAGAATCATAAAATAAGACTGGAATGGACCTTGAGGGGCCATCCCTTGTGTGTTGTAGGATCAACTCTACTTAAATCATTATGAGGAGATATTTGTCTAATTTGTTCTTAAATAAATCCAGCAGTTGAGATTTCAATTTCTCCCTAGGTAATCTACTCTAATGCTTCTCTATCTGTACTGCTAACAAGCTTTTCCTAGTGGTTTTTAAATCTCCTTGCTACATGTTAATTTTTTTCTCTCTTTTTTTTTCTTGCTTTATCTTTCAAAGATCGATTATTTCTGTCCTCTTTTCAGCATAGTTCAACACAATATCATATTTCTGTCACCCTTGTTTCTTTAAGATGAACAAGCCTCTGCTCTTTCAGTCTTAGCTCCTAAATATTTTCAGAGACTTGTATAATCACAGAATGCTTTGGGTTAGAAGGGACCTTAAATATAATCTTGTTCCACCCTCCTGCCATGGGCAGTGACACCTGTCACTAGCCCAGGTTGCTCAGAGCCCCATCCAACCTGGCCTGGAACACTTCAGGGATAAGGCAGCCACAGCTTCTCTGGGAAACCTGTGCCAGGGCCTCACCACCCTCACAGGGAGTAATTTCTTCCCAATATCCAATCTAACCCTGCTCTCTTGTCAGTGTGAAGCCATTGCCCCTTTTCCTGTTACTCCAGGCCCCTGTCAAGAGTCTCTTTCTCCATTTTTTTGTAGCCTCCTTTCAGGTACTGGAAGGATTTTCCATGTATCTCTTTATTCTTGTTCCTTTCTGGCCATTTTCTGATTGATCTAGATATTTTTTGAAGAATAATGGACATGTCTCTTGACATGACATCTTAAGCAGGATTTCATGCACCATGTAATCTCCTGTCAGTACTTGGTACTTCAACAAACCCCCATAAGTTAGATCAGGTTTTGTTCACCATTTATCCATAAGATTCATAAAGATGAGGATAAATTTGTCTGTAGAAAGTTACTGGCATCGGGTTTCAGTGATGGTGAAGTCTTTACAAATGTTGAAAATTATGTTGGAAAAGGAAGAGTTGTGTCTAATCAGGTTAGGCCACAAGGAACCAGAAGCGGGATCACTTAAAAGAGCAAGAAAGGGGTAAGGAAGATGCTCAGGAGGTTTAGGAGTTTTAAGACTAGATGGAGTTAAGCTATTGACTGTCAATTTCTTTAGGAAGAGAATTTACAGAACCAAAGCAGGGAGAAAACAACACATTTGAAGAGCTGAGAAGTACTTTGTGAGAGTTGCATTGAAATAATTGCCTTTGGTGTAATTTTCATGGACATTGACTATAAACCTTTCAGTAAATTGCTTTCTTTAAACACACTGGGCCAAACCTCTTCCTTCAAAAGAGTCACACGAGATATTAATTTATTCCATTTATTTGTAAATGTCTTGGCAATGGCAGTCTGAGAAAGCAGACTCCCTAAGGCATCTAAGCTTCTTTGCAGCTGGCAGCTATACAGACTTAGAGAATTGGTGTTTGAACACCTGAAACCCACAAAACAAATGACAAGCATTGGGCACCAAGTGGAAAACAGATAATTGTGTTGAAAGCCAATAGTGTCTGATAAACAAATGGGACAGGGAAAGAAAAGGAACAAACAGACCAGAACCATGGAGCAGACAAAGCCTTGGGAACACTGTGCATAAATACACACAGAACAACAGAATCATTTAGGTGGGAAAGGACCTCCAATGTCGTTGAGTCCAACCTTTGACCAATCCTCACCTTGTCACCTAGACCAGAGCACTGAGTCATTCCTAGGACACCTCCTGGGATGGTGACTCCACACCTCCCTGAGCAGCCCATTCCAGTGCTTAACAACCCTTCCAGTGAAGAAATTCTTCCTGGAATTCCTCCACTCAACGTGCCTTGCCATAAATGTGTGACTGTGGCACACATCATGAAAGAGGTTGTGCACATCATTCTAGTTCAGAGTGAGTAGTTAGGAATATGGCCATCAATAAACCAGGAAGAGAGGTGGGAGAATCCATACCCTCTTCTGCTTGGTGAAGAAGTACAGGTAGACTCCAATTAATGATGTGGGCAGTAGAAACAAGGGCAAGAGGTTGGAATGGGATAATCTTTAAAGGTTCCTTCCAACCCAGGCCATTCTGATATTCTACTATTTACACAACTCCACTCATCAGTATAGGAGTATTTAAATGTGTTGGATTTGAATTGCATAACGAACAACCATAAATGATGCTGTATTCTGCTACAGTTACCCACAAAACATGTTATCTGCCATTGAAATGGCAGCATTTGGTTGTTTGTTCCTAGCTTAATAGATCTTCAAAATCTAAGGCCAAATTTCAAAATTTAGTTTTACAGGTATTTGCCCAAAGCATTACCATTGCTCATGCTCAGTGAAAGCAGACAAGGCATAAAATCTCTGTCTGTTTGGCAAATACTATCCCATGACAGAAACTTCTAGTTTCTTTTGACTAAGTCTGTTTTATGTTGCTCTAGAATATCTCTAATAACCGAGTTGCTGTATACTTGCTCAGTATCTTTTAACATCCCTAAACTTGTGCTCATGCTACATGGCTTATTCAAGGTTTTGCTTTAATTTTTCATTTATCAGATCTATTTTGAAAGTGATCTGGACTAAAAAGATTGTGATCATCTACCAGTGACTCCATGCTGACATATAAAACTATTTTTTTCCCATTAATTGGACAGTCTAAACAGACCCTTGGTGTGAATGACAAACACTTCCCTAGACTTCTCACCCCCTGCATCCTATGTCACCATCATAAGAAACAGAGGATTTAAGTCCTTGACTTCTAATAATTAACCCTTTTGCAGCAGAGAATAGCTGGGCTCTCTATTCTGCTCATTCTACATTTCCATCTTGCTTTGGGGCAGCAGCTGGGCCATTCCAATTTTTATTTGTGGAAACCTTCCTTCCCATCAGTGTGCACTGCTTGGCTTCTCTGCTTTTGTTCAGGATGTTAGGATAAGGCTGTTCAAGGAATTTGCAGTGGGTCTTTGCCTTTACTTAGAGTATATGGCTTATTTTTTTTGAAATTCCTTTGGTCTGTCAAATCTGGGATAGTTGCTAAGGTTCTAATTTTACTTTTTTTTTTATAAATCCATTCCATGTGTTTGTCATGCATGTTTGTAAAATTTCATTATCACTTTCTTTTTAACTCAAAGGGAAATTAAGGAGACATTGGTTCACATTATTTATTCTTATCAAACTGGATGATTATCTACAGAGGCTTAATTTAAGGAGTAGTGGATACACATGTGTATGTTTGAGGCAAATCCTGGAGACCACTCTCAGAGAAAATTCCCAGTGACATCAACATGAGTTTTACCTGAGTAGAAATTTCGTGTTTTGGTTCTTTGTTTTCAGAATGGGAATGATTGTTTTCTACTCAGAGCACTCATTTGGCCTCGCAGTACCTTGGTTCACATGGTTTTCAATAGGTGTCTGGCAGCTGTACTGGCAAACTTCCAGCATCCTGGGATTCAGATCTATCCCTACATGGACATTTGGGCTTTGTGAGGTCATCACAACTATTTCCAGCTTGTTGTCCTAAGTGTAGAACTCTTCCCATTTTCAGACAAAGAATTGATTCTGAATCACATTCTTCTTCCAGCTGGGTAGAATTGTCCCTTCACATCCATGGATGCATGGGTCTAACATCCCTAAGTCTGGACTGTAAAGAAATATTTTGTGCAAAATACTCATAAAAGGAATATATACAAAATGCATTCCAGGGAGCTCTGTGATCTGTTCAGTCAAGGGTAAGATGACTTGGCAGATCCAACAAAGACAGATCAACACTATTCCAGTCAAGGTGTAGGTGTATGACAGGCAGTTAAAAAGACACTGGAATGTTTTACTAGAAAAACTAAACATAACTTGGCCAAATTTGAACAGAATATGCACTCAGAGCAAAACCGTTAATAGCAAAAAATAAGTTGGCATGCAATGTTTTGCTTGGCATTTATTTTCTTTATTTTACCTTATTTTCATTCCAATTGGTTTTCAAAAGTTGCTCTGATCTCTAGAGCCCGCCCCTCATGTCTCAGAATGCTTTGCTCAGCAGAAAGTAAGAGGAAAAAAAGGAAGCAAACTAATTCAGGACTGCAGTAGCATAGTATATTTAGATCTCCTCTGTTTCTTACAGCTTCATTTATCTCCTTTCCCTACTTTGATCAAGCTGTCTCCTCTCACATAGTCTTCCATGCCAGATGTCTTCATCCTTTCTTCATTTAAGTCTAAAGATGTTTGTCACATCCAACCTCTGGATCCTTATGTAAGGAAGCAAATAAACGCAAATCAACACAAGCCAGTAAAAATTTAAAAATCATCAGGATACAGGTTTTGACTTCAGCATCTTAAAATGCTTATTGTGTCTTTGTCTGTCCTTTTCCCATCCTTCTTACCACCATTTTTGCTGCTAATCAAATTTATTAATGTTAGAGTTTACTTGTGCCTCACTACTTCTTGGAATTTCACACGTTGTCCAGAGGAGGGACACCAAGATGATCAGAGGGATGGAGAACCTCTCTTACAAGGAAAAGCTGAGAGAATTGGGGTTGTTCAGCCTGGAGAGGAGAAGGCTTTGGGGTGAGCTCAGTGTGGCCTTGCAGGGCCTGAAGGGAACCCACAGGAAAGATGGAGAGAGACTCTTGACAAGGGCCTGGAGTGACAGGACAGGGGGGAATGGCTTCACACTGACAGAGGGCAGGGTTAGATTGGATATTGGGAAGAAATTTTTCCCTGTGAGGATGATGGAGCCCTGGCACAGGTTTCCCAGAGCAGCTGTGGCTGCCCCTGGATCCCTGGAAGTGTCCCAGGCCAGGTAGGATGGGGCTCTGAGCAACCTGGTGTAGTTACCCAGAAGAGAAATATCCACTGTGTGTGTCTCAAACACTGATATTGGGATAGCCATGGAGCCACAAGGATTGTTGCTAATCACAGACAAGGATTGTTGGTACCAGCAGGAGGAAGAACAAAATGTGACAAGTGAAGGGGGACATGTGGAGGTAGAGCAACACTTTTCTGTGGCAAACATCTTGATCAAGTCCACAGATGCTCAACAAAAAAAAGTGCAGGAATCAGGCTGAGAAGTGGGCATGGACTGTAGGGAGAATCTAGACCACCCAAAACCACGGAAAGCCTGTGGGCCATTTCCAGAAAGGTCTGAAATGATGGAGGGTTCATGATAATTTATTTGCATGGAATGCAAGAAACTTATCTTCAGGGAGAGAAACCCATCCACCCCTCGGGATTCTGGACTTCCCATCGACCCATCAGGTATCAACACTTGAATTAGGGCTGATGATCTCTTTCTCTTTTCCCTGTCATCTCATTCCTTTATCCAAAGCCCACTGCCATGTCCTTTTATAGTAGGTTACTCACCAATTTCCATGCCAAATGTGTAATTGATAATTAAATCTTCCTGATTGTTTGCAAGACTCTGTGAATTTTGTCATTCCTTACGACCAAAAACATTTGCACATTACAACAAAAACATTAACGTTTACACAGTGGAAGGTGTCCCTGCACGTGGCAGGGGGGTTGGAATGAGATGTCAGGACCCTTCCAACCCAGACTATTCTAAAATTCAATGATTTAAATGATATTTTATCACATACCTTTTGAATGCATTAGGAAAACTTCACAATCAGGATAGAAAATACTTTGAAGATCTCACTGCATTTATATTCTCACATGCAACAGAGAATGGTGAGGCTTCTGTCTGCTCTGGTGAAAATGTTACAGATACAGACAATGAACATCACCTGTAAGTCTCAAGGAATTTTGGTGAAGTTCCATGTAGGCTCCATTCCATTGCTCATGAGGATTTATTAATTTAAAATGGTTTTTGTTCTCTTCATGACTATCAGATTAATTAGTAAAAATGTCAACAACCCATTTTTTTGGATGGGGCTGATATGCAAGTGTTCTAATTATAGTAAAGAGGGATGATAGGACCAATGGTGTAGGAATAGCCTTTTTTGTGGGCGATGTGGGAGATGGAATCCAAATTCCAGCTCTGAATGAATTCAGAACTTGGTGGGAATGAGGAGATGCATGATACTTTTCTCATTTATGAGCTGCTCACTTGAAAAGCCTAAAGATTTTTTGTCACCTTGCTTAATTTATGCTATAATTTTGGAAAGAAAAATATATTTTGCAAGGACATATTGGAAGGTTATTGATCAGGGAAGCTAGGCCAGATCTGACAGCTTAGGTGTGTGACAAAAGGTGTGTGGAAATGAATCATCTTGATGGCTTTTTTTGTGAAAAAGTGACCAAAAATGCTGGGGATTTTGTCTTCATTATAATCATGTTTGTTTGTTTGTTTTTTGTCTTTTTCAGGAGCATCCCAGGCCAGAGTATGAAAACAAACTCCTGCAGAAAAAGCTGCAAAATAAAAACATAACAACAGAAAATTCAAATGAGGTGAGAAGCAGCTTACTCTTCTTTTATGTGGGATTTGTATTTTGTTATGTTGTGATTATATTTTTGTCTGTCTCTCAAAGGTTGCAAAAGGCACTTTTTGGTGCCCTTAATTAGCCTTTTGAGTTGGTAGGTGGTGGTATGGTGAAATGCAAGCCTGCAGTGCCATTTCAGGGCTTTGAGGTCATGTCTCTCAAAGTAAAGCAATTTGCATAGAAATGGGGTTGACAGGTGGTTCAGCATCTAATCTGTAGAATAGTGCCTGATTCCCAGGATAATCACCACAGAGTTCTTACAGCAATCCCTCAGAATGTCAGGACTTTCTGCACAATGAAGAAAGCAGCTTTTATTGTGGTGATTTTATTTGCAAAGGTAACCTTGGTGTCTTTGGTCCTGCTGCAGTTACACAGTTGTGAAGTTTTGATGGCATTTCCAGGACAAATGGAAAAATACTTGGTACATCATTTTCAGACTGAAGCAGGTTAGGAATTTTATGGCTATTTCAAACTTTTTAGCACAAGCCCTTTTTATCAATCCCCTCTTGCAAATTGTTGACTGAGGTCTATTTTCTAAACATTCACAAATTCTGTAGTCTTGGTCCATTAGGCTCGATTAACCATTGCTCATTCCCTACATTCCACGTGTGCCAGCAAAGTCAGAACATTCCAATACCACGTTCAACTTCCAGGGAGAAAAAAAAGCAGTTTAATTTGCTTTCAGGTTGAGAATCAGTATCCAAAGTGGAGAATTTTCAAGTTTTCAGACTTGGTCCAACAAACATCTTGTGGAAGAACTCCATTACCCTTTTCTTATGCTGACCACCATGGTAAAGTGTTTCCATGGAATATTTCATTTCAGTGAGCCTGCCTATCACCTGTTGTGCCCAAACTCCACAGAAGATAATGGAAAGATTCTCAGTTATTTTAGTGTGCTTTTGATCTTGCCCAATAAGCAGTGAGTCATAAAGCACTGTGTAGTCTTACACATTACACAGCTCTCTTGGCCTTCCAAGTGAGGAATCAAAGAGTGTAAAAGTCCAATAAAATAGTTGCTGTTCACCTGTTTTTTTTTGCTTTAAATAAATAGGAACTGGAAACAAGTCGGCCATTGATGCTGTAGAATATAACGATTATCTTGCTTATCTGAAACAGAAAGAATTATAAATTAGACATTTAAGGTAAAACAAAAAGAAACAGGAAAAAAACCCAAACAAAAATCATCCAAAACACCAACCAAACAAGAAAACCCCACTCCAAAACCCAAAAAAACCCAAAAAACAAAACAAAACAAAACCCTAAGAAGAAATGTTAAGTGACCTGGTGGAAAACAAGGAACAATGTAAAGACCCAGCACTACAAAGGTAGGAAAAGCTCCTTTTAGACATCCGGCATGAAAAGGCTGACTTGGAATAATTTTTGTCAAATTGCTTTCTGTGCCAATGTGGATGGAAAAAGTACTGAATTTCTGAATTAGTGTTCCCCAAATTACTGAAATATATTCCAAGCAACTGAGCAGTTTTCCATCAATGAACATTCTGCTTACTAATTCTGTCCAGCAAACAGCACAATAGTCTGGGTTTGGAAGATGTGTTGCTCAGGGCTTTGTACATCAGTGTCTTATGAACTTATGAGAGCAATAGATGCTGATGGGAGAACTGCAGAAGATAAAAAAAAAACCCTAAACATAACAGTTCAATTAAACTGTCCTAACTGTGCAAATGCACCATTACATTTTGCTTTGGAAGACCCTGAAAAGTTAGACACTAAAAGTATTTAAGACTGCAAAAATTCTTCAACCTTATTTTTAGAGGCTTCAGCCTTAACTTTTAGCAAGATTATTAGCTCAGGAGATTTTGTGTGGCAGGTTAATATTAAGGCATAGGTTTCTGTGAGGTCTCTGGGTCAATATTTCTGTCTTGTTGGGTGGAAGGCAGGGTACAGAACTTTGTCATATTACCAGGGCAGATCTAGTGGCTGGACAGGCATCAAAGTAGAGATGTCTCTGTAGTTAAAGATTCAATCCTCCTAATTTCTTGGTTTTGTGTGAATACACAGATGTTTGTGAGGTCTCTATCTCTTCATGTCTTGATTGACAGTCTAATGTCATGGCATAAGTCTCTGTGAAGTTTTTTCCTGAATATTTTTAGCTAACTAGTGTAAATTAAAGGCAAATCTTTTTTTGTGTGGCTGGTCAACAACTGTAGTGTGCTGTGTTAATATCAAAGGACTGGCTCTGGCACCGCTGCCTAAAACTTCTCATTACTTATCTAACATGAAGTCAGAAGTCTCCAGTTCAGCAGCTGTTGCTTGTTGGGATAGAAATGATGCCAAAGGGTGGCTATAGTGAGAATACTGATCTAGAGCTTACTTAAAGGCATATATTTCTATAAAATTACTGGCTTGTTTCCAGTATGTTAATTCCTCTGTTGCAGTGAGGAAGTGACTGGTTTTATGGCAAGAAGCAGCTTTTATGTGCAAAACTCTGTGTACAGCTCATTTTTTCCCCTTGCCTTACTTCAACAAGGAGCTCCTGTGAAGCTCATTGGGTTATTTTTGCAATGAAGGGACAGGGGTTTGCTTAGGGGCTGCTTTTATGATTGCAGAAGAAAGGTGACACCAGTTACATCCTCTCTTAAATGATAACTTGGGAATACACATTCAGAGGAAACCAGCACACAGTTTTCCCTCTCTGCTGTTCAAGTCATTAACTTTAATGAGTGTGGAAGATGCCCCGCACCTGTCAGAGCCAGTAAACATATGAGTCACTCTACCCAGGCAGCAAATTCCAAATCAGCCTGATGAGCCTGGCAAGACAAAGTATGACACATCTAATGCATTACTTGCCCAGTGGGGTTTGTGTTCTAGAATACAGCTTTCATACAAAACACCACTTGGAGTGTTTCCGCTACTGGAATAAGCAAAGAGCAAAATTTCAGCCTCCACCTCGCTGTTCAGGCTGTTTGAATAAATATTTTATTGGTTGTTTGGAGGGTGAGAAAGAAACTGTGAGGGCTCAGAGTGCTTCACAAAGGACTGCTGTGAAATTGCTCTAACAATAACACCCTAAGGTTCTATTGTTTCAGGAGAGAATTCATTTACAGCTAAAGGAGTTGAAACATTTCTGTGAAATGCCTCAGGTTAAGCAGCAAATACATAAACAGACAGTTCTTATGAATTATGACATTGATTTTAGAAAATTACAAGTTCTAAGTGACTGATTTGGGAAATCTGGAATGATCTGTCTTATAGACAGTACTACTATTTAATTCTTTATGGTCACACCCTATTTACAAGGACATGTAGTGATAGCATAAGGGGGAATGACTTCAAGCTGACAGAGAGCAAATTTAGACTAAATATTAGGATGAAATTGTTCCCTGTGAGGGTGGTGAGGCCCTGGCACAGATTTCCCAGAGAAGCTGTGGCTGCCCTATCCCTGGAAGTATTGAAGGCCAGGCTGGATGAGGCTCTGAGCAACTGGGATAGTGGAAGGTGTCTTTGTCCATGGCAGAGGGATGGAACTGACTGATCTTCAAAGTCCCTTCTAATGCAAACTATTCTATGATTCTCTGATATAAAGGCTTGCAGTGTATAGCTCCTTTATTCATGTACATCAAAAGACATTTTTGTCCTTGTATCAGAGGTGAAGGATTACACACACGTGTATAAATGCATGTGACTGTTAATATATTCATGCAAATATGGAAGATGCAAGCTTTGTAATAAAGCAATTAATAGTATATTTTGTGGTTTCTTAAATGAAATATGACACAAAACATGTGGATAGAAACATTTAATGAATAGGGCTAAGTTACTGTATGTGCAGAATGTTAACTGAAAACATGGTGGATATTTGCAATCTTCTGATAAGCTGTTCTTCTCTGTCTGCAGTAGTGGCCTCCTCAGTGGAATTACACAGAGGTCAGGAAATGAGAATTGGTCTTGTGCCTGAAAACATGCAGATGGGGCTTGATCCAACTCTCACAGGAGCTGATGGAAAGCCTTCCAGTCACTTCTGTGAGAGATGGATCAGGTCCTGACTCCTTTTCATTAAATGTCCAGCTGATCTGGCAAACATGATTCGACATCATGTATATGTATAGACATATATATATACATATATATGTGTGTTCTTATCTTTCCTATTTGGCAGGAAAGTGAATAACTCATTCTACATATTTCTCAAGGAAAATTTTCTTTATAGAAAAAAAAGGTCTTGTTTCTTGGCTTGTGTCCTGACTTGAAGCAAACCTTAGGAGTAGTAGAATCTGGAATTCTGTCTTTCCTTTAATTCATTTTAAATATGATATTGGCAGAATCAATTATTTAAACTCTTAATTCAGCTGTAAATGAAGCAAATATTTCTTTCTGAACTATTGTTTCAGTTAACAACTGAATTAAAGCAAGCTGGTTTGAAGAGGAGAGTCTCTGGTGTAAAGGATGATACAGATAAATATGAAATAGAAATGCACATTGCTAATGCTTTATACATCTATTTTTAAAATTTCAACATTGGAAAACATTGCTAGCAGTTGTTTCCTTACCAGTCTTCCATAAGCAAATCTCCCACAAGGACTAAAAACCCTTTCAGATACTGGAGCCCATCTCTTCATTAAGGAAGCCTTTGATAAGATTAACTGAAGAAAAAAAAAAAGATTATTTTATATATTAGCTGAAACTCTGTAGAAGAAACCAAGATAACTGGTCATAAATACCAATTTGAACAATCAGAATTATCAAAGAACTTTAAATATACCTGGAGTTCTTCAACCCCAAATATTTTAGCATTTATTAAATCATATTATTAGTATGATACACCTATCAATTTGATACAGTATTTCTTAAACTGGCCAGTGTCTTTCTGGCCTCTTTCATGTCTTTACTTTGAGAAACATCTTTCTAACCTTATGGGATAGTAATGTGAATATGTAAGAAATTATTTTTTTTCATTTTCAACTTATTTCTTGCATCATTAACTTTTGAAAATATAAAAATGATCGAAAATAAAAGAACGGCTGAACATGAATGAAGACTCTTATGATTATATTCTTACAAAGAGATTTCATCCTCTTTTTTGTACCTATATTTATTACAATTCTGGTTCTTTTAATGTTTGAGTTCTAGGTTCCGGAAGTTTTATACCAGGGTATTCATAAGCAGAATTTATCTTCAAAGGAGTGTTGACATGGTCTTTTAATGTGTTATTTAGATGTGGAGGTTCTTTAATTTTAGAGTACATGGCATGTGTTCAAACCTTCTCCCTGTTGCTGTCTTGGAATTTGGTTATCTTTGTATGGAGTAGTATAAGAAATGCAGCTAAAAATGTCCCACTTGCTCTCTGTTTCTCTGAAAATCTACAGTGGGAAGTCCTCTTTTGTATCAGACAAATTAACCCATGGTGTTGCCATAATACTCTGCTCCTGTGCCTACAATTATATTCCAACCAGACTTCAGCAGGAAATAATAGCTCTTCCTGCACTCTCAATATGAATTTATAAAATAAACTAAAATTGTTAGTAGAATATTCCAAGTTGGGAACTTTCAGGATCTTATGTAATCCAAATAACTACTCCTGTGAAAAGGTGTGATCTCAAACCGTGTTACTGAAGATATTACCCAGTCAGGTTTTGGAAATCTCCAAGGGTGGAGATGGTAACATCTTTCTGGACATACTCTGACTGTCCTCATTGTGTAAAACTTCTCATTTTATCCAGCCTGAACCTCTCTGCTTTCAGTTTAAGCCCATTGCCTCTTGCACTTCCAGCATTAACCACTGTGAAGAGCCTGGCCCTGTCATTTGATGAGCTCCTTCACTGTGCTGAGCAAGCCTTTTTCCTCAGTTTCTTTTCCTTGGACATGTTTTCTGCCCTTGACTTACATAAGAGGTGACATTGATGTGTTCTACTGGAAGGCTCAAAACAATATTTCAGGTACAAGCTAATAAGTACTGAAAATCTGAGGCAATCACTTCCCTGAATCCACCCATTGACACAGCCCAGGTGCTGCTGGACTTTGCTGCACGGGCACACTCCTGGCTCATGTTCATCTTGCTTTCTGCAGACACCAAAGGGTCTTCTCACTAGAATCAGTTCTCCTGCAAGGAGTTTTCTGTTCCAAAGGCAGTTGCTCTTGATGAAGTTTAAGAGGTCAGTAGAGACCTGTTCCTTCAGTCAGTCCAGTTCTCTCTGGACTTGCATCCCTAAGAAAAATGACCATCTCTTGATCTCACCCCAGCCTGATGTCCTCGTGCAGGAGCAAGCATTCCATCACCTCCTCCTGGTCCCCTCTGTAAAGCAGGGTAGTTCTAGGATGACCACAGCAGTACTCCAGCTCTTACAGTTTTCCAGGCACACTTACTGACTAACACCCTCTGTGCCAGCCATGGAACTCACCTTTTGCTGAAGTCAAGGCAAAGGGCATGGACAAGTCTCCTCTTGCCCACAGGTCCAGTCATTTTCCTCACAGAAAGCAGCCAGGTTGGTGCAGGAAATGACTCACCAATGGTAAACCCAGAATGACTCTTCACAAATATTGACTTCTCCCTAGGTTTTTAGAATTGATTTCTTCACTCTTCAAGAGACCAAAGTGAGACTTATTATAATTCCTTAATTATTCTTTTGTCCTTTCTGTGAGGATGGATACAAGATTGTTCTTTCTCCTGTTGCCAAGGTCCTTCCCTGACCTTGGTGTCCTTACAGAGACAACGGAGATCAATTTGCAATAACATCAGCCTGTTCATCTGTCTTCCATTCTTTTTCTTCAAAGTTATGAGTAAATGAAATGACTACTTGTCTTTCCCAAAGGAATATTTTTTAATTTTTTTTTTTCCTAAACAGCTAAAAGGTATTAAATTAGGAATACTGGATACTTTTTTGTTCAACTGTTGGAGGCTAAACAGTGCAGATGAGGGCAAGGATTTTAAGAAAATGGTGTCTTACATTTGTGAGATTCTTTCTGCCTAAATAAATATTATAAACAAAAATAATGGTCTTTGTCTGAAGAGTGTTTTGAACCAAGAAACCAGAGAGGGCAGGGCTGCTGTTTACTGCTCTTGTTTGTGTAACTTACTAAAATTTTGGCTGAAGGAAGCATTCTCTCTAGGGTGGTGCTATAGCTTGCATTGTTTAATTGTCTAAGAATTAGAGCTAAGGAACTCTGACCCAAGCATAAGATTAAAGTAAGCACAGGCCTTCAGCGTCCTGAATACAGATACAATTAAATGCTTTTTTCTGAATCAAGGCCTAAGCTTCTTATTGACAGCATTCAAGATGATGAAGGTCTCATTTCTATTAAACAGGATGGAAAGACTAATTTCTCTAGGTTTTATTCATCAGTACTTGAAATTAAGGGGAGTTCTGCCTGTGCAAGCAATGAAGTCCTTAATTCTGCACTTACTGACTAGCATTGTACCCTGTCAAAGACTGTAATAACAGGTTGGAGGACCACAGCAAATTTTCAGGCTGAAAAATAAATCTCCAGAAGTCTGCTGGGTTTTGATTTAATGCATTAGAAAAAACAGTAAGAAGAAAACTGGAATATTCTGCCTTTCCTGTGAGCTGGTGACAAACTCCTGTATCTTGGAACATGTATTTTTTTACCTTCTGTTGAGCACATTTATAGGGTAAATTTCATGCTATTTATCTCCTACAGAAGCCCAGATTTGGGACAAAATTTACAGAAATTGGCTATGGAGACAACAATCAGTTAAGTTAGTTGCCAAGAATTTTTTATTTGATGCATACTGAAATCCTGTCTGCAATTTTAAAGAAATAAACTGCATTCACATTCAGTTCTTTTGGGCATCTGTCCCACGAAGATTGAAATTCCACAAACTCCAAGCTTAAAGAGCTAAGGAACTCAGTTTGAACTGCTCAGTTTTTGCAGCTATTACCATGCTTGATTGAAAGACACTTGCCTGCTGATCTGATGATTTTTGTGATTCACTTGATTTAGGGATATGATGGCCTTGTTTTCAGAAGCCCCTTCACACTGTGGTATTTCATGTAGTAAATAAACTTGACACCAAGGGGATCAGAGGGATGGAGCAGCTCTGCTGGGAGGAAAGGCTGAGGGAATTGGGATTGTTCAGCCTGGAGAGGAGAAGGCT
>JBBMKD010000053.1:54858384-54869384 GCA_037834095.1 Argya squamiceps
ATTGTTCCCTGTGAGGGTGGTGAGGCCCTGGCACAGGTTTCCCAGAGCAGCTGTGGCTGCCCCATCCCTGGAAGTGTTGGATGGGGCCAGGTTGGATGGGGCTGGGAGCAAGCTGGGACAGTGGAAGGTGTCACTGCCCATGGCAATGAGGTGAGATTTATTGAAATGAGGTGAGATTTAAGGTGCCTTCCAGCTCAAACCATCCTTTGATTCTATGATTGTAATTTGCCCATGTATTTTGTGGAGTCTTCATCCTTTAAAGAGGATTTTTTAAAAGCCATCAGAATATTAAAATGCAGTGAATCAAAAAAGATTGTTCAGCAAAGAAAACCATACCTTGGGAGAAATAATGAGAGCAGGAATAAGCAATAAATGTTAAAAGTCCTTTTTGAACTAAATTTTGCAAAGGAAATTTTTTAAAAAGGGGAAAAAAATGAACAAAAACCAAATGAAAGAATCCCAAAGAAACTGTAGATGCATACACACAGAGAAGAAAAAAGGAATGGACAGTTGTGAAATCTGTTCAGTAGGACTGATTTTAAAGGTAATCTAGTTATTGAATTAAAATTATTCAGAGCTGTAGGATGATACAGATTAGGCAGGATCTCTTGAAACCTTCCAGTCCACTCCCCTGATCAAAGCAAGGCTAACTTTGGAACAGTTTGCTTAAGGCTTTGTTCACTCACATTTTTACAGTTGTGAAGGAGGGAGATTTCGAACCTTTCTGAGGAACTTGCTGCAGTGTTGGCCTGACCTCATTGTGAGGAGTTTCTGTGGTCTTTGAAACCTGGCTGGAATTTTCCCTCTTGCAACCTGTGTCTGTTGCTTCTCAACTCATCACTCTGCATTTCCAAGAGGATTCTGGCTCTGTCTTCCCTACATCCTCCTCCTAGGCAGTTTTCTACAGTAATTGCATCTTCAGCCTCTGTTTTTTAAGGCTGAACAAGTTCATTTCTTTAAGCCTTTCCTTCTAGGTAGAGCTATATCCCCATAACTAACCGTCATGATGACTTTATGTTTAATTTGTCTGGATATAAATGTCTTTCCTTTACTTTTAAATGTCTTTAGATGCAGTCTTGGAAGAGCCAAATACAGTCCCCAAATCCAGGTTGTTAATGAATGTTTTCAACTGTATTTGTCTGAGTATCAGCCTTTGAAGGACAACAAGCTGTCATACCAAACAGGGATGTTTTGCTCTGAAATGTGCATATATATCTGACAGAGATATGCTGGTAATGCTTAATGTATAGGTTTGTGATTGACACAATTAAAAGGTCTTGCAATGAAACAAAGCAGTTGGAAAAAAAGACCAGCAAGAAAAATAATAGTTGGCTCTGTAACAACACAGATGATTAAGAAGCATGTATGTTTTTACTGTTTAATATCATAGAGGAAAATTCAAAACAGGCAGAAATACATTTACCACTTGAGGGAAGTACTGTACCAGCAAATGTGATAAGAGGGATCTTACTTTTAGAAACTGGAATATTACAATATCACTGTGATTTTCACAACCTGACGAATTGAACAGGATTGAAAGTTGCTCGAAAGTTCTTAAGCCAATTAGCATTATCTTTTCAATGTTAAATCAGCCACAGCTTACAGATTTAATTGCCCCATTTTCATTTCTAGGGCTTGTACTTCATACTGACAGACGGCAATGCACGCACTAAGTTTTATGTGGTGAGGAGGAAAGTGTTTTATAGGGAATGTAAAAAGCTCTTATGGAATGGAGAGGTATTCCTTAATTGGGTTGTATATCATCAGGGTTTTAATAAATTTGATTAAGGGACTGATTATGCAATTCCTTTCTCCAGAGCCCTTAGTGAAGTCAAAGGGAGAGCTACAAATGGAAAGCTTGTGAGACAAAGCCTGGGCATGAGAGAGCATTAAGGAAAGCTTTATCCTGGAAAGCAGACTCATAGCATCTGTATTTATCACAGCATTAAAAGTAGATATTTGTAAAGAGTTTTCAACATCTCAAAGCCATCATTGTCCATATATTAGAAGTTACTGGCTTTGCCTTAATTGTTCAATGGAAATTACTTTGTGGCCAAAGTCCATCAAAGTGAAGTGTTGTTGGTTTATTTCACCTGGCTTAGGGACAGGCTGTTAGAGACGGTGATTGTGCAGCTGGTGGAGCCTTTGGAGGTTTTGATTAAAAAAAAAAAAAAGTTGTGAAAAAAGGATGTTTAAACTTGAAGTTTTTCATAAGCTTTTGCATGTACATGATTTTACCCCCAGTACTAATCTTGCTAACTGGGGCCAGTCACAGCAGTAAAACTAAGAGGATATAGAAGGAATAAGATCTGTGAGTCATAAGGATTGTGTCAAGACTTGAGAGCTTCGTGTAATTTACTGGGACAGTTTATTTTTGAAGAGGAAAATGGCACAATCAATATGCATTTGATTTCAAGTGTATTGATTCCAGATTTTCCTTTAAAAGTTAGTTAAGTAAGCTTTTTACTCAATGGCCTTCCTTTATAGGACTGTTTATGAGAATGTGCAGTTGTCAGAAGAAGAAGGGTAGAAATAGTTCTCCTTATTAATATTGTATGTCTATATTTTAAAAGATTTTATGTGAAAAGTAAGTTGGCAGTAGATTATCTTGGAGTGCATAATTAATTTTTTCTGTGCATGAACAGTAATGAACGAGTATATGAGGATCATCGCCCATTTAGATCACAGTAGTGAGCACAAAAAGTAGACAAGGAATTTCTGATACCATGAGCCTTGTTTTCCATTTCTGTTCTGAAATCTCCTTTAGGTGATTGTACACTTGGAAAGGTTAGGCAGAGTTAATACAAAGGTTCCTAGCATTGATGTTTTCTCACTGAATGGCTTCACATTCCAGGCTTAAAAATTAGGTTAGGGCCTCAGAAATTTAAAGTAATCTCAATTTATTCCACATTCTAAGGCTGACTATTTAAACCTGCATTTAGTATTCAGTAAAGCTGAATATACAGCTTTGCAAGATATAAAAATATTACTGATGGGTGTTTATTCTTTTCTGAAACCTCCAAAGTATCTTCTTTGTATCTCAATGCAGAACCAATGCCATACCTTTATGGGCTCCTAGGAATTCGTCTTGCACATTTATATGCTGAAAAAGTCTATTTGTCTCATAATAACCACACAAGTAAAAATTAGAATGTTTTCTTTTAAATTGTGCTCTTCCAGTACCTGAAGCAAACCCACAAAAATGATAGAGAGAGAATATTCAAAAGGGGTGGAGTGACAGGACAAGGAGGAATGGCTTCACTCCGACAGAGGACAAGTTCAGATTGGATGTTAGGAAGAAATTCTTCCCTGTGATGGTGGTGAGGCACTGGAATAAGTTGCACAGAAAAGTTGTGGCATGTGTAGGTTGCAGTTGGGGCTGCTGTATTTGAAGTCTTCTCAGCTGTACCTATCTTCTAAAAAAACCCTTTATTTTTCCCATGTACCCTGCTGGCTTCCATTATCAATATTAATGATGCATGGGAGGATTTAAGCAGTGCTGATCTTCCCCTTGTTATTGGAGGCAGAGGAGAAGGACTCATGCCCTTCTACCTACATGTAATTCTTTCTTGGACTGTGGAAACTTGTTCATCCTGGGGAGTCTGAAGCTATGCATTAGCTTGTAATTTGTGATGGTGACCTGCAAGAGCTGCTCCATGACTCTGCTTCTAAGATTTGGCCAGCCTACCCCTCCTTAGTCAGATTTTCTTTAGGAAGAGGTGATTACTTTTTCTGTGTTACTCTGCAGCCAGCAATGATTGGTAAATAGAGATAAATCTCTTTTTCTTATATATAACTAGGAAAATCTTGTAGTAGCACAACTTGTGTGTAGCACAAGTTTAATGAAGTACTGTTATTGTGTCATGGGCTGGAAGAGAAGGGCAAACATGGACAAATTTGGGGTGTTGGGGCTGAAACTAAGATGCTACCAATAAGGCAGGGATCTGTAGGACGTAGCACAGTGCTGTTTGGTTATGGGGAACTGCAGGGATGTTCCCATGTTCTGCATGAGGAGTGAACACAGTGGAATTCTCAGAGGAATTCCACTGAGCAACAACACTGGAGAGCATTTTCTTGGTAGATTTGTACCTGTCCATATGTTCCTGTCTGTTTGGAGAGAGGTCTGAAAATAACTTTTTTGGATTTGTTTATAATTTAAAGAAGAGGGACTTGGGGAGGTTATAGCCACGGGAATCATTAAACTTAGAATGAGAAGTGGAGATTTATGTAATAACCATAGCAGAAGCAAGGACAAGAAGAATTTGGCTTAGAGGTGGGGTGATGAAAAGAAGATTGAAAGACAAGGTACAAATGAGACAAAACATGACAAATCTGTAGTCAGGTGCAACTTCAAGGTGATGTTTTCAGAAACAACAGTGTGCTTTCATACAGCTCTAATTTCCTGGTGTTATTGTGACTTTAACAGGAGAAAAATTATGATGTAAATAGGAGGAATTTCACTCATTACTTAATCTGCCTCTTGCTTTCTGTAAGTAAGAAGTTTTCATTTAATTTTGGGGGAAACACTTCCTTTAATCTCCTTTAAATTTATAGATGATTTTAGTGTGAACTGAGCCTCAAGTGACGAGAATTCAAGACTGTTTTGCACAACCTCATGCCTGGTAGCTGGAATAAACTTATTTTAGAAGGAATATAGAGAGATCCTGTTTTTTAGCTACTAATTTGTTTCCCTGAGGCTGAGATCATTCCTGCTGCTGTATCAGACCTACATGTGCTGGTCTGGATGTCAATGCTGCCTCCAGATCTCTGCTTCTGGCAAATGGAGTTTGTATTTTACACATACTCCAACACATACTTAGTGAATTTCTGCTTAATCATTTTGTCTTTAGCCTGACTCTGCTTGTCAAAACCTTGGTCATTTCACAGTTCTGCGCTGAACATAAACTCAATTAGGAATGAAGGCTGGAATTATGTGAGGAATATACTGGCCTTACTGAACTTGTAGATTCCTACCACCACAGACAACATAGGTGCACACAATCTGGAATTGTCCCAATATTTCTAATGGTCCCAGCCTATTCCTGACTTATATGAGCCACCACTTCTGAACATGACCTTCATCTCTACAGTGTAAATCTGGAGTGATTTACATGGTCTAACTGAGGTTGAACAAAGCCAAATGTTGAGTCCTGCCCTTGGGTCACAATAACCCCCTGCAGCAGTTTTGTCTATAAAGACTTTAAACAAAGTTTAAAATCCCATTATTCTGAATTTCCAGAGGTTTTTTGTGCATGTTAGACAGAAGACTTTGAATTTTTATGCCTTGATAGTAGAATATTATAATAACTTGTATTAAGCATTTTTGCTTGTTTCTTAATTAAACTGCTACTGCCCATATTAATCCTTTCACTTATAAAAATTCAGTAAAGTAAATCATGCAGTCACCAGTCCAAAGCCCCACAAAAGGTGTTCCTGATCCACATGGTGCATTTTAGTGATGCATTTTATATTTGTGTCCAACTAGCAGGCATTTGCCAAATAGAGAGACATCAGTAATTCTCTGTTCAGGGACAAGACTGTTATACGTAATCCTGGAAAATTAGTTAAAAAAATCACTTTAAGAATAATTTCTATAAATGCATTAAATTAAGGTAGAAGGAGAGGTCTACAAAATTGAAATATTTGATTTGAATCTGTACTGATGTATCCTTTAGTGGATTTTGCTAGCTTATTTCTGTATTTATTTTGTGTATGGGCTGTTCTTTTCTGGTGTTCTTATAAAGCGAGGAAATATGCTTGGTTACTGGTACTTAGACTGAAAACTGTGGTCTCACGGATTATGTAGTCACCCCTTGTGGTTTTTTGTACAGGATCTGTGTGTTTTTTTGAAACAGGATCTATTTCTTAATAAAACTGGCCTTTGATCTATTCAGTCACATGAATTGCAGGCAATACATACTTTAACAGATATTAGCATTTCCAGAATATATTGAATCAGTGTCACAAAATATGATCAGTGACTGACAGGTTTTTCTTATATTCACCAACAGTAACTTCATCTATTATGAAATTGTGTCCTTCACTTCATTGCAAGGGAGGATCCAGTGTTTTATGAAGAACTTTATTTCTGCAGATCTCATGTACATAGGAAAGCTTCACATTTCTGCTGTTTTTCTCCTGCTAATTGCTTTATGTGGCTGCAGCATCAGGTGGGATACTTGGATCTCCACAGGGCACCTGGACCTGGCTCTGAATTGTGGGACCAGGAGATTCCCAGTTCTATTCAGCAGCTCCTTGCAGTGACTGCTGCACTGAGATGTTTCTATTTTAGGTAACTGTTTTGATGGTCCATGCCTGTTATCCCAGAGGGTCTTGCCCTGCCTTTTTCCACATGGCAGCATTCTTGGGAGAGAATCATTGTTTCTTTCTCCTAATTTATAATCAATGGAATGAAGATTCAAGGGTCAAAGAGAGGTTTTGCCTTTAGAAGGAAATTGAGAAACACCATATCTGTCAGCATAAAAATACACAGACTTGAGGTCCAGAGATTTATTTTTTTCCAAGCAGGATGAAACAGTTTTAAACAAAAACCAAGAACCTTCTTCATTCTCATTACAATTATATATTTTCACTTTCACTACTGCTTTCAAACACTTAAGGAGAAACACAGACCAACTCAAACTCCATATTCAGCAGCATTCAGCTGTAGTTTCAATTCTTAGTCAAACCAAATTTATGATAAGTTGGAATAACTGAAATTTTCTCCGAAGCCCCGATGCATTTTTAAAGCTAAATGAAATTCTTGAATCACATATTTTGGCATGAAAATGCCACAAAAAACGCCCCCAAATATTTTTCTATTCCCTTTTGGTATTTATTCACAAAGAAAATCTAAACCAATTGTAGGTGCTTTCCTTAGAGTTGTTGGCTCCTGCAGTAACAAAGATAAGGATTTTGAAAGCAGCTTTTGGGAAAATGGAACAATGATATGGAAAACAGAGAATGCACGGCCCAGGGGTTTTTTTAGCCTGAAAGAAATGTTAGCAAATAATTTGAATTTCTTGTGTAATTTCTTGAATTACTTCCCTTTATTAAAGTAGAAAGGGTGAACATATTTAGAACAAATTCAGGTGTATTTAGAAGCATGGACTACATGTGGAAAGGGAGACTTTTGGCCTACATGTGGAAAAGTGTCATTGGTCTTTTCCCACTGTCCATAATTAAGGGGAGTAAATGATTATCTGAGTATTGCACTTCAAGTCTCAGGAGCTGAAGTTCCATTGGTGTCTGAGCTAATTTCTGCTTTGCCCAAGTTTGTGAATGCAGACTGAGAGAAAGAAACTGGAAGGAAAATTTTCCTGCTCTTCAACTCTGATTTGAGGTGGCAGCTGTATTTCCTTCACCTGTCTGTCTGCTGGGTCAGCACCAACACTAGACCCAACACATATTCTAATCTTTCCACAAACATTGAACATCTTCAAAATCCACTGGTAAATTCCCAGTTTTATGACCCTTGAAGTTTTATTATGCAGCTCGGAATAAAAACCTGGTTTTTTAAAAAAAACCTCTATTTCTTGAAGTGATGTGAAGAGATAAGAAACATCATGTTATTCTGTTAAATTATTGCTTTTAGATAACACAGAATCTTAGAATGACCTGCACTGGAAGGGACCTTAGAGATCAGCCAGTTCCAACTCCCCTGACAAGGACAGGGACACCTTCCACCAGACCAGAGCCCCATCCAGCCTGGCCTTGAATGCTTTCAGCTGCATCTTCTCTGGGTGGGGGCATTGGACTGGACGATGCCCAGAGGTCCCCTCCAACCCTAAGGATGTTTTGAGTCTGTGATCTCAAAGATGAATGCCTGGCACTTGCTTCCTTCTACTTAAATTTCTTTGTCATGCACGTGTTTTTATGAAGCCACACACCTCTTATGCCTGTCTATCCCTTTTCAGCTTTTCCTCAGGATGTGGTGCTGCTGTGAGCACTCTGTGTGTTTCTTTGCCTAAAGGAAACACTTTTATGTTGGTGTTAACCAGCCCAAGGCTCTGGCTCGTGCCCCAGAGCTCAGCTTTTACACAGTTTTGTGTGGAAGAAGCAGAAACAAATGTAGTACAGTTGAGAAGTGGAACAATTAGGCAGATTGATGTGCAACTAGCTGACACTGTAAAAATTATTATTACTATTAAAATTAACATTTTGCTGACTCTACACCTTTTCTATGTCAAGCACTAGGCATAGGGTAGATTTCTTTATTACTACAAGTGTTATCAAACTATGAAGCATGGCCTAAAGCTTTGCTTCAGCTGAGGTATGACATCATAGTTCACAGCACTCTTTTCCAAAGGTCAGGAAATGGATCAATTTTTGTGATGTGTACGAGATCTGCAGCAGAGGTTCTTCAGAGGGTTAATTGTTACTTTAGGCTGCAGATTTTGCACACTGTGAAAACATAAAAAATAAAAATTAAGGCCCTGCTGATGCTGTTGTACACCACAACGACACAAGACTCTGACTTCAGAAGGCTGAAAATGACTCCTTTATTTTTGGGATGTGTCTCCCTTGTATATTATTCTACACAGACCAATTCAGTTGGTGAATCAAAGACAAACCTCTTCAATCACATTGGTCAGACCAGAGGGACATCAAGAAGTCCCTCCTAGGGAAAGAATACAAACCAAGTTTTCAGTTACAAAACCATGTCTCTTGTTTACAGAAAATTCCCTGTGAAAAGATTTTAAGAAAACCAAAATATCTCAGGCATGAACCAGGGCTACACCCTGCTTTCAGATGAGTGGTATTATTCCATGGCTATCTGTCCATACAGCGGTGAACCTCCTGTGTGGGGGGAATCCAATAGGAGTTCAAATCTCACAGGCAGTAGCAGAACAGGGTCTGATACCAAGGATGTAAGAAACTGAAAGAACCAGCCAGAGGAGTTGCAATGTCTTTGGGTTTTTCTGTGTTGTAACACATGAGGAGGAACCTGATAGCAACACAATGGAGTTTTCTGCAAATCTGCTTATGGAATAGCATGATGTATCCCTGCAGGTAGAGGATTGGTCCCAATGGACTCTTTATGATTGAAAATAGCTTTATCTGAGGTGAGCTACTGGATGTTCAGGACTCTCTTAGGTCAATCAGAACTTGCATTAACAGATCGAGTGCTAAATTATTAAATTATGCATGAAGCAGCTACAAATTTTTAAAAAATGGAGTTAAACACAGGAGTTCTCTCAAAACAGATCTATAGCCTGGAATTTAACTGTAATGACAGCCCCATCCCTGGAAGTGCTCAAGGCTAAGGCTGGATGGGGCTCTGAGCAACCTGGGCTAGTGGAAGGTGTCCTTGCCCCTGGCAGGGGACTGGAACTGGCTAGTCTTTAAGGTCCCTTCCAATCCAAACCATTCTATGTTTCTACAGCTCCTCTATTCAAAAAGATAATGAATTTCAGCCATAGTGGGACCTTTGCAGTAATATTTTTAATGTAATATAGAATTTTGATTCCACAGAACTTAAAGATCAACTTTGTCACTGTATGTTTCCTCTCACTGTAATTACAAGCATTTGACAAGATGTTTCTTCTTAATATAGTTGTGATAGAACCATAATTCTTAGTATTTTATTGCTATTGCATTAAGTAGACTTTCTGATGTTTTTCTCCCACGCTTCTCGTTACAGATATATATTGCAGTGCCTGAAGGGAATTGGACAATATATTGCAGTGGTGCAAAGATTACTTTTCTATTCCGAAAAAACTTAAAAAAAATTTTGATAAAGTACATCTCTATTTGAAAATGCTGAATTTTTCCTCAGTATGTTGCCCCCATACATTCAAACTCTGCCTCACTGTTTGCAGTTATTTTTTTAGTAAAATATGTTTTGATTTTAATAACATATCTCAGTTCAACTTTTATTGAGTGAGGAGTTTCCAACTGTTGTTTTTAAATTACTTTTTATTTCAAAATGTAATTTATGTTAGAGGGGTTTTAAAAATAGAAGAAATGAAAACAAAATATCATAAGTCGTTGACGTAAAACATTTGGTTCACAGTAATTAAAAACATTTTTGAAAACAAACACTTTAGCTTTCCATCCTAATTTGGGACATATCTCTCTCCTTTTCTTTTTGTGAAATGCAGTGAAACTTCATTAGAGAGAAGAAAAATCATTTGTTGCCCTTCTCATCTTGCTTAAATGCCTATGCAGCCTAACTTTTCATTGCCACCCGTTCATAACAGACCTATTGGCTCTTTTTTTAGTTTGAAAAGAACTCTTTGGTCCATTTTCTTAATTTTACTGATCATTATGATCTCTCAGGTTATAAAAGGATAAAAGGAACAGATTTGCTACCATCAGTCAGAGTTACTCTAACAGACATTTTGAAAATAAACAGAATATTTTTCAGAACTCTGTGCCAAAATACATCTCCATCAATGGGAAATTCTGGTCTGAGATGAAAGTTTGAACAGGGAGCAGGTGAACAATATAAATTCGTGAAGAGAAGCAGTGGGACCAAAATAGGAGCAGAACACCAGTGTATTGTGGTGGAACCAGTGATTCTTGGTTCTCTGGGTAGAATTGGAAGACTGGGCAAAAGAAGGAGCAAAGAGAGACCTTTGCCAAGAGAAACAGTGGCCAATGTCTTCAAAAGAAATAGGATTTGATATGAATTAGTTCTGTGTTGGATATTCTTTAAGGTGAAGCCACATCCTGTGTATGAAGAAATCGTAGAGTCACAGGATGGGCTGGGTGGGAAGAGACCTTAAAGATCACCTTGTTCAAGCCCCCTGCAGGGACACCTTCCACTGTCCCAGGTTGCTCCCAGTCCCATCCAACCTGGCCTGGAATGCTCCCAGGGATGGGGCAGCCACAGCTTCTCTGGGAAACCTGTGCCAGGGCCTCCCCACCCTCACAGGGAATAATTTCTTCCTAATATCCAATCTAACCCTGCTTTTTGTCAGCCATTCCCCCCTGTCCTGTCACTCCAGGCCCTTGTCAAGAGTCTCTCTCCATCTTTCCTGTGGGTTCCCTTCAGG
>JBBMKD010000053.1:54869403-54888465 GCA_037834095.1 Argya squamiceps
CACCCCAAAGCCTTCTCCTCTCCAGGCTGAACAATCCCAATTCCCTCAGCCTTTCCTCCCAGCAGAGCTGCTCCATCTCTCTGATCCCCTTGGTGTCCCTGCTCTGGACAGCCTCCAACAGATCCATGTGGGACTCTAGAAGAGGAATGCTAAAGGAGGAATAATGTCAACAAAATAATGAATAGATTTTCTGTAAGACCCCAATGGACAGATGCTTGTTCCACACTCCTGAGAAGATTTCTGGTGGGAGGCAGCACAAAGGAAATATCTGTCTTGGAGAAGACTAAGGCAAGAATGGGAAAATGTGCACTCCAGAAGTTCTGTGACAAAGGGCCCTTATGATGTCTGGGTTATTTCTAGAGCAGAAGAAATCCACTGGGCTAGAAATTGTGACAGAGCTTCTTTTGTGGTCGCTGGGGAAGCATCCCACTCCTTGTCCCCAGAGGACATTCTAGTTTCAAAGGCTGTCAACCCATACGAACTAGCATCTCCAAACAGCTTGTTTTCATGAAGAGAAGCCACCTGGAATCCTTGGGGGTACTGGCAATTGGATAATTCAGGAAAAGAGAAACATGTCGATGTGGGTGGTATTTGTGTGAATTCTCTGAAAGAGCATCTGCCCCAGGTATGCCATGTTCCATGTCATGGGATAGTAGTAAAGAAAATGGGAGCTGAAATTCCTTGCTGGGTCTTTGAAGGCCCCAAAGTGCAAATTTCCAGCTGGAAATTTGGACTTGGGAGTTTGAAGTGTTTGAGTGCACTGAGATGACAAGTCTTATTTGAACCTGCCAGTGTTGTATCAATTCCAGAACTTGTAAACCAGATCTCAGGGTTCAGTTGACCAACCACACACAGGCCATGCCTGGCAGGACTGTCACACTGTTAGTTTTCACCTCCTTTAAAATACTGAGCAAATAGTCAATTTCTTGAAGCAAATAAGCAAACAGTTTTCTTTTGACTGTTCCTCCTGCTGCCTGATGAAGCTCATTGTGGGGAAATAAGTATTAGACATAAATCCCAATAGAAAAGACACACATCTTTTCTTAATAACATTGCACATTTAGTAGAATTATTTAAAACATTCCAGATGCTTAATCTGTTGCTAATGTGTTCAATCGTATTTGGACATAGATGAAATTGCTTTGTTTCTGAAGGAATGATTCCATCTTGTTATTCCTGTGAATAGATAATCATAGTTCTGTTATAAGCCTAAAGGTTGTTAAGCTGTTCTACAGACGTGAAAATTGTCTGAGACACAGATATTTCCTTTATTCCCTCACCCATTGCCAGATAACATTTTGTGAGCTGCTGATTTGGATGGACTGTTGGGCCAATGTCAGCAAGCCTGAACCTCTGGATATTCAGGATTGTGTCTGGACCATGGAGCTCTGAGAGATTTGAGCAATCCTTTCCTTAGAGTGGTGTCTAGGCTGCAAGACTTTGTAGGGTTAGCACCAGTTTTGGTCCCAATACCAAGTCACACGATGCCTTTGGTGACTGATTTAGGATTTTGTCTTACTGGAAGGCACATTTCCTTATCTGTAAGATCTGCAGGTCATGTCTTCTTGTTTTTTTCTTTTTGTGTCAAGGGCAACAGGTCTGTTGACTCAGGATATCACATTTCCCAGCTGCAGGTCAAGGATACATGTCTGGGTTGGGTTAGCTGCTTTTGTCATGGGAAGACAGACTATTCTGATGGGAGCACAAGGGTTGCAGCTCTGTTGGATTGCCTTGCTCTGGACAAATGAAAAATACCTTTGTGAGTTGTTGGTTCTTTAACTCCTTGACTTTTTTCCCAGGTTTTGGCTGCCGTGAAGCCGTTGGTCTGTTGCACCCAAATTTCCTGGTTATATTCTGGGAATGGATTTCTGTGAGGTGGTCATCATATATTAAATACCCTCTTTCATCTGACAAGAAACTTATTTTCAGTGGCCCATGAAGTGGTGTAAGAGGGTTGTATTTGCTTGGGAGAGTTAAGTGAGTGGATACATGATGACAGAATCATTTATAAGTGACCATACCTCTACTCATATCCTACCAGTAATTGTTGACACTAGCTACTCAACTTTTTAATTTCTTTTACTAGTGATTTGAGGAAAATACATGCAATTTATCAGCATTTTTTACTTTTCTGAACAGGAGGAAGTAATAGAAAGAGCTCAGTAATTTGAATGGTTTTCAGGCCATAAAGGTCATAGGCACTACAGAAGAAACAAAACAAAACAGGAATTAAGCTTAGAAGGATACATCCAGTTCCTGCACTGTGCTTCAAAGCAGGACCAGCTATACTCAGTGTCATATTTGCCAGGCATTTCTTTAAGATGTTTTTAAAAATCTTCAATAATGAAAATACCATGGCCTCATTATGGAGCTTTTCCCAGGCATTACCTATATCTGTTTGAAATTCTTGAAATTCTTTAGCTTGGTATGAGGACTTGGAGCAAGTCTCTGGGGGGAGGTAGGGCATCACAAATCACCCTATTTGACTCATGGCTCCTTCCAGAGATCCTCTCAGTGCATCCTCCTCATATCCAAGCATCTTGGTAACATTTTCTGTAATTATAGAAATAACCCCAGTACGGTCAGCTCAGGCCTGTGCTCATCCAGTGGAATATATGTGCCCATACTCTACTTGCTCTCTCCCATGTATAAACAACTGGAGAGATATGAGCTCATCCCTTGCTAGAGGTGAATGCAGAGTTTTTGGAATTTTGTATGTGTTAGCAGGCTGATTTTGTGCATACCACTCCCCAATTCACTCCATATCATACACATAGAATTTATACCCATGCAGGCTGTGCATGCTTTAAAACATTCGTCTCTTCACTACCTCTGAGGACAATCCAAGTATACATTACAACCTTTTCTGTCCTCTCCAGGTCTGATTTTCACACAGTAACTCGCTGCTCTCTAAGAATATTTGATATTACTTTTTACTTTGCTGAGCATTATTGCTGTTTTGGATTACACTCCTTGTTGGATCAGCCTTAATTTGTCCTCCTTGAATCTCATTCTATTTCATGCTTGCATTTCTGCTTTCACAACAGCCTGGCATTTAATCTCTGCTCTCTTCATTGTTCACAACGTGTCCTAATTTAGTATTCTCTGCAAACCCAATTGACATGGCCTGGAGAGTTGTTGCCATGTTAAATATAAGACAAACTGTGATCTCTGACTAGATACCACCTCACAGTTTCATGTACATGCTTCCACTACTTTCACCATTTATTTGGTTTGGGATTATACACCTTAGTTTTGTTGGTAGACCTACTCTATCTCTTTTTGTTAATCATAGGAAAGACGCAGAGAAATGTTTTTAAGAAATTTAAATGTGAAGCTTACTGTTTCCCATTTTGCCAACTAGCTTTATAATAAATCTAAATAAAGCTTTTCAAAACTTCTTTCAATAGATCTGCATTTTACTGCCAACTGCCAAGGCAACTGTTTCTTCAGAAAGGAAAAAAAGGGGGAAATTATGTGGGATGCTGGTAGGAAGTAGCCCCCTGGTGAGCTCTGTGTGTTTCTTACACAGTTTTAGCACATATATACAATTGGAATAAATATTGCCTAATTCAGTCTAGTGCATGAGTAGTTATAATTTATCTGTTTGGAAACTGGAAAGGACTTGCAATTAGATTGAGATGGACCAGGGGAAGTTCAGGTTGGATATCAGGAAGAATTTCTTCACATAGAGGGTGATTGAATGTTGGAGGGGGCTGCCCAGAGAGGCAGTGGAATCCCCATCCCTGGAGGTGTTTAAGGAAAGATTGGATGTGGCACTCATTGCTCTGGTTTAGTTGACAAGATGGTGTTTGGTCAAAGCTGGGACTCACTGATCTCAGGGTTCTATTCCAACCTGATTTATTCTGCGATTCATGAGGAAGTCACTGGCAATTTGATACCATCAGAATGTGTGTGTGTATATATATATATATGTGTGTCTAAAGATAATACTCATAGTACCAAATGCATGTAATTCATTACTCTTCCAACTCCATTAATAGAGTTTGCCTCCTTGTCTTTGCCTTTCCTTGTTTTATTGACACCTCTTAACTACTATTCCATACTCCCCCACTCTTGTTGGGTTTTGGGGAGAGGCTAGGTGTATGTGAAGGTGCAGGGGTGCTTGTCATGGACTTCTACTTGCTATAGACTTTCTCCATGGTTAGCCAAACAAAATATTTTCCCTGGGCATGGGATCAGAGCAAGGGGCAGTGACAATGACAGAGAAAGCAGGGGCAGGACTCTTGTCACTGCAAAATATGTCATTTTTGGAGCAAAATGGATAGATCTGAAGACCCCTTGCTCTTGTATCTTTTCCCATCCTTCCAGTCTTCCATTTGCTGTTTATCCAGAACTCTTTTCTGCACGTCATCTCTCTATTATTGGCAAAGGTTTGCCTCTGTGGATTGTGTTCTGCAACTGCATTTCAAATTTTATAGCAAATTCAAATGTTAGAACACAAACTTAATTAATACTTTACAGCTGGTAATTAATGCTCTGGAGCCAGGGAAGGAATTTTGCATAGCCACATCCCCCTTTTAATCCTTTCTCTGCTCTTCAAGCTTTTCATTACCAGCTTTAAAAATGTTGCTAGAATTTACACCACTGTGCTCTCCTCTGGTGCTGGTGTGATCATTCACAGTTTGTGTAAGCTAAATCTGAAATTGCAACCCAAGGAAGCTGATAATGGGTTGCATGTCTTTGTCTCACGCTCTGTGTGGGGATAAGTGGCTTCACATGGCCTAGGACAATGGAGAATCATGTTTTAAGTGTGCAGTGCCAAAGCCTTTGAGTGAGATTTTGCTTCACTAGGAGTTCTGTGATGATTTCACAGCAGCAAGATGCTCAGTCCAGATCCCTCCAGCTAGGACACCAACACAGAATTAGGCCAGAAAAGCTTCAAGGGATCATGGAAAGGACATCTTTTCTCAGAGTCCAGCACTAAATGCATCTCTTCCAGAATTGAAATCATGCACTCAGTTGAATTTAATTCAGAGAACTGTAATTTGTGCTTTGCAAATTGCAAAATTCCCAACTGCCTGAGTTCCACTGGACCCAAATTGCTAATGTGAAAGTGTATAATGAGATTAAACAAGTGATTTTAAAGGTAAAGTTCAGATAATGATTATCTACCTGTGACAAATAGATTGGAAGTTACAAAAGGTAACATAATTGGCACATTTTTGTATTTTAAGAAGAGATACAACAAGTAGTTGGGAGCTGATTGTGTAACCATAGAGCTCACATAGAGCCATTAGTCCAGTGCCTAAAATAATTTACAGAGAGAAAATTCTTAAATAAAATCACTGCCAGTAATTTAAATGGCCCTGAATTATGAGAACTACTAAAAAGGTGATTGCTTTTGAAAAGTTATGCTTGACAAATTGTATTAAAATGGGTTGTGTTTATTATTCTATTAACTTCTCCATTAGATGTTCACAGTTTACAGATTGACTATTATAATAGTGGTGCTCTGGATTTCAGGGTACAAAGTGGAGGTTGGAAATCCAGTGAAATCCATTTTTTTTCTAAAGTCCGTCTTTGAAACTCCCTTTGTTTTCCCTGATAGTTCCATTTCCAGTCAATATCAAAAGAGATTAAATGGATTTAATCATGCAAAGTAAAGTAGGCACATGTCTGGCTCAAAATCTGTCTTCCTTATGCTTGACTATATTTATTTGAGAGTATTTTAAAGCCACATGTGGTATTTCATTTTATTCTTTGAGACTTTTGAGGAGTTACATCAAAAACCAAAAGCTGAGCAGGTCACAGGGTATCCCTTCATGCCCTGAGCTGAATTTGTAACATTCCAGTGGCACCTTCTCTCTTATGTCAAGCCCGGGTACCAGTCAGTCAGGGGCTTTGGAAATCCCACCAGATGTATTTGTACAGCTTGGCCCTTTGCCTTCTCAGCATCAGCCTCATTATGATTTATTAACCATCTACAAAGAGCATTGACAAACAATGAATATTTATTGCTACAGATGTAACCCTATTGTTTGTGCAAATTACAGTGTTTTCCTGATAATACTCTGAATGGCTTCAAGTTGACATAAATAATTCATACTTGTAAAGCCATATGTTAAACTGTCATTGTAAAAGACTAAGTGCTGCCAGTTTTCACTTGAACCATATGTAAATATCAAGCACTTGATATTAAACAGTGATATAAAGTCTAAGCACCTCAATGCCACTTACACAATAAAGATTGCAATATGCCACAATGCATGGAGTGACAGTATCAAAAAAAAAGTTTAACTGCAGCAAAGGAATCATTTTTACTCCTGAGTAAACTACAGCATATTAATTTAACCAAGTCTGGCTTTACAGATTTAAATTACAGTGAGAGCAGACCTCCAGCCTTTGTCATTATTACTTTGTAAAGGAAACAGCTTGAAATATTTCCACAAATCTACTGCAAGTTGCTGGTTTTTTATCAAGGTACTTATTGTATGCATGTTGACATGCATTTACATACATTTAATGTGTGTATATATATGTGTGTGTGTCAAATGCTGTGCAAATGTCATAGAATCATGAAATAGCCTGGCTTGGAAGGCACCTAAAAGACCACCCACTTCCAAGCCCTGGGCAGGGACACCTTCCACTATCCCAGGTTCTCCAAGCCCCATCCAACCTGGCCTTGGACTCTTCCAGGGATGGGGCAACCTCAGCTTCTCTGGGACTTTTTATTTCTCATTAGGAATTTCAGAATGTAGTGTTAAGACCCATAAGGAGCAGAAAGCACTTGGATTCATGGATTCTTCCCTCCATTCTGCCAGCATCTCCACTGACAGAGATGAGGCTGGTATCCTCTTTCCTGCCAGGCTCCATGGCTGGAAGCACAGCCCTCACCAACCACATGAGGTATTTCTGGTCCTGTGGGAGGGCTGTGAGTCTCCTGAGGCACAGAGACTTGGCTACTCACACCTATTTTCATGAGCCCTGTTATGTGAAGGGCCAAGTCAGTTGCCCATGACAGACTGTAGTCTGTGGGAGGTTTACTTCCAACCCCATTACAGGGGAAGAAATACAGCTGTGGGCTTGGCTGGTCATTCCCATTCTTAGGGAGTAGTCTCATGCAGCTTAAAAGCCAAGAGGTGGCCTGATTACAGTTTGGAAGAAGCCACAGCCAAACCCCAAAAGTCTGCCAATAGATGCTCTTAACTGACAAATTTGCAGCTAAATGCCAAGGCTGGAGGATGCAGATAGGCAAATTCAGCTTGGAAATAAGCCATACATTTTCAACAGCTAAGGTAATTGGCAATTGGAATGACCTAATAAGGCTTGTAACTGACTGTTCATCACAGAACTGCTCAAACTGTGATTAAAGGGTTTTTTTTAAAAAAATAGGTAAATCACATTTATTATCCTTATAGCAAAAAACATCTCAAGGAAGTTGTGTTGTTATAAAGGAGACTAAGACTGGGTGGTTAAAAATAACATTGCTTAGACATAAAATCCATTAATTTCTGTGATCCCAGTACTGAGCCTTGTGCACACTTCTCACAGCTCACTATTCTGCATTGCTTCCACAATTTAGATTTAGAGTGTGTCCACTAAGCCCCACTGAAAGCTAATGGTGTGTCTGTGCTACTCTGCATGTTTCAAAGACAGCAAAAATTTTAATGAAAGGTTTTGCAGTTCTTTGTCTGTCTGCAAATGGATCTTGGCAGGTTGTTTTTCCATGTGCAGTCCTGAGACAGAACATTGCTCATAAAGCACAACCACCTTTACTATTAAAATGCCATTGTTGCGTGAGTGAGAAGAATAGAAAATGAAGTTCTCTATTTTAATGGGTTTTAGACCAAAAGAGCTTTGTTTTGCTTCTGTGGGAGTGTGAAAGTAGAACTTCTAGATTCAGACAGGGATAGACACAGGCATTCCAGATTCTCCCCATGGCAGAAGTTTTTTCTTTCCTCACAGAAGTCTGAAGACTAATACAAGCCCTCAAAAAGTTTAAGTCCTAAATACAGGCTGAAAGAATCCCATGAATTTTGCCAGATTGTAATGACCACTGTGGCCACTGCAAGGTCCCAGAAATGCTGATGGTCCTTGATTGTGCCTCTTTTTTGTGTTATCACCCTGGAATTGATTGTTTTCCAAACCTGCCCATTCTGCAGGCTTTTTCTGGCTCATAATTTCCAAATGTCTCTGAAGGATCCTTTTCTCCTTGTCTTAAACTTATTTCAAGGCCAAAGTAAATTATATAGGGACCTCTTATTTCAAAAGCAGCTCGTTTCATGCCTTGTCTTGAGCCTGCAGTGCACAGGCAGTGCTTTAGGTGTCACACAAATACAAAAGAGCTGTATTTGATACCACAATTCCTATTTCTAGATGCTCATTTGGATAGCGCAGTTTTTACACAAATTAAAGCTTTTGTCTTGAAGTAGAAAATAAAGTAGAAACCTATTAAAAAATGTGCAGTTATAAAAATGGCAATTACTTATTTGAAGCTTCCCAGGCAATCTTAGAGATAAATTTCTGGATTTTGTGATTGGATATGTAATTTTGTAGCTTATTTTTGTTGCTAGCAGTGTAAGACTTTAGAGAGGAATCTTAGATTTTGTTCTTCTCTGAGCATCTTTTACTCAATTCCAGTCAATTGTTACAGCTCTGTGCAAGTCCAGTGAAATCATTGGGATCACCCAGGTGCAACCACACTGAAGACCCTGAATTTCAGCACTGGAGCTACAGAACAGGATGGAGGAGAGAGAAAATCTCTGTCCATGCTCCCCAAGTGCAGGCTGAGCTGGCATTGCTGATGGTTAGAAACACCTGCTTGGAGGAGGTGTTGTCTTGAGGGAAAATATCAATTAATAACCGAAATACATGTCATCTGAGCAAAGTGGCTGTGGTTAAATTCACAGGGAAGCACAGAATTGTTTTCAAAAGCTGCCTGGTGCTGTCCAAGTGCAGGGTACTTCCAGGTTTCCACAGCTCAGAGGCCCACCCACCTGAGGATGCAGAGCTGGATCTTTGCCATGTTAGGTAATTCATATAGAAATAAACCATCCAGAAAAATATAGAAAGGATTTAATTTTATCTTTCTTTCTTTTTTGAATATTTTTTAATTTCATTTTTTATTTTTTAAATAGGAAAATAGTTGTACCTCTTCAAGGAATACATTCAACACACCATTAAACATTAAATCAGGAATATATCACTGCACACAGACCAAAACCTGCTTCTTCCTCCACTAGAATTGCAATTCCATCATTATATTGAAGGAAAAAGAAAGTGAGATTTTTAAAGTAAATATTTTGGTTTGCCTTTGGCACAAAGCCAAACAAATTCTATTGTGAGGTTTTCTGTCTGCATATAAATGTTCCCCTGCAACACAGTTCATTTTGGGGAATGTTCCCCAGCATAACATATCTGTCACTGAGATTGTTCTTCAGATGATCCATTTCACCTTGTTGTGTCAATAAATGCTTAGACTTTTTGGGCTGTTCCAGATAGAGGATTATCCAGCCCAGCTTCTTCTGCCCATGTACAGGATCCCCCAACAATCCCACCCTGTGCCTGAGAGCATTTTCCAAAAGCTCCTGTAGCTCTGGCAGCCTTGGGGCTGTGACCATTCCCTGGGGAAATGGAATTTCCCTCTTCTGTGCCCAACCACCCTCTGGAGGAAGAAACTTTTCCTGATATCCAGCCTAAAAGCCTTCCCTGAATCAGCTTCATCCCATTTCTTTGAGTTCTGTCTCTGGTTACAAGAACAGAAGGTAATTTTCCACTGCCTGGATGGACTGGGAGCTCTGGGATGGATGAGGATGAACTGGGAAAAACTGAGATGGACTGGGAGCTCTAGGAGGGACTAGGAGCAGCTGAGACTTCTGGGGTGGGACTGGGAGGTCTGGAATTCAGTCAAATTTCCAAATTTGTTTTTGGCCATGTATGCTAAGTAACTCTCTTACCTCATCCAGCATTTTCTTTCTTCTCATGTTGGCCCAGCAACTCCTCACATTGTCCAGATCTTCCTTTGGCTGAGTGCTACAGACCATGACAAACTCATGGAAAAGTGAGGTTCAAGGAAGCACATGCATGGACAAGTGAGCTGAGAAGATGGCCTGCTGACCATGCTGGTGTAACCCCAGCCAGCAACAAACTCACTCCCCAACAGCAGGATCAGGGGGAGAATGGGAAGGGTAAAAGGGAGAAAATCCCTGGCTGGGATAAAGGCAGCTTTATAGCAAAACAAGGCAAGGAATTAATTCCCTGCTTGCCACAGTTGGGCAAGTGTTCAGCCATCCCCAGGAGAGCAGGGCCCCAAGCAACAGTTTCTCAGGAAGACAGACACCATTACTCCAAATATCCCTACTTTCTTCCTTCTTCTCCCCACTTTATACACTGATCATGATGCCATAAGGTTTGAAATATCCCTTTGGTCAGTTGGGGTCACCTCTCCTGGCTGTGTCTCCTCTTAAACTCCTTCAGCAGTGTGGCAGCAAAAAAAAGCAGGAAAGGCCTGGGCTCAGTGTAAACTCTCCCCAGCAATAACAAACCCATCTCTGTATCATCAGTCTTGTGTCCAGTACAAGTACAAAGCACAGCCCCACACCAGCCACAGCCCCATACAGCCCCTAGTGAAATGGTAAAATGTGGTGTCCTTCAGGCCTTCTGGGAATATAATCCCTCAGAACTTCATGTCCTGTAGAACTGCTGAGTAGTAACAGCCAAAATGCAATGAAATGCATGTGTGCATTCACAGGAATGCTTTTTCAAGTAGCCTTCCAGCTACGTGCTAGACTCAATGTGTGAACTGTAAGGAGTATTTATTTATGTGCTGCAAACACTGGGACAAATTATTGGTGCTTCTGGTTGGGTTTGCTGTGCCCCAGTGCTGCCAGGACTGTCCCAAAGGAGAGGAGGTCATGAGAGGGGCTGCTGAGTAATGCTCCTTCCCACAGAGTCTGAAGCACCACCACCATGGCAATGGGTGTGTAGGCAGGATTGTGCCCTAGGCCTAATTCCACATTGCAGTTAACAAATCCATGACTGCATTTCTGCACTTACATACTGCATTCCTAATTCTGCTTTGGGGAAGCTTCTTACAAAGGCACAACGCTCGCAGATTTTTATGTTTATCTGAGGGCAATTGTGCCTTAAAAATGGTTTATTGGAGACTTTTGACCTGAGCTCTAATCTGATTTAAATTCATTTAAATTCAGAATCACTCTGGGCTAACTCCAGTGTAGGGGTAATACTGGTCCATGGGGTAGCAATGGTGCTTCACAGAAATACCAACAGCAGCTGGCTTTGTGTCCTTACTTAATTTGATTATGCAGTTTTAGTTTAACTTAAACAAAGCAGCGACCTTATTATAATTTTAAGAAACCTATTTTGAGAGGAGGGAATCATGTTTCTCATATAAATCCATCTTCAAATGTATACTTTAGATGTACATGCAGCTGGGGCTGGGGTTGAGTTTGTGTGGGGAGGGGAAAAGCGTACTGGATTTCACTGATCACAGTTGCTTTAAATTATACAGGGAAGAGGGAGATGCTGTTTATGCAAGAAGAAAACAAGTTTGGCAGCAGAGATCGAAGCTCCTTGCTTTTATAGTTTCCCTCCATTATAAAACAAGTACTGGGGAAGGATTGGGGTGTCTTGCAAGAACTGTCTGAGAGGTCACACTTAGTGCTTGTGACCATTAGAAATAAATTCTGTGTTCAATGGTAGTCAGTATCCTTATCAGGGTTTCTGCCTCAAGCACTGTTCTTCTGTAGTTTTACAAGAAGCAATTCAGAATTAATGCTTGAATCTTGTTTTGCCTAAATGTAAATTAAGGTCAATCTTGAGGATTTCTCCTGATATGAACTTTAGTAAGAGTTGCATACATGTTTTCAAATATTAAAATCATAGTTGCATAGGATACTTTCTGATTTTTGCAGACATTTTCTACGTCTTATTTACTCTTCCCCTCCTTTATCTCAAATTAAAATCTACTTTAAAATATCACCTAATGTACTTCAAAATCACAGCAGTGGAATTGAGAATGGCTCCCAATAATGAATCCTATTAATTCTAATATTTTCTACAGTGCAGTTCTGTCACATCTGTTATTTTGTTTGTGTTTTGCCTACAGAATGAAAAGGAGAAGCTGACATGGAGTGACCGCATGCCTGGATATGCAGCGAACTTTGGACTGATTTTATTTATGGTAACATAATCTGCATTTGTGCTCATTTATTAGGTGTGAGAAACTTTGCCATGAGCATCTAGAAGGAAACCCTTGAATTGCTGTTCTCAAATATGTTAGAAATCCAAAGGTAAGGTCAGTTTGGGAGAAATACTAGGAAGGTTCACGGGGCTGCCTGCCTTCAGCTTTATTCTCTTTTTCCAAAGGCTGCTTGTGGAAGGGCTGGCTTGCTGTAATGCCAGCAGTTCATTACAAAAATTCTGCCTCTCCCCCAGGGTTTCTGCTCCATCTCTATTATCCAATGAAGGGTTAACATTGATATTTAGTTGTGAGCACAGTATTGCATATGTTGGTTGCAATGACATTCGGAAAGGTTGAGCCTCAGAACATCCAGGTGAAATAAATCAGTTGCTGAGAGATATTTATCCAAGACACATTCAGGGATGGACTGTACAGTAGTCGAGGAAGATCATGGTGCAAAGTCCTCCCTTGGGAACAAGAATCAGGGGTGCAGGTCAGCCTCTAAAGTGGGGACACCATTGGCCCAGTCAAAAGTCAAAAGCCTCTAAAGTGGGGACACCATTGGCCCAGTCAAAAGTCATGATGCTCCTTCCAGCATCATGAAGCTGCTGGACTTTGTAAGCAGCAACAGGAAAGCCTGGCTAACAAACCCTAAATTACATGGTAAAGGATACCATTATCCCTCTGGTTATAGTAATTACTGACTGGAAGCTTCTGTTCATGTCTACAGCCACTATAAAATGACAATGAAATAGGCCCGTTTACACCATTGCAGCATCTAACTAGGGAAACTCACTTGGGGCATAAATTATTTCAAGATACTTAAGTGTCTTTCTAATTTAGTCAAATTTGCATATACTGCACCAGATGTCCTGTGAAGATTTCATTTCTTTTGCTGACAATCAAATGCTCACATTGAAGTTAATGTCTACAACCTTATAGATATGTTTATATATTTATGGAGATATATGCATTGCATATTCAGAATATTTTCTGTACATTTTAGATGTGTCATATATGGATCCACTTGCAGCATTTTGAGTGAGTTTACCATCCTGAGGCCATACCCAATATTTGCTTTTTAGACAGAACCTCTAAGTGGCATCAATCATGACTTCACTCAGAGCAGACCACACTGAGTCTGACTAAGCACACAGCCCTGATTTAGATTTTACAAGTCATTCTTTTGCAGACAAGGTGCTTACATGAGCTCTTGACTTTCACCACATGTTTAAATCTCCCCTAAGCATGAGCTTAAAGTTCTTTCCTGACTCATAGCCTAGGTATTACCCTCCCTGCTTACTGTAACATCTCAGAGAGATTTATAAAGGGTTATTACCTACAGTTTGTGAGATGTAAAATGCAGAGCTCCAATTCTTCACCTTCAATTCGTGACTAGTGGAACTAGGCTGACTTTCACCATCTGGCAAAGTGGACACAATGATTTTATTTTTGCAATATTTTGAGCATTATTTATATGGAAGTACCTACAGGAGACAACTTGCAAACATGCATGAAATTCAAGACAACTCTTGATAAGGGAGAGCATGCTCTGCTATCCTACATGGATATTGCAATCTGCTCTTTACTGTATGGGATGTTTCCCTCTTTCCTGCTAGATTAGTTAACCAGGAATCGGAAAGATCAGACTGAAGTTTTGCTATCAGTCTGTAAAAAAGAATTGCACTGAGAAAACCTTATTGTTCTTGCTAACTTCTATTATTATTATTCACACAGATTAATTATTTTAGCTATAAGGCCTATGTACAAAATAAATAATGAAATCTTGAATTTACATGTGTGTGCAGGGGCACAAGAGTCAAACAAACAAATGCACAGCAATTGTGCTGCAGAAAGGATGAATTTTTAATGATACCTTTTCCAGGACAAAAGGCTCTGGTGTTCCAAATCTATAGGTGCTTTCCATGAAGCTTTCTGCGTTGCTATAGAATGATGTTGCTTGGTTTTGTCCCTCTTTCTCTGAGCTTTATATCCCATACTTTCCCTGGTGATTCTTGAAGCTTGTAATGGGTTTTTTTTCCTTAGCGTAAAATCTTTCCTTTTTATTTTTATTTTTTTCCCTTAATTTCCATACTCCAAACTCGTGTGCTTCACTTTTGTGAATCTACTTTCAAGAACTGTGTTGTGATGTTTTCCTTTTTTTCTGGCTTTTCCTCTGTCTGTGTTAAGCTAGGCATGTTGTTTTGTTCAAACTGCAGGTTGAAAAAAACACTGTTTTTGCTTCTCTTGCCCAGTCTTACATCACCAAACAATTCCAAGGATTAATTCATGCATGTATGGATGCTGTAAAATCTGATCACAGTCCTTTTGTTGTACATAAAACCTCATTGGACTGTAGAGGGGGCAGAAGATCCAAGTCTGATTTCAGCTATGCATTTTGCAGGGATTGTAGGACAGAAGTTCATAAGTCTTATTTTTTGCAGAGTGAGATCAATGGTAGCAGGAGATCTGGGGCTCAGCTGGGCATCTAAAAGTTTTTCTTGAGTGTGATTAACAATAAAATGTCACCATTTATAAACCCCATATTTAGAAGGCACATGTTGTGGCAGAGATTTCTGAGATGGTGCTAAAGCTGCTGGTAATGTTGGAAGAGAGCAGGGTGGCATGGAGCAATGCATCACTGAGGCTTTTCTTTGTTGGGCTCGGTCAGAGGAAGGAAGAAACTCAATTTGTGTCATGGCAGAAGAGTTCAGCCTCTTCCATGCTATTCTCACTCACATGGTGTAATACTTGACTCTAGAATAGCCCTACTGGGGAGCCAGAGAACTATCTGGACATTAAATTGTTATCCTACTTGGATGGAGGTAGCAGCCTAGCCCACGGGGTTTTATAGCTTCCTTCTCAGATCTAGTTTGCTTTCCTGTTTGTCTTCATTCATACCAGGCTCAGTAGGTGACCTTTTCTGCAGCCAATTTTCACATCTGTTTCTAAGCTGTTCAGTCCTGGACGGAGTAGTTCAGCTATTCAGGGAAGAAGCTGCCACAACAGGGGGAAGAATGGCCAGAGGGAATGTTGGCAGTGACAACAAACCCCAAAATGGGCACCTGAACAAATGGTGGCCTGCCTGGTCAGGAATTTGGGCAGAAGATATATTTTCAGGAATGAGAGAAATGCTGTGAAGATACAGGAACCATTCCCCCCTCAGTGACTGTCTGGGGAGTGAGAACTATGCTCACAGTCACTGTGCAATCCTACAGGCCCTCCTCAATTTTCTCTTCTTGCTGGATGCACAGATAATGAAGACTCCTAAAGGAGTGTTTTTCCATCTGTGTCTAAGCAGATGTTTAAAAACAGCTGAGCAACTGAGAGTTTCTGAAGCCCTGGTGCTTTTGCAATGCAAATATTTTTGTTCTTTAAACAAATAAAACAATTTTTTTTCCCAGTAACTTTGTATATCTTGCTGTGGCACAGCATAGATTGAAAAGCTTGCTACTCTCTCATCCTCCAGTAACATTCCTCAGGGCAAGGGATCCCTAAAATCCTTTGGTCAGGTTCAAGAATTTGCTGTTGAACTTTCATCATCTGAAATTTCCTCTTTCTCTATTTAGTGAGGACTGTCCCCAACTCTTCCTGTCCTGTTAAGATATCCTTCCTAAGTGGGAATTTGTGATGGAAAGAGGTGTGTGTGGAGACCCAGAGATCTCATCAGCTCCAGAATGAGGCATCCAATTGCTGATTTTCTTTGTCCACCACCATAGTGAAAAAATTGCAAAGAAATCCACAGGGAGAAGAAACAGGAAGAGTATTAGGAAGAAGATTAAGAAGAAGGAGTCTGTGACTCAGATTAAGAAAAAGAAAGGAGCTTAAGGTGTCTGTAGAGGTGGAAGGTGAAGTAAATTAATACCAGGTGGTGCTGTTTTGTTTTCTTCCTTTATTGGGGATTTTGCTCTTTAGTGACTGTAATGGGGAAGCAAGGAAAAAGTTATTGTCCTTGTTCCTGCACCCCTTCTGTCACAGCAAGGTAGTTCAGCATGAAGGTGATTTTTGTGGTCTGTTCATTTGGTAGGTAAGTCAAAAGAAAAATCTATATAAAAACTAGAAATGTTTCCTTGACACAATGAAAACTACAAAACCAAAGGAAATAATATTTTATGTAATTTGAAAAATTTTCATTTAAACTGTTTCAGGTTCAGGCTTTTATCATTCACCTACATTTCATTTAAAATTAATGAAACAGTTCTTTAAAAAGTAAAATTGGATGTTTTACTAGGTTTAACTATTACTATTTGCTGACAAAACATATTTGACAATTTCATCTGAAATCTCCAGGACTTTCTCCAAATAATTAATTTTTAGTATGCTTACTAGTTCTTCATAAAAGCAAAATGTGTCCAGTTTTCACCTTCAGCCTTTAATAATTTAACTCTGATTCTTGTTGTGGTTCTTTGCAATAGTTCCTTTTCATGCAACAATGCAACAAACAGGAATTCAATAAACTATTGCTGGGTCATTAAAATGGACTGTTAAATTTCCTTAAACTCATGTTTTGAATCTGGGCCCCTAGGCCCATTTTAATAATTGCAGTAGTCTAATCTTTCACATTGAGCCAATCTGTTTCATCTGAGGATCTCAGGATGTTTTACCTAAAATAATGAATGTACACTGGAATTCTTGCTAAAGGCAAAAGGGAAAAATGTACCTTGTCCCCCTTTTGTGCTTTGATGATGTAAATTTAATAATTTTTATTATTGTTTGATTGATTTTTTTTCGTTGTAGGTAGGTTTGGATTTTTATTTTTTTTAACCAGAAAACCACAACCCTGTGAAATTCAAATTCTTCTTGTGGGAACTTGACCTTAAATAGCAGGGCAAACTTTCCTTATCTCATGGGTCAAAGCCAGCCCACAAAGGATGCCAGGGATGCCAAGTGATTTTTGGGACACAAATGTAAAGTGAAGCCTTAATAACCCTGCTTAGGTCAGTCTTAAAGGAATAATAACAGGGGAAAATTTTTATTTTTTAATTTATAAGTTGGCAGTTTTGCTGTGCACAGGTGAAGCTGTTTGAGCCAGTAAAGCCCATTTCCCTGACTGCACATAAATATAGGCCTTTCAGTCCAAACCATCTGAATCTATTGCCAGATAAAAAACCTTGCTTAATTCCTGCTTTTGAACCCAAAATACCCAAATTTCACTGCATGGATGATGTGTGTAGCTGTAATCAGAATGGACATACTCACCTGCAGGAATCCATGGAATCATTATAAAAAAATCACCAAAATAAAAGATTGGTTTGGGTTGAAATGGACCTTAAAGGTTATCTAATTCTAACTCCCTGCCAGGGGTAGGGATGCCACTCACTGGATCAGGATACTCAGGGCCCCATCCAACCTGGCCTTGGACCCTCCCAGGGATGGGGCACCCACAGCTTCTCTGGGAAACCTGTGCCAGGGCTTCAGCACCTCCACAGGAAAGAATTTCTTCCTAATATCTCACAAAAATTGTCCTCTTTTGGTTTAAAACCATCCTCCCTTTTCCTACCACTACTTGCCCATGTAAAAAGTCACTTTGCCTCTTTTATATAAGCTTCTTTTAGATACTGAAAGATGGTATAAGATTGTAGCCCTGGTTTGTGCCTGACATGTTTTGGTTTCTATACTTCCTTTCCTAGGGAAATTTCTATAAGCAAGAGACATGCTTTTGTAAAGGCAAATTGTTTACATATTTTCCCTAGGAGGGACTTCTTCTTGACGTCCCTCTGATCTGACCAATGTGATTGAAGAGGTTTGTCTTTATTTCATCAATCAAATTGGTCTGTGTAGAATAGTATTAAAAGGGAGACACATCCCAAGAATAAAGGAGTCATTTTCAGCCTTCTGAAGTCAGAGTCTTTGTGTTGTTATGGTGTACAACAGCATCATAAGATGTCCCTGGAGCCTTCTCTTTTGGACAATCTCAACTCTCTCAGGCTGTCTTCACAGGAGAGGTGCTGTGAAGCATCTGAACGTGCAGCCCTCTGAGCATCTTGTGTCAGTTGAATTGTTGTGTCAGTTTGGAGCCATGCATCCATTTCCTTATTTCTTATTTACGTCCCTCTTTGTTGGAAAGCTTTGAATTCTTGCCTTCTTCAATTTGATCCCCTGCATATTACCACCTTGAACTAAAAAACAACCCCACAATGCCAACTCATGGAACACACCCAACTGAAATATCCTCCCTCAGCCTGCTGGGGCTCGATGGCTAGTTCAGTTCCTTGAGAGGCTTCGGAGGAATGTCTCAGGGACAAGACAAAAGATTCCAAAAGAGGCTCTTCCCCCAGAATTAGTCCAAGATGTTTATTCTCAAAGGTTTCCAGGGGAGAAAGAGAAAGAACAAGGAAGAACAGGGTCTTATCTAGTCTGCTCAGGAAAAGATACATGGACCTCAGCCAATTAGGTCAAGAAAGGAAGGAAGGGTCAAACTACAGAGTTACAGGCTTCAGGGGTCCTGGGGAAAAACCATTCTCCAGAGAAATACAACACCCAACCTTCCCAGCCAAAACTTCTGTTTCCAGGCTGAACTAACCTGTGTGTCCATTTGTTTGCAGATCATGCTGACGTTTTCAGCAGTGTTTGGTGTCATCGTGTACCGGATCACCACAGCCGCGGCCTTGTCCTTCAGCACCAACGAGACAACCAGGTCCAACGTCCGAGTGACTGTCACTGCCACTGCTGTCATCATTAACCTCGTGGTGGTCCTCATCCTCGATGAAATTTATGGAGCTGTGGCCAAATGGCTGACGGAAATTGGTAAAACTGCCCCGCCACGTTTCTCATTGATCCACGTATTGACACGAGACCACACCTTGAGTGCTGTGTCCTGTTCTGGCCCCTCAGTTTAGGAAGGACATTGAGTGCTGTGTCCAGTTCTGGCCCCTCAGTTTAGGAAGGACATTGAG
>JBBMKD010000053.1:54891802-54916204 GCA_037834095.1 Argya squamiceps
AGTGTTTTTAATGAAATCCTTAAGCCAGAGCTCTGGATCTTTTTATTATTCCATTTTTTTTTTTTTTTTTTTTTTTTTGTGCCACAGAAGTTCAGCCAAGAGTGATAAATTTAATCATAAAATTATCTTCTCTCACATTAGATACAGCTCAGGATGAGCAGAGAAACACGAGGGTTTCACCCATATAAAATCTTTTAAAAAGGATCCTACCATCAGTTTGAAAAGCCTCTGTCTTATATCTGTGTTTTCTGTTACCAGAAAATTTTCACAGAAATTGAAAATACAACTGGGAACAGAGTAATGAATACTGAAAATATTTAAACCAGGAAATCTTGAAATACAGAACATATATAGTGAATTGTTAGCAGAAATGTGCCTTTATTTTGCACCTAGTTCACTTAAGTACTTAATTATTCAAAAACGTATTTAGTCTTGTGTTTAGCATCAAACATAGCAACAATCTCACCACAGAAAAGAAGGCTTGTGGACTACAAGTTAAGGATGCTTCTAAGGTGTTTTTAATCTGGTTGAAAGTCTTTGTACTTTTCTTTCAGCATTCTCCCCAGAGAATATGAATGTTTTGTTATTTTAGATGTGTAACTGTGTAACTGATATACTAATGTATGTTGATTTCCATGTATACAGCAAAGTAAGTTTTATTGCTTTTGCTTGGTGGAATTGAATATCTCTGGAAATCAGGACTCAGTGACAGACCTAGTGGCTTTGGTACAAATTAGAGGTACAAAAGAAAAATTGATAGAAGCACAAAGTCTGAAGTTTGGTTTGGTTTTTTGTATGTGTTTGGGGAGTCAGGGATTTTTATGTACTTACTACTGATTGAGTTATTTTTCTTTTTTTCTTTTTTTCTTTTTTTCCCCAGAAATACCAAAAACAGAGAAAACTTTTGAGGAAAGATTGATTTTGAAGGCATTCCTACTGAAGTTTGTGAATTCTTATGCATCAATTTTTTATGTTGCCTTTTTTAAAGGAAGGTAGGATAAATATCCTCTACATATATGTATTTCTGTATATGCATTTTTATATATGTGTCTATATTAGTGGATTTGTGTTTAAAAATGGGCACAAAGGCCTGGAATTGGTCATCTTTGCCAGCTGTGAAAAAATATAATTGACAGGGTTGCATAAAGTTAATAATTCGTTTTAATTTTAAAAAAAGTTTTGTTTTTTATAATGAATGGTAGTGCTTACAAGCCTTAACTTTCCACAGTTTAGCAAATTTTTCTTGAAGGATCATTCAGCAAAGAAAGGTCTTCCTGTTTTGTTTAAAATTACAGAACTCTTTTTTTCTACTACTTTCTCATTATTTTGCATTATTCTCCCGTATTAAATTAAAAAATAGTTACAGTCAACTGGAAAATGAAGTGATTGACCAAAAAGCTAATTCAGCTGTCCTGCTAAATAAGTGTGACTTCCTATGGGCTCAGAATCCTTGTCTTTTGGGACCCAGTCATCCACATGCTTTTGAATGGGAAGTTTAAAATGATTCTTTGCTAAAATTTTGGCAAAAAAATCTTTAGAACATCCTCTGGATTCTGTTTCCTACCATTTTGCACTTCCTTTTGGGGGCTGTAAAGTTTGTTAATCTCTGCTCTTCACTAATCCTGTCCAGCACCTTTCATTTGAGGATTAATGATGCATTTTGCCAGCAGTTGCAAATATTGTAAGACACCAATGAAAAAAGTCACCAAATATTCCCTTTTTTGACCAGATCTTTGTGTTGTATGGTTAGAATAAAGTCAATATCATTGTTTTTCCTGGTTTAGCCAGAAGAATCTTAGTTGTGTATAGATGTGTTAAATAATTTCAGTCAGGATATTATTCACATGCAAGGGAATGTGAATTGGGGTATGTGTCCACAACTTTATTTGCCATCGCTGATCAAGTGAAGGGGTTTATTATTACATTGTTTTAGCAGTGGAAAATAATTTAATAAAATTATTTTATCCAGATGTGGTAGCAAACCATTTGTAGAGGCTTATTGCTTTGAAATAATCAAAGCTGAATTAAGTGCTGAACCCTTGAAAATTCATGTTAAAGAAGCTACTTCTGAAATATTTTGGCTAGTGCAAATGAATAGTCTTGATTTTAAAGTTGACTTATTTTTGTGTTTTTATAATGAATCATGTCAAAATTAGCTGATTTTTGTGTTTTTGTACTAGTTTATATATTATTATTGCTTTCAGGTTTGTTGGCCGTCCTGGTCGTTACGTGTATATGTTTGAAGGTTATAGGATGGAAGAAGTAAGTACATATGAAATTCAAATTACAAATAAAATTCTTTACACAAAGAAATACGGGTACAGTGTTCAGTGAACTACAGACAACAGGGGAAAAATAGAAAACACATGTTAAAACAAGAGGTTAAATCTTCAACTTGAATCAGCAAAACCCAGGGTTTCCCTCTAAGGTAACTTTATTTTCTTTCTTTCTGCAGTTTTGACTATTTCATGGTCTTTCTTAGGTGAAGCTTCACCATTTCTATGCTTTACAACTGGACACAAAGGCACAAACATTCCATGATTTGGTTGAGACCCTTGGGAGGCGTGAATGTGGCTTCCCATTCTGCAGATCACTGGAAGTTTGGCAATTTTAATAACTTAAAAACCTGGAGCCATTTTGTGCTAAACCTATAAACATCCTTTTTTTTAAAAAAAAATCCCTCATGGAGGGGATTGCTGTGGGTATTCCCTTGAAAGCTGAGATATACTCAAGATTTGACAGTAAAGCTGACATAAAACTCTTTACAAGATTGAAGGTTTTCTTTCCCCCCGGGAGATATCAGGTTGGAAGAGTATTGGTGATCCTGCATTATGTTTATTACATTGATTATATAGTAAATATTTTTAAAGGAAATATAGGAGCCCCAGGGCATGGTGAGTTGTTTCAGTGCTCTGCATATTTTCCATAATGCAGTTTTATGAGTGGAGATGAAATACCTTGTCAAGCACAGATTTGCAGTGATCGATGAGCTCCATGATCCCACACAAATTGGTGGCAGGGACAGTGGGCACATGGAGACACTGGGAGCTCTCCCAAGTTGGTATCTTAAAATTAATTCTCTTAATTTCTTCACACTCTCTGGTTTTGTTTAATTGCAGTGTGCTCCAGGAGGGTGCCTGATGGAACTCTGCATTCAGCTGAGCATCATCATGCTTGGAAAGCAACTGATCCAAAACAATCTCTTTGAAATTGGAATCCCGTATGTATCCCGGCCTTTTCCATTGTGCCTTATTCCTATGGCACAGTAAATCAAAGGCTTGTTCCTTATTCAGCTAAATGGCACTCTTGCCACTGCCTTCAGTGGGTTCTAATTGAATGTGCTGATAAATCACATTTTTGGTTGTGGTGGAATGGTCTGGCTGTATTTTATGTTGAATAATTGGTCATATCTCCACTAAATGGCTTAAAGAAAATGATGGAATATATGAAATAATTGGTTTAAATTAATTTCAGAAACCAGGGAAAACAGGCAAGGTATGATAGATCTCCTGGGAAGTTTCAGAGAAGCTCTCAGGACAGCAGCATTGAATACAAATTAGCACAAAGTGGAGGGGAGATAGTGTGGGTGAAAAGCAATAGCCCATAAAAGATGTTAAAATCCATTACTTTATTTATGGCTATTTTATGGGTTTAGGGATGAAATCCACACATTTCCAAGGTGCCTTAATGTCATTCTGTGATGATGCAGGAGGGAGCAGAGACTCTGACAGCTCAGTGCCTTTCTGCCACGGGCTGCTTCAGTGCTCAGGCCCCTGCTCCAAATACAGCAGGAAAACTCTCCCTGTCTCTCACCAGTGCCAGGGGATCTTCAGGCACTGGGAATCCACTGAGAAAGTCCTGCTCCCACCTCTTGGGAGGTTTGCTTCATGGTGGCAGTGGCCTGTGAAATGTTGGAGATGAAGAGTCTGGTTTAGACATCTCAGCTCCACTGAAATGAGGCAGAATCTTCCAACTCTGGTGTCAGCAGCTTTTAGGTCACATCCATAAGACCACGAAGATAGTAACTAGAAATCAAGAGGGGTGATTCTTAAAAGATATGAAATATATTTCAAACGAGACACTTTCCTCCCTTTTCGCAGCAAGAACCTTTTTTTTTCTTCTTCTTGCAAGGATTTTAAATAGAGAGAGAGAAAAAAAATTCCCAAACAAATCAGATGTAGATTATGGATGGTTTCATTATTCTTGTGTCAAAGTTCAATAGGGAGGCCTGTTTTCTGTCTGCATCTCATTGAGTTTACATTTTATTTTGAGAAAAGGGTGGTAAATCATTCCCAAAATATCTGACATGTTGAAGGCTTAAAGCTTTCTCAGTGTAAACCTGCTGTAATTTATTTCTCATCTTCCAAAAACTTACTGCTACTGGACTTTTTTAATGGTGATTTCATGTTGTTGCAAATAGTATATTTATTATTTTTGACTCATGAAAGCAGGGGCTGATCCAGTCCAAACAGAAAGTCATGTCCAATTATTTTTCATTTCCCTGCCTTAGTGCAAGAATGCAATAATTTCATCCCATTTTTCTCCCTCAGATCTGCTCCCCCACCCTTCAGCCAACAAGCTGTCATGGCCTCAGTTTTCAAAACTGTTTAAAAACAAATATACTTTCATCCTCCCCTTCCTAGATAAATACCTCATTTCAGTCACAGTGCTATCTTGTCATCCTGGAATAAATATATCCTTTTCCTTTTTCCTTTGCTTGTCTGCATTCCCAAGAAAATTCTGTGTGTGTCTGTAGGGCTCAACCCTTCTCCCTGGACCTGTTTGCACACTGAACACTTAATTAAATCAGAGTTAGCCTTCTATTCCTGCATGGACCTGGTTTGGGCTGGACCCTTAGGGGTACCAGTAGCTGCATTTCACATCCCCCCTTGCCTTGTGCCTCTTTGGAGGGACTGAGAGTTGGGGTGAATAACTCAGATTCTTCCATTGGCTCCCTGTATTTTCACTGTGGGCAGAGTCCAGGTGTCCCCACCAAACTTCTCCATATGGAGAGACAGAAGGGGATATCATAAATGGTGATTTGCTCCTTAGAATCTGGTGCTGTCCCCTGCCCATCTGTAATGTGGAAGCACCTCTCTTCCTCACTGAAATCTCAGGATTTCCAATTTTTTTCAGGAAACCTTTTGATTTCATTCACTAGAAAACCCAGGGGGTTTTAGTTGTTTTGCAGAAATCACAAATCCCATTTTCTTCTCTTTCTCCTCCAAAAAAACTGCTAAGTAGATGATAGAGTAAGTTTGCAAGCAACAGTCATCCTTTATGTTCCTAAAACTCCAAACTGGAAAGAATTGGAAAGCATCTTTTCATGTCTTCATTCTGCTTTATCCATGGTCAGTACTGGGTGAGGAGGGAAACTTCAGATGGCAGCCCTGCATTTTTTGGGGTCATGGGGGACACACCCTTGCTTTTCTCTTCAATGTTTCTGTAGAAACTGCTGCCACAGTTATGGGATATTATATATATACATAAAATTGCCGGTCTCCTAAACTTTGTGTGATTTCTTTTTTAATTTCTGCATCCAGCAATAGCCAACCAGCTAGGTAAATGCAACAAGATTTGAATTATAGAAAACTAAGCCCTCTTGAACTGAAATATGTGTTCTATGGGGCTGGAATTCACAAGTTTAACAGATGTAAATATGCCACAGTTCACTCAGATGTGTCACATACCATCATTCTTTAACTGTTGCCACAGGAATTGACCCTAAAAGGCTGCAGGGCTTGAAAGCCTTAACCCAGAGTTCTTTTAAGACCCTTTTTATTCAGTTCTGTTTTTTTCCAAACTTATTGAAAAAAAAAAATCCATGTGGTTATTTTATTACACTCTGTCTTTGACCTTGGTGCTAAACCCTTAGGGTGAAATCCTGGCCCTATTGAAGTGAACAGCAAAACTATTGAATTTAGTGAGGCCATGGTTGTGGTCCTTTAATTCAGCATCAATTTCCATCACATCCTTCAAAATATACTTAAATATGCTGGATGAGGATACCAAGAGTTAATAAAATCCATTTTATTAACAAAGATACCCGTTCATAGCTATTATCTCTTATGTTGTTTTTCATCTTTACTATATTATTCTTAATTAAAGGTTTGTGTGGTTTTCTGTTTTGGTTTGGTGGGTTATTTATTTTTGTTGTTGTTGTTGGTTAGGTTGTTTTGATTTTGGGATTTCTTTTCCTGTTTTCTATTGTTGTTGTTTTCCTCTGATTGGAAACCAATAAACCCCAAACACAGCTGAAACTCCTGTAGAATCCAGGATATCTGAGTGTGCCAAGGAACCATGGCTGTACCAAAAATCTGTGGGAGAACAAGAAATTTAGATACTTTTGTTCTCCCCCTGCCTCCTTCTTGTGCCTGTGAATGTGAGAAGGTGTTTCTTGATGTGAACAGACAGTAGGAATATGACTGAAGGAAAGCCTGCGTCTTCAGTGCTCCTTCCCAAAAGCAAGAAAGAAAATTACAGGCAAGGATACAAGAGTCTGGGTCACTGCTCTTCCTTTTCTCCAGATACAAGTGCTCCAACCACCCAGCCTAAGAATCTTTTCTGTCTAGCTTTCTCCCTGCACCTTTTTCCATTATCATATTTCCATTTCCATTATCTATCTGTTTCCATAGATCAAAAAGCATCAACTTGAAGGAAAGCCTTAAAAAACCCACCTTGTATAAATAATCCTTTGTTCCTGGCAGCTGGATTCTAGGGCCTTTCTGTCTTTTCGTGTAAAACCTCCACAGGCATCTCTGTTCTAGCAAGTATTCATAGAATCATGGAACCACAGAATGGTTTGGTCTGGAAGGAAATTTGAAGACCTCCCAGTTCCCACTCCCTGCCATGGGCAGGGACACCTTCCACTAGCCCAGGCTGCTCCTAGCCCCATCCAACCTGGCCTGGGACACTTCCAGGGATGGAAGTGTCCATCAGCTGCTCTGGGAAACCTGTGCCAGGGCTTCACTACCATCACAGAAAGGAATTTCTTCCCAATATCCCATGTAAACCTCCTCTCTGTCAGTGTGAAGCCATTCCCCCTTTTCCTGCACTCCATCCCATAGTCTTTCTCCAACTTTCCCATAGGTTCTCTTCAGGTATTGGAAGGCTCAATTAAGTCCCCTTGGACTCTTCTTTTTTCCAGGCTGAACAATCCCAATTGTACAGCCACTGAAGACACAAACACTTGTGCCAACAAAGTCATTTTCCTGCATCTGTCCCCTTTCAACCTGCCCTCCAGATGCCCCACCTCTTCAGGCTCTATCCATTCCACTCTGAGTCACTCCACAAATTTCTCGTTTTCCCCAAGTCAACACCATTCTTTCCCCTAGATCCCCCAGCTGCTCCTTCTCACTGTATCAATAGAGAAACTGTTGAATCATCTCCCTGATTATTGAAAAGGAGCCTTCATCTAATCACCATGTGCTTACAGCCCAGCCAGGATCACTTGGAGCTTGATTTCTCTCTTTTAATCATGTTTTTTTTCCCAAAAGCTCGAGGGTTATTGACAGGTGGGGCTGTAGTGATTTTGTGCTCACTTCAGATGCTTGATACTGTGCATAATGCAGTGCTCATTGGTTATACTGGGAATTACAATCAGCATAATTCAACCATGTTCCCACCTCTTACCTAGCACAATAATTTGGTGCCAATCCCCTGTGAGAAGCTGCAGTGTCATTTTTAACTGCTCTAAACACAAAACCTGTTAATTTTCTTTCCCTCTCATCCCGCATTCATTCTTCTCACACGCTGTTCAGTCTCCTTAAGGATGCACCTTGCTTTTTGACATTCCCTGGCAAAAGGAGCAGAAATAATGGCTGTTCTACAGCTCCACAGTTTTCCCTCTTTGCCCAGATCTGTGTGGAGTCATGAAACTTTGCTGCATGAGCCTCTTCAGCACAAAGCTTCTGGGGCACTCACCCTGAATGGGCAAACCTACCTCTTCCCCACTGTGTGGGGCTGCCTGGCAGGAACAAATCAGAAGCTAAAATAACTCTTTTTCTGTCAATCTTCTTTAAAAATGTTGATCTGGGTAATTAAGAAACAGACTTCAAACAAAAGTGCTTCAAAAAGCATAAACTCAGTTTTAGCATCACAATCATAAGTACAGATACAGGGTTCTGCAAAACTCATTTTCACTGCCCTATTGCTGTGTGGCTGGAGAATAACACCCTGCAAATCCCTCTTCTCTGTTCCTTTAACTTTCTGACACATTTCTGCTTGGTCTCAAACTTCACATGCTTGGATATGACACAAAGGTACTTTTTATTTTGGTGGAAAATTTGAAATAATTGGTTTGGCTTGCTTTCAGTCAGTTGATCTTCCAAAAAAATACATTAAAAGAAGCATACAGACACCCTTCAAAGCTGAACTCCAAATGGTTAAAGGTGCTGTTCCTCATGCCTGGCTTAGAGATAACCAGATGAAAAATTAATAATTATTCTGAGCAACTGAGCCCTGGATTTGGTGTATTCCCAAATAAACATTAAAAACAACAACAATTGTTTTGGTTACTGGGTTCTCGTGGGAGGTGTGTGTAAGCATTACGCTCCAGAACTGGATTCTGTGGTGCTGTAGCTGAAGGATTAGATCACACGTGCACAGATTTCACATCTAAACACACCCAAATTTTATCTCAGCTGCTGCTGTGCTGTGACAACGAGATGATCTTCACTCTCATCTGCCCACGGAAGTGTGAGGGACATTTATAGCTTGTATCATTTCATTGGAACAGAAATCAGCATTGTCTTGAACTTATTGTTCACCATCCTCTGAGAGTCCCTCACATTAGGAAATTAATTGGGTTATGTTGGAAGAGCATCCTAGGAATTCTCTGATTGTTTTAAATCCTGCCTCAGCCTCCTACCCTCTGAATGCTGCATCACGTCTGTCACAGACAAGTTCCCTTGTCTGCTGTAAAGGCAGAGGGGGAGAAAGGGAATTTTAGTGTCTTGAAATGGCTGAGTTTGCATGATTTGGAGGTAAAAGTCTTTGTAAGGATTCATCTAATTCTGTCTTGTGAACCATTTTAAATTTACCTCCACCCTTTCATTAAAACTGGGGAATCTGAGTGTCCTGGGCACCAGTAATGCCAAAGTACTGATGATGTTACCATCAGACTTGTGAGCTACATCTTCCTTTCACCTCAAACAAAATCTGGAGTTGTCCTGTTGATTTTTGAAACTTTATGACTCAGGATCTGAGAGGGCTTGATGCAAATGAGACCTGTTTAAAGAGTGTCTTCTAATCCCCAATTCCTCCGTACTGGTGATGAAATGGAATGGGTCCTGTAAACACTGGTAGGAGCAGAAATTCCTCAGTCATTGTGGGAACAGAGTGATCCCATGGCTCAGTGTAAATTTGGGAATAAAGCAATAAACCCACACAGCAAAGCCTTTATTGTGTTTGCCAGATTTTGTTCCTCAGCCTTGCCCTGCTACTGAAGTCAGGGTCCAGGAAAGTGGTTCTGCTTCACTGGAGGTCCAAAGGAAAACCCCTTCCCCCAAATATTCCTGTATCCAGGCCACACACCTACAGTTCAAAGGGTTTATCACAAGATGTGGGGGAAGAGTTTGTGGGAGAGCCCTGCTTACATTACTGGCAAAACATCACTGGAATTAGTCTGGATTTCCACTCATGGCACATATGTGAAGAACTGTAAAATAGTGCTGTATGTTTCTGTGGAAGAAAAACATCATCTGCAGAAGAAAGATGTGCAATAAGTATAAATCTGTTATTTATGCTAATTTGACTGTATTTTGCTGCCTTGATTTTGAAGAAATACCTCATTGTACTGTGTGGTTTTCCATGGGAATTTCTCAGTGTGTAAAATAGCATGAAGTTGCTGAATCACATGTGTTTAAAATATCATTGGTGGGGGGACATTGGAAAAACTACTCTTCATTTACAAATTATTCATTTTACTTTAATTTATTCATCAGTGTCATTAAATTTGTATCCCCATTTCAGTGGGACAGTGTTTGATACTGCTATTTCTACTGTCAGTAAATTCTTGCACCCTCATTGTTTGGAAATATCCCATAATGACAAAATGGCCTGGGTTGGAAGGGGCCTTGAAGCTCATCCAGTTCCTACTCTCTGCAATGGGCAGGGACATCTTTCCCTATCCCAACTTGCTCAGATCCCATCCAACCTGGCCTTGAGACTTCCAGGGGTGGGGAAACCACAGTTTCTCTGGGCAACCCATGAACGTCTGGTGATTTTTTTACCTTAAAATTCTATTTTACTGGAAGTTCGCAAATTTTATGGTGAGATAAAAGTGTGCCTGCAGTAAAAATGTGGAATGAAACCATTACATTTTTTTTTGTTAATGGAAAGGTGCTCACTGTGTTGTTCTTAAGAGTACTAACTACTAATGTTATTTCGTTCCAAGGATCTTCAGGAAGATCCTGTTGGAATATGCATGCAGAGATAAAAAATATTATAAAGTATGGATTCAACTCCAGTAGCTTGTACCTGTCAATAAACAACATCAGAACTTCCCAGGGTGGTGTAAATTTACCCTGCGATGCATCAAAGTAACAGAAGATTAATTTTGTGTTGGTGTGCAAAGACTTGGGCCAAATCTTTTAGGGAAAAAAAAAAGAAAAAAAAGAACAAAAAGAACAAAAAGAAAAAAAGAAAAACAAAAAAGAAAAAAAAGGAAAAAAAAAGAAGAAAAACAAAAAACCCCAAAACCAACCAAAAAAAAGAAAAAAAAGAAAAAAAAGAAAAAAAAGAAAAAAAGAAAAAAAAAAAAAGAAAAAAAAGAAAAAAAAAAGAAAAGCAACCAAAAAACCCACAAACAAACAAAAAAAATAAACCAACGCAGACTTGGTTCAATCTGAACTTTTGTTCCTCAGGAAGCTCAAGAAGCTCTTGAGGAAGCTGAAGGATGAAAGAACTGTTCTAAAGGAAATGGACACCAACCAGTCAAAGGACCCTCAGCAATGGGATCTCGACTACATCTTGGAACCTTTCACTGGGCTGACTCCAGAATACATGGAAATGAGTAAGTTTTTGGAGTTTCCTTTCCCTTTCTGCAATAATCATGGCTTTACATAGGACTGCATGTCAGAAGTGGTCATGAGAAAGGGGGAAAAAATACCCCAGCATTTGTAGTTTGCAGAAATTCTGTGTGAGCCAGCAGGGCTATGAGACTACCATAGTGCCAAGCAGAGAAATTATGATGAATCCAGTATCTCTTAGTACTTCTACTGTCAGATTCCAGTGTTCCCATCTGAGAAAAAGCCAAAAAAAACATTTGGCCAAAGAATCAATAGCTATGGTTAGGAGGGATCTCTGTATATCATCTGGTCCAACCTCCTGCTCAAAGCAGGGTCAGCTAGAGGATGTTGTTCAGAGACTTGTCCAGTTGGGTTTGGAGTATTTCCAGGGATGGAGACTCAGCAACTTTTCCAGTATTTGATCACCCTTACACCAAGGATTTTTTAATCCTTGTTTAAGTTGCACTCCCTACGTTTCCACTGGTGCCCTGTGCCATGAATTACTTCAGCCCAAGATGATTTTTCTTCCTGCAAACATTAAGTAAACCTCTAAGAAATTTTTGAAAATAAACAATGGTGGAAAAGCATGGACATTTTTTCCTGTAAAAATTTGTTTGTATTTTTGTTCTCAAGAATAACTCAGAAATATCTGTTTTTAACAACCCAAATTTCTTGGTCAGCTAGGTCTAAGGACAAGGACTTTTAGTTACCAGTAACAAATATATACTGGTGTGATGTTTGTCAGCATTGCTTAGGTTTGCTGTCAGTGGCCTTGATTCTGCTGTGTGAAAAGTGATGCTCCAGTGCTGTGAGTTTGAACATAACTTCCAAAACGTCCATAATTTCCAAGATTTATTTTAAGGGTTCATTCAAGCCACCTACTCAGAAAGGAAGCAGGTCAGTAGTCTGTTCTTCAAAGAAGAAAAGCTACAGTGGGGTTTTCCTTGCCTCTGTTTTGACTTGAGGTCGTGGAGCTCCCAAGTTTAACCATTTGTTATGCTGTCCCTTAGGGAAGTGTTTGGGTTTTTTTAATTTTAGGAGCAAGTCCTAGAAATTGCCAAGATTAGTCAAATCATGGCCACTGAAATGAGTAGGTTAATGTGTTGGAGTTTTTTTTAAAGAAAGAAATGCAGAAGTACCACCACAGTCTGTTGAGGTTTGGGGGTTCCTGGTGCAGGGAAGTGGTCCCAGCCCCAAGCCTGCCAGAGTTTGGACAATGCTCTCAGGAACATGGTGGGATTCTTGGGCTGTCCTGTGCAGGGTCAGGAGTTGGACTTTGATGGTTCCCTTCCATCTTGGGATATTCTATTCCATGGTTCTGACTTGCAGTATCAGGGTTTAAGCTACAATGTTATAAATCACTGGACACTAAGCCTGTAATTTAGTCCCATGTGCTGGGATGATAAACCACAGCGAGCTCCTCAGCCTGCAGCCACTCAGGGCTGATTCAGGGAAAATGAACAGATGAATTATTGATCTAAACATTTGTTTACAACAGGAGGATGAGCTTCCCAAGTGGAGAAGCCTGGCAGAGTGCCAGGCTGTGCCCTGTCTGTGGGATTTGCAGACAAATGTGCAGCAGATGAAAGCCAAGCTGCACCTCCCCAGCCCTGCTTGCTGCCCTGGGTCCAGCCCCTGCTCTCAGCTGTCAGAGCCACTGCTCAGACCACCCACGCTGGCAGGAAGCACTTGGTGCAGCTCAGCACTGAATCTGCCAGCTGGGATTGTTGTCAAGGGCACCACGCTGCAAGAGGCAGCTCAGCAGATTATTTACCTATTTCTCTGATTTTGATTTGGGGACAGTGGGAAGGGAAGCAATGCAGAAGGCCAGAGGAAGATTTTTTTTTTTTTCCTCCTGAATTACTTAAAAAGGCAGGGTTGCTGGAATGTAAGAAGAGGTCAATGATATTAAGAAAAAGTGAGAAATCCTGGCTAAGAAAGAACTTCTTTCTTAAGTTTTCACACTGATTTACTCAGGAAACTTCCCTCAGGCATCAGTTACAATCTGGAATGAAGCAGCTGAAGGAGGAACTGCAGACAGGGCTTGCTGCAGCCTTTGGGTTTCCCCATGCAGATGGTGATGGGGTTTCCCACAGAAGCAGGCAGATTATGTATCCAAGTGTGAGTAGTCACTACATTCAGGTTTGTCCTGCCAGGATGCTCCTACTTTTGAGGATGGATGGATGACATTCTTAGCCAAGACTCTTGCCTCCAGGTCTACCATTCACCAGGCTGTACCCAAATCACAGGCAGTCCTTGCTTTTTTATCCATATATCCACTCTCTTTTACTGATTTCTGTCAAAACCTGGAGTCTGGCCCACTCCCCACGTGGCAAATCACACATTCTTTTTGCACTTTGTTATGAAGCAAATTAATCCCATTAAGGCAGCCCTTCTCTGAGGGACAGTGCTTGCAAGCAGTCTCAGGAGTGTTTTGCATCATGATGCACTACAGGTAAAGGAGTTTTTGATGATCCCACTTAAATTTTGGGATGCCCATTTCCAAACTGCTTTCTTTTTTGTTCTTATTTCTTATTCTAACAATCCTGAAGCCTTAGAGAGACTTCCACCTTCTCACTCTCCTACCCTTTCCCTCATTTGAATCATGGTAGGTCCATAGAAATAGCAAGATTTACTGCTTATTTTTTAACCTGCTCTATTTTTCCATTTGGGAAAGGTGACTCTGTCTTTGTTCACTGGAATTTGTTTCTGCAAAATATCAGTCACTCTAGTCCATGTCAACAAATTAGATTAGCTGTAAGAAGGAATTTTTTTACAATGAGGATGCTGAAACACTGGCATAGGTTGCCCAGAGAAGTGGTGGATTCCCATCCCTGGAAACATTCCAGGTCAGGTTGGATGAAGCTCTGAGCAACAGGATCTAGTTGAAAATCCCTACTCATTGCATGGGTTTGGACTAGATGACATTTAAATATTCCTTCCAACCCAAATGATTCTATGGATAATAAGATTAATTTTTTAGGGTAGAACTCTTTGAATCTGATTTCACCAGCAGAGTGAGTTTATTTGTTGTGCAGGCCTTGGCTGTCAATACCAATCTGCACAAAGATTTGACTGGCACCAGTGACATTTCCTATGACTGTTTGTTTTGATGTTATTAACTGACATATTCCTGCATTTCTTAGTGGAGACACTCTTAAAACACTTGAATGATCAGAAAATTTTGCTCAAGTAATCCTGAAACATAAATTGCCACTGTCAACACGTGTCAAATTTGTCATTAGCACTTCCTGCTGCCAAAACTGTGCAAAGACTTTTGACCCAGGCCAATATACCATACCATGTGCGTTCCCAAAGTAGGTAGCATGTACAGCAATTTCCTCTTCCACAGGGAAGCAAGGTGTGTAACTGGCCTGCAGTGATAGGAGTTGGCAAGAAATCAATGTTTAGAGTAGCAATAAATATTGCTAATGAAAGAAAGTTAATTAAATTTGCTCTAAGAGCAAAATGATGCACATGAATGTCAAATTTGTACCTCTTGTGTTTCCTTGAGAAGAAAATGAAAGCAGCAATGATTTTCAGATTCCTATTTCATTTGGTCTTCCCTTCTCTAGTCTAACCCCTCTAGGAGTCCAAGCTTCATGTGGCAATTGATTAAAAAACATTTTTCCTCAAGGAGAAGTAATAATAAAAGGTTTCATCATCCAACTTCTGTTTAAAGACAATGGCACAAGAAGAAAATGGTCAGATCCAATGTCTGCAGCTACTGATTACTATAAGGATTAATCTGAGAGGTTTGGAAGAATTTCCCCTAAAGCAGGAAAAGCTATCAAAAAGGCAATGTGTGAGGCAGAAAAAGAAAAAAAATCACTGAAGAGAGACCTGCATTTTTCTGTAATCTGTATAATGAGGATGGTTTTGAAAATACCATTGATGGTTGTGTGTAGGCTTGTTGCATACATTTATTACTGAAGAGTTATAAATTACTCCTTTTCCTTAGTTTTTCAGCCAGGCATGGCTGTGTATTGAAAAATTTCTTCCTAGGATTTGGAAAGCTGCTTGGCACAGAAGTGATTTTTCTGCTGTTTACTTCCAGTAACACATGATCCTGTGACAGATATTACTGATAAAGAAGAAAGAAAGAAAAAACCCCCAACAGAATAGTAAATAAATGCCTTGTCTTAGATGAGGCTTTGAGGTAAAAGATACTTGGGTTACTCACACTACTGAGCATGTAAATCTTGTAGAACCTGAGTGATCCACACCAGGGAAGGTTTTGTGCTGGGGACTGATAGTGCATCCCTTACACAAGAACAGCAGCCACCACGCTCCAGATCCACAATTTAAAAGCTTTGATTTGTGCTCTCAGTCATAACTTGGGGGCCAGACGTGGAGGGACAGGGTGTCTTGTTGTTGGGCTCGGGTTCTGCTCAGACCCTGCACAGCTTCTGTGAAGAAGAGAATGGACTTCTGAGAATGGCTGTGACCTGAGACACTTCTTTGGATGCTGTTTGTCCTTCAGAGTTTTTGTCTCTGGCCGAGGCTGAGGTGTTGCAGATATGGCATCGGGTGTTGTGAAACTCAAAAGCTGACTCTGAGCCCTTGGCCTCTTTCCTCCTTTTGGGCTTTTTTCCTTATCAGAAGCAAGCTCTGTGTCAGTGACAGAACATCCAGGGTCCTGCTTGCATGCCCAAGGAGAAGATGTTTCCCATGTCCCTGACCTTCCACTATACCCAATCTTCGATTGTTTTATATCCCAGCTTGTGCCATGAGTCTGGGGAATGTTCATCTCTCATTTCTCCAGGCTGGCCTGCCAGGTGAATAGGAAAACTATGAAATAGGATGGATGGCCAGAAGTCCAGCTCCTGGCACAGGTCTCTTTAGCCTTTTCCCCCATACATGAACATGTAAAGACCTTTGTATGGAGACCTTGTGGCATAAATGTGAACATAAAAAGGGTATTTAAGGGTTGCCATCAAGTTTTCCAGCCAAAAAAATGGTGTCTTGGTGTCAACTGTCCTTGAAGGAAGAGTGTGAGTGTCCTCAAATTCTTGTAAATATTACAAGTGTGACCAGGCATCCACAGAACTCCAGGATGCTGAGATGAGATTCCTTCTGGGATCTGGACAGAGATTCTTCTCTTTATAACCTATTCAGGTTTGTTTCTAGAAACACTGATCACACTCAACAAGTACCTGTGAATTGCTGAGGCTGTTCACAGATTCCTCCATTTAATGATTGTCTGTTAGTTTGTCACACAAGGCAGCCTAAATTCTGGCTTTGGGATTGCTTTTTTTGCCTGTTTTTTGCATCATTTACACTTTCATAAGAAGGAGTTGAGAAGGTTGAAGAGATTTCAAGATGGCCACACAAACACTTCTGGCGCAGAGTTTTCTATGAAGACATATTTACACAATTATCCAGAAGTCCTTTGCATACCTTGAACATTTTTTTATGAACTTGGAAAAAAATTAAGCTGCATTTTCCCAGGCAATGAATGAAGGGGCTACAAACAACATCAAAGCAAATGTGTGTGTGGCTTATTCCTAAAACATTGCAAATACTTCTTTTATTTTTCCTTTTTATTTTTTTTACAGAATCCTCCCAGTTGTATTCCTGTTAAATTCACTTAGAACCAAATAAGGCATATTTTGGGGCTATGTATTTTTCTAAGCATTTCACAGTTTTTGGGGGACATTACTTTAACATCTGGTTTTATTTCCTTGTTAATTCCTTTTCCTGACTCTGAACATAAAATAGTCAGGAAAGTATGATTTAAAGGTAGGATGTTTGTATGCTTTGAAAAACCTCCATCTTAGTGTATACACTTTATCTCAGAGCAAAACAGTAAGAATGAAACTCTAAAGGCCATATAATTGACATACAGAGATTTTACTTTGGTGTGCAAATATATTGTTCCTGAGATGAGAAAGGGGAAATATCAGAGGACTTGCAACCTGTACACAAATAAAAAAAAATTGTGTATGAGAGAAGGTCCTGGGGAAAAATGTTTCAAGAGTTAGTTGTAGATTGTGACAACAGTGCTGAAGGAAAATATTTTAAAGTGTAACATTCTGCTACACAGAATATTGTGCCATTTTCTCAGAAAAGTGCAATTCCTCCCTCAGTGGAGAGAGAACTTATACAGGGATCTGCCAAAAAAGAAGCTACAGCAAATATGGCATTTAAACACACCAATACTTTTTCTATGCTAATATCTTTTTAACTCTGAGATGTAGATCACAGTCAGATTTATTAGTTTAATATATATCTATTTATGTATATTTATACAAAATTCACCATCATTCAGATTTACAGAGTATTTCTAAACTTGGAGGATAACAGTGACAAAAGGAAGGATGAAAGTGCTGCCAACACCACTGGCTCCTGCATCCACAGAGACATTTCTGTCCTTGGTTTCCACAGGCAGCCACCAAGTTTTTCAAAGGAAGCTGGGAAGAAAGAGTGGCACCTTGCAGATTTCCTCATTTTGCTTGATTGTGTGTAATACTTCTTACAGGGAAAAGGACAGGAAAGAAACAGCATGGACTAATCAGTTAATTATGTATAAATGCAGAAAAATAGACTCTGAACCCTTTGTCCTTTATTAAATTTATTGTTTCCTTTGGCCTGTGCTTGTGCTAGCAACTTGAAGCTTTATTGGAAACATTCATAAAGCATAGTGTCAAACTTTTGTCTCTTCATAGCCCTACTCTGGGATTTTTATTCCTGGGACCAAAAGTGGAATTTTACGGGGTTGGTAACACACAAAGTTCATCAACACTTTGCTGCTCCCTTCAGAAGCTATCAAAAAATGTTTGATTTTTATTTTTTTCCCCCTCAGTTATCCAGTTTGGCTTTGTCACACTCTTTGTTGCCTCCTTCCCTCTGGCCCCTGTCTTTGCTCTGCTGAACAACATCATCGAGGTCCGTCTTGATGCAAAAAAATTTGTTACTGAGCTGAGGAGGCCAGACACAGTGAGAGAAAAAGATATAGGTGAGTAATGAAAGAGCACTGCAGTGAAGATAAGACCCAAAATGTATTTAAAAAAAGAAGAAAATTTATAATGAACACATTAATAAGTTTTTTTTCTTTCACTTACAGGTATTTGGTATAACATTTTGAGTGCTATTGGAAAGCTTTCAGTGATCATTAATGTAAGTGTTTGGTTGCACCAGTTTCCGTCCATGATCTTGGGAGCTTATACTGTTCTTTCAATCTAATTTAAAATTCTTTATAATTTATTGTGTATAATTCTTTATATTTTATTGTCGCTTCAGCATAATTTAAAAGTGGCATCTGATTTTCTCAATTGCTCAAATACAATAGAATACAGATAGTTTCTGGTGGGTTTTTAACCTACAGATCATAATCCCATAGAATCATATGTGTTGGAAAATACCTTTAAGGTAATGGAATAACACCAGAGATATTAAAGCTATCAAAGCCTTTTAGAAAGGGAGGTGATTTTCACTACGGAAGGGAGAACTTGTGGAGAAGTGTCATGCAATTTCTTTAATAAAATAACTCCCAGCACAACAGCACAGCACTCTAAAGCCTCCAGAGGGGCAGTGTTGTTTCACTTGGGTACAGCATTGTTCACTCATGGCTCTCCAGTTTCCAGGATTTAAGGTAGGAAATCTGTGGAACCCTGCACATCCCCATAATCTCACTGTCAGGCACAGATTTCAGCTGTCCAGCACTGAGCTGTGCTGGAGGAAAGAAACTCTGCAGCCTCTTGTTTTTCTCTGAATACACTTTGCAAATTCATGGTCCTTGATTATTTTTTGTGTTGATCAAACTCTGGAAATGTTTATTTCCTGGAGATTTCGTTAATGTATGAATTAGATACCTTTTCTTGAAAGAAATGTAAATATGTGCATACTCATTTGAACAAAAAAATACTCTGAATTCCCAGTTCTTCTTATCCATCTGGATAATATTGACACAGGAAATTATTATTTAGCAAAATATAGTTTTAAATCATCATAGGATCATAGAAAGGTTGGGGTTGGATGAGACATTAAAGAACATCTCATTCCAAGGCCTCTGCCAAGTGTAGGGACACCTTCCACTGTCCCATCTTGCTCAGAGCCCCATCCAGCCTGGCCTGGAACACTTCCAGGGATGGGGCAGGCACAGCTTCTCTGGGAAACCTGTGCCAAGGCCTCCCCACCCTTACAGGGAACAAATTTTTCCTAATATCCAATATAAACCTCCTCTCTGTCAGTTTGAAGCTACTACCCCTCATCCTATCACTCCAGACCCCTGTCAAATGTCCCTCTCCAGGTCTCCTGGAGTCTCTTCAGGCACTGGAAGGGGCTTTAAAATCTCCTCCCAAATCCTTCTCTTTTCCAGGCTGAACAATCCAATTCTCTCAGCCTGTCTGCAGAACACAGGGGCTCCAGCCCTCTGATCATCTTCATGGCCTCCTCTGGACCTGCTCCAACAGGAGTGAGTCCAGAGCAGAAATCAAAGGGATTCTTATTGATATGATGTGAAGATTTCTGTGACTGATTGCCTCCAGAATCACACCAGTTTTATGGGATAACAGTCTCACAAGGTTTAATACCAGCATGAGAATCCCCTGTGTCAGATGTGTGAATCCTGATGCTGAGGGGAAAATGGACATTTACACTCAACAGGTCTGGTGTAACTACAACAAAATGTAGCCCAAATTATAGCAACTGGCTTTTAGGTCTTGTTGTAGGTTTTTTTAAAAAAAAAACTAGTGATAAACTTGTTGGCTCCAGAGATGAAAAGAATTGGAGCAATGGACAGTCCACTAATTGCTTTTTCTACTTCCCCAGCTGAGCCTTCCCTTGGAGAGACAGAGCAGGTTACTGTGCATTTATATGCAAATATTCTGTACCAATTCTGGCCATATAACTCTCCCTTCACCACCACTTTAAATTCACCTGAACATGAACATTTTCCCCTGAATTAATTAACTTGAAGACACAAACTCACGATGCTTTGGTTTGTTTGTTTGCTTGTTTTTTGTTTTTCCATCTCCCAGGCTTTTGTCATTGCTGTCACCTCCGATTTCATCCCACGCCTTATGTATCAATATGCATACAGCCAGAATGGAACCATGCATGGCTTCATCAATCACACCCTCTCATACTTCAATGTCAGCCAGCTCAAGGCTGGGACACAGCCAGAAAACTCCCTGTTTGCACAGGAGGTTTCATTCTGCAGGTAAAGTACTTGTAAGGGCAGTTCGCACAGTCAAGGGAATTTCCTTGCCTCTTATGTCATTTTTCACAGTGGGAATTGATAAAATTCACTTATGTGGCCACATATTCAACAATATTCATGTGCCTTTGAGAATGTGGTTTTGGAAGTGCAGCTTTTAGAGAATTCCCACTATGTTATGAGGTCTTTAAAAGGGTTTATTTCAGGGCATTAAAAGGCAAAATAAACAATTTAGACAGACTTGATCCAAAGAAAAAAGCAAACTAACACTTTCTTTACTGAAAGATATAGCTTTCATTAAAATAATGATTTTTTAAAATGGACACACAGTAATTAGAACCAGGCTTTCTCTGTCTTTATTAAATTCAGTCCTTACTCACTGAGATATGAGTTATCAAAATATTATGCCCATCTTTAAAACCTGCACCAGTTGCCATCTACATTTCTGTTTCAGATTCATCTTTTCAGATTGGTGAAATAAGGCCCAACTTCCTTTAAAATATGTCCCAAATACCAGAAACCTATGGAGTAGTTCTAGTTTGCATGAGAAATCACTAATGTGGCTCTGTCTTTCAAAGTAACTTTGTATTTTTATAATAATTTAAATAGAGAAATTCAAAGAGCTGGTTTAAGGCATTACAACCCCCAGCTGTGCAAAACTGAGCTTCTTTGGGCCAGTGTTATATTCAACAGCCTGTCTCACCTTCCTTTTGGACTCCTTTGAAACCACCCTGTGCTTGGTGTCTACAATGGCACAAAATAATTATAAAAGTTCCTCTTCCATTTATTTAAGGAGAGCCTTAATGTAGAGTGGTTTTCCCTCCCTTGCTTTGATGTGCAATATGTTTCACACTGATTTGAAGTGGGGTAGGTATCTTGCTCAACTAGAACCCACAAAAATGACACCTCCCAGTTTCTTCACTGAAAGCAGGGAGAGAAATCTGTCCCTCTCACTCTGGCAGTGCTGTTGGGATTGCCTTTGGGGGGTACCTACCTTCTCACCTTGACCACAGCACAGGATAGATGAGTGCACTCCTAACTTTTAAGCAACTTATAAGCATGTGAGCTCTGCTATTCCCCACTTCTGCTGCTGGGAGTTGTTTGTTAGCAAAATATTCCATCAGAAAATGCAGCACCTCTGGACTTTCAGATTTGTAAGTCTGTGAAATGCTTTTCCACCCTCACCTTCCTAGCAATTTTTAATTTTTTATCTCTAAATTCACCTGTGTTTTCCTTCAATAAGCATCTTGATCCACTTCACTGTGATTTTGCTACTTTCACTATGCTGCTTTTTACCTTGTGTCAGCCACTAGCCTCTGTTTATAGCCATTTAAATGCTGGTGTGTTTGGATACATGTGCATTTTACACAGGGGTGAAAGGCACTCCTCACATTAGTATGGTCATACACAGCCAAATACTCAACAGAGCCCAATACAGGGAATCATCTACACGGGGTACAAAAATGGTCCCTGCCTGATGATGCCATCTAAGAGACTTGAGAAGCAGAAAAAAATTGATGTTTGACCATGTGTTAGTCTGAGCGAGACAGAACTATGGGAGCATTTCTCTTCTGTTATCAGGAAACAATTGGGAAGAGATGTCAGCATCCACAAACACTGTTCCTCATTATCATCTGCCTCATTTGAATCTTATCAAAATCTCAGTGTTGGGCAGAACTATCACTGTGATAAAGTATGGGGTCTCTAACTTGTGTCCCAAGAGACAGGCAACCAAACACTGCCCCTCAAGCTGGAAATAAAATCTGTATTTCTGTTTCTGGCAAATGCATTGGGAACAAGCTGACCTCTCTTATTCTTAGATTTCTGTGACCTCTGGAGATAAATGTGGTTGCAATGAGGCTGCATTTTGCTCCTTACGGGCATTGCCAGAGATTAAGGTATCTTAAAAATAACAAGCCAGAAACAACTCTGCCACTGAACATACAGAATACATTCTTCAAATACTTAGAACAGCATTTTCTACAGTGCTGTGAACTCTTTGGCACTGCTTCTAAGTAAAGGTTGCTATAAAGCTGTTCTAATGCACAGTTTTAGTTGTAATTTTAATTTTTTTTTTTTTCAGGGAAAAATGGCATTTGTATAGCTGAAGGCAAATTAGAAGCAAATCTTGCTAAGCTATGGAATATTTTTATTGTTTTTCCCCTTTTAGTCCTTGTAGCCTTGTATGATGATGAAGTACATACAAATCTGCTGGTCACACTGAAAAAAGAAAGCAGCAGATATGGAGTCATTCAAGGGACTTTTCCTTTAACATGGGTCTGCTCCAACATTCAGCAACTTTATAAAGTGTCTTTGAATTTATTTTCTTAATGTCATGAGATTCATCTCATCTATTCCTAAAAATCAGTGGTGAATGTTAACATTTTTTCCCTGACTAATTTTTATGTACTTCTGCCCTGCTGATTCTGTGATTCTGGATGTTTTCTGCAATTTGTTCTCAAAGACCAGCTGAAGAAAAAAATTAAATAGATTAGCTTCTTTGGACTGATTTGAAATTACACCTATATACATAGTTTGATTTTTTTTTCCCCCCCACACAACAAATTTCTGAAACACATTAACACCTTTGTCTTAGCTCTGGCTTCAGTTCACATTTGTCCAAGAGTTGTGTGGTTCTCTCCACCCAGTTTCCCTTCCCCCACAATTCTCTACTTTCAGTGCACATTTTTCTATTCTTCCTTATAACTTTTCCATGCTCTATTCTTCAACCACGTTGACCACTTCATATTCTTGTCATTTTTCAGTGGAATTACAGTTGCTAACTATTTTGGAAACACAATAGTCTTTGCAGCACTGTTTCGTTGCTGTGCCCACCATACCTGCTGAATCAAACATTTTAAGAGGGAAGCATTGAAAAGGTGAGGTAATCAGAGAGTCACAGAATTAGACCCAAAAATCACACGTGAGAATATTGTCCAAATACTTCTTGAGCTGAAAAGATGATCTTTGTAAAAAAGGAAGTACCTGTAGAATCTAGGGGTTAGAAAAGGCCCCTTGGAGTTCCATGTGCCAGAGAATAATTAAAAAAGGAGTTGGGGAAGAAGGCCCAGCTACCTCATCTATAGTTCTGGCAACATTTTCCTTCACCATAAATAATTTACTCATGTTCTGTTGAGTGTAGGTTCAGGCATCACAAGCAGTGTGATTCCCAGCTGAGCCAGGTGAAATTTCCAAGGGGTCTGATGTCCTGCAACACTTACATATTTTGTGAAGCCCAGAATGCATTAAATGGAAAACCCACCACAGTTGGTGACCCTTCCAGGTGAACCTGGGCTCCATTTCAAGACTGGGATTGATTTATAGTGGTCAGCAAAGTCCACAAGAAACTCAGTGGTTTTCCTTGGCTTTGATGTTCAAGCAGATTAAGTTCAAGGGAACTTGATTCAGCTCAGATCTACAGATTTGAGCAACATGTGGGAGTCCAGAATGTCCAGAAAAGTACCAGAGGGGGGATCTGGCAGTGCAGGAACAGCACAGGAATTCTAAGACAGGACCTGTGTATGCACTGCTGAACAAAACCATTGAGGGGCTAACACAGCCCAGGGAGTTCTTCCTTAAATTAACACAGCCCCCAGTTTAAAGTGGTTTTCTCCTCCCTGTGGGCTGTACCTCGTGTCCTTTGTCTCCAGAAGCTGCAGCACAGAATCATATCCAGCATTCCAGACTCAGTTTCTTGGGGGTGGGGAGCAGCAGGATGCAGGGGATGTGTGGATTGCAAATGTGTCCTTTAACATACAAAACCACGTGGGTAGAACCTGAAGGTAATTTTGGCAGGCGCACCTGCAAACTGAAGCTGACAGATTTTATATATGAACCTTCTCCATTATCCCCCAACGGAGGCTTTTGCACAGTCTAATGAATCTTACTGTCAGGACGGGTTTTGTGGTATTCAAAACAGATTTTCCCTTTCTTAATTTCATCCCATTACTCCTAGTCAAACACTGGGAACAGCACTAAATTATCCCTTTCAGTCCTAAGGGCACAATTTGTGCATGGTTATCATGTCCAACTGTGGCTGTTACTTACCAAAGTGGAGCAATACATGTGCTGCTCTTTAATCTTCCCGAGTCAGCCTCCTCAACCCTTGTACTGTTCTCCTGAACTGCCTTCAATTTGTTGCTATCTTTTCCTTTGGCTTCTCTTTCTTTCTTTCTTTCTTTCTTTCTTTCTTTCTTTCTTTCTTTCTTTCTTTCTTTCTTTCTTTCTTTCTTT
>JBBMKD010000053.1:54916304-54947865 GCA_037834095.1 Argya squamiceps
TCCTTTCCTTTCCTTTCCTTTCCTTTCCTTTCCTTTCCTTTCCTTTCCTTTCCTTTCCTTTCCTTTCCTTTTTTCCTCCCCTCTCTGGAATCTGCCCAGCTGAATGCAGCATTCCAGGTGTGGATTTACCTGGGCTGTTCAGAGGAAGGGTAATTCCCCTCCCCAGCACCACTGTGACTCTTGTTGATACACCCACAACTCATACACTGTCCTGTTGCCATATTTTAAACTTGTGCTAACTTGCTGGCCGCTGCATGCTCCAGGCTATTTCGACTTTCAAACACCATCCCTTCAAAGATCCTTCAAGTGTTTTATTTTTAATTATTTTCCATTTCCCCATATTATTCTCATTGCGTTTCCTGTCTCCATTTCTTATTGCTCTCTGTGTTTCCTGCTATATTCAAAACTTTCCAATTTAGGAGCATCTGTGATTTTTATTAGCCTGTTGTTTACTTCCAAATGATTGATGATAATACTAAAAGCAACAGTCTTTACACCAAACCACTAAGGCTCTGTTTTATCCTGTCCAAGGCTAGCCAGTTAATTTAGGAAGTGCCTTTTCCATGGCTCCCCCTTTCGTTAATGCAAAGACAGGAATCACCAAAGCATGAGTCATATTTTATGTGGGCTCAATTATTCCATAAATTAATCAAATTTTAGGTGAGATGAATGCAGGTTTATCTCCTTCAGTCTGAAAATGCCTTGGACTATCTCTCTGCTTTCATTTCAGCATTTTATTCCCTCTATACGGATATCAATTTACATTAAGAAAATAAAGGGGCCTTCTGTCAATCCTCTAAAATCTGGACATTTCCAACTTTGAAACAATGTTCTGATTTTGGTTACAACTGTGAAAACCAGACCAAGTGTGTTAAATTCAGCAGAGGTAGTCCAGCACTAATTCTGAAGTTGTATTTCATAATAAGGCTTGAAGTAAGAACATCTGGAGGATTTGTTTCTTTAGGTTTTGTGATTGGAAAATCACTTTAATCACAGGAATTGATGCTGGAGGAAATTGCTGGAACTGTGCTAACTGAGCTGTCTCCATCTCCAGGTTCAAAGACTACAGAGAACCACCTTGGTCCCCACACCAGTATGAGCTCTCTAAGCAGTACTGGGCTGTCTTATCTGCTCGCTTGGCTTTTGTCATTCTATTTCAGGTAAGTCTGCTGAGCTGCTTCACTTTCAGTCACACAAATTTCATCATAAGTGGATCCAAATGCGTGTTCCAAAGCAGCCCATGTTCAATAGACATGGAAGGCAAGACCCACAGCTTCCTTTATCCCTTGGTGCTAGCAGTGATCCTCAAAATACCCCAGGCTTTTGAATGTATAAGAGGACTCTGTCCTGTCAACTTTTATACTCTCAGAGGCACCACTTGTAAAAATCACATAAGTGCTGTGTAGGCTTGTTAACTGCTGTTCTTTAGCCAAAGCAAGAAATAAACAGAAGTAATAAATCCTCCAAGGTTTCTTCGCTACTTTCTTGAATTGGGATCAGTAAAATTGTCCCCAGTGTGAGGATTTCATTAGCAAGGGATTATTTGCTATCATGGCTTGCCTTTCAAATGGTTTCCTTCTGCTCTCCTCCATGACCTGGGATCCTTCCCCAGCCAAATTTGGCCCATCCCTCTTTTCCAAATCTGCCTTTCTTTTGTCCTCATCTGCCAAGTGCTCCCAAGTGTTTCTCTGAATCTTGTCGGTTTGTATTGCCCTCCTCTGCTTCTTTGCTCTGCCTTCAGTAATTTTCCACCACTGGCTGCAAACCAGTTGAAAGCAACTGGTTCTTCTGGGCTTCAAACCCTCTGCCTGCTCTGCCAGAGAACATTCCCTGGTTAATTAGCTCCATTTTCTTGGATGTGGACAGAGAGTTCATTCTAGCAGCCCTGTCAGCGAAGGGTTCTCACACGTTTACAGGCATTACACAACACAGCACTTCTCAAAGCATTATCATGGCAATACAAACTCCCAAATCGTCCCTTATCTATAGATTTCACAAGCAAGCAAAACTTTTTGCCCAGCCTGCTTCCTACTTGATGTCATGAGCACCACCTGTAATCACCTTAACACCTGGGGGTTTGGGGTTTTGGCTTGCACACTGTGGTTGTGTAAAAACAATCCTGCTTGTCAGCAGACAGAAGAGTTTGAGGACAGAATGGCCATGAAGGTTGTCTGCTGTGTGCTCAGGCCACATTGGAAAAGCACAGTTATCTTTGCCTTGTGTTGTAGGATTTTTGATGGTATTGGAGGATGTCCTTATATCAATGGATTCTGAAGTTGATATCAAGGAATTGGATGTTGAGAATGGGGCACCTTTGGATGCCTGTAAAGAATAATGTTGGCTTAGCTACTAAGGCCATGGATTATTTGATGATTCCATGTCCTTTCCTATTTCAAACCAAACTGAAGCACTCTTTGTTTAATTCAACGTGTACACTGAGGGGTAGCTGTGCACAAACCTGAGCTGTTTCTTGAAATAAAACATTAACCAACTGCTTACTACCCCACACCACCAGAAAAATGTGTTTGACATCTGTCTCATAACTATAATAAAGGTTGGGTTTTGCTCCAGTGCGAATATTTTGGATTTTTCATGCTCGCTTCATGTCTGTTGCTGTGCTTGCAGAACTTGGTGATGTTCCTCAGCGTTTTGGTTGACTGGATGATCCCTGACATCCCCAAGGACATCAGTGAACAGATCAAAAAAGAGAAGACAGTGCTGGTTGACTTCTTCCTGAAGGAAGAGCACGAGAAGCTGAAGCTGATTGAAAGTTTTATGGCCCGCGACAAGCGGAAGCGCAGGAGTGGGAGCAAGAGCAAAAGGACCAGGGCTGCCAGCTTCTCCCAGTGTCCCCGCAGCCCCAAGGGCAGCTTCACCTCCTTCAGCTCACAGCACACCGTGGTGTGACTCCTGAGGGAAGGGAACAACCTGTGCTTGCCTCTGCTGACTGCCTGATGTGATTCTAAACCTGCAACAAAGGGGGGAGAGACGAGGGACAGGGAGGCTATTTTGCTTCCTTAGAATCTCCAGACATGAGGGTGTCTGCTACAATTTAAATGCCCTCTGGGCTGCAGCATTTCCAGATTTCATCAGTGTGAGATAAGGGCTATACTGGGGCTGTAGCTGGTTCTTGTGGTGATGATGGATGTGAGTGGGGGAGCCATGCAGGAATTCTCCTGGCAACCGTCCCTCCTCCTGCAGATGCCTGGTGGGGCATGGGGACACTGATGGCTTTAGTATCTATCCTTGGGCAGGTTGGACTGACCATGGGGAAGGATTGACCTTGGAGAAGGACTGACCATGGGGAAGGATTGACTTTGGAGAAGGATTGACCTTGGAGAAGGACTGACCATGGAAAAGTGCACACACCTCACAGTTTCATTGGCTGTAGCTGCCAGATGAGGGTTTGCAAACATGTGGAGTCTCAAGGAGTCTTTGTGCCTTCCTAACCTACACTGCCACATGGTGCCACCTCTGGAGGGCACACAGGGCTCTGGGAGATGTGGGAACAGAAGGAATTTTAATCATTGGGCACTTGTTTCTATGGGTGTATTGTGCTTTGCTTAGCAGGAGCTGGAGTGCACGTGCTGGTGAGCAGGGAGGCCATCAGAATGGCTGAAGCTGCCAGAACCAGGGAAGCTCCTTGGCACTCATTGTCCTGAACAGAAAACTAAAAACCAAACCTTGCATGTTTGATTCTCCTCTCACTTAGACTGGGAATTCAGCCAGTGTCAAGAGGAATCGCACCACTGAACCACTAGTGCAAAGCTGAGGGGTGAGAATGGAATCAAGTCCTGTAAATAATGTGGCATCTCCATGTACGCTGCACGTAAAGTAACAAAAATTGCTGCTGTTGTGATTTACTGTAAAGTAAAATATTTTGCAGAACTTTATTTCATTGCAAGATAAACATTCACTAACAAGCTTTCACCTACAAGCGTTTAAGGAATAACTTTATTCTGTCATGAATGAAAATTAAACTTTCTTAAAAAATCTGTTTCTTTTCCTGTAGATTCTGTCTTGAATCCAGCTTGAAATTCAGAGTCTGGACAAAAGGTTTTCTTCTTATTTTGACTTCTCAACAATACTTTTAAAACCATAAAAAATGCAAACCAAAAGAAGTACTTCAGTTTCAGGTATTCTATTCAGGATTGCTCTTTTACATAATAATCTTATTTTATATATTTCTGAAGCCTAAGATTTTATGAATGTCTTAGATAAAAAGATTTTTCTCTGTGGCAACTTTTGGTAACATAATAGGAGATGCAAAAATAATTTCTTTTTTCATTCAGTGCCCAAAATAAGGCAAATCGGAATGGGAAAACTGTTTCAGGGTGGGCTGAAACGAAAAAAAAAATTTTGGAGTTTCATTTTTAAAAATTACTTTTTGGTTATTTATTCCTTCTATACAGAAATGGAATTTGAAAACATAACGTTGTTTGAACTAAAACTGCAAATGTTTAACCTTGTTGAAAAAAGTCAGTCCTCTCCAAATGTTTTCCTGTCAAACTCATTGTTCTGTTTTGTTCTAGTTTTGTTAGGTGATTGAATTTTTGTTTGTTTGTTTGCTTTTTAAGACTTTGGCTCTCTCACAGAAATCTGTGACAGGGCTGAGACATAACCTTTGATTTCCCCTCTTTAAGTTCAACACTTAAATGAGGGAATGGTTTCTCCTTGAAAACAAATGGTCTCATTTTACTTTCAAAAGGCCAACAAAGCCCTGTTGGGGATTCCACGGTCTAATGTACTAAGGTAATCAATATTAATAACATCTATTCCCTACTTTACACCAAGAGGATGCTCTGCTGATGGATCTGGGGATTTGAAACTGTAGGGCTTTGGAAGTATCTGTGTTTGTTTTTTGCAACTCTAGTTTTTTGAAATTCAATCAATTCTCTTCACTCCAAACAACCTCAGATGGGGAGAAAATATGTTTCTACACAGAAGAAATATCAATTTTTTTTGTCGTAATTCTTCCTCTCCTTTTTCTGGGAATGGGGGAGGGTGTGCAGAAATGGATTTAGAAAGGTATTGCACACAGGTTGCACGGCACCCTCTTTGCCAGTGGCTGGTTTGATGAAATATATTCAGAATTAAAGGTTTCCTTAAAATAGCACCATTTGGTACATTTTGTACATCCTCCCTCCACCCAGGAAATACCTTTTTAAAAACTGTGAGTCACTCCAAAGTAGTTAGAAAAATGTTATTCCAAAGTCGAGTGCATTAGGCTGTTGTTACACAGGATTTCCATAACAAGCAACTGAAATTCTTGCCTTGGTCCAAAAATGATAAAGTTTTTCTAGATTTCCTAGCACAAGGAACTAGAGAAACCAGCAGATGTACACTGATGCTCTGCAAGCTCTCCTGAGGTTTATATATTTCACCCAAACAAGGCTGGGAAAGAGGCACGGCAGCAATCCCGGCTGATGTCCAGATGGGATCTCCCCTGCTATCACAAACAGGACAGACAGCTCAATTATCTTTATCTCTGATAGGATTGCTGTTTCCCCCTTAAACCTGAGAGTTTCATTCACTGAGGATTCCTGCACGTTCAGTCCCTGACTCAGGTGCACTCCCTGAGGATTTCACCCTTTGTTGCATTTCCATGGCAGCCTCTGGATCCTCCCGACGCCGCTTCCCATCAGCTGCTGTAATTGTAGATCACTGATCAGGTGTTCTGTCCTTCTCAGCTTCCAGCTTATCTTTTTTTGGACAAAGCCAGACTTTATCTGCCCCCTTTTTATCAGTGGGATAATTGTAAGTCTACCCACAGAGCTCCCCCCTTGCCCTAAGTTGTGCCTCAGAAGCAGAGAATGGCTGTTCCAAGAGATGTGCACAGAGAGCTCTCCGTGGGGACCAAGGGAATAGGGATGCAAGTAGAGGCACAAAGGTAACAAAACCTGTGGGCTATTGTCACTTTTTGCTTTAGCAGTGAAAACCAGCTAAAATCTCTGCAGGGGAAAGGGGCAAAAAAGTAAGTGGAGAAGGAATTGTGTAGAAATTTAATGCAGAACTTCATAGCCATTTTGGACCACTCCAAATATAAAGTGAAAATCCCAATTAAACAGGCAAACAAATGAAAATCAGCATGTCTGTGGGTGTGAGTAGCTAACATCACACCAGGTCCTACACCTCGTCCCAAACTTCCAGATCCACACTCTGGGATCCATGGAGCCTCATCAGTAGGAACATTTGAACCTGCACATCTAATTAGAACAGTGCAAATAGGAAGCAACAAAAGGGAGGAATGGAATATAAAGCCTTAACAGCTCCAGCTGGATGTGACCCTGTCAGGTCAGGCAAATGTGAGGTGTGTTCATCTTCTGTCCAGCAGAAACTCCCTGGATTTTGCTGCTACATTTACCAAACTTCTCCCTTGGACTGGTGGTGCAGGTTAGTTTCAAACAGCTTTCAGGAGTTATTCAGGAGAAGGAATAGGCCCAGATGGAAGGAGCCCCCTGCTCCAGAGTCACTCCATGCTTAAATGCCTTTGGTTAGAGGATCAATCTGATCCACAGACATGTGAACCCTCTCACTGTGCTTATCTCTAGATTTAAAGGGATCTTTCAGGAACTGAGTGAAGCTGTGGGAATGTTGGCCTTTTCTGCCATGTCTTCTTCATGCAGACTTGCCCACTTTTTAAATCATCAGTCCTAGATACCTTTTTTTTGTGATGGGTGTCACTGGCTTTTCAGTTCTCATCTCAGGATATAGAAAACTTTTCTATCTAGACCTTTCCTGCAACTCCAACATTCATGACACTCAAACCCTTCCTTTTATCCAAGAAGAAAAGGGTGACCTCTGTGGAAGTCTGCCTGTTAAATAATTGGTTGGAAATACCCAGTCCACCATGCACAATATTCACCACTGTTGGCAATAAACTCTGACTACTGCAATATAACATCTGTTGCTGCTCTGCAGTCTCACCCTTTAATTAACCACAGATGGTCTCTCTGTTCCCCGTCTGGTCTAATTATCTTGCTTTTGAAAAGAAAATATAAACCAGTTTTGTTTGTGAGCTGTTCTTTGTAGGTAAATTCCCGCACACCTTGTACTGGGTAGGATGTCTTTTGTGTCCAGGAACACAAAATTTCAGATACAACAGTAGAATTGCACTTAAAGGTAGAGAGAGAGGAGGAGAATTTACACCTGAACTCCCAGTTCTTACCTTGCAAGGGCCAGAAGTCCATGGTTCATCTGGAAGGTCCACAGACAATGGAGGCTGAGAAATATTTTTAGCAAAAAAAATGAGTACAGAGTCTGTATGCACCACGTGCATAATTTTCAAGGAAAGGTCTGCACAAGCTTTTTTCCTAAATGTGTTTTAATCTGTCCTAAATCCCTCAGTGCTACCAAAACTCTGAATATTCCCTGCAGTTCCCATCCTTTACCCATCATCTGCAAATGTATTCAATTATTAATTGATTATTCAATAATTAATGGCTGCATTAATTAACAGGGTGCCTCGCTGCCTCTCTCCCACCCCCACTGGAATTGTTAAAATCAACCAGATTCCATAATAACTCCCGAGACAGACTGATATACTCTTTATTTGTGCGTAATGATCTAATGAAATATTTTTATTTATGTGTATTTTCAGTTGCTTTTTGACACAATCCTGAGGCTTTACTTTTCATGATTCTTAGGACTCTCACTAAAAACAACTCCTCTACTCAACGCTGTTTCCAAGCCACTCCTGGCTCCACAGACACAGCTTTAATGAGCAAAATTATTACTTTCAAAGGATTATATATATCTCTAATGCAGCCACCTGAGGCAAGGCAGATTCAAACCTCACTGGAATCAGTGGAAGTCTTTCTTTTGGCTTCAGTTTCCCTTTGAGCAGAGTTTTCTTTCCTTTTCTCTATGCAATTCTGTGTGCAGCTTTTAACCAGTTATGTAGAGAAATTGTGATAGCAGTGGAAAAATGTGCATCCCCAGAAAACTTCCATTGCTGTGGCCTTCAGTGAGCCCCACTGTGGAAAACGTGCACTGCCAGCAGTTTGGGATTTGACCCTGCATTTCCCAGAGATGGGATCACCCTCCAAAACTGACTGGCAGATTTTGTCTGCATTCATCCTGGTGTTAGGGCTGGCTTTAGTGAACTTGATTTTCAGAACTGTGCTTCCATGTGGGAAGGATTTAAGGCAGACACAACTGTGAGTCACTTTTGAAAGGTATCATCCTTGAATTTAAATAAATAAGGAGTATTGATCCACCACCTGGCTAAATCTGTGCAGTTCATGTCACTGATCTCAATCTTTGTAGCAGGCTCCCTGTTATCTAACGTTGTAGTGCCTGATTTCAGTCAGTTCAGGGGTGCAATTAACAGGGGGGCAATGTGATCCATCAGCTCAGAAAGGCCACTGCAGCCCTCCAATCAAATAATGCATTTTTGGGAAAGACAATGAAAGTTGTGCCTTTAGAACCAGAAGGAAGCCAGGTCTGAAGGTGGAAATGGGGCAAGGAGAGGAGCTCCATGAAGCTGTGAGGAAAATGAGGGGCTCTGCACAATTTTTGCTGGCGTGTCAGAGCCTCCCAGTGTCATCTGCCAGTCCACAGCCTCATTCTTTGCTGGAGGAAACTGCTCTCTCCTTAAAGAGAAATCACAAGAAAAAAATCACAGCCCCACCAGAATCTGCCCCACAAGGTAAAGTCCATTTCTGGAGTGAGTCCTGACTTCTCTGATGCTCTTTAAGCACAAAACGCAGCAGAAATCCAAGCAAAAAGGTTGCACAGATAGACAGAGATCTTCTAACATCTTCTACCCAGCACGTAAACAGAGAGCCCTCTCCTGATGGGCTAATTCTTAAGAGGGTTATTTTCCCAGAGTTTTTCCAAGTAGTCATTTTAAATAAGGGACAAACAAACATGACAATAATCTTCTATTCAATCTTACAGGTGTGGTTAAAACTTTCCTCTGGCACATTTAGTTTTTTAGTTTCTCTTCCATCTGTTACAAAGCTTTTTTTTTTCAAATGATCATTATTTTTAGCAAGACAGCTATGTATGACGTACAACTCAAATATCATCTAAATTCAACAAAACATCCTCTGTTGATGCTAGAAGAGGGATTTGTTTTTGTTGTTGTTGTTTTGCTACATCTAATCTTTTCAGATACGACAACATATTTTTATAAGAGTTTGGAAACACAGTAGGTCAGTAAGGACACAGCCCTGTGAGGATATTTAGATCTAGAATAGTATTCTTACTGCCAGGACTGATTAAGAGCCTGAAAAAGGGGAAGATTTAGTTTACAAAATGTGGACTTAGCTATAAAACTAAAATAAATCAACAGTAAAGACTGGATTAAGGAATTTTTTTTTTTTGTATTTTTTTTTCTGACAAGAATAAATAAATATACCCCTGACATGTTTTGTTAATTCCAATGACATGTAGAACTGGTTCCAGTAGATGGAGCAAGAAAGCAGAAGGAAAGCAATGCCACATACCCAGGGCACTCAATCTGAGGAGGTGGCTATGAAGCTGTAGAGTCATTTAGGGTGAAAAAGACTTTTACAATCATCACATCCAAAGTGTTCATGGGGCAGGACGTGAATTGCACACATATCCACAGAATAAGTTTCAGAGCATCTGAGGAGAAAGCACTCTGAAAGCTACTCCATGGCTTCAAGTTCAGTCAGGAGCACTCTTCACGTAACTGACACTGACAGGAGTTTTTCCTTGGAATTGGCTTAGTAGCTGAAGAAAAATAACTTGGGATTTTCACCAAAGCCAAGAAAATAGATTAATTATAACTGGCTTGTTATTCTCTTGGCTTTAGTGGAGATTAGGGCAGCTTAATCCTTCAGCAAAAGCTAATGCTGTGAAGAAGTATTAAAAGACACAAGCTTTACATCTCCCATATGATCTCCAGCCTCTTGTTTCTTACTGCCTGTCTCCTCTGACTCTGCATGTGCTGCATGTTGTATTGTTTGTTATCAGTTTGTGTGTCATAGCAGGGATCACGTGCCCTCCACAGGCACAAGCCAGCTGTGCCCCAGCTCCTGGGGGACACCACAGCACCTCATGAGCCAAAATAAGGCCAAGCTCTTCATTTGGGATGAAATGACTTCAAAAAATATTATTATTATTATCGTTTATTTTCCCTTCTGCCCAAGTTAACATCTTCTAAAAAAGTTAACATCTTCTAACAAAACAAAAAAATAAAAAACCCACCACCAAAACAAGCCCCTCCCTTGTTTGAGTGGAAATGAATGAGAAGAGGTCATGCTGAAATCAGTGATTGTTTTTTTTTTCCCCCGGACCTATTTATCACAGCAGCCTCCGGCAGACGAGCGGCAACATCCGCGAGGTCTGCGTCCCGTCATCGTCCCAGGAAATCTGTGACACCCAGCTGAAGGGAAAAGGGAACATCTGGGAGCACGGCTCCTTCCTCTGCTCACACTTCCAGCCTCAGGGGAAGTCAAATATTTTTTTTCTTCTTGCTTCTTCCCTCACTCCCAAAGCCCGGACTGAGCCCTGTGGGAGCGTCTCCAAGCCCTGTGCGGTCACTCCCACTGGCAGGTATTTTACAGGCAAATTCCACAGGAGTTTTTTTTTTTGACAGCAATAGTCTGCTTGGCTTCGCTTCCCAGCTTCATCTCTCTGTGATTTCCTAGCTTTCTTTGCCAAAATTGGGCTGACCAAGCTATTCTGAAAATATGTGGCCAATTTCCTTTAAAAATCATATAGAAAAAAAAAAACCTCCCAACCCTCCAGAAAATGATTGTGAAGATGCTAAATTCCTTTAGAATTGCCTGCTTTTTAAAAGGCATTTTTGACAGAGACTGTGCCTGTGTTTACCCTGTGTAGGACCAGGCTTGGATGAGATGCTGGTGCTGGCACTGGCCTGCCAGGCTGCCTTGAAACTGTGGCTGGGCAGGCTCTGATCAGTGATTCACACACATCACACACATCGTGGGAATCATGGAATCATGGAATGGGTCAGCTAGGAAGGGACCTTAAAGATCATCTCATCCCAACCCCCTGATGGGGTTGAAACTGAGGCCTTCCACACCTGAAGGGATCCTCCAGGAAAGATGGAGAGAGACTTTTGGCAAGGACCTGGAGTGACAGGACAAGGGGGAATGGCTTCACGCTGACAGATAGTGGGTTTAGATTGGATATGAGGAAGAAATTGTTCCCTGTGAGGGTGGTGAGGCCCTGGCACAGGTTTCCCAGAGCAGCTGTGGCTGCCCCATCTCTGGAAGTGTCCAAGGCCAGGCTGGATGGGGCTCTGAGCAATTTTGGACAGTGGAAAGTATAGGTGGTTCCTGTGCTGAGGTTTCCATCCCAGGGCCAGCAGCAAATCCATGTAGGTGCTGTGGTCATTCTTTTATTCCCCTCCTTTCTGTGACATGTTTCTGGGGCTGCTTCAGCTTTTTAGGGTTCCCAGTTGTGGTTTGTAATGTCACATCAGCCTTGCAGCAGCTTTTGCATGGGAGTATTTGTGCCTCTAGTGCATTATAGACTGCAGTGGTTCTTCCTGCTGCATGTAAGCCCAGCAGGTTTGTGTGGTTCCTTAGTTTCTCTTTCTTTTGATTAAAAAAAAAGACAAAAATAAACAAAAAAAATACCCCCACCAATTTTTCTACCCATGATTTCCCCCTTGTTGGGTTTGAAAGGAATGACTCACTGATGTCCAGCAAAAGAAGCCTTTTCTCAGATGCTCCCTGGAGGTTTGCTGTGGTCCTGCAGCAGCTCAGCCACGAGCAGAGGGGGAGCTGAGGTGTGTGTCTGGAGCAGAGGGTACAGGGCAGCCAGGGGAAAGGGACAGGGATGTTCCCACCTGCTCCAGGTGTGTGTGCAGGTACACACCACTCATACACCACAGAGGCAAGAGGAGGAGGAGGGTGGAAATCTGACATGAAGAGGTGAACCCAGCTCTCCTCTCCACTTTCTCTCCCTCCAGTGAGAGGAGAAGAGATGGGAGTGATGAGAGGAGCAGGGGGCTGTGCTCACACAGCATTTCACAGCTGTCTCCTGCCACTGTTTGGACAAACAACCACATGGACAAACAACCACACGGAGCCCTTCCCCAGCTGTACAGGACCAGGACCTCTGCCTGGGACTGGGGAAGCACAACAGTGAGGGAATGAAGTGTAGAGAGGTGTCTGGCACTGGTAATTGGTCAATATTTTCAGAGAATCTGTGTCTGGACATAAATATTTTCCACTCCAAGCTGTCACGGGGTTGCCCATGTCACCCACTCCGGCATCCTTGCAGAGATGATGCACCTCAAAGAACCAAGGGCAAGGAATTCTGCTCTGAATGTCTGTAAATAATTTTTAATTAACACCAACTTGGGGGAAAAATAAAAAGTGTTTTGCTTGCAGATGCTTTGTGATGGGAAAGGATGGGATTTGTTAAATAAATAATTCCTTTTGAATTAGTCACCAGGTCTAATTAAGAGATACCAAAGGGACAAGGAATCTGAAGAGCAAGTTTAAAGGAATATCTAGCTAAAACATAAGATAAAAGTAGTATTTGAAAATATCAAAATAAACAGCGTGTGTGAATGTTTTTCTTGGGATGAGCCAAGGGAAATATTTTCCTGGGATTTGGCCCATACAATATGCAACAGATGAAACCAATCTGGCCGTTCTTTTGAATGAATTACACAATTAGTGGATAAAGGGAGATCTAGTGGATGCTCAAGCAAAGCCTGTGTGTCATTTGAGCAGCATTACCCTCTAAATCCTGATGTTTGGGTCCTACCTTATCCCATAATTGACTTTTTTTGTTGGTCATGTGACTCCTTTGACTACAAGGGGACTGATTGCACCTGTTTGAAAGAGGAAACATCTCTCTGATTCCTGGTGAAAATTTGAAATATTTCAGCTTTACTGGCAAGAAATCTGCACTTGCTGGGGGATTTTTCCTGTTCCTTTTCAACAGAGATACAATTAACATCTCTAACCTGGTCCCGGGAAAATCTATTAGTCACAGTCAAACCATCCAGGCAGCCCAGGGGATCCTCTGCCCTTGCAGTGCTGCTGCCAAGGGTTTCCTAAAGCCTGCTGGGTTTTCATTCCAGCAGCTACACGTGGGTTCTCAGCAAGAACATGGACATGGAGACCAGACATCCCCCTTTGAGTGGCCACCTTCTCTGCCCTCTCAGCCCTTGGCACAAATCACCAAAGCAGAGGTGAGAGCAGCCCCTTCCAGGTCCAATAAGAAATTCCAGATCCCATGCTGTCAGTGCTGGAGCACACTCCACATCTGCTCCTGCTCCCTTCCTGTGCAAAACCCAGGGAAACTTCAGGGAGCTCTGAAGGACAACTCCAGCTCTGGAGACAAGGCAAAACAACGTGCAAAAGGTGAGGTTTAAATTCCTGTTGTGGCACGTGGTGAGCACTAAATGCAGAAGAGGCTCTGATAAAGTATTGTCCACAAGTTTGTATTAAAACACAAAATTTGCCTCTATCCACAGTACAGTTTGTAAACCTGAATTTCCCAGCACTGTTCAGGAAGGATTTTTATTTCAGTATGTGCTTGCATGTATCCCTGGTTTGTGTGATTCCCAGACTCAAAGCTCTGTGAAGCTGGGAGGAGCTTTGGGAGCCTGTATCAACAACACATGAACAAAAAGTTGCCATAAACCCACTGTAATCCCCCCAAAACTCATGCATTACAAAAGAAAAAAAAAATCAAACCAAAAATCTACAAACTGGAGATGAAGCCCAAATAATAAAATATCAATAAAACACTGCTAACGTGAGAGCTTTGTTTCTGCCTCTGCCAAGGAAGACAAGGCTCAAAGGATAATTTGTGTCCAGCCTTTCCCAGCTGAGGCAGAAGCAGAGCTGTCCTGCATTACTGAGATGAAGGAAACACAAAGAAGGCACGCAGGGTGTTTTTTCTTCCCCTTTGCATATCTGCCTTGTGTTATTCCTGGAATTCTGATGTCAGTGCATCCAAGGGAAGGAGTTGGAGAGTGTTACCTGCTCAGCAGAACTGGGTGTTTGCAGGTGGGCTGGCAGGGCTGTTGTAAGTGGCCCTGGGGGACAGCACAATTTGTTGAATTCTTCCATCTCCACAACTAAATACAGGTTATCAGAGAGAAATACTAAAGGTTTGATTGTTTTCTTCTCTGCCTTAAAATTTCTCTGTAATGTGTTGTGTATTCCCCACAAAAGAAAAAAGATTCAGAAATGGTGCTGAGCATTGTAGTGAGGGAAGGAAGAGTTATTCAAGCCAGTCCTTGTGCTGACTTGGATCTCCTTTCAATATTAACACAGCTTGCTACAGAAATTGGGACAAACTCTCCCTTTGCCATGGGTGGTATTACTCAAATGAGTAAAAATGAATCTACATCCATCTCAGCTTTCAGGAATAGACCTTTTAATCATGACTAAATGCATAGTAAGCAGTCAGAGAAAAATATGGTACCTCTAAAGGGATGGGGTATGTTATTTATTTGTTTATTTAATTTGGTTTTTTACATAACACAGTTACCAGATGCATTCAGAACTTTTTATGTTCTTTTTACTTTTCCCATCCTTGTCATCTTTAGGATGGTTCTGCCAAGATTTTAAGTAAATAGATAAGAGAATCAGGTTAAACTTTTGCACTGGTGTTATAAACCCTTCTTCACCTGATAATTGCTCCTGGGACGTTATTTATGGCCATAATTGATACTATTGAAACTAAACACCAGGAGACCTTGTGTCTGGCTGCTGGAGTATGACAGGTAGCTCACTTTCCTCCTTTTAATTTTTTTAAAAAAGGCTGTCTTTGGACCACATGTCTGTCCCACAGAAATATGGCAGAGCTGAATTCCCAGCTGTAAGTGTGCTGCCTCCATCCTGTCCCTGCTGACATCCAGCACTGGTTATCCAAGCTTTCATCTCTTCGTCTTTAAAACACTGCCATCTGTTGTTTCCAGACGGTTCAGTCTTCTGTTTATCCAAAACTTTGTTCCAGGCCATATGGAAAAAATATCTATTTTCAATTAACCATCGTATTTTCTTAAAATATACCACAGCCATGAGAAAAAAATAGGCCTTGCTTACGCAGAGCTGCTGGTGAAGGGAGTGACATTTTATTACGCACTGGAGTTTCAAGATTTTGACCATGTGGCCACTCAGAACATTCAGATACCACAGAAGCTGCCAATTTTGCAATAACACAAACATGCCTGAAGCATTTGAAAGCTGTTATCATATATATATATATATATCTCATTGATATTAGCACATTAATCAAGTCGTTTACACAGAACACTTTTCCAAACAGGCCATTTTCAGAATATTCCTTCTGCAGTCAGAAAACCCGCATAGAATCATAAAATGGTTTGGGTTGGAAGGGACCTTGAAGATCAGCTTGTTACAAACCCCTGCCATGGGAAGGGACACCCATTTCAGGTTGCTCAGAGTTCCATCCTGGCACTTCCAGGTTGGTTTCCTCCCAAAATTCTCCTGTACTTGTGCTGTGAGACCCCATCCTCACCATGAGCCAGAGGGCAGTGAAAATAAGTGACAATGAGGACATTGCCTTCAACTCAAAGCAGAAATGAAGGAGGTAAAAAAAAGTCAGCAGAGGTACTCATCCAGGAATTCATCTCAATGAGATCAATTCCATCGTTTCTTTCCCAAACCCGAGTTTCTGATAAAATAATTTTCAAGGCTAAGAAGTGAAGGGGATACCAGGCTTGGACAGAAATAGATTTCTTCAGGACTAAAAAAAGAAATAAATACAAAAGGATTTTATTTTTAGGCATAGACTATGCTTGTCATTCCTCAGTTCAAAGGAATATTTAGAACGAGAAGTTGAGTTTCCATTCAAAGCCTTCCTCTTTGAAGAAGGATAAAGGCCTGGCCTTCCATCCTTCAAACAACTGCAAGATTTTCTCCTCCTGAGTTACAGCCTTGTCCTCCCAGCCACCCACAAGCAGCAGCCTCCCCCAGACACCGGCAGATTATGGCTCTGTAAAGTGACCCAAGTTGAAACAAGGAGGGAAACAGGTGCCAGGTGGCCAGCACAGGCTGGTACAAAACTGCCTGGGTCTCAAGAGCTGCTCCTCACCTCTAATTTACCAGCTCTCAGTGTAGCCAGGGAGAGGAAGGAAACAAAAGGCAGTGGTGCAGATGTGGGAAATCCTGCAGGCAAGATCAAAATCTAACTGCACGCTAAGTGTACAGACAATATTAATGTGTATTACATTTAATTAATCAGAGAATTAGCAAGCCTTAGCTGAACGTTGGTTCCTTTCTGGTGAATAATTACAGGCTGCTTCTTGGCTTGAAACAGTGCCAGATATATTCTTTTTTTCCCATTATTTGTAGTACTTCATCCAATTTTCCTCCACTTGAGAGTGTTTAACTGCATATCCACCAGAGTTCTGGAAAGGAAAATTGTGTGAGTGCTGTGCAAAATGTGCTATCTTAGATGTAAGGCATGGACAACTCAGTGTCTTTTGCTGCTATTTTATATTATTTTATCTTTTTTGAATGATCAAAAGAATACCTGGTGAGGTGGACAGTTAGAATGATCTTAGGTTTTGGATTTTCCAGAAGCTTAAAACTTAACACCCTTCTACAAAGCTCCTCTCTGTGCGACCTTGTGCTTTTTATCAGCTCATTTTACCTGTCAGGAGCTCATTCAGCCTTTTCCAAAACTACTTGTTTTTAAAGGTCTTCAGTGTTTACATCTTAATGCCAGTGAAGTGGAGGTCCCCAAGTGATACTCCCAGTTTTGGATCAATTTTTCACTTTTTCTCTGGCAGCAGTGATCTTTAGCTAGGAGTGTGTTGTGCTCATAAGCAAACAAAGTCCTTGCATGAATTTACATCCAAGAAGCTTTTGGATTACTGATAAGGAAAATAGTTTGTTTTTTTTTTTTTCCCTTATTGCAAATTCTAGGTACAAGAATATGGTGCAGTCCTGGGTGCAAGAATCCCAGCCAGCTCCAAATGGAAGCACACAGATATTGGGAACAACAAATTATTTCAGCTCAGTGTTTATTTGGGAACAGCAGAGGGAAAGAAGCTGAGACAAAGGCCCAAACTATGTTAGGGAAGCAGCCCTTTAGTGTCAGTCACATTTTGCACTGGAGCACAAGCAGTGTGCTGCTTTGACGCAACAAGAATATATTTCCCCTAGCTCCAGTGACTAGAAAGAAGCATGACAGAATCAGTCTGTGATCTGACTTCCCTGTTTTCCCTCTGCTAATGTGAAAAATGAAAAGTGCTTGGGTTGCTCTGTGATTTTTGGAGGAGACAATTATTCTCCAAAATGACTATACAGCCCCAGAGTGATCACTGCCCATGGAGGGACTTATGGATGGACACATTTTCCTCATGGCTCTGAGATGGCAGAGAACACCCTGCTCCCTGAAGACACTCCTGCTCTTCTTGAGCATCAGAAGTGATGGCACTGCTGTCCCAGCCGTCCCCAGATGGGTAGTGGGGGTTTTCAGTGGTTTCACAGGTAGAAAAGCTGTCAGGTTGCATGTTCACATTCAGGAAAGCCTTGCAAGAGAGATTCTAACTGTGCCTGCAGCTGGGCAGGGCTGACATCAGGCAGAACTTCTGATTCTGAAGATGTGTTGCCTGGAGGCCAGGAAAAGCAGTGAGGTCTGTGTCACCTTCAACCCCCTGGAGATTTAATGCATTAAATATTTGCCAGTCTCTTGGTGCAGACAGTTCATGAACACATGACTGCTAAAAGAGCTGCACTGCCCCTGGGTCCTGTTCCTATTCCAATACATAAATTATTAATTCCCACTTTGTTCTCATATATTCTTTCATGTTCTTTCATGGCAGCTTTGGTGACTACTATCAATCTTTTTTTACCTTGGCCCATCCCTGTCGGTGGCTGAGTCACTAAATTTCCATTGTCTGTGTGACACAAAGAGAGAAAGAATATCTCCTAAAGGAGTCTTTCTCCAGGGCTCCTGTTGTGCTCTGTGGTTTATATCTGAGGCATTAGCATGGCAAGCACAGGCTCACACCTTGCTGTTATGAGACATGAGGAGAATCACCTGAGGATCATTTCACTCATCCCCATAGGAACAAGTCCTGCTGCCCAGAGATGTTCTGGGCTGTTGGAAAGATCCTCATGGGTTTGTCTGATTTGTCACAAGTCCTGTGGGACACCTGTGCCTTTCTGTGGGGACAGCTGGGAGTGAGCTCAGCTCTGCTTGGCAAGCACGAATGGACAGAGTACCTAAGGCAGCAGAATTGAGTTGCTAGTCTCTCCTTTTTGCCCAACAGTGCTTAAAATGGCATTTTTCAGTTTGAATCTGCTGAGAGCTTCTTGGCAATGCTGCCCCAAGCTGAATTTTACTGCCTTGCAGGCTAGAAGTTATAGAGTGCCTACTTCTGCCATATGAAGAGAGAGAAAGGAAGATGAGGGAGGTGGGAGAAAGCAAAAAGGAGAAAAGCTCTGGAATATTAGGGATTTGATTCCTAACACAACAGGGGATGTGAAGTACATGGGAATGGTGTGCCCTGTTTCTCTGTGTGGCTGATTGTCCTGCAGTAAATCCAGGTTCACAGCAGAGATGGAAGGAGGAATTTTAATGATTGCCCAAAAATCTCCTAAGGAAACAGCCTAGGCAGCTAAATATTTTTATACACTTATCAGTCATTATCTCTAGGTGCTACTGTTGCCAAAAAGTGACTGGACTAATATGACATCTATTTGCTCCACAAACGCCTTAACCCAAGAGGTAAAAATTGGGCTTTGGCAGACCCAAAGTAACAGACTGACAGTGTTTTCAGCTAAGGGAGACCACATGGGCGAAGGAACGAAAAGAAAAGTTGAGATTTGGGGAAATTTGAGAGCCTGGCAATGAGAACTGGAACTTCTGAAGGTGGGACTGGTCCTGATCTTCTGCCCATCTTGAGAGAAGCATCAAAGCTGAGGTGTTTAAATGTCAATCCCATTCTGCTACTGGCAACATAAAAATAATTCCTGGACATGTCTTGGACCTTCGCTGCTGTTAATTGTGTGTTGAAACACAAGTACTTCATGTCCTGTACTAATTTAAGCCCTTTTTCCTATTTGAGTGTGTATGACAAGTGGAATTCATTGGTAAAGGACATTGTTGAGGGAAATGAAATGTTAAGAGAAGACAGAGAAGCACCACATTGAACTGAACAAGGTTTTTTTTTTCTTGCTGGTGCATCCTTGGTAGAATTTTTAGCTTAGTTACAGGACAAACCAAAACCACTCTTCATGGCAGTTTGAACGATGCTGCACCAGACATTGCAAAAGATCCAGTGTGAGGAGAAAAGTTTGCAAACATGCAAGTCTCTTCTTCCCTTCCGAGGTAAAACTCATCCAAATATCTCAGATGCCAAAATTTGAACAGGTTTATGTTTCATAATCTAAAATGCAACAAGGGAAAAACAAGGGTAAGTTTATGGTAATACCCCTGTCCTATCTCCGCTGCCACCTCAACATGCTGTTTAGTTATATTTTACCTAAATATATGAATTTGTGCTGAGAGTGATAAGCTGTTTGGAAATAAAATCCACAAGCAGGGCTGGAAGTTAGGTAGAACCTATTTTTTTTTTTTTACTGTAAATGCAATACATATCTGTGTGTGAGACAGAGGGGTGGGCTGTGGCTTGGAGACAGGCAGTGATCTCAGAATACAGGAGCACTGTTCAGCAGAATGAACCATTCCTCTGAAGCGTTTTTCTGTGTCCTGTGACAAAAGGGTGCATTTGGCAATGGTCACTTCACAGTGCCACCCCCAAAGAGGCAGAACCTTGTCTTCAGCAGGATCAGCCCAGTGCTGGCAGGAGACACGGGCAGCCTTGTTCATCCCCACTCTGCTGAGTAACCTTGTGGCCTCATCCTCATCACCCCGTGTCAGTCCCTCACCCTGCCTCCTGCTTTATCCCCTGGCCCTTTGTTCTGGCTGCAATTAGGGTGTCAGCCTCCCAGGGCACTGACCACATCCCCTTATCTCTGTGGAGGCTTTTGTGACCTTAGCAGAAACAAATGGGAGACAATGACCTCTCTCATATCATTGCTTTGAATGATTTTGGTGATGGCTCCCTTCTCATCTAGAGCACTTTTAACCATGTAATACAAAGACTTCCATGTGGTTTGCATATCCTGAGAAAGCTGCTGAAATGGAATGGTTTTATACTCAAAAGGTTTTGCTAACTTTGGTAGATTGATTAAACTGGATCTCTCCCCTCTCCCTACCTCCATTATGGTGAGATGCAGTGGAATTTGCCTTGGATGAAACCAATAAACTTCAACACTGACTTCTTTATACTAAAGAAAAGCCAAGCCCAGCAGAGAGGCGTGGGAGGTGAAGGTTTTATTCCTGGTCTGATCTCCTCTGTGACCTTGAGGAAGTTGCCTCACTGCAGCAGCTCCCATCCTATCTATGCTTTTTGTATCCTGGCTGTTGAGGCTGGAAGTGCTTTTTGGGGGAAGGATTGTTTCTGCATGCTTATGATGTGGCTCACCAGCCCTCATCCTGATGGGCATCTTAAGGCTCTTTTGTGACATCCCTAAAATAAGAAGATTTCTTGATGGGAGAAACAGCTTCTACTGACAAGAGAAATAAGTTCTTGTTATAGATGTGGAAGTGAAGGGACAAGCAGAAAAACAGCAAAGCTGTGAGGCAGAGCCTACTGCTTGCCATAAGTGGTCACTTGGCAAAAGTTATATGAGTTTCACAGTCTCTGCACAAGAAATTCAGCTTGTAATTAGACTCTGCATTAAAAAAAACCAACCAAACAAACAAAAAACCCAACCAAAAAACCCTAAACAACAAACACATGCACAAAATCTCAACCCTAAATGCCCCCTTTTTTTGGCAAACATCTTTCTTTTCTTTTTGTATTGTACTGGTGAAATGAATGCATTGGTAAGTTCCACTAAGAAATCTAACTAAATATTGGCAAATTTTATTTTTTCAGACATTTCTGCCACATGTAGCAGCTATAGCTGGGATGGAGGAGGTTAAAAATTCTCAGAAGACTGTATTATTTTATCAGATTTTTCGGGGTGCTTTTAATGCTTGGATTTTGCAGTTGATTGCAAAGGCAAAAATTAGTAGGGATCTGCACTCCTAATAGGATCTGCACCACTTGCCAGCCTGGGGCCTCAGGGCAGAACCATCAGCCAAGCCTGCTTAAAACAGAGGTGGAGATCCCACTGCCTAACAGCCATGCAGCCAGAAAACATCTGTATTTTCAACTGAGCATCTAAAGCTGGTTGCCTGCCTTTTCAGAAACAGCCCCTAATCCTATTTATGACCCCGTGACTGACAGGCATCTGCATTCCAGACGAAGTACAGAAGAGTTCTCAATTACAGGAAATATGTAGAAAGTTGCAGCAGGTTATTTGCTCATTAGACCTCCCCCTCGGTGACTGTGGGAGTGCAAGGCATGTTGGTAAACCCTCCTGCTGCCCATCATTTGTCTGTCCTAATGTGATCAGCCATTCATTCCTAATGAAAAGCTAATGCCTCGAGAGAATCCAAAGGTTGGAGTTCAGAGTGGCTTCTTAGGAAGATAAAAGAGGCAGAGCTAATTCTGAACGGATGTCATTTGTGTTTCCATGTGGCTGTGAGGGCTTTCATCTTTTTTTTTAAACCTGTCCAGAGCTGCAGCCCTTCTCAGTGTTAAAGGATTTTTCATGCCACTGAATTGCCTGACAAAAGAGAAGCAGGAGATTCTTGTCCCTCTTGATGTCTTCTTTTGGGGAGGGAGAGAATTGGCTTCCAAAGGATCAGCTGATGCTTGTGCCAGGCTCCATCCACAGCAGCCATGTAGCCATGGCCAGATCTACCACAGCTCTTCTCAATTGTACATCATCCTCTTCCCACTTCATGGGTGGGGAACTGAGATAGGAGGTAAAACACGACTCTGAAAATTCATTCATTTTGTCACTGCTCTATCAGAAATTCACTCCTCTCTTTCCCACTTTGGTGCTCTCATTACTGCTGCTGCTTTTCACTTGTTGAAGGCATGAGCTAGAAGTAGTAATTTGGGGTGTTTTCACTACAGTTTCTAGGGGAAAAATAATGAAGTTTACTTCCATGTGTTGGGAAGAATGAGGCAGGCATGTCTCCCTTGCCTCAATGCACTGCCCTGGCCAGGATATCGAGAGGACTCATTATTGTCCCTTCCAGGTGGTCAGAGATTCATATTCAGCCTTTACAAGACATTGCAGTTTGATTGCCTTTACTTTTTCTATGCCACACCAGCTCATGCCAGGGACAATTCTGTGATCCTGGTGATTGTCCCAGGATCCCACTGAGGTGACCATTATTATATTTAAAGTGTGCTGTTCTGGAGGTTCAATGTAAATGGATCTGTGTGCATCCTCAGGCAAGAGTCTGCTCTGACAGCTTGATGCTGCAGCAAAAATACAGAACATTTCTGATCTCTAGACAAGTCCAGGAGGTTGGATAGTTCATGTGTGGGAGCAATGGATAGTTCCCAGGAACAACCTGCAAGATGCAGAGAATTCAGGATAAATTGGATTTCATCCCAACCGATGGTGGGATCCTGCATGTCTACACATGGCTGACAGCTCAGTGATGTTTTCAGTCCAAGTTATTTGCCCACCCCAAAGCCTCACATCCAAAGGATCTGAGTTAATTCCAGGGAAATGTGTGCCCATTTCAGACATGAAAGACTGAAGGGAGGCACGGCAGAGAGGAGCTGTGTGAGCGCATGTGCAAATAATAAGTGTCCCTTTTTTTGCCCCCCTCCCAGCACCCACTGCTCTGGAAGACTCTGGGCACCTTGACAAAATTTAACTCAAACAATCTTTTCTTACTGGTCAGCATGTCCTTAAGTAAACCTTAAAACCACCACAGAGTTAGGCAAGAGAGGAAATAGCAAATCCTGACATCTCCTACACACGCAATGCCCGGAGCAACATACGGAGGAGAATTAGGGAGAAACAAAAACATCTTGAATTTCTCCTTGAAAGTGTTTGCCACAGCTGGGCTTTGGCGTGTGATAGAGGAGGTTATCAGCACCACAGGTCACTGTAGATGAAACTATTATTTTATTGGCTAATTGAATGTTTGCAAACAGTACAGTAAAAATACAATTAGCTTTTAATGGAAGTCTCCAAATGATAAAATTCCATAACCCCTGAAACTTCAGCAGATTCAGGTGCAGATCACCAAAGAGACTCAGCATCAGAAAGTCTTAAAAAACTTGGCTTGAAAATCCGGACAGGTAAAGGATGAGAGGAAAAATTCAAATGTGTTTTAGAGAAGCTGCCATGGTGTGTATAGCACCTGGGGCATCTGACTTTAAAAACATTGTAAGATTCTCTGTTTCAGGAGATTTTCCCCATCTGTACCCCTCAGGTGTCCTGTGCAGGGTCAGAACTTGAATTTCAATGATCCTTGTTGATCCCTTCCAACACAGTGCATTCTATGATGATGTGAAAAATGTCACTCTCTGTGGCTCACAACACTGTTTTGTTAATTACTGTTTAATAAATAACCGTTCTTCTGAATATTTAGATAGAATTAAGAAGAGTAACACCATTTTCCCTTACTGCCTCCTCTCCTCATTGCTGTGACCCTGCTGCATGTGGCACTTCCAGTGGGATGCTTTTGGGCTGGGAAGAGGATTAAGGAACTGGAGAGGAGTAAGGAGTCCTTGTTTTCACATTCTGGTTGAAACCTGTACGTACTTCACGAGTTACTGGATGGAAACAAAAGCCCCCACAAATCGTTTTATTATCTGAATACATTTGATTTTTGTTTCAGTGATGTCTTACACAATGAGTTTCCTGATTCAATAAAATGGTGTGGAAATTGTTTAATTACTTTGCTGCCACCTTGAGTCTTTTCCATTTAACAAATCAAAATTTTATGTTTGTGGAGTGCCTCATACCCTGGATTTTAGTTTGGACTCTGAGGTTTAAGGTGCTACTGCTGAACAGAAGAGAAGCATTGTGGACTCCAAGAGTTTACAGCCTGTCTGGCTGTTCCTGTGATGCCTTTCCTAACTGAGAATCAACAACTCATGAGGCTCATTTGAGGTGCATAATTGCAGAGGTCATCCCTCAGTGTGCCTGGGGCTATTTGCTGACAAATGTAGATGATATGACCTTGGTAAATCAGATGTGCCCAAAAGTACTCCAGGGACACACACATTAAAATGGCTCATGGAGTACAACTGCTTCTCCATGGTCAGTTAACACAGCTCAATGTGGCATGAAACCTAAGTAAAATTAAATTACTTCTTGTCTCTTGACCTGAACATATCAGAGCTTCAGATAACTATATATAGGCGGTGGAAAAAATTCATTGCCTATAACAAACATTGTTTACAAAATTCTCTAAATAGGGCTATTTTCCATTGCCAAATATAGACTCTTAAATGAAGCAGGAAAGCCAAAAGCCCTGCAGAGCTGCCTTTATCATCTCTGAAGGCAGGAACTGTCATGGCAATCCTTTGTGCTCTTCCTTGGCTTGCAGCTTCACCTCTGCCTTACCAAACTGCCCTGGTCATCTAAGATTTGCCCACTCATTTTTTGCTTTTCAGCCCAAAATACTTGTTTTGACTTCCAAAAGGCAAAAAGTAAAGGATATTAAGCATAACTCTGATTGCAAGCCTTGACAGAGTAACTTCACCACAACTTCACCTTCAAACTGAAGCGTCTGAGGATGTTTAGGACCTCTGTTATTTTTGGAATGATTTTGGCAGTTCTGAGCACAGTCAGAAGCAGCTGGATGCTCACTCTCTGTGCTGAACAAATAAACCTGTCCACAATGATGTTACGGGGAGTCATTCCAATTACACTTTTAACATCCACCAAAACCATGTCACGCCTTGGAAGCAGAGGTATCCAAAAGCAATGGTCGTGTGTGATTATGGTCATGACTGTTTTATAAATCCCCTGGGGAATGGGGAAAAGGATTCAAACCTGAGTGCTGAGAGCTGGAATAGGCAAAGTGGGAATTCATCTTCTGTCCTGATAAGAGTGCACAGAAAAGTGGCCTTTCTCAGGGGTGGTGATCCTGAGCTGGCTCCCTTTCCCTGTCTGACAGGGAAACCACTGGCCCTTTTCCCATGAAATGCCAGGCATATCTAAATTTATATAAACAAATAAATTCCAGGTGAACTCCTAGTCCTCCTTACAATAAATGTCATGCTTCCATGGATTTCCATCTTTAAAGAAACCATAAATCATTTTGTCTCATATTTGAAAAAATATTAAATCCTTATCATAGATATGAACAAGGCTAAGACAAAAGAGGGGAAACAAAACAGACACAAAGTGATAACTTACAAAAAAGTAGAAATAATTCCCATATCTCCATTTCACAGAAAGGTATAATACTTATCAAAATAAGGAGATTGGTATTTATTTGCCATCTTTTATGAGAAAACTTCTTTCACTCATTATGGGGCTATAGGATTCCTCCCAAAATGATGTATTTAATTTTGGAGAGAGACTATTGAAAAGGGCCTGGAGTGACAGGACAAGGGAGAATGGCTTCAAACAGACAGAGAGTGGGTTTTAATTATACCATAAGAAGAAATTGTTCCCTGTGAGGGTGGTGAGGCCCTGGCACAGGTTGCCCAGGGAAGCTGTGGCTGCCCCATCCCTGGAAGTGTTCCAGACCAGGTTGGATGGGGCTCTGAGCAACCTGGGCTAATGGAAGGTTTCCCTGCTCATGGCAGGGATTGGAATGAGATGATCTTTAAGGTCTCATCCAATCCAAACCATTCTATGATTCTATGATGATTCCATATGATTTTTATGGGTCAACAGGTGAAGCCCTCTTGACAAAATTCCATTTCAAGCAGAAAATGAGGGGTTGAACTCTACCAGATCTCCAGATATCATTTCAAACCCATGAACAGCATTGCCACAGATTTGTTTTGCACTGTGAGAAGCTAAACACTTGCCTAAATATTCTTATAAGTAGAACTGTAGAATCTTGATTCAAATGACTCTTATTTTTTTCCACTTCTGTTGTTGAAATCATACCTTAGTGTTGGATTAAATAGAATACATGACTCTCACCCCAGTGCATTTAGGTAATAATGAAACTATGCTGTTATATTTTTGTTGCTGTTGCACGTGCCTTTCCTAATTCATTTAAAACATATGAGAGATAAAATGTTTGAGTCACTCCAAAACTGGGACTATTTGCCAGCTAAGACCTGACAGCAGGGAGGCTGGTGCCAAATTGGCAAACCAATGTCCAGGCTTCAAATGGACTTGAATTTTCCCAATTTGTTGCTGCTGTTGCTGGCAGCTGACAAACAAGGACATTTCCAGCAGTGTGTAAGCTCTGTGCCATTCATTAATTTATTCTCATGAGCCCATGTGTTCCCCCAGAGACTTTTCCCTTCTATCAGATCATTGTAAGGGATGGATTTAAAATGCAGCTATCTGAGAACTTTGACATATGCCCTTGAAAGAAAACTCTTCCTTGTGAAATGAAATGCTAAAGACTGATGTCTTCTTGTCCTTCAGCCTCTTCCCTGCTCCAATGAAACATCAGTGGGCAAACTGCTGCTTCTCCACTTGGTGCTTCCTTCCTTTTTTCCCAGCACTCATGGATTTGGGGCTCTGAGATCAGAGAGAAGGGCTTTTTCCCTTTGGTCTCTGCATCTGGGCTGAGCTCTTGCTAAACCACTTGGACTGTGGATGAGCAGCCAGCCCACGATGCCCTGCCATGCAGGAGGCAGCCAGGAGTTTTCCTGCACAGAGCTTGGAATTACCAGGTTTGTTAGAGCAAGGGCTGGAATGGATGCTGACTTATCTAACTGATTGCACCTGGAATGGTTCCATGCCTTTACAGATGCTTTTTTGAGGGAGTTTAAGCAAAAGCCAGCTACCATAGGATAAGCTGTTTCTGAAGACATTTGGCTGTTGCTGCAAATTCACTTGCCAAAGAAAACTATTAATTTCAATTCTATGAGAACCCCTGGAAATATTCCTCCTGCTGTTGACTGCTCCTCTCTTTCTCAAGCACTCTGCACTTTCTCAAGCAAGTGACTATTGTCTTCACTAGACAGGAGAAGTCTTCCTTAGCCTCTTTTTTCCTCCATCAGTGCTGCCCCTTTTGCTGCCCTTCTTTTCCTTTTGCAAATATTACAGCTTTCTGCTGCCAGCTGCTTTATCTCCTTCCTTATTGTGCTGCTTTTCAGCCAACAGCCTTTACAGAAACCTACTTTACCTCTGGAAATCAGTGAAGAGGCAATTTCACATTACCTAAAACAGCCACCAGACAACTGTATGCTAAAGAGCACTTCCACTGTGTACAGAGCCTTGTTGGAACCATCCCTGGCTGCAGGAAGTTGCACACCAGGGATCATTATTGTGTGGGGGGGTACAAGCACCTAATGTGGCATGTGACAGCATTTGATACAGAAAAAAGATGAATTTTTAAGCTCCAATACAGTAAAAATCCCAAATTATTATGTCTACACACATTCAATGGAGCACAAATCCAGATTTTATACAATTAAACCAAACTTTAAAGCAAGCTATAAGGGGACTTGTTCTACCAAAGCATGGAATAATCTTAATCTGCCCTCATGTCCAGGGATATACACACACTGCGAGTGGTTTCGTATTAAAGCAATGAAGAAAACAATTTTAAAACTTTTTCCCTTTCCAGCCAATAAATCTTTTGTTACCCAATTTTTTAAGGAGTGTGTCTGTGGAAAGGGCAGTCTGGCTCAGAAAGCAAAAAGTTTCAAACTCTCAGAAGTTTCATGGCCCTGTTTATCTGCTACCTCACCCAGAGATATTTAAAACAATCATTGGAACATTTCCTGTCTGATTTTCTTATCCCTGCATGGTAAATTCTTCCCACCTGTGCTAATGCCTTACAAGGAACATTTGTTTTAAAAAGTGGCAGGGCATAAAGAAGTCCCCTTAAGTGATTACCTTCGAATTTCAATTATTAAGAAGTCTTGAGATGATAAACTTAGTCCCATTAATTCATTGCAGAATCCATGAATGCTTAGTAATGCTTGAAATGCATAATATCAAATGCAAAATTCAGGTTCCAGCTGCCAGATGCTCCACATCCATCACTCCACCTGATTTTCCTCATGATTGTTCTTGGGTGTAGGATTTAGCCCATGGATCCCTTCTAATCTCTCTCCAATATTGCTGTAGCTCCAGTGTGAATATAGTATAAGAAAAAATCATGTTCAGGCCCAGACACTCATCAATAATCCAATGTTAAGTTACATCTTGCAAGATTTCATGGCATGTCAATAGCATGCAATCAGCCATGCTAATGACACACTGTGAACCAGCTACAACCCACACAAAACATGGAGTGGGAACTGCTTCCACTGATCAGGGGGAACTGGGGTCTGGTGTCCCCCTCACTGAGGTGACTGGCACAGACAAATCAGTGCTGTAAGCAGGAGCAGAACAAGCCTCATGACATTTTCAGGACATTTCAATTAGTGAGGGGAAAAAAACCCACCACGTTTTATCCTGAAACATCCTGCAGCAGATGAAAACTGCAGGGCAGTTCCTCTGGTGCTGAGATGTTTGAGAGGGGGACAGCCCCCTGTGTCTGGAGGCAATCAAAGGTGAGTTGTTTGTGGCTTGTGTGCAAGTCCCAGTTATCACAGACAAAGGGGTTTATTTGGAGATATGAATTTAATGAAGTTTTACAAAGTAAAATATCTCCAATATTGACCCTAATGTCGATGTCATATTTGTGGAAACACAAGCAAAGCATAGAGTAAACTCAGTGTCAGGAAGAAAATAATGGCATTAGGAAAACAGCTAAGATTAACTTCTAATCACAGGGGAAAACTGTAAAATATCCCAGGATTTTAATTCTTTCAGCATTTAACTAATTATATGATCCAATATGAGCAAATAAATCCCATCAGCAGCACCATATCTTTGCTTTTTTCCAGGAAGGTTGGAACAAGATCATCTTTAGGGTCCCTTCTAACCCAAACCACTCCATGATTTTATGATTCTTTGAGTCTGATTCTGTGATTCTATGGTTCTGTGATGTAGAAGAGCTACTTCAGACCAAGCCTGAGCCCAAATGTGTTGCTTATTCATATCCCATGACTGCAGAAATCCTTTCCTGACTGTCCCAAAGTCATGATGCCTCCTCTCATGAATAAAAAGGATCATCATAGGTGTTGTTTTGGGGGCATTTGTGGCAGTCAAAGGTCTGGGCACACCACAGAAGCTCCAGTTGTCCTATGCAGCCATGCTGTGACCATCTTGGGCAGCAAAGCTAAAGGGAAACTCTCTTTTGAAACCTGCTGATATTGATTTGGTGCCTTCAAAATCTCCTGTGCCCTGTCATCGGGGTGTTTCTGCTCTCACAATAAAATATTTGACACTGTAATTCAGTCATAGAGGAGAGGGGAGTTGTAAATCTGTAATTAGGGTTATTTTCACTTGTTTTGAGAAGTTCAAAGTGGTTTGGAATTGTTTCAATTAGATGGGCACCTATTGTGGGTATCATGCTGAAAAAAACAAAGTAGAAATATCAGAGTGCAGAATACATAAGCAATGTTTGTTGCAACAGCTTGAGGGTTTTTTAGGGTGCATTTTGATTATTTAATTTTCTTTCCTTTCTGGACTTCTGGAATATATCTTAGCAGTCTTCAGGGGCCAGAGCATCTCAGCAGTGATGGCACCTCACTCCTTCTGTGATGGAGCTGTCACAAACACTGGAGCATCCCCTCCCTGGTAACTTGGTGCACGTCAGTAAATAGAGTCCTGCAGGCTCGTGCAGGGCTGCACAGACTGAAGTCCAGAGCAGTTCTCACATGCTTAGAGTTAAGGACATGTTTTAATATTTCCAGGAGTAGGGCCTGCCTTCTCCCAGTGGGGAATTGTGCTCTTCCAGAGGCTTTTGCCCCAGTGTGCTTGTGGAAATCTGTCCCTTTAAGTCTTGCAGAGCTGAACTGCTCCAGTCTTCCCGTAGCCATTTTGCAAGTGCTGACTGCTGGGTGTCTGTTCTGGTTAGTACCTGTCCTGCTTTTCCACATGCCTCTCCTTCTACCTCTGCAGCTCATGCATGTGATGATCCAAAAAAGGCTCACCCAGAGGTAAGTCTGGCTTTTCTTTTGTGTTTGATCATGGTGAAAATGCTGTAACACATTGTGGTATGAATGTCTCTAGCTTTGAAAAATTGTCTCTGTTCTCTAGTACTGAAAAGCAGGATCTGTTCCAGGATGCAGCACTTTGCCAGATTACACTGATTAAGCAGACTTCTGAAGGCTCTTTCTCTTGCAATCTGAAGTAGTATTTTTGTTTTTCTCTCTAATTCAGGCAGCTTCACTGTCCGTGGTAAAAGCTTAAAACAGGTGCCAGACAGGTGCCCTGTTTATTGCATAAATAAAGTTCATTGTGCAGTAGTCTTGGATTTGAAAATACAAGGCAGAGGTAGCAGCTGAAGGTAGTAAGAGGCATGGTCACTGAAGGAAATGTGTCAAACAAATGTCAATTCTCAGACCTCTGCCATGCACTGAGTCACTAAACAGCAGCAGTGAATGTTGCCACCCTTGATACAGCCTACATTATGTCAGCTAAAAATCTGGATGCCACTGGATGGTTTAAAACTCGTTCCTGAAGAGTAATATCTAATAATACTGTGATAATGAGGGTACTGGAATAATAACTTTGGAATAATAAAGAGTAGTATTTGCAAGAAAAGGAAGTAAATTTGGAAGCCTAATTTCCATCACAAACCAAAAGTTTAAATTGAAGGAGTTGACAGGCTCGTCTACAAAAGGATATCACAGCAGGGGATCTACAGAGTCTTTTCTATGAATGTGGTTAGCCTGCAGGAAATTCATAAGTAAGCTCAGGAATCTACCCTTTTCTTCCGGAATGCCAACAGCTTATCCCAGGGAAAAATGTGAGTAGTGGCTATTACATCATAAAGCAGTCAGTTACACTGCAAGACGAGAGTCTTTTTCTGCTTTGTGCCTCTTCCAAAGTTTGCAGGGGATTTAGGAAGAGCTGTTCAAGACTGTAAGGCAGAAAGCTGCAGAAGTTGTCCCTGTTCTGCATTTGTCATGTACCATAGGGTGAAAAAAAAAAATCTAAAAGTTGCAATAGTGGGAAATGCCGAACTGGCAGAAAGGAGAGTGCAGGGATGCAGACAGAATCAGTTGCCTGCATCCCATGCTGCTACAAAATATGATGCTTGGGAAATGCTGAGAGTGTTTTCAGCTCCTGAGCCTGGATCTTGTGACCTGGGATTCTTCTGTGGTGGTTTGAGTGTTTGCAGAGCTCACTCTCAAGCAGAGGTGCTGCTGACAGATGAGAATTTAAACCCCTCGCAACAGCCATGGCAACATCTTGCCTGCCTTGTGTGAGTTGTGCTTCTGAAGTAACATGCAGGAGAGCTCTGCAATCCTGAATTGTAACACACTTCAGTCTGTGCTCTGCCTCAGGTCAGCCACTACCCACACAGAACCACAGAACCCCAGGATGGGTCAGGCTGAAAGGGACCACAGTGGATCAGCAGGTCCCACCTCCCTGCTCCAGCAGGGACATCCCAGAGCACAGAGCACAGGATTGTGCCCAGCTGGTTCTGGAATATCCCCAGTGAGGAGACTCCACACCCTCTCTGGACAATCTGT
>JBBMKD010000053.1:54948168-54967604 GCA_037834095.1 Argya squamiceps
CCAGAGCTGGACACAGCTCTCCAGATGTGCCCCACAGGGCTGGGCAGAGGGGCAGCATCACTCCCTGACCTGCTGGCACTGCTCTCCCCAGTGCACCCCCAAACATCCCTGACCTTCTCGGCCCCAGGGCACTGCTGGCTCATGGACAGTCACAGCAATCCTAAATTTCAGGGGCAGGTTTTGTTCTTGGAGGAGTGGAAATGGTTCACCTGGACACTGGGGCAGAATAGGACTACTCATCCCTGCAGGATCTGACATGCCTCTGGATTTTCTGAATCACTTCAAACACCATCAGCAATGGAGGTTACTTTCTCAGCGTCCTACTTTTGGTGCGGGTGCTGTAGGAAGATTTTTCCATGGACTTGCAGCCCAAATGTTGCCTTTGCAGGCAGTAGAAAACACTGTCTGGTGCAGAAGGGATGCCTGTTTCCAAGTGCGTGCAAACGTGTTTTGATGTGCTGCCTTCCTACTCCTTGGCTTGTGTTATGGGAACAACATCAATATAGTGGGAAATCCTTTTAAAACATCTAATATTTCATTGTTACTTTGAAGACTGCTGCCCTGGCCTGTGGGACAGAACTGTGCTGCCATCTCAGAGGAATGTGACCCTGCCTTTCTCCACACGTAGCCATCCTGGCTGAGGGCCTGTTCTGATCAAGCAGACGGTGTCTTTCCATTCAACCACCTTTCACTCAACCACCGAGGAGAACTTTGTTCTGCCTTGCTGTCCAGCTGTTATTTTACAGCCCTGTGTTCCCAGATTAAAGAACTGGTTATATTTTCAACTCCCAAAATGTCTTTCCCATTAGTGCTTTCCCACTTGATCTGCGTGGGTGGCCTGCAGCTCCTTGGCCCCAAATAATGCTTAACCTTAGTCAGTCTTCCAGAGCTGGTTGATCCTGTCACCTGCTCAGGCCAGCACTGGGGCATTGTTTTGCACCCAATTCATCATCTCTATTGTCAACTGCACATTTGAGGGTTGGTATTTTGTCCCCACTCCCAAAAGCCCAAAGGAGTTGTCTCTTCCCCCCTCCTTGCTCTCTCCCCTCCTTCATTTGAAGCCATTTGTCCTGGGATTTCCATCTCTGTCCTGTGAACCTTTTCATTTTTGGTCAGTGTTGACGGCTTTAACTTCATTTTCAGAGCCCACACTTGTGCTGAAAGCACCTGGGACTTCCCCTTGACAGAATGTCTTAATTGAAATGCTGGGATTTGTAGATAACCCATACTTGGGACAAGTCTTCCAGCCCATAGGAGGCTTCTGGAATTACAGAGTAGGTCCATTAAAAAAAAAAAAAAAAAAAGGCAAAACAAAAAAAACCCCCAAAAACAAAAACAAAAACAAACCCCACATGGGGTTTTACTCACATGGGGTAAAAGGGAATCAAAACCTATATAAATGTATATTTATCTGTGATGAGAAATTCTATTTTTTATTATTTTAAGGAAAAACTAATTTCATTAAGCACTAGAGTCATGTTTTCTGGGCACTTCACTCCGACAGTCCCAAAAATCCTCCTCATTCAGCCCAACCCCCTTTATCCTCATAGGTAGTTCCTGCTTTTAGCCTGTCAGTGCATGGACCAAGAGACAAATAAAGTGGTCTGCAAATAAGGTTGTGATCCTGACCAAAAATGAGTCTATATCCTCATTTTGTCCTTCTTTTTAAGTCTTTAATGGAATTCACCACTGCCTAAGACAGGGGTGTTCAGCCTGAAGCATACAAGCTGTTTCCAGCTGGCCAAAAAATTCATCTCACAGCCTTTGGCCACCTTTCCTTAGAGTCCCCCACATTTGAGTGACAGACTAATAAAATCATCTGGAGAACTAATGAGGACAGAACAAGAAAGTAGCTGGGAGAGAAGAGAGATGTGAAAGCAAGCGTTAGTGCTGTCCTGACAGCAATTTACCAGCTGCAGTGACAGATATTGGTCCTTTTCTTTTAACACCTCTGGATCTCCACAGTGAAGGATCTCACCTACCCTGACTTTGAGGATGATATTAAAAAGCATTTAAGTCTGTGTGTTTGCTCTAAATCTCCCATAAATTTTTGGAGCTGTCTAGCAAGGACTTGGAAAAGCATGGGACTTTGTTGTAGCAAGTTGCTTAAGTCTTGCATGGAGTATATGGGTGGTAGGAGGGATAAATCCAGAGAAATACTTTCTTTGTCATGCCACTAAAATATTCACCTGCAGTTGTAGCAGCCTTCAAGCAGGAACTGGAATAAGAGGTACAAGGCAGGGAGAAAGTAATCTCTAATCATTACTTAAAAGATTTTCCTCAGCACCTTTTAGAAAGTGCTGCTGTCACTCCTCATTTGAAGGGAGTTGTCCAATTTGCCTGCAGACATTGAGGTGAACACCTCAATCACTGAGGTGGCCTCAATAACTTCATCCTAGGTCTTAAGCTGTTTTCACAGTTATCCACAGAGTGACTTTCCTTCCTGGCATTCCCAGTTATCTCTGGATGTGACTGACTTCCCTTTGCCCAGCACCCCGTGCAGGCAATTCCATTCACATCCAAGTCCATTTGAATGACTTTTTCAAAGAAGAATTTGTGAAGTGCTGCCAAACACTTTACTGCTAATTTTGTGCTTTGATTTCTAAAAACAATGAATGATCAGTTTTATTTGGTGTGTTCTTTTCATAGCACCATAAATCCATGGTGTTTTATTGACCGTGGTTCAATTATCAAGCACATAACTCAGGACCCACTAGAAATTTTTTGAAGCTTTTTTCAAACTTCAATGGTCTTTGGATCGAGTCTTAAGTGCTTACAGATTATCTTTTGTACTTCTTTTACCCTTGGATTTTTAAGCAAAATTTATAGTATGAGAACTAAGAGCCTTGATCATATTATTGTTATTTGGGGTTATTTTAGTGAACAACTCTTAAGTTCCAGGAATAAAATCACTAATGAACCTTGTTATTACACTGATCTCTAAAAACATTTGAGCATATATTGAGCTTTAAGCATGGGGTTAATCTTATCAACTTCTTGACAGCTCTTTTTCCTTTAAAACTGGGCATGAACTTAAGGGTTATTTTGGATCAAGACTTATGCAAGCAGTTAGAGTGAATTAAATCCACTTTAATGTGGACCAAGCCACAGAACTGGCTGTCAGTAAATCCTGATTGTGGTTATGGGGGGTTCTTTTGTTTGGCTGGGGTTTTTTTGGGGTTGTTTTTATTTTTTTTGAGAATGGATGTATGAACCACTCCTACAGATAATATCAGCAGAGACCCACTAAATGCTTTAAGCACAAAAATCTCCCTGACAGCAGAATTTCAGCTCAAGCTATTATACTTTATTTTGTTGGGAAACAAATGCATTCTGCATGGCAGAGGGGGATGAACCCTGTGGGGGATAAAACCCCAATTACTGCTATTATCAAAGGTCAGCTGATTTTTTTCCCTAAGTTTGCAAACTTTTGGATTTTGTTTTTCCTCATTTTCTGCTTTTCTCTCCTAAAATTGTTCTTTTTTTTTTAAGCTCCAGTTCTGGCTTTGCAATGAATTTCTTGATATCAGCTTTTGTGTTGTTTTCTGTATTCACACCCCCTGAGCTGTAGCTCTTCTCTCGTGGAGCCTGTACTGTTCCCACTGAGCATTGCTTGGGGCAATGGAATATTTAGTAAACACTTCATGGGAGAATGGATGACTTCAGGGCTGACAGAAGTGGACACTTCAGATTATGTTTAGGTACTGTAAAATCTCTGTATTTATGAAGATTTTATGGAAAAGCAGATGAAGAGATAAATCTCAAGGAAATTTTCCTATCCGCGAAGTCAAGCTGTATTGGCAAACTGAGCCATTATTGAAGGCTGGTAAAAGCTTCAAAATTCAGGACGTGATGCTTAACCAGGATCAGTCATTTCAGTTTATTTCAGGTTGTAGTTCTGGAACATTTCTAATGTAGTAAAAGTTGGTTAGCATAATCATGCTAATTATGCTCAATAATACCTACTGAAAAATGGCTGGGAAAGCCAAAAACACGAAGCTTCTGGTGAACTAAAAAGAAACTTGCTTGGGCACCATTGTTTGGCAGGACTGGGATCTTTGCCTTTGCTCCAAATAAACTGCTGTTGCCTAAAACAGTTTTGTTTCTGAGCAAGAGCATCTTCACTGAGCGTGCAGTGTGCACGTGCTACCTCCATCTCCCACTTTTCTTGTGCCAGCAGTAGTTATGGATTTCAGAATTTAATTCTGAATGCCAGCACCTGCGCATCTAACTTTGATTTCTTGTCATTTCTTCAAACGAAACCAAGCCACTGAAGTTCCCTCTGAAGCAAGAATCAGGGTTGATTTTGAATTCTCTGCATTGTGGTTCTCAGGGAAGATTGCTTAGCTGGTGGCTTGGAAAAACCCCTGGGGTTTGCCTGGTGAGCTGCATTGAATCAGTCTGAGAGCTGTCAACAATACCCCTCCAAGCAGGGCAGATGTAATTTAAAGCATGGAAGTGTAGGTCCCTATAATCTGTCACATGAAATAATTCCATCAACATCCATCACGGAGCTTCCCAGGCAGCAGCTTCATAGCACACAGAAACTGAGAGTCTGAGCTTGTACAGAGCCCACCACCTGCTTTCAAATGTCACAGATGGAATTCCAAGCTTTATTGTATCAGTGAAAACTGGGACTAATCCCACTGAAGTCAGACATTAAACCTGCATGAGATCAGAATAAAGCTAAGTATTTATTATTTGTATGTGTGACTTAGATGCTTTCCACTATTCACATCATTTTTTTTCCTGTACGTTCTGGATTCAAATAAACTGTTCAACAGCAAATACTGCTAAAAAATCCCACCAGATTTTGCCTTTCATTTTGTGTGGGCCAGGTTCAGACCACTGCAGCACTGCCTTGATATTTCTTAAAGGCAGTTCATGAAATGGCATTACAGACCCTTCTCTTTGAAATCCCATGGAGGGAGATGAAGGGCATGCCCTGGATCAGCCTCTGCAACGATGGAGTTGTCCTTGTGCTGCCTTTGCCTGACTGTTGTGGGTAAAGAAGTGTGTTCTGCAATTATTCTGTCACTGCTCTTCCTTTTTGTGCCACTGACACCCTTGAATCTCCCTGGGGATTCAGGAAAAGAGGGGAAGGAGCCACAGGGATTTCTGAGCGCCTCTCCTCAGTCCAGTCTCGGGTACTGAGGTGTTTTCAGTGTCACTCACATGAGAATTTTCCCTGCATCAGAGTCTCTGTCAGGAAACTTCACCACATAATTTTGTAATTTTGTAGGGAAGGGAAAATAGCTCACTGAAAAACTCTACTCAATGAGAATTTTCCTCATTCTGCCTAAGTTGTATTCTCCAGCGCCCTCATATCCCTCTGAGAAAACTACAGGCAACAGGCCCTTTCTCAGAAACCTATCTCTTCCATTTCTGCAGAAAAAAAAAAATTAAAAAAAGCCATGGGAGTTTGAGACAAAACTGTTCCCATGAGAACTCCCTCTTGCATAATTGCTGTTATCTGATTATGGTGGGAGAAGGGATTTTTTTCACCTTTACCCCCGCCTAGGACAAGTACCATGTCCCGACGCCAAGTCTCAGGAATCCAAGATTATTGACCTAGGGAATAAGTGCCTCTGAGTCAGATCCTGAGATCAGCAGGATCCTGAGGGCTGCATTTTATGTGTTTGAGGGGCCTAGTTTTCAAGGAGGTCATGTAATAATTATTGCCCCATCCATCTCCCCCTTCTCTTCCCACCAACTCTCCAGCTGATCAGATTCTTCCTCCTTAAGTCTTCAAACATGTGATAACATGGCACAGAAGCTGTGAATGTGGCAGCTGAGCTCTCACTCTCTGCAGAAAAAAAAATCCTTCCTGGTAGTTTTATCCCTAGGACATAAACTCAGGGATCATGCTCTGACCTGAGATTTGGCTCATCTATTGGGGCTATTCTGAATGTTCTGTCAGCAGTGTGGAAATGAGCAAATTTCTGTTTTCTGAACTTAATGGGAATCACATTGAGTAGATTTTTGCAATAACAAAGATTACAAAAATTATGCTCTGTGTGAGCAGTAGGCTGTGTCACATACAAATCTGACTTGAGATATTTGTAATAACTTGAAAAAAGTTGTAATTCAATATTTTAGAACATATTTAATCTCTGAGCCTGAGAAACCAATTCTGTCATTTTCACATATTTGTTCTCACTCTCTGCTGTACAAGTGTGGGACTTGCAACTCTTACATTGCTCAGCAGCTCTAGAGCCATGTTTCTGCTTCATTATCCACAGAGATTGCACACCACAAACCTCTACAAGCAGTAAGTTGAGGTGGTTATTTTACAAAATGTGATGTGTAAAACAAAACCAAGATTTGTATTAAAATTCCTCTCTGAGATGCCGAGAACATAAATAAGAATCAACAGAGGTTATTTGCAGTGCTAGACACAGTATTTTGCTGCATATTTCCATTTACAGGGTTCTTTTCTTTTGTAAATTGCTGCTAAATATATGTGTACTGGTCATACCAGACAGTTCAAATCTTATTTTAAAACCTAAATCCCTGGAACTAGACAAAGTAATGAGCAATTTTTATGAACTCACATTGAAAACTTGGCTTATTTGGTGTGGTGGATAATGCTTCCAATGTGGGCTCCCCCTCATACAGTCAATGTGGATTGAGGACCTTCTGAGCCAAATTTTGCCCTCACTTAACAGCTTCATAGTCCTGAGTGCAGAAAACAGGGGCTGCACAGGGAAACTGAGAGCAAGGCTTCGTCATTTGTGCTCAGAAAGCATGCTTAATTCCTCATCGACACAGGGGGATTAATCCCAATTAATAGAGGTTCATTTTGCTTTTGAATTACTGCTGCAGATGGTCAAATGGTATTTATTTAAACCTTATCATAGCACCCTTATCAACAGGCTTTCATCTGATGCTACAGTTGAACAGTTGAATTCTCCCTCGCTTTCTGAAACCTCTGCAAGGTGTTTGCCACCCAACAGCTCCGACTCCCTGCATTTTTCAGCACTTCCTTTGCTTTCCTCACACCCTCCATGGGAATATTTTTGCTTAGAGGAAAGGACCATGCAACCTGCCTCCTTAGCAGCCTCCCCTGGATGAATTACCTGGTCTGTCAATAACTCTGTTTGCTCCCTGTGACACAGGTGAAAAGTGACAAGGTGCTATGTTTTGGAGAGGTCCAACGCTGCCACCACAGCAGCCTTTTAGAAGATATTTACAGCCTTTACAGAAGATATACCCAGATTCACACAAGGCATGTTTATGTGAATTGAGAAATTGTCCTCTTGACAAAGGTCATCCCTGGAAGTGCTCAAGGACAGGTTGGATGTGGCTCTGAGGAACCTGGGATCGTGGAAGGTGTCCCTGCCCATGGCAGGGGTGTTGGAATGAGATCATCTTTAAGGTCATTCCCAAAACCAACCATTACAGGATATCCTGGGCATCTGAACCCTTGGACATGCAGAAAGCAACCCTTGATCCCCCGCCCTTGATCGTGCAACTCAAGACTGGAATCAGAGCAGGAGATGTGTGAAGGTGGATGCAAAGATGGCACAGGGCTGCCTCACTCACTCTTTGCTCCTTGGTTGTTGTGTACCCAGCCACTTCCCAATCAGCCTGGTCATGATCTCACCTATTGTGTGGGTAAGAGCTCCAAAATAGGACCCTGTGATCAAAATGTCCGGAAACATGAGGTTGTGACATCAAAAGGCCAGCTCCATGATGAAAGTATGGCTTTCAGGTGCTGCTGGCTTCAAAGCTCAGCCTGAAAACAAAGGAGAAATCTATATTTGGGGACATTCATGCAAAGCATTACCGCTCGTTGTTCATCAGAGGTGCCAAAGCAGATAGAGATTACCAAAAAACAAACAAACAAAAAAAACCCCAAGCTCAAAGGGATGAGAATAAAAAGGAAAGGAAAGAAAATTATCCAGCTCATGAATGTAATGAGCTTCAGGAACAAAAATACTCTTTTCTTTTTTTGTTCTTTTTTTTTTTTTTCCCCACAGAGATTAGCTAAATCATTAAACTAGGGATGTCATTGCTGAACTCTGCAATCACCTGCCCAGACCTGCAGGGACCCACAGTGGTAGCGAGTGGCCGACTTTCCCGGGAAAGTTTTTTGCTATCCTCATATTGCTTGGTTTTTTTACACCACATCTGTGCTTGCTTTGTCATTCTGCCATCTGCTGTAACAAAATACAGACAAAGCATTTCAGAGAACAACCCCTCCACACTTTAAAATGCTCCAAGCCAGAGCACAGCCTTTTACTTCTCACAAGCTGCAGCACTTATTATCCTATCCTACTCTTCCTCCTCCTCTTCCTCCACATCCATGATGAATTACACACGCTTAGCAAGCATGGAGAGCACGGAATCCCATTGCTTTTGCCACAATATTTCTATTAAATGAAACGAATGTTCCTGCGCAAACGCATTCGCCGAGAGGTCAGAGATGGCAGGTCGTTATCTTGAAATTTTTAATTTTGAAACTCCCAATCAGGCTCGTTTCCTGTTTGGTATTGTCTGCAGATACACAATGTAAAAGCCTCGGGTTGCTAAAGAATCGAAATAACAGAGTATGAGCAGAGTGGTTTTGAGCACACACTGTAAAGTCCAGTCAAAGTTTCTTCCTGGTGCAGCCGCACAAATCTCCTGGTAGCAGTAAACTCTCTGCACAGACTTCATTCCTGAACACATGTTCAAAGGTGATAAAATAAATGCAGATGGTTTTCCAAAACCTCAGTGGAGCATTTTTTGCTGTTACTAAATGGACTGGAAAAAAACTAGGGGGAAAAAGCGGAGAAAATACAGTTTGACACAGACAGGCAATTTCAGAATAGCATTTGGTCATTTGGGAGAAAATCTAAATAAAATGTGTGTTTATAATGATCTATTGGCAAAACAGTATTGACAGAGCATCTGAGCTGCCTAATGGAAGTGATTTTTAGAATGCTTAAATTAAACTGGCGTTGAGAGCTGAATATTTTGTTTAATTACTTAACACAAACAAAAACAGAGTTGGGTAGGAATTTTGAATTCATTGTGCCACGGCCAAAGCCGACAATAAAACCATCCCTTGGCTACAGCGAAAAGAGAATTAGACCTTAACAAATTTATTACAGGCTTTGTTTACAAACTCGTTACAAAATTATACAGCATCTTATGCGTACACAGGATTTACAGGAACGTGTTACTGATGTGTGGGATTGCTTTGCTCTCTGGTCGAGATCTGCAGGTTTTTCTTCACTTGGGGCCTGATCTAGCTTCCACTGGAGAAGGTGAGATTTTTTTTTTTTTTCCCTCTGACTTTAGTGGAAGCTGGATCAGATCCAGGGGGTAACACTTCCGCTCATTGTTTTCCTGGGGTGGGAAAGAGGCAGCCGGTCTAATAACCGTGCACACCGTGCTCCGTTCTCATCTCATGTGTTTCAGATGACAGGCATAGTTACTCCGAGACATTTTTGCTGGCTGCTTGTAAAATACTTGTTAGAGTCACGAGTCAAAGACCAGTTCCTGTGACTGGATTTACAGTGGAAAACGACAAATGGCTTTCTATGAACCTTTAAAGAATGAATCTCCCTTGATTTTAAAGTGAGTAGAAATAAATAAAGGGCATTAGGATCAACTCTGATGTTGTTTACATTGTTATAAGGCTACATTTTCTTCCCTGTCTTCAACAGATCTTCTCTGGGTTTACAGTGATGTAAACAAAAGTGGCATCCACACTGCAGGAACAAGGTAGTTTCTGATTAATGGGATTCCACCAAGCTAAATTGGTCTTCTTACCTCCTCTTCTCACATGGATGTAGACCTATGTGGCACAGTGAAACAAAGAGATCTCTAAAGTTAATGATCCATAACTATATCAACTCTCAGTTACTCCCAGCACCTGCAAACGATCTTTATTTGGGAATTCAGACTGTAAAATCAAGCATTTAATTTACAAAAATCTGGTGGAGCTGAACTCTGAAAAATATGGTTATTTTCCCAAGCCGAAAAGGTTAGTTAAAACTTAAAATTTCTTACTAGGAAAAGTAGCCAAAGCTCTGTGGGGTTGTTTTTTTTCTTCTTTTCAAAATCTTTTGCCAAAAAATGAGAAATATTCTAATCGGATCTATCAGATACCGAATTTGTTGTTATATTACATCCTCTCATTTTAATGACTGCCGTGGTATTGAACCTCTGAAGTTGTTACTGCTTGAAGCAAAGTTAGGATTTAGTGCTGCAAGGTGATGATATTTCCTGTGAGGTAAATACTCTGGCCTCATGCTGAAAATCGAGATGGTTCTGAAAAGCTTTGCTTCTGGCTTCCCCTGAAGAAAATACCCACGTGCTCCAACCTGGCTTTCCAAGGCAGGACTGCTCCAGTGCTTGGCCTCAAGGCAACCTGTCCAGCTCCCTGGTGGTTTTATGGTGTGCAGCAGTCTCTGTAAGGGATTAGGGGAGACCGCACAGGTTGCTGCCTTTCATGGCCTGTTGCATGTTTGGAGCTGGTTTTCCAGGAGTGAAAGTTGTACAAGCAAAGGCATCCTGCAACTTCATGTTTGAGGGCTCTGATTTAGTTTCCATTTGTGATGTTGAACACGCCTACAGCAGCAAAAGCTGTAGCTGTGAAACCCTCAGAAAGAAAAACAGGGTAAAACTTTATGAATAGCTGGTATTTCCCAGCCCTGGCTGTGGGTTGGATCTATCTGGACACAGATTACGTGCAGCCCAATCTGAATTTTGTTCCTAGCTACAAACTCTCATTTGCTTCCTGGGAGTGGGATCCCATCCAGGGCATTGCACAGCTAATGTGTAATGGGACATCTCTTCGAGTAATGTCATAATTCCCGTCCCCAGCGGAGCTACATGACAATCCGAAGAAGAGTCTGAGGTAAATACACGCCAGCACATTTGTCTGCCCTAAGCAACAACTCATATGTTTAACTGGGGAACTTCAGTATAACTACAGACTTCATGGATTTTGGCCACCATCCATTTCATGTTCTTGTGAAAGGTACCAGGTTTCTCGAGCAGTTCAACACATTTTTCCCCCTCTGAAATATGGAGAATGGATTGCTGAGGAGAAGGAAATCTTCGTACGGGCGTGTGGCTTTGATATCCATGCCAGGATATCATATCTTTCTTTACTACAATTTTATGCAAGCCAGGGACTCTTTTAAGGTTAAGACACCACCAGTTTTGTTGCTAATTTAAAAACTCAGACAGAGAGGAATGATCCAGCAAGTAGAAGATAATTGATTTGTGTGAGGAGGAACAGGCTGATCAAAACAAACCATCTTTTATGTATTATATTAATGATCCATTTAGATCAGTTCTTGGCTTCAGCAAGTTTCGGCAACAAATATTTCAGATTTTTTTCATGTTTTTTCAATGATGCACTGGCAGCATTAGAAACAGTTGCAAAACAAATGTGCTTCCAAAACACAAATGGATGTTCCGGGATTACTAGCAGCCATTCTGAAATGCTAACAGAGGGAAAATGGTCATTTCACTGGCAAAACTGGCACAATACATAGAAACTTTATTTTAGGGCTACCTGAAGCCTGAAAATTTGACATCATCTGCAGGCTAAAACATGTATTTTGGTCCTTTTTTTTTGGTGGTGAGGAGTCAACGCTGCAGATCCAATTAAATACGAAAGTATAGATCAGGGAATATAAATATGTACACAACTCTTGGCATTGAGCTGATTTTTAACAAGTTTACTAAATGACAGTCACTGGCTTGACAATACTGAATGAAAAATACTGATTTTACAGATTTTACAGGAAGGTTACGGTATGCTGCCGACAAGCAGTGTCACAAACATAGTCTAAAAAAACCCCGGAGTTTGCCACGGCAGAGGCACACACCCTTTGCTCTTGTTTATTGAGAGAGAAAGCTTATATACTGTAGATTTGCTGAAGTTTAATAAATAAGGTCAACTTATAATATATATAAAACAATATAAACATTTATATGCTACATGCATATCATATAATTTAAAGTAATAATTTATATAGCAAAGAGATGCAGGTCTTATGTTCTTCCTATTTTCCTGGACAAGGCGCACACGCAGGAGGTGTCTATCCTTATCCACCTCCAGCCCACCAGTTTGTTGTTTTCTGAAGTCAGTGCTCTGACATAAGTTTGGGATGTCTTGCATTGGGAGTTCCAGTGCTTGTCGTCAATGCCGCGGCAGCCGTTTTTCACGGGCTTGGCCTCTTTACACCTCGTCTCGTAAAAGTATTGCTTAACCGGAGAGTTGCCCGTCTTAATCTCTCCCAGAACAGTCACCTGGTGTCCCCTGATGTCGATGGCTGAGGATTTGTCCGTGACCCACAAACTTTCGCTGTCGCAAACGGAGTATTCCCCCCGGTGGCCCCGGTGCTCCGCGTACCTCTTCCGCCGGGAGGTTCTGTTCACCACCACAGAATTCCCGATGTAATCCTCCATGAGGTACAGTGGCGGCGGCTCCAGAGGCGTGTTGTCACTCAGGAGGACTCGGGGCGAGTTGTAGCGTCTCTGCTGCCTCAAGAGGTCTGTATCCACTGAGATAACTGGCTGGAAGTCTGATTTCACATTTTCCTCCCCGTCCACGTCTTGCTGAGCGTCTGTTTTCTGCACCGTGTTTTGATAGTTTTCCTTAATGTCTACCATCTGCTTAGAAAGCTTGTTTTTTAAAATGTCTGCCTGGATGAGTTTAATAATAAGAGAATTTATCGAATCTTCTGGCAAACTCCTTTGATCCATGTTGGAAGACTGGATGCCACGAAGGTAAGCGAGAAATATCACATAAAACAAGATGGACATCACCTTGTTCACCTGTAAGATCTGCAAAGAAACAGAGAGTCAACGTTAAAACAATCCAAGAGGGAGGTTTGCTAGAGGCTGTACACATGAAAATTGGGACTATTTTAATAACATCTGTGTCTTTAAAGATACATATATATTATATGTATATATATATGTATATACATCTATATTCTATAGAGATATAGAAACACAGGCTGTGTGTTACTTTGAAGATGGTATTTGTTATACTTTATAATGAATGCAACTCTCTCCTGAATTTATTTTTTTCAATATTTCATCTATATTTTAGGCCTTGCTTTTCCCCTTTCCATGCATAGTGGCATATATATCAGTTAAGCCCTGTCTCTGCAGAGGCAGGTAGTTCTTGGGATGGTGTGGCCAAGGCTTGGCAGCAGAGAGATGCCAAGTTACTTCCATGGAGTTTATTTCACAGAGAAGTTTAGTTTCAAAATTGCAGGATCATGCAGAGTAGAAAACTGTCTCACTGTGTAAGATGAAAAAGTTCTGACTTTGCTAACTGTTTTCAGGTTTTGTCTGCTGAGATCTCTCACTCATCAAATTCATATCTATTGAGTGTCTTCTGTTTTATGTTACCATAATAAGGAAATAAATCCTGTGTTTCAATAGTACTTTCATTTTCTTTCTCTCCCTGGTAAGGGAAAGGGTTCTTGAAGGAAAATGATGCAGTCAGGCCAGAGAGTGGTGATCAGGCCTCTATAATACAAGTGGGGAATTCAGATGGACCCACAGACCATTTTGTAGGGGTTGTTTTCAGGACTGGGGACTGGTTTTTGGTGGTTTTTAAAGAAGTTTCTTCATTCCATTTATATAAGGTGAAACAAAACTGACAACAATTAGAAATATTCACGGACAGATTGAGGACATCCCTCTCCCCACCATCTCCTAAAATGCAAAAATCTTGTTCAAAGATCCAGTACTTGAAAACCATTCCTAAAAGTGTGCTGCTTCTTTGTACTTTGCCATGCACTGCTCTATATGGCTTCCTGTGGTCTCCTTCGAATTCTACCTTCTGTCCATATTCTATAATCTCATTTGTCACTTATTTTTAAGCCTTTTTGTCAGCTTGTTTGTGTAGCTGAGAGCCATGAGCAAATGTCCAGGGAGGTGGCTTTTCTCCTTGTGTATTTGGACACCTGTATATTTGGTATTTGCATTTATATTTAAATTAAATCAATTTTCAACATAAAATCCTAAGTCATGGATGTGAACCATTCACTTTCAGAGCACACCTGTTTATAAATTTGCTGCACAGGTAGTGGATTGAAGGAGAAAACACAAAACTCATCTTAGAGCACCCTGACTGTGGTACTGCTTCAAATGACTCAGGAAAGCTTGAATTTGATTTTACTGCTCTGCAAACACACCCACCACATGTCAGAGACCTCTGACACTCTGGGATGAAGTCACAGAGTCACAGACTGTGGGACAGATGGAGTTGGAAGGATTCTCAGGACATCATCCAGGCCAATTTCACTGCTCATAGGAGTATCAGCCAGGACAGATTGTAGAGACCTGTGCCTACTCAAGTTTGGAGTATCTCCATGGATGGAGACTCCACAACCCTCTAGACAATCCATTCCAGTGTTTCACCATCCTTAAACTTAAAAAAAATACATTTCATGTGTCAACAGTGCTTCCTATATCTCAGTTTTTTCCCATTGCCTCTTGTCCTTTCATGGACACGCCTGAGTAGAGCCTGGCTCCATTTTTATTAATCCCTCCTGTGAGGTGTTTCTGCACTTCAGTAAAATCCCCCTGGGACTTTTCTCCTGCAGCTTGAACAGCCCCAGCTCTCTCACCTCCTCATACAGTTGTCCTAATACTTAATAACTTTCATGGATTTTCTCCTGTACTAAGGAGCCCAGAACTGGACATAGTACACCAGATGTGCCTCACCAGTGCTGAGATGAAGAGAAAGAATCCCTCTCTCCTGAACAGAAAATTTTCCACTTTAAAAAAAAAAAAAAATCACCATTTTCTGTTGAAGAGGGTGAACCATTTTCTGTTTCAGCAGGCAAAGGAAAAAAAGAAGAAAAAATCTTTTACTGTACAACCTTCTATCCACTCTAAACAAAAGTCCTTTTTGCAAGATTGAGTCCCCACTTCACAGTTTGGAACTGCAGCAAAATTGGAGCAACCCTCTGTGGATGTGTGAGCTGTCCTTTTATGGACAAGAAATGTGTTTTCTCCATTCTTAGTTTGTCACAGTATGAGTTCACCTAAATCTAGACTGTTGCTTGCAGCAATGTTTAGCTTTTGGGGGTGGGGGGGAAATCGAAGATGTTCAGTTACCGTACAATTACTGTCATACCTGAATAAATACTAACTTAATGTAGATGGATCTCAGAGCCCAGACCTTTCTGGATAAAAAATTGCCGTGCAATTTCGCCTTCCCTCAGCATAGGATTTGCTTTTAAAACAGTAAAAAATATTATTAAACAGATGTCATTGAGCGGATTTCTCGCAGCGTCCGGAATCCACACGCAGGGGAGACACACGAGCCCACGGGATGGTGAGCAAAGCTCTGACAAGGCTCAGCCCAAAAGCCAGAAGTATTATTCATGCCAACATGCAGCTGCATGCAGTCACTGCTCTGCTCAGTCTCAAAACTTAAGTGGCACTAGCAAAATACACAAGCTGGAGTAGGTGATGAGGTGGGAAAAGTAAGGCTGGAGTTCCTGCAGGCTCTCTTTTATGTCACACTGCACACAGAAAGGAAGGGCTGGGGACCTGAGAGTTGGAGAAGCTAAAATGAGCTATTTTTCTTCTCTGTGGAAGATCTCCATTGATGGGAAAAATGTTGAAAAGTATCTTTCTGAACTTCATGTGAAATGTCTTATGGATTTGGTGGGAAAGATATTAACTTTGAAATTCAACCTGTAGTTTGACTTAAGCTTTGCAAATTACTTGCTGCAAAAGTAAAAAAGGTTTCAGAACAAATCTTCATATTTTTATGGGTGCAGAACTTTGACAGAAAACACAAAGATTGGTGAGATAACAGTTTTCAGGGAGTTCCTCCAACCTAGGAGGTTCATAAGTACTGTTCAGAAGTTCCAGTCCATGACTAAAAATTGCCAGGTATCCATAAAATCCAGCACCTCAGAGTATGTCTAAATCACTATTCTAGATAGGAGAAATGGGTGTTATTAGAAAACTGCAGCTAGTTTATGGCCTTGGCTGTAATCTGGTTATAAAACACATTAAAAGTGTGTTTGTTTGCAGGTCTGGGGAGTATTGCATTTGATGAATGGCTCTTTGCCCAAAATGGAGCATTGTGCCTGTCTGAACTGCAGGTAATTTGAAATTCATTTGGCATGTGTGTTGTTAAATCCATAAAAAGGAGAGGAAAATGTAAATAATTAAAATGTTTATCTTTTCATATTTTCAAAGCAAATAATTCTGGTGTTTCTGGCCATGCCTCAAGAAGTTCCACAATGCAATTCACAAAGCAGAACAAGTTCTTACTCAGTGCAGACCAGTGAGGAAATTATCTGTAGAGGGAACTTAGACTGGAGGCAAGACTTCAGCATACGTGTCCTGTCTGAGAGAATATTGATTCAAATTCCAGGTTCCTGGGGGGCACAGGATTCTGTGGACCTCAGCAGAAGCTACTTCAGCACAAGCAGCTTTTTCTTTGGCATTTTGGAGAATGGTATAAAAATCTCCCAAGAATTCAATCCTTCACATGATTTCTTCTCTTCTTTCATTGTTCTTTTATTTTTCTTTTTTTTTTCTTCAGATTATTCATTTCAGGTGGAAATATTTTCCCAAAGTTTAATTTTTCTTAATTAGCTGATGTTGATGAGATATTTTTGTTTTTCTTCATGGTTCTTAGAATTTTCCACACATAAATTCCTGACAAAAGTTCATTTTGGCTATGTTTGTGGCCGGTTTGCACTAAGCAAGTTTGACTTGGAGATTGCTGACATTTGTGGCTCAGAGGAGAAAAGCAAACAGCACAGAAAAGAAAAGCTCATGCATTGCAAAGCTCGTTGATCTCCCAGCTGTGGCTTATCTTTACTCTGTTTTAATGGTCTGTACTCCTGCCTATCACTGCAGTTCTAGCAGGGTATTAAGGCTGTCTGATCTAGGTGGCTCAGGGAAGGTCTAAATTTAGGAGACGTAAATAAGCTTATCTCTTCCTTCCATCGATAAATTCAATCCCTAATAAACTCTGGAAAACCACTTTCTGGTCTTTTCAGACTCACTACTTTATGTAGCAGTGAAAAATTTAGTTTAATTTTGTTTGTGGTGATCTGTGTGTGTGTGTATAGCTTTATTCTAGTCAGTTTCTGAACATTCCACACAGGAAAAGAATGAAACATCATTTAAAATGCTCTGCAGAAAACATGAAATCCTAGCACTGTGAGAGACTGCCCAAGTATTTACTTGCAAGTAATTGCTAAGAGGAACTGGAATAGAAGGAAAAGTGACTGGTGAGTTTTACATTCAGCATTGTAATACCCCACATGATTTATGTAAGCCAGCTTGAAGTGTTTGGCACTTTCTAAAAAAAATTCAGGAGCAGCTTCTGTTCTTCAGACCGAGCAACTAATGATCCTTTGTGGTGGCTGACAGCCTTTCCAGGCTTTTACCAAAGAGGAAAGTGTAATTATTGTCATTGTTTGCTGAGCACTGCTTCCACAAACTCCCAAGTCATGGATTGCCCCGTTGATTACCTCTTCCTAAGAACTATGTTGGGAAGGAATGCACCCCTCCTCCTCTGGGCTTTGGGGGATATGGGAAAGGTAAAGAACAAGAAAAGCATTCTGAACATTCAGAAAGGTGTGAATGTGAAATAACTGAGTCTGGAAGTTTGCACTGTGTTTCAGAATAGTAACCAACTGTTTGTACAATATGGATTTATGAAGGTAGAGTGCTGAATGTCCCTGCAGACACTGTGACCCTCCTGAACGCTTCCACTTCTCAGGATATGGAAATTTCAACACATACAGATTGAAGCTAAAGCTTTCACAAGAGCCAGGCCCTCTAACAAGCTGAAGAATTCAGAGACAAAATCAAGTGATGGCAGCCTGAAGTGTTAACCCTCCCATCCTGAGGGGCAGCCAAACTGGAACATGGAGTGAGGGGCGTTGAAACAAATCCATTCCTCTGGCACACTGGCAGGGGAGTGCAGCTACACATCTGAGGGGGAGCCCACCAAAGTTTCTTCATCTCTGCAGCAGCTCAGAGGTGTATTAATTAATGTACTCAAGGCCATTTATAAAAGAAAAGACACATCTGAGCACTGAGCCCCAGTAACCTCCAGTGAATGGAATATACCTAATTTTTTGTGGAAATGGAGTTCAGCCCGCAGAATCACTGATATTTCTTTTTCTTCTTCAAAGGACTGGCTGAGAAAAGCACAGCAGGACAGCTGCTGACCCAAGTATGTAAAACTCCTCTGCACTTTGAACCAACCCAGAATGCTGTGGGGGTGACCAGGACCCCACTGGTCACTGGAGAAAGTCGGTGACATCTTCCTGAGGGCCAGTTTTGTGACAACACCTCTGTTGGAAGGACCAGTCTGTGCCCTGAATTGTCAGATGAACTGTTGTAGAGTCACACAGGTGATTGCATTGGCAGGTGTGTTGCCTACATTTGATCCTTCCACAGATATATCTGTATTTTTTTGGAGATCAAGAGGAGGCTGCTGTACACATACCTGCCTGATTCCAAGAGAAAGGTCAGGAGCAGTTTCCTCTGTGCTTACCTCACTCTTTGGAACAGCTGCTGCTCCTCACACCTTGTGCACAGTTAATTCTTGTCAGGTTTTGGCCCTGCACCTCCCTTCCCTGCCACCAACACCAGGGCACTTGAGAGCTCCCTGGAGGCATTTGGCACTCCCCAGCATCCTCTCACAATCCCACTGGGGGACTGGACTCTTAATAATATTCAGTGTGGTATCAGCCACCCCAGCTCCATCCCCAGGTCTATAACCAGCTGTAGGAGGAGGCAGCCTTTTCTCAGTCACAATGAGGTCCTTTTCCATTCCAATTCCATCCCTCATTGACACTTTTGTGACATATTTACATGTTCACACCTGTCTGTCTGTGCCCCCACTGCGGTGGTACCATTTGCATTAAGCATCTGACTGATTAATCTGTGTACCAAGGAGGTCAGAACGAGGGGTTTCAAGGCCGGGAACCCAATTTCCCTGGTGTGTTGGAAGAGTTTTGTCAAGTCAAAATGTCTGTTTGTTACTTTCTATACCTGCAAAGGAAGGAACTGTACAGAATGATTGTAGTGTTTTACTGCTCTAGGTATGTACCCTGACATCCCTTGGTTTCTCCCTCAAAGAGCTGGCTGATTTTCCCCTACTGAGACAGCAAAGGCCGGGGAAATTGGGATTGTTCAGCCTGGAGAAGAAAATATTTTGGGATGACCTCATTGTGGCCTTGCAGTGCCTGAAGGGAACCCACAGGAAAGATGGAGAGGGACTCTTGACAAGGACCTGGAGTGACAGGACAAGGGGGAGTGGCTTCACACTGACAGAGAGCAGGGTTAGATTGGATATTGGGGAGAAATTGTTCCCTGTGAGGGTGATGAGGCCCTGGGACAGTTTCCCAGAGCAGCTGTGGCTGCCCCATCCCTGGAAGTGTTCCAGGCCAGGTTGGATGGGGCTCTGAGCAACCTGG
>JBBMKD010000053.1:54967704-55009318 GCA_037834095.1 Argya squamiceps
CAGAGCAGCTGTGGCTGCCCCATCCCTGGAAGTGTTCCAGGCCAGGTTGGATGGGGCTCTGAGCAACCTGGGACAGTGCAAGGTGTCCCTGCCCATGGCAGGGGGGTGGGACAAAACGACCTTTAAGTCCCTTTCCATCCTAGGCCATTCTGTGATCCTCACATCACTGATATTGGAGTAATCCATAAGTATTTCTCTTGGTTATTACTGACAAAGTAGCAGTACTGCTATTGTTTCCTTTTTAAAAGAGCACAAACTGGAATACACAGAAATCAGCTGATATTTGCAAGGTCACAGGGTTGGGGTTTTCATGTTGCACTGGCTGGATCAGGGAAGTCCACCTGTTATGCTGTTTGCAAGTTTTATCTATCAAGGAAAAGCATGAATTAACAGGGAGATAAAAACAATACCATCCTAGAGATAAAGCTGTAGCGGGGTAAATAATTTCCACAAAAGCTGAAGTATTTCTTCATAGTATTCACTGTGCAACTCTGAAAAATACCCAAAGTACAAAGAAATCTAAAGGTCACGTCCATGGCTGAATAAATAGCTTGACTTGACTGGACCTGTGCTAATTTTACAAAAAGCAGAAGATTTTCCCAGATCTTTGCACTTGCATATTTTTTTCCTCAGAAGTAATTTGTAAACAGAAGAATAGAAAACTCCAGAAGTAAAACGTGGTAGTGGATAATTTAAGCTGATAAACTGTGTGTTAGTTAATCTTTTCATTACTGTTTGTTAATAGCAGTAGGGCTAAGCAGCAAAAAAATTAAATTTGCAGCTGAATTTGGAGGGGATGCAAACAGCAGTGAGCAAAGAGAAATACAATCTCTGCTGGGGAGATGGAGAAATCAAATATTGGCAGAAAATTAAAAAATGAAAGCCGAAGTGGAAATTAAAAGCTCGTGTGCTGGAGAAATATTGATATTGAGCAGTGATATACAGAGGGGAAAAGGAACTTAGAAAGGAGCAATACCTGATCAGACCCAGGAATGATCTAAAACTTTGGGAAGGCACAGTATTTAATAAATGGAAATACTGGGGCATTTCATTGCAGAGCTGGAAGGGAATTGCTGCTTCTTGTAGCACAGCAGTAAAATTGGGAAAGCTGCTTGAAAATTGGAAGGTATTGGCCTACAAAAAGAAAATCAGGAAAGAGAAGCAAAAATGACTGAAGGGGCTGTAAAGCTGACCTTTGAGGAAATTGCCTTGAAGGTGCAAGCATTTGCCTTGAGCTGGCAGAAAGGGCATGACAGAAAACCCAGGGCAAAGATCTGGATAGTGTAAATATTGGGGAAAAGGGAACATTCGCTTTAGGGTGGGGCAAAGGGGTGCAATCAGGAAAACTGGGATTAAGCTGAGGAAAGGGAAGTTAGGCCGATCATCAAAAGCAGTTTTCAAGCTCTGCAAGATGTTTGTAACAAGCCCAAAGCCACACCAAAGAGGCCTGGGTTTCATGTTTCCTCGCAGCATGGAAACTCCATTTTAGTCTTGTCTTGAAATAGTTTGAACATCCATTAACCTTTCAAGTCAACCTGGACCTACTTTGGCTCAACCAGGGCTGATTAATTGTTTTGTATTAAAGTCAGGCAGTAGTTGCAGTTCCCTCTTTTTTTTGTTAGAGAGATGCTTTGACGGCTTAAGTTGTCCAAAATAAAAGCTGAGAGCAGTCTTCCAGATGAAACCCACTTCTTTCACCTCTCCACAATGCTGGGGACTTCAAGCCTGGCCTTGTAACAGATTGTTCTGATTATTCCATTTAAAAATGCAAGAGGTGGATTTTGTTTAACTTGATAGCAAGAAGAGAAAAGGAAGCACTTCTCAGATAATCAGAAATTTGTCCCTCTCCTGTTAGGCTATGAAAGAGCAGCCACCTGGAGACCCTGTGATACTGGATGATCTGACATGTTTTTACTTTTACATTGCCACTGAACAGCTCATTTTTTAAGGAAAAAAAATAAAAAAACTCCCATGCAGAATAAAGGGAAGTTTTAAACCACTATTTGTTAGTTTTTCTGATATTAGGAAACTCGAAGGGAAAACTGTTTTCAGCTTTGACTTTCAATATATCCTTATTTTGCAGGATTTTACATTGAAAGCTAAAGAGTTTCTGTTTCCTTTTGTTTCAGAAGCTGAAAACATCTTCTGTTGTTTTTAACATCTTCTGATTTCCTTTTTCTTTTCTGAAGTAAGGAAAGCAGTGAAATCAAGCAAACAAACAGAATAAAGCAAGGACTGCAAATTCAAAAGTGTTAGAGTCTCATAACGAAAAATCTTGTATTACTGAGCCTGATTCATGGATAGAGATGGGATTTGCACCCACAAGGAAAAAGAAATACAGGGAATATAGGGAATGCTAGTTAGAAATGAGGTGAGCTTTTGTTTGGGTAGAATTAAAATAGATCCTGAAGTTAAGCTGAGATATTTCTGTCATTAAAATTTTTTTTAAAACGGCATTTATTTGTTTTTCTGAGAGCGCTGCTGTGACCCTTGAACACAGATGTTTGCACTGAGGATATAAAATCTCTGAATCACAAAATCATTAAGGCAGGAAAACACCTTTAAGAGCATCGAGTCCAACTTGTGACTGACAACCACCGTGTCACCCAGCTCAGAACACTGAATGCCACCTTCAGTCATTCCTTGGACACCTCCAGGGATGGGGATTCACCACCTCCCTGGGCAGCCCTTTCCAGTGTTGAGATGGTTTAGAAGGAACAAAAATTGCTGCTCTGGAGTTTGTCCCAAGCTCTGAGCCTTGCCAGGGAAGAGCTGCTTCATTTCACCCCAAACTGCACCTGTGTTTGCTTTTCCAAAGCCCGTGACCCTGGGTTTCCCTGAATCCATGCAGAAATACATCCATGGCCACTCCGTGAATCAAAGGCTGCTCTCTGAATTGCCTCTCCCTGTTCCTCAAAGGTTCACAACCCCCCTGATAAAAAAAGGTTTGTAAGGCTTGCAGGTGCAACGTATCCGATGCAGCGTTCTTAAGAAAAGGACTCCAGGCCTGATCCAAATATTTTAAAACCACCATAGGAACTCAGTGCAATCAGCATTAGTTAGACAAAGCTTTTGTATATTAAGGGAGGCAGGGTATGACAATGTGACTAAATACAGCTGATGTTTGAACCTTGTTTTAACATACACACAGCATGCAACTGAATTGTTTCCATCAGAACCCTAGTGAGAAATCAGCTTTTCTGTGAGTAATAATATCTTTTCCATGCCCTTTGCACAGGTGTAGTAGCTCACTCACAACCAGCTTAAAATGATGTTATTAAATTCATTCTCAGAGAAAAAGCAGTCTTGTATTTCTGGTAAAACAGAAGTGTTTTGGTGGAGGGAAAAGTTACAAGTTTGCCTCTTTGCAAAAGATGGCAGACTTTAAAAATTTTTGTACAGAAAGAGCTTGTCTGTTCTGATCAGTTAAATAAGCTGGTAAATAGGAGACCTCTATGTCTACCTCTAAATAAATCACCTCTATCAACATCTCTCAGCTCTCCTAGAGCTGCTCTGAGGTGCAAAAGTGAGACCCTTGAGCCTTTCTTATGGAGCAGAGCTCACAAATACAATGTATGCCTATGACAGGCTTGTGTTTTTTCTGAATCTTTCAAAAAGCCATTGCCCATTCAGAGAAAAAAAAAAAAAAGTCATCCTGATAATTTGCATTAGTTTATAGCAAATTGTTTAGATGCAGGCCTGTCCTGAGGGTAAGGACTGTTCTGGCAAATCCAGCTCCTCTGCATTTTTCTCCTGGTAGAAATCTGCCTGAAGAGGAGCTTTGCTTGGGAGTCCCCCAGTTCATCGAGGTGCACGTGGATAAAATTTCATGTACTCAGTTCTCCTCAAGATGTGGAAGTGTTCCAGTTTTAACCTTTAGTTCACACTTTGCCATGAGTTTGACTATATTTGGGGATTAATGCTAAAGGATGGCAAGAGTATTCTGGTCCCAGTCTAGTAGAATATCTGATTTTTAACTTTGTGAGTTGTCCCACTGCAGTGCAGACTGCTCACACATTCAACTCATGATCTGCTAATTTTCATCCAAAATGTCCAATAATTTGCAAATTAGGATCTCTAGAAACCTTTCCAAAGTCAAGGCATGATTTCTGTGCTTTCCCACTGTACTAATGCAGGCTCTGCACTTCTGCCACGTCCAAAACTCCTCTGAAAATGGCCTTGGTTTTTGGAAACCATGGTGGTTTTCCTTATCTTTCAATCCAGATGCCATTTTGCTGTTGATACACAATACATTCCCTGCTCCCCCTTGCCAAAAATCCTTGAAAGGGGAGTTTTAGAGCTGGGAGTATTTTAACGCATGCTGTTTCTCACCAAGCATATGATCTCCAGATATTTGACAGAAAAGCCAAGTCTTAAACTTGGGCATGTGAAGGAGGCAAATGAGATTTGCCACAGCTGGCCTTACCTCTCCTTATACAGTCAGCAACTTGTATGGCTTTTTAGAAAATCCCTTCTTACTGAAGAAACTCTGGTAATGAAAAGAATTATAGAAGGGCAGAATTGAATTAATTCTCAGGGTATGAGAACCAGGAATGGAAAGAGTAATTTTTTAGCAGACTTTTGTTCACCTCTTTTCAGATGCACACTTTGTACATTTCACAAAAAGGATCCTACTCGCATCTAACCACCCCAAAATTTACAGAATCACAAAGTCATAGAATGGTTTGGGTTGGAAGGGGCCTCAAGGGTCATCTAGTTCCAACTCTTCGGCTAACAGAGGGTAAGAGAGGGCTGCTGTTTTTTGCAGTTTGGAAAGTGAAACCCAGGCAGGCTGTGTGACTTTTCCTAAGTTAGGCAAGCCAAAGCTCACATGGGAAGAAAATGGGAGAGAGGACCTTCAGACCTTCCTCTCGTGGGGTCTGGGCTGGTCTAGGTTAGTTCTACACACTGGATTAGCCTCTTTCTTTAGCTTCTTCCCTGGGCTCTGCTGGCCTTAACCAAAGCTGGCCAAAATCAGGTGTAATTTTGTGCCATTTTTCTTCCTACTGAAGTGGTAGAAGAGGGAAACAGTCCTTACTCCAGTGATATCAGAAGTAACCGGGAAGCAAGCAGAGGGAAGAAAAAGGATGTGGAAAGCATTGCCAAAGGTGTCCGTGGCTGGCTCATGCACAACATCTCAGGTGCCTTGAGGAATTAAGAATAACTTGGAATGAGCTTTAAGAAAGGATCAGGCCAATGTAAATCGGCTGTAACAGTTCAGTAGTTTTCCCCAGGAAGCGACAAAACAATCAAGGGAAGGATTTTTAATTCTGCACATAGGAAAAGCCTGGTCCTAGACTTCAATTTGCACAGTAGAAATCCCTGATTAAAAAGGAGCCAAACACTGTTGTGCTTCAGGAAGTAGGAGAATTAGGGATGCTTACTTTGGACGATGGTGTAACTTTACAGCCTATACGAGGGGAGATGCACAGCTGCATCTCCCCAGGAGCGGGGAACTGAATATATTGTGAGTCAGTCACAGTTCCTCCCTATCTTCCCTCCACCACCACTTGCACTCCCTTTGCTCTGCTGCAAAAGTCAATTACTTCATCCTCATTTTTTTCTTTCCCTTTTTTTTTTTTTTTTCATGGAGCAGTTTACTCTCCCATGCTCCCAGCCAGCTCTTTTGGCGAGCGAGGAAGCGGAGTGGGGTGAAGCTTGGGCTCTCTGCACTTCTGTCATCTCAGCATCCCCCCTCCACCCACTTCCTCTCAGCAGGGAGTATTGGGTGAGCAGTCCCTGCTCCTCTGGCTGCAGGAAGAGTTGTTCTGAGCAAGCTGAGCTTGAATAGCCATGGGAGCAAAGCTGGGGAAGAGGGGGGGGACAATCCTCCCTCCCTTTTATATTCCTGATTAGGTACCAGCACTGGCAATGTGTGGTGAGTAGCAAGTGCATCCTGTGCAAATTCTGAGGCAAAGGCCTGTGCTTAAATGAGATAGGATATTTCTAATGCTGGAAAACTGGGGAGCATATTCCCTGAGACCTGTGAAGGACCTTCCTAACCTGCTCTCGGTCTCTTACCAGAAAATATGGAAAGGAGCCCACTGCAAAAACAAAAACAAAGCAATCACATCCTTAGGAACTTTGGGGAGGCAAACATATGGGGGAACTTTTTACAGAAGGTGAGAGGTCAGTCAATATCTTGGGATAACTGCATGTGAAGGGGATAAAAAGTTCTCAGGCCTTTTTGACAGTGAGAACACAAAGAGCTTTGCTGAGCTACATGCAGGAGTAAAGAGCTTTTTCAATGGAAAGCAGCTTTTCCTGTGGCTGGAACTGATGGGAAGCCTACACATATTCAGAAGATATCTCCTGTGCCCTCCCAGAAAAAGACAAAACCACACACAAGCCTCTTTTCTGTCTTGTGCTCCCATCATCTCACCCTGAACCAACATCTCTGGGCTGAGAGCACCTCAAGCCTCAGCAATGCCTTCCTTGACAGTGTCATGAAGCATTTATTTCTTGTCAGCATTTATATGAGGGTACAGTTTGGGATGTCAAACCTCCAGCAGGACTTTGATTGAGATATAGTTGAGTGGAAAGCAGAGGAGAACCTGGCAGGCCAAGCTTGGGGGATTCAGACTGTCTGGACCATGGAACTCGAGGGCATGTGCAGAAGTTGGGTTTACAAGCAAAATACTTTGCTAGAGTTATGCAGCAAAGATAAGACACATATTTTTAGACTGCTAGAAATTAGAGGAAAAATTGAAAAGGACATTTATTCCCATTTTAACTTATTAAATGGTATTATGCTTGGAGGCAGTTGTGCATATGCAACTCTCAAAAATTAAAGCTTGAGGCCAAACTCTGCTTTTGGTCACGCAGAAAGCAGGCGACTGCAGACTGAGTTGCATAAAACTGAGGTCATCATCTGGCATAAAGTCTGAGCTGGCTTGGTTTTCTCTTCAGCTAATGTCAGTACTGGTAAGCTGTTATGAGGAAATCCAATAGGGAATGGATCAGGTGTTAATGCTCACAATCAGCATGATTCCAAATAAACTGGAGGAATTTAAGAAACAATGCTGTGTCTTCTGCTTAAAAGTTGCTTGCATAGTCTTAAAATAGACTTAAAATAACTCTGCAGACTTGTGTGGTGCTGCTTCAGATTTACCTGGATGAAGAAAGTGTGACTGTTTTTGGAAGATCTTTCCATGGCAGGTCTCTAAAAATACTGGAAAATGGAATACACAAAGATCTGAAGAACAAGCTGATAGAATTATCTTCTTGTCCTCTTTTCTGTGCTCTATCACTGAGTTGAAGCTAGGATCAGTAGTTCACCACACTCTTTCCTTTTCCTTAAATTTGGGAATAATACTGAGCTTAGACAGTGCAGCTGGTTGTTCTGGTTTACAGCTATGTGGAAGGAAAAACCAGCATTACTGCAAGTTTGTTGATATTCTAACAGAAGAAATGCCTTTAATGCAGGTATGACTCCACAAAAATCAATTGTAACTTCATTGCCTTCTTCCTAACCTGCGATTTTTGGCAGTGAAAACGAGAGTTTTATACATGGTGTAAAGACAATAAATGATCTCTCAATTTTCATTAATCTGTTTCTAGCTGAGAAGAAATTTTCATACTATAGTAAGGTGTCAGATTCAAGATTTGAAATTGAAGTTCTGGATTAATGTTCAATATCTTCTTCAGAAGACAGAATCTGACGTACCTAGCAGGGAGGCTGAGTAACAACTTGTTTTGTAATGAAAAGTCTTCACAAATAAAGCTCCATGTATAAACAGAAGAGAATACAAAATAAAAAAAAAGGAAGGTTTTTAAACCATTACTATTGAACCTAAAGAACATAGCCCTTAAAATGTTAGTAGATCTTTTGCTTTGTGTTCTGGGAAGGCAAAATTGCAGCCCAATGAAAATGGAACAAACCAAACCCCACAAACACCATCATTAGGTAGGTGGAAAGAAGAATAAATAATGCTTATCCTTCGGAGCACTGGCAGTGGTTGACTCCCTTAAACAAATACACAAATAAATAGGAATTGCATTCCTTTTGAAGCTTCCATGGTTGTAAATTTCCTTGTGGAGTGCCCTGTCATTTTCTTTCCTGAAAACATTCATGCTCCCTGCTTTAGTTGTAACGTGTTCCATATGTCACATTGCCTTTGTACCAAACAGTTCAGACTCAGCTTTCCTTTCATCCCCCTGACCTAATTTTAAGGTCTTACTGCTGTGGAGGACTAATCTGGATTGGTTTGATCAGACCCTCCTATTTTATAAATGCCATTTAACACACCACAACTTTTTCCCCCCTTTTCCATAACAATAAGCCCCACCAAGTTGTTCTTTGTTAAGTGTTGCTCTTATAAATTCCCTTAAATTCAACCTCTAATTGAACAGTGCTCTCTGACTCAGTTCATTATTATACTGCTTGCTTTCATTCAAGTGAATTTTTAAAGTAATTCAACACAGAAACCTTAATTATCTTCTTGTTTTCCTGGTTGGTATTCAAAGCAGCTTGGAGTAAATGCCAAGGAGGCTTTTTTTGCTGTTTTTTTTATGCTTTGCATACAACATAAACTTTTTGCTGCTCAAACACTTCTTTTGATCTTATTTCATGGAATAAATTGCATTTAGCTTCTTCACGAGCATTTTTTTTTCTTTATGCCTTCCCATCAGTCTTCTGTGTATGAAATGTATGGGCTTAAATATGGTCCAGATTGTGCAGTTCACTAATTCAAAAGTTCTCACTCTTGGTGTTCCCTGAGCCTCACCTCTTTCTCTAACACTGGTTTAGACTGGGAGAAACTCCACTGCAGCTGATAAAGTGAAACTTGTGCAAACTAAGCACAAGTGACAAAAGAAGGGCCCCCTCTCTTTCTGATTCTGTTCTATCAATATTCACATTCTTCAAATGTTCCAAACCATGACCCTTATGCAATGTCTTTTTAGTGGGTTAATCTGCTTGCTATCAGTTCAGTTTCTGTTTGTTCTCCTTGTGGGAAAAAAAAAATCAAACTCTTTTAAAAAGGATAGCAGAGAAAAGTTGCACCAGCTCAACCATGAAGTTTTAACTGAGCCTGTATCAAGGAGGCTTACTGGTGTAAAGCAGAATCAGAAAGGGACTGCAATGTTAGGAAAAAAAATCTCCAGAAAGGGTTGAAAAGGGTTGGGACAGATTACCCAGGGAATGGCAGAGTCACCATCCCTGGGAGTGTTCAAAATACATGTGGATATGGCACTTGAGGACACAGTTGAGTGGAGACAGTGGAGGTTCTGGGTTTCCACTTGGTGATCTCAGAGGCCTTTCCAACCTTATTCTATGATTCCATCCTTCCTCTTGCCTCTGACACAGCCACATGGGCAGGAGACTCTCTGACTCTGTCAGGGATGGATCTCCACTCTCTCAATGTCTCTGCTTGTGGATGGCAGCTCCATCTACCTACACATGCTTGTGCCTCTGGTTGTTTCCAGGTGGACTCAACCTGGCAAACATGCTGCAGGCCAGATCTACACTAGTGTTTTTAATTTTGTTTTTCAAATAAAAATCTCTGTAAGACAGAGGTTTACCTGTTCAGCACGGATACAGATGTGCTGCTGCAAAATCCTTGTGTTGTACAGCTTATGCTTGGGAAAGGGCATAGCTCTGGTGGTGGTGAAATTCCTTTTTTTTTGGTTTTTTTTGGTCACGTCCTGTCATCCCATTAAAGCTTTTTTGGCAGAGGCAACTGCCTGAATTTTGGCTCTAGACAAGCCCTTTTGTTCTCCTCAGCTTCAGGAAACTTGTGATTTGGTATTTTTAGAGTATTTACTGTCATGATGTTCCCACCAGGCTGAACGGTGCTCCAGTGATTCCTGTTTTGCAGGTGAAAATCTTTCTGCCAAAGAGAGAAGCTGACCTGCCTGAGGTGCACAGGAGACCCATGGTATGACAGAGCTGGACTGCAAAAAGCCAAAGTAAGCAGAGGCCAGAGGAGCTTCTGGGTCTGGACCTGCTGGTTCCTGCAGCAGCACATTTCCTTGAGTAGTACCAAAAATTAGTTTTGTTTCATGTTGTGACTTGAGGTTAGATTCTTTGGATTCCTAAAAAATCAAACTGCAACCAAAACTCCTGCAGCAGTTCAGATGTTCCTAAATTTTTATGCTGTGTGGATTGCCTGATACAGATGGCTCCAAGATTCTCTCCCTTGGCTGGACTTCCCTCAGGAGGAATAGCACTTCCATCCTTTCTCTCTGGCCATCTGGTGGAAGTTAAACACCTTGAGATCCTCTCTCAGCAGTGGCCAAGTTGAAAGTTAATTGGGAGGGACTTAGAGAAAGACAGGCTGTGTCACCACATCAGACTCAAATATTACAGAAATTGCTGGGAATTGGGTGAGATAGGCTATGGAGATATGAAGAAACACTTCTGGATTTTGCCCCATTATCTTTGTTGGAGCCTCTTGGCAGCACACAACAGTTGTTTCATTCCCTCTGCCACAGCCCCACTTTCCCCTGGTGTCCCCTCCACCAAGAGCAACTCTACAAAAATATTCCCTCCTCTCTGCCATCTCTGCACAACAGCTGACAGAAGAAAGAAGAGCTGCAAAACATAGTCCCCCCCTTCACATGGTGTTAAGCAGCTACTTTCTTACTCCAGAGAAGTTCCTGAACACTTTAGCTCAGGTGGACAAAGCAGGACAGGCTTTGAATCCAGAAAACTGAGCCAAATTATCAGAGAGCAATTGAGGTTTACATCTCTACTACAGTTTTGGGGTTTTTTTGCTCAGAGCCCTGCAAAGTTGAGTGGTGTTATTTGAAGTGTGCTGAAGAAATTGGTGTTACTTGTACTAAAATTTTTCTGCTTGCAAAGAGTTGAAAATGTTTTAAATCACTGGAGCTTGTCTCAGGTACAAAGAACCTAACTGGGGTTTGAACCACTAATTAAAATTGAGAAGAGACACTCAAAAGCCAAGGGAGTCTCAAAGAGATAAAAGTCATGAATCTGGCAAGAAAAAACAGGAGTCAATGTCAAAAAGTTTACAAGCTGACCATCTGAAAATATTTTGCATTCAGTTCAAGAGATCAAAACAGCTTATTTGACTTGAACTTTAAAATAAATAAACAAAAATATGTTTAGAAGCACAAATTGTTTAATTGGTTGAAGTGAACAGGCATTCCTTCCACATGGTTTGAATTTAATTGATTTGATTTTTCTGATTCAAAACCTTTTCAGGAATTTGGGAAGATTGGGATGTGTGGTGTGTTTATTACAAAGTGGGAATCTCATGTGATTTCTCTAGGAAGTTTTTGACTTGAAGGATAATATCATTACAGTGTAATTGTAAGATCTGACAATATTATCCACAGCATCTGAGGAACAAGGATTTAAAGGCCTTGAAAGTCCATTTTCTCTGATGATCCAGGCATCTTAATTTTGTCTAGAAGGTCAGATCTGTAGTTTAGCAGCAGAGTCATCCCACTGGTTTGTATCACTGTGAGAATCTGGCCCTAACCTGAAAATACTCCAATGCTTTGTGAAAGGATCTCATTCAGTGAAAAAACAGTGAACCTTGATTGTCAGCATGTGTCACACAGGAGCTGGATTTTGGTTTGATGCCAGTACACTTTTTCACCAGTTCTGAGATTGGCAACTTAATTTCTTCACAAGAAATTAAAAAAAAAAAAAAAAAAAAATCTCTTCTCCTCCCTCCAACCCATCTTTGCTCTTCTCCCAGCTGTCATCACTGTTTACAGTTTGAGTAAGTGAAAATATATATTTACAAGTACAGCTTACTGCTGTGTTTGCTGGTATAGACTGCCTGAGGGCATATCTGGGAATTGAGCTCCCATCTCCATCCAGCAATACACCCCCTCCTCTCATCAGCCTTTCCCCTCCCCGGGCCTGTTTTCTTAAGCTGGGTGTTCAGCCTTTTTTCTTGGATTCTGAGTTTTTTTTGGGAGAGAGGTTGGTGCCTTGCTTCATGCCAGGATGTGAGCGCTGTCGGATCTCGAGCACCAAGTGATGCTCCCGTGTCTCCCTGGCAGGGAAAGCCAACCCTCCTGCCCTTCCCAAGCACCTCCTGCTCAGAGAACCTGCAGGGAAGGCCAACCCTCCTGCCCTTCCCAAGCATCTCCTGCTTGGACAACCTGCAGAAGATGGATTAACTGAGGTCATGGAGCAGGAGAAGTGTCCTGTGCCTGCCCTGCAGCTGACTGGCTTCACCCCGCGGGGCCGTGTGTGAAAGCAGACCTGGGAGAAGGTTTTGTTTTCAGCTGCAGCCTCGTGTTGTGGCCCTTCTCCCGGCTGGACACGTGCCCACTGGACAATCCCACAGCATCCTGGTTGCCTGCCAGCCCCAGATGCCAGAAGCATGTCCCCATTTCCTCTCCCCTTACACAAGGAATCCTGCAGGGTCTCGTTCGCTACAACGCAGAACAGTTGCATCTCACACAGTTTGGGGGCAGTGAGGCCAGATCCTGACCAAGGCCTCCAGATGTTATTGCAATAGTAATTAAAAAATATACCCACAACTAAGTGAATGATGTACAATGCATTTAAAATTTTGCTTCTCAAACGGGCTTAGAAAAATGCTCCCAACACCCGTGGTCTTATCACAACTAGGTTTCAGCGTCATGCAGATTGTGTTTGTGGCGTTCAGGACTTTGAGTCCTGCTGAGACCAAGGAAAAGCTGATGGTTCTTGGAAATTTTGCAGGATATCTCCTCAGAAGTCAGCTAATTTTCGGAAATTTTGCAGGATATCTCCTCAGAGGTCAGCTAGTGAGAAAGGACTGTCCAGTGGTTAACTCGCTAACCTGTATTCAGCTCCTAACTCCCCTGAGAATTGCCTTCGTGAGTTTGGGAAAGACATTAAGGGCTTGTTTATGCTGCTAAAATTAACATAACTTCTTTTTTGTCCTGCAGCATTGCTGACGAACATGTAGCTGCTACATGGTACATCAGTAGAGACAAAACGTGTTCATTTTAGTCTGAGGTGTGTTTGCTGAAGTTGATTCAGAAGCACGATTGAAAGATTTGTTTGTTTTGCAATTAGAATGCATTTAGTGGTTCTGAGGTAAAGGAAGAACACAGCTTTTTAAAGCTGCTTTTCAAAGCTGCTTTTCTACCTGTGAAATGGGAATGAAAGTAATTAATCCCAATGATGCTATTGAGATACCGTGATTACTGTAAAAACTGAGAGGTTATATTTGTGGTGGGAGCTGCTGTGGGAGATGAAGATAGCTCTGTACCCAAGTTTCCCTGGATTTATTCAAGTATGGGCAAAAATATATTTAGATATTTGTCTCAACTGCACATTTCACTCATCTGTGTCACAACAACTAAAAATAAAAACTAGGGAAAACTAGATTTTTGCTGGCCACTATCTAGCTGCAGAATATCTGTAATGAAGGTTTTTATGAACAGAGCTGCAAGTGATGATGCCAGACATAGACCTGGGAGACTCAAGATTGATGATGCAGACAATGATCAAGTGGTCTGTGGGTAGCTGGAACAGTGCTTCAGAGAAGTGTGCACCCACTCAGCCCTCACCTCCAGGAGGATAATGACAGTGGTTTTCGCTGATGTTTTAGCAGATCATAGGATCACAGAACCACAGAACTGCCTGGGTTGGAAGTCACCTTAAAGATCATTTCATTCCAATCCCCTGTCATGGGCAGGGACACCTTCCACTATCCCAGGTGGTTCAGAGACCCATCCAACCTGGCTTTCACATATTTTGGCTTGTCTATGTAAACCATGATACTAATTTTGCTAATAAAATTTATCCAGACACTAATTTTTGATCCCAGCTCCTTATTTGTTTTTATATAAGGCCACGCAGAATCAATATTAGTTTAAAAACAAAAAAAAAGTGACCCTCGCAATTCTCTGTAAGTGTTTACATGGCCATGTGTAACCACAGAAACCTCGTGTGCTGACTCCCTTTGTTATCAATGTGAAAATATTTGGGGCGATCAGAGTAATTAAATGATGCTTTCTTGTGGATCTGCCCTTCCTACATGTAAAACCTCACAGTGATGGCTTAGACAAGATCTTAGTTTAAGAAAGAGCATAAATAGGTACAGTTCCTTTCAGAGAAAAAAAAGGAGGAAACCAGTATGATAGGAAGGATTTTCAAACTCTGATAGAAGTGCTCACCCTCTCAGTTGACAAAGATGTTTTGCTGCCTTTGCAGCTTTCAGGAGGAATAACCAAAGAGTTCTCTTACACTCTGAGAAGTGACAATGACTTAAAGCCCCCATGTTTTGATGGTCTGAGAAAATGGCTCAACATTTTTAGACAGGATAGGTATTTGAGGAGAATTAATGGGATGAATGCATCTACCAGCTGGAAAAGTCCTGCTCCTATGTAGTCTGTCAAAGACGCAGCTTCCCTGGAATGTGGGATTGATAAAAAAGAGAGAATCCAGCTTTATATTCCCTTCACAGATAAATAGGAGCACCAAGGGATTTAGCACATGCAGTCTGTGTAGAATTACCTTTTGCTGATAATTTTGTTCTGCAAAAAAATATGTCCCTTGTTTAGGGATGGAATCACTGCAATGTTTCAGCAAGTCCTCTCCTCCCATTTTTACAATAACTCACACAGGAAAGCATGAAAATTGTATCTAGTTCCTAAAGTATGCCAGTGGAAAAAAAATAAATCACCCTAAAAATGGACATAGAGAAGTAAGTTACAAGTAAGAATAGTGTCAAGTAGTCACAGTTTCACTAATCCCAAAAGCAGACTGTCCTCGTTCTCATGTCACACAGGTTCCATGACGTAATCAGAGCCTGTGATCCTGTTTCTCTCAATCTTTCATGACTTTTCTATTGGTCATTGGTTTGTAATTGACAGCCAGAAAAAATGAACCATCAAATGAATACAACTCAAACAAAAATAATTCCAATTAATGAGCCTCCATGCACTTTCTCAATATGATTTTAGCTATTTTCATGCTGCTAAGCAAACAGCTGTGTATCCTGCATGCAGCACAATTCACGACCAGTCCAGCTCCACAAGAAGTTAGTGGGAGTCTGTCAGTCTGTCTCCTTTTGGAGAGATGGAATTGGACTGATAAAGCTGTGAGAAACACTGGGGAAACCTTTGGGAACACTTGCTCAGAATTACTCAATGAGTCAGGATGAAAACACACAATCCCTCTGGTATTCCCTAATCCTTCATGTTTTCAGTAATACCAAATGTTAAGATACTGGAGACTGGAATTTATCCCCTAAACCCACCAAACCCACAGTAAGACCAAGCAGTGGGGGCTCTCATCTCCTCACATCATTCATCTCAATGCTGTGTCAGGGATTCCTAAATTCTGAGAGGTGAGCAGTGAGATTACTTGTGGCTCGTCCACCTTTTGCTCTCCAGTACTCCCAGGTGTGGCATCCAAGGTGGCACAGATCACCAGTTTGTGAACCTGAACTATCCAGTGTGAATGGTCTTCTGCATCCTCAGGCTAAACTCTTAACTTCTGGTACTTCCAAATACACAACCTCACGTCATTCCTGCTTTGAAAGCCTGGGAATATGTATGAATCCAAAATCTTGACAGTCTGTAGATATATAAGCACACTTTGAACATCTTTTCCTTTCCTCTTTAAAGCACTTCTTTTTTTCCTCCAGGGTTAATGTACTCAGATCGCTTTTTTTTTTTTTTTAATTTCTTTTTTTTCCAAAATTCTCCCATGAAAATGGCAACTTTATGACTGTCTGTCACTCCTATTGGAGCTTGACTGTCTGCTGCAGTGTCTGACTGGTTCCTGACCCACTTGGCACCCTCCAGTTGTGCAGCAGGGACTTCTGAAATAACAAATCAGGGTCCCATTTGCTTGACAGCCCCTGGTTTGTGACTGAACCAGCACAGTGTGGCACGGCAAGAAAAATGCTACTTTATATTTGAACCATCTGGAAGCAAGGACTTCAACAGACATGAATGAAAGCTCTCTTTAAAAGGAAACACGTTAGTCGCTCCACACAGTTCATCTTTCAAAATAGTGCCCTGAGTAGGAAATCATAACCACTGTGCCTTGCAAAGCTCGAAGAAAATAAGAAGAGCTAAGAAAAAATGAAGTTAATTGAGGATGAGTAATTAAGGAACCCAGTTAAAAAAAAATGGATGTAATTCTGCCATAAGTAGATCATGCTAATCACCTATGTATAATGCTTATATTTAACAATAAAGAACATTCATCCAAGTGCAAGCAGTCATAAAAACTAGTAACATTTTCATTAAAACCAGACTAAGCTTGTCTTCCTGTCAAGCCCTACATAAGTATAATTAAATGAATTTCAGCAACTTTATACCTCCTATTTCTTTTAAATTTTTCTTTTTTTTTTTTTTTTGTCTGGGGCTATTTAGTAAGCCAGCATCATTGCAACTGTTTCTTGTTTTTATAAACACAAAGCCAAACCCCTAGAGGAAAAACCCTTTCTTTGAAAAGAATTTTCCAGTATTAATTTTTACCTGAAAATTTAGTTTTCCAGGATTTACTCTGTGTAGAGTGGTGGGTGGGCTCCTTTTTGTTGTTGTTGTTGTTACACAGTGCATGGAAGAAAAGACATGGCGTCCAAACTTCTGCTACACTCAGAAAGAAGAGAGGTCAAACAGATTTAATTTCCTGGATCCTACGTTTACAAAGGGTTCCTCGTATTTTTAAAGATCTGCATTATCAACAATGATTATCAATCTTTTGTTTTATTTTCTGCTGGAAGTGATTGCAGGAGGTTGGGTGAAACATGCCAAGGATCCTGTTCTCTTGTTCTCTCATTTGGGATCAAATGGATATTTTGCCTTCTGAAGTGATTCCACCTTGCAGCTGAAAGCTGCATTGTCTGGAAAGATCACAGGCCATGATGTGGTCCGTAGAAGTTTTCTCTCAATGTTGGCAAACCTTCAGGTTTCCCATACAGTTTTGGGTGGGTTTTTTGTTGTTGTTGTTGTTGCTTTTTCCACATTGCCTTCATTTGACTCCAGTTGGCACACCAATAAATTAGAGGCATCCCGTTCCGCCTCACAAATCCTAATAGCCATAAGGACTGTATTTAATGAAGTGACTCCCACCTCAGCAGAACGAGACTGCTTTGACTACATTACCATGATAATCAACAATTAAGTTGGCATTTGCCAGCCATAACCACAGATGCCTTCCTTTGAAGTGTGGGAGAAACAGCACTAATGTCAAATATCACAGTGTGGGAACACTCTGGCATGCAAGACCAGCACAAGGAAATGAAGCATTTGGCTGTGCTCCTGGAAGATACTGTGATGGAAGTGACATAAATGTATAATTAGGAAGAATCCATGCATCAACAAGCTCTGCACCTGCTTTGCTGTGAAGGTGTTGGGGAAATCACAGTGCTTTTCATTGTTCTCCAGCCCTTCTGCTGTGGAGGTATCTGACACAAACACATCCCTGGCTCTGGTTTTAAGAAGGCTGCTGAGAGGCCCTGCTTTGACTTTGATCTCTATGTGTACAATAAGCAGAGCCACCCCAGCAATGCCTTTGAGCAAAGAACCACCCTTAAATCACTACAAGTCCAGTAGTAGTGCTCATGTTTGGCTTGTGCACGTCTTGCTCAGTTCCAGTACAGTAAGTTCAGTAGGCCTGGAGCTGAACTGCAGCCCAGCCATTAATCAAAAACCCTATAAAATTGAGTTCCAGGAATGTATAAATGCATAATACAAATATGAGCTGTGAGATTTTTTTCTGTAAACACTCCATCTCAGCGATGTTTCTTGTCTCCCCAAGCACTAGCCAGCATAGCTTATTCTTGATTCCTATCTGCCTCAATGTTTTACCTTGCTTTGAGCTTGCTTTCCAGTTCACAGGTTTGGGAAGGGGAGAGAGCAAGAAAATTTTCAGCATCCCAAAAGCCTACCTATTTTTTTTCCACAGGACAAGCAGGCCATGAACCCCTACATCTGTGATCTACTGCTTGCCTAATTTCTGGAATAAGATGGAGAGGACTGAATCCTTCCAACTCACATGCCAGCAGCCTGTCCATGAAACATCAAAAGTTCAGTATAAGCCCAAAATTCACCAAAATGCTTAGGAATCTCTCCACTGACTTCATCTGGATTGGTCTATAGGGTTCTAATATCTTTGCTTTCAGAGAGGTCAGAAAATAAATAGTACTTTTTTCTTTCTCTGAGGACAGGTTCTCTGTCTTTGGGCTTTCCTTTTGTATGAAAACTCCCTACTCCTCTCCTTCAGTCCTATTATGTGTTAAATCCCCAGTGTTAGCTGTAACAGATGAAAGTTTTTCCATTGGTTCCACCTTCTTCTGAGACCACTTGACCTTCTGAAATGCTGCTGGGTGATTATTTTGGAGAGGGCTGAACATGGAGATCACTTTCTTTGCCTTCCAGAAGTGACCTGCAAAGGACTTTCCCAGCGAATTAATTTGTTTTCATGTACTCTGCAATGCTCTGTCGTGCCTTATCCAGACTGTGATAGCATAAGCACATGTTAGTCTCTGACTCAAAAAAATCTTGTCAAGTGGAGAGAGGAGTTTTCTTGTAGGTGTTTGGGGTTTTTTTTAGTCTGCTTTTAGTTTGGCACATAAGCACACCTCAGTAATTCATAAAGCACTGAAGTTATCCATTGTAACCCAAGTAAATGGAGCCGATGTTTAATTTTTCATTTTTAAGTGCTGATGCAGAACACAATACTGCACATGCAGCTTACAAGGCTCCCACCACTAGCATTTGGACTCCATTTTAGGCCTATAAATCATATGCTAAGTATAGTGCTTGTTTGGGTCTGTTAAATATTTCCTTCTCGTTTGTTCTTATCAACATCCAGTAATGATATATACATATGTCATGCAAGACAGTAAATATGCAGACATTTAAAGGAAAAGTTCAGTGCCATATCTCTGCTGATTAATGCAGAAATGTTTGAAACTAGCATAAAAGCTAGGGCACTAATAACCTTTACCAGAGCCCAGAGGAAAGAACACAGCAGATAAATGTGCTCCTATGAAAAGCAGCAAAACTCATGTGCCACCCAGCCTTCATTTCAGGGACTCCAGACAATTGTGTTCCCTAGTCCTGTTCACTCCCAGGTGTATTTCACTCAGTCTCAGAGACAGGAAATTGCATTTTCATCTTTATTCTTCCGCCAGCTGTAAGTTAAACCCATGCTTGAAGGCTGTAGCAACAAATGCATTAAGTGCAGGAATCTCCTGCCACTTTGGTCATCAGTCATTTGAACTCTGTCCTTCTATTTTTCATGGTTGTACCAGATGGAGGAGGAACTTTGCCTACATGATGCAGTTGTGAGAAGCAGCAGGTGAGGCTTTGCACGGTGCTGTTGTATCCAGCACTACCAAAAATGTAAAAATGGAGAGGAAACTCAAGTGTTTCAACCTGAGGACAAAGCTGAATGGTGCAACTGAAAGCAAGAGATCCTGAGATTCAGGAAAATATCAATGAGCTGTTCAGCAAATGTGTCTTAAATTTCAAGCCAAATCCTGTTACTAATACAGCCTGGCTGCAGAATAAGACCTGCACTTGTACCTCTCTTTCTAAGTGATTGTTTAATGAGGAGAAAATTAATATATGAGCCAAACCCCCAGGAGCTCAAGTGGCCAGAACAGATTTTTGTCCCTCTTAACATGACAGTGCAGCAAGATAAGAACTGCTTGGCTGAAGGACCAGGCAGGCAGGCACAGGGTGTCCTCCTAACACCAACAGGTTTCTTAGAAAACACGAAATTTTCATCACTGGAGACTGCTGAGAAGAGGATAAACAGACATTTATTTACAGGGGAGAGGTTGTGAATAAGAAAATGGTGATCTCTTTATCTCCATTAATGATTCTGTATGATTTTCTTGATGAATCTTTTACTCCATGAGATGCCTAGGGCTGCTGCAAGAGGAGAGGGAGGTGTGCCTCATGTACAAAAATGTATTTGTAAATTTATGGTCAATAGATGACAAAACTAGCACAGAAACACAATCAATAATATTGATGATATTATTATTATCAATAATAACTTGATATGTTTTTTCAAGTTTTGCATTAATGCCTATTTCTGAATTCATAGTCTTTGTAAATTCACTGGACAGCAAAAGATAACAGATCTTAAAAATTTCCCCCAAACCTACCACCAAAACAAATGGCTTAAGTTTTTTTAAAACTTTTTTTCCTTCCTTTGCTTATTTATGCCTCATTGTGTAAGAAAAACCCAGAATATGACACTGATTCTGTACCCGTGCTGTGTACGGGCAGAAATCCAGGTTTGCCAGCCTGTCAGGGAATGCATTTAGCCCTGAGCCTGTCTGTCTTACTAAAATAGTTATTGAGATCTGGTAAACAAAATATGCAATGATGGTTTCTGAGCTTCCATGAATAATTCTATGCAACCGTGTATAATCACAATTATCATAAATATCCTCTGTTTACATAACACCTCAGTGGATCTGCTGGGTTCTCTGTGGCCTCTATACATACAGTGCCATGAAATGCAAACATTGCCTCTTCTTAAACACTCCTTAACAAACACACTGTGCAAGCTGCGTGTGGAGGGAGAGACCAGCCAGGAATATCCCAGCCTGGGTTTGTAAGGGAAGAGCAGGGAATCTTTTATGTCTGCTTGACTTACAGTGGTGTAAGAACAGCAAAAAATCTGGTAAGAATCTCACCAATACTCCAAAATTCATAGAAAACTGGAATTGTCTTGGAAAGGTAAAAGTGGGGTGAGAATTAAGCACATTTTAAAAACACTCACAGGTAACAGCACTAACTGGAAGCACCCCCTCTCTGCAGAGGGCCAGCTAAGCACTCTCGTAGAAGTCTAGCACATAGCAGGTGTTGAAAATGGAAATGCAATTTCCCAGCTAGGCAGACATCCAATATTTATGAGCCAAGTCTGTGGAAATAGCAAACTGCCAATAGGGACAGAATAATTTAGCGGAAAATCAAGCAAGTTTTCCACTTCAAGAGAATTTGTCATTCACCTTGTGTCCGATCCTACTCCTACCAGTGTCTGAATGCATTGTCTGGTGCTGAAGCAATCCTACAGGACACTAAAACAAAGAGATGATGAACATCCTCATGGCTAGAGCTGATCATAGCAACATAGGTACTTGACAGAGACAAGTGATGTATGGCTGAGAAAAAGAAAAAAAAAACCACACACCTGACTGGGAAACCAACCTGCACCTCTCACATTTCCTAGGCAAGGTTTTAAATCCAGATTAGATGTTGCATTCACATTTTGACAACGCCATAATTTTGTCAGACATGCCTAGAAACTTCTACCATGTTTGGGGGGAAATCTTTCATAAGCAACAAAAGCTGCTCTGAGATCACTGGAGCAGGGACATGTGACCCTTGCACTCTTGGACTGAGGTCAGAAGCAGAACTGCAGGAATAGAATGGCTCTGGAGAAACAGGTGTTGGACACACCTTCTGCCCAGTCAAAATTCAAGGTACTTGGATTTTCCCTGTAGTTATGAGAGGAAGAATTGATAATTGCCAGACAGAGGGATCTGCGCCTGTCAACACTCCCAGCTCAAAAGTCAACTCCCAAATTTGCTTGAGAATTTCCTGTCTCCTTCTGATAAGGCTCCTGTCTCCTTTTGGCAGACTCTCTATACTGAACTGCCAAGCTATGCATAACAAGCCATGTTTCATGGGTATTTGCACAAATTTGGAAACTGCTGGCACCACCACACATGGCCCAGATATCACTGGATCAATGCAGAGCATTGAGGTGTGGGGAACTGAATGAATATGTCAAAAATATTAAAATATTCAGTGAATTTCCCTTTTTCCTTCTGTCTGAAGCTGACTCTGTCACAAGACTGGGGAGGAGGCAGGACTAAGGCTGAGCTCTTGGTAAAATAAGCCCTAAGAGGAAGAAGAGCTCAAAGCTGGGTCTCTGTAAGGGCGAAATTCAGCTTTGAGAACTAGTTTTAAGTGAATTATGACAGCTCTGCCACCACCCCAGTGTGTTTGTTATTCAGGCAGACATGCCAAGCAACTTCCATGAAGTGACTGCTTTTTTTGAGCTGGAGCTTATTCCTGGACAGTTTGTTGTAAGCACTTGGTCAGAGTCACAGCAAGACACTTTGAAGCCTGTTTTGGCAACCCTTCATCCTCCTTTCCCTCTTCTTTGAGCTCCTACCAGCTGCTGCAAGCAAAGATTCCTGGATCCTGAAAGATCTGCAGGGTCCCCTCTTAGAAAAGGGGAGCAGTTCTGCCGTGTGTCTCTTTTGTGCTTGGTCCTGATAACCTCCTTATTCCTTGCCTGGCTGGATATTCCAAAAATGTCAGGCTGTCCCGTTAAATGGGTGGAATGGGTTTGTCCCACCCTCTCCAAGAACCTCCACTTTCAAGAAGTCCCCACACAGATATTTATTTTTACAAATTTACCATAACCACCCTCAGATCCAAGTCCAAAATCCCCTTAAAAGTGCATGAGCTTGAAGGAGTGATTATGGAAAGCAAACAAAAAGGGGGACTGATCACTGGCAAAATTATTTTTTTTTTTTTCTGTTAATGAAAAAATGTTTCTGTTCTCTCAAACTGTACTTAATAATTTTTTTTTTTTTAAAGCAGAGGAATCATCTATAGGCTGAAACTACATAGGTCAACATTAAAGGAATTTTTATGTGTAAATAGAAAGGTGGTTTGTATCAATGTGTCCACAAAATTTATATTGTGGTGCTTTGGAGACAGAGGCCAAAACAGCTTTCCACCTGATCCATGAAAAATTAAGTCTGTTTCAACTGAAATCCCTCAGAAATGTTCTGCTCATCTGTGGAAATCAGATTATACCCCAAGAACTGAGTGTATAAATGGAAAAAATAAAAACAAATCTACTTGCTCCCCAAAACAAAGGAAACAGTGAATGAATGAGTGAGTGAATAAAGAACTGAATGGATGTCAGAGGGCTGTGCTGGGATTCAACAATGTGTTACTAATATGACCCACTGGAGGAGTATTTAAATGTGCAGTACCTGGGTTCTAGCAATGCATTACTAATTACAGCTCAAGGAATCTTCCTTGAAGCAGTTATTCATTCAAACTGGTTTGGGTGTGAATTCATTATGACATGGGCAGACCCCTGCCTGACAAATTCCCACCCTGAGATATTTGCAGAGCAAGGGCTCAAAATGAAAACTCATATCCCAGTGAGTTGATCCTAGTATGACCTGGCAGTTCAAAAACACACATGGTAAAGCTGGTCCAATTATTTTTAAAGAATTTTAAGGGATTTTTCTCTGGTGAGCACTTTCTGTCACCTGGTATCAACAATCTTGGAGATTCTCACCTGATAAAAAGGCAGAACCTTTTTCTTTGGGGAAAAAAACCTCACATACCCATGCCCAGTGAGAAGGGCTGCATTTTTCAGATGCACACCCTTCTACAACCAGGTGGTGAAAGGAATTTCCTCACTTAAAGCCTTGTGCAAGTGCAAGTTCCAGCTTGTGAAAGAGCCTGAAAGCTTTGGTCCCACTCTTCTCCTATAGCATGATTATAACTCTCAGGAACTGCTGATCCCTCTGAAACAGCTGGACTGATCAGCAAGGCAGATAATTGCATTTCTTTTCCAGTATCAGGCCCTTACTATAAGCCTTTGAGTTTGCTGAGTTTACAGAGGCACTAAGTAGGAGGAGGACTGTACAAACTGGGCTGTCAGCACTGAAGATCACAGTGAACAAGTGCTTCCCTCACTGCAACATGCATTAAATAAAATTAAACTGGGCAATAGATTGGTCTTCCTTCTGAACTAGAAAGGAAGGTAGTCTGAATTATTTCAGGGCAAGTAACCATCAGAAGGCACAAAAATAAAAAGAAATAAGATGTGTCTGCTCTTCCAGAAATTGCCAGCAAAAGGACAGTCTGGTCTGGCTCCCAGTTATTTCTAAATAAATGTTAAAAATTAGGTATGATAACAAAATAGATATGAAAATATTTATTGGAATGGAAATATTCATTAGCCATGCAGTTATTGCTTGAGAATTGGGGGTTGTTCAGCCTGGAGAAGTGACCTCATTGTGGCCTTCCAGTGCCTGAAGGGAGCGTCCAATAAAGATGGAGAGAGACTCTTGCCAAGGGCCTGGAGTGACAGGACAAGGGGGAATGGCTTCACACTGACAGAGAGCAGGGTTAGATTGGATATTGGGAAGAAATTGTTCCCTGTGAGGGTGGTGAGGCCCTGGCACAGGTTGCCCAGAGCAGCTGTGGCTGCCCCATCCCTGGCAGTGTCCCAGGCCAGGTTGGATGGGGCTCTGAGCAACCTGGGATAGTGCAAGATGTCCCTGACTATGGCAGGGTGTTGGAACAAAATTATCTTTAAGGTCCCTTCCTTTTAACTTGCTTTAAATTCATATTTTAGGCTGTAGTTTTGAGTTGAGGATGTCTTTATTGTTGAGGTGGGTTTTTTTGGTTTTTTGGGGTTTTTTACATGAAGAAAAACTTTTATTGCAAGGAAATTAGACATTGTCAAGAGCAAAGAAGCAGTTGAAGAAATGCTGACACAATTTTGATTGCGAAGAAGGAATTCTGAGGTGAAGACAACCATTGTACTAAATCTGTACAAACATCTAGAAGGGAACATAGCAAGGGCCACAGGTACTAAAAGTCTTTCATGAAATGGGAAGGCAAGTAAACAAAACTGTTAAATCATCATGTGCTTAAGTAGATGGAGATGCAGTGCAGAAGTCTGATAAAGCAATTCTTTTTCTGTGCCTCTAAAGAACTTTGAAAGAAAACCACCGTGATTTTAAACATTAAAGATGGTTTCAATTTCAGTCTTTTTGAAAGAGGAATGCAGTGATGCCTTTTCCCTTAATTCCCCCTTTTTTTTTTTGTCTTAGTTCTGTCTAACCCTCACCAAGGCACAGTGCATTGTAGAAGGAGAAAAATGAGAAAAAGAAGATCATATGTAAAGTGTGAAGAGAAGAAAGACAATGATGAGAAAATAGAGATGCAAAAGGTCTTCAAAGAGCCTAACCTTTCCTGAAGTCAAACAGAAGGGATACAAACAAGAATTTGCTTTCTCACAAAAATAAAGAATGCATTGCAAAAGGACATAAGCAGTAATAATTGTGTCTTTTTTGTCTTGGGAGCTTGATCAGAGGTCATAGATTTATTTCATTACCATGGTATCAGGAGAAGAAGAGCAAGACAGTGCTAAAGAAATTTTGAAAAGTATCAGCATCATATAAAGATGAAAACTAAATTGGGAGAAACCTTTTTTTACACAACATATTTGACTCCTTCTCAGGAATTTTCTGGGGAGCTTGTGGATTTCATCTACTCAGATGGTGCTGGGGCACAGAGACAACTGAAAGAAAAAAAAGAATGCTACACATTCATGATTTATGTTTAGAGAGGGAGAAAAAAGGAAAAAATTGCCAGGTTGCACAGCAGAAACAAAACAAATTGCGTGTTTTGGATGGAAAACAGAAGACAACCAGAGCTGACTGGGTTACCAAACCACAAACCCATAGGAATATGCAGACACAGGAGATAATTGAGGACTACAGGCAAAAATTGACAAAAAGCAATCAGAGCCAACTTGTAAAAGAAGCATCAAGGATTGCATTATGTGTGGAAAAACAGCACCAGTTTATGCAGCTCAGGCTTTTGGAAAGATTTGTTTTGGAAAAGAGAAGCAAAATTGTTCTGCAAAAGATGGCAAAAGAAGGCTGAGGGTGTTTACCAAGAAACTCAGTGTGCATGCAGGTCTGAAGAAAAGAAATATTGCTTTGAACTGTTGGATAACTTTATACATATATATATATTATATATGTATATATATGAGAGTCATAGAACCACAGAATGGTTTGGGTTGGAAGGGACCTTAAAAATCATCCAGTTCCATCCTGCTGCCATGGGCAGGGACACCTTCCACTGTCCCAGGTTGCTCAGAGCCCCATCCAACCTGGCCTGGAACACTCCCAGGGATGGGGCAGCCACAGCTTCTCTGGGAAACCTGTGCCAGGGCTTCCCCACCCTCACAAGGAACAATTTCTTCCTAATATCAAACCAAAATTTCCCTTTTCAGTTTGAAGCCATTCCCCCTTGTCCTGACACTCCAGGTTCCTTATTTGTAATTTTCAGGCACTGTATTATCAGTCTCATTAGTATGCAGATGGGAAATTATTTGCCCAAATATCCTTCAGTAGGAAGCTTAAAGCAGGATAGCCACTTACATAATAATAAGATTAAAACCAAAGGTGCTATGAAATCTCATAAATGAAATGTAAATAGAGCATAATTAAAAAAAGAAAATCTACTCAGATAAAGAACAAGACATCTTCAGTCTTGTTCTGTGCAGTTAGTGCACATATATATACACACATATATAATACATATATGTATATATAAAATTTTATTTACACCCAGAATTTTTAATATTTAAAGCAAAAAAGTCAGTGATCCAGACACTCTCCAGAGACCAACCAGCACAATAATGTTTTTTGTGCTTCTGATTTCCCACCCAAAGTTGCTACATTTCCATTTCAAACTGTTATAAGAACAAGGTTCAAATTACCTAGATATAAATTCGATTTAGCACAATATTAAAAGGTTATGACAGAGCTAATGGACTTTAAGTGGAATCCAGACTGCAGTGTTCAATGGAAGATAAGAAAGACCAAGGCAGACTATTTCCTGTGGCATAAGAAGTAAAACTTTGAATTAATTTCTTTCCTTTTTCTGTTCAGAACTGGAGTTTCCAAAATAGTTGAACAATTAGGTGACCAAAAAATACAGAAAAAATGGCTTTGCAAAATCATTTATCTTTAGTATAATTCAGCCCGTATTGAGACAAGGTTTTGATGTTGATAATTGACAAAACTGGGCTGGTGATGAACAAACTTGACACCTGGCTCTTTTCATACTGATCCTTCAGTCTTTCCAGATGGCAGAGTTTACTCCTGTTCCCATCTGTTCCCTTTCAGTAAGAAAAAGGGAGGAAAACCCCAAATTGCTAAAACGTTTTTATGGTTTTAGAAGTATCTTTGAGGTTCTTTTCAAGTCCTTTACTCTGGAGCACATTCCTGTGGAAGGCTGGCAATGGCACTGGTGATTATTTGCCTCAGATCAAAGGTAGGATGCCGGGTTTCATTTTTCAGATTTGGTCTGACATAATTCATCTGGAGGAGAATTTCATGGATGGAAAAAATGGAAAGAGCTGGAGTCACCTCACCAACACCTTCTCGCAAGAAGAGAGGAGAAAACAAGCAAGGAAGCAAACAAACAAGCAAGAGCAGTACCAGACTGTGATTAGATAATTTTTGACAGGTCAGAGCAGAATTTTGGAGAAAGCTTTGCTAGTTTGGATTTGGAAAACTGATTCTACATTAAGAAAACTTTTTTGTGTGTGTGTGTGTGTGTGTAGAAACAACCACTCTTATTTCCCTGGCTATTGGCAATAGTTTCTCTGTTGAGTTCTCAGGTCTTGACTCTGGTCTAAATTTTCACTGCCTCAAGATGAACTTATTCCCTAGAGGGCCATTAGGCTTCTTCCATGTAAGTGGGGTCAGAATTAGGCCTCTGTTAAGTTAGTTATCTCCAGAGCTAGCAACTGGCTGTTCAAGAATATTCAGCAGGAGGAAAATAGAAGCTGATGGATGGGAAAAGATGGAAAAAACCCAAAGTGAAATCCATCAGTGGAAATCTGCCAGGTAACCAGGAAATAATTTTGGATGCTTCTTTGCAGTCTATAAGTTTCCATGTATTGCTAAAAAAAATTAGTTAATCAGGACAAAAAATTCAGAAAGCAATTAGAATAAACAAATCTACCTAAATAGCCATAAATATTTAGAGTGTTTATGAATAATAATGAAAATAATTGAATTTATGGACCTGGCTGAAGGAAGTTTGGAATATTGCATCCAGCATTGCATCCACCTGGAATATTGCATCCAGTTCCTGTGCCCCTGACAGAAGAAGGACATGGAACTGTTGGAGCAAATCCAGAGGAGGCCACAAAATTGATAAGAGGACTGGAGCACCTCCCCTATGGAGACAGGCTGGGAAATCTGGGGCTGTTCAGCCTGGGGAGGAGAAGGGTGTAGAGACCTCAGAACAACTTCCAGTATCTGAAGGGAATACAGGGAAGCTGGAGTGGGATTTTTCATCAGAAACTGTATTGCCAGGGCAAGGGAGAATGGCTTCAAACTGAAAAGGGAAATTAAGGTTTGATATTAGAAAGAAATTGTTCTCTGTGAGGGTGGGGAGGCCCTGGCACAGGTTGCCCAGGGAAGCTGTGGCTGCCCCATCCCTGGAAGTGTTCCAGGCCAGGTTGGATGGGGCTCTGAGCAACCTGGTCTGGTGGAAGGTGTCCCTGCCCATGGCAGTGGGATGGAACTGGACGATTTTTAAGGTCCCTTCCAACCTAAGCCATTCTGTGATTCTTGTAGAGGACCAGGAAGATTTCTGATTCGAGTCATCCTAAAGGATCATGTTGTCCTGGGGGAGCTGGATAAAAGCTGTAGCTTAGTTTGTGTGCCTCACCCAAGCAGTCGGAATACCTGAGTGGAGCCTCGTTTGTATCAGCCTGGTGGAACAAGGGACTGTCCTCTGTGCTCACCCTGCAGGATGCTGGCTCATAAACTGCTCTCTCTGCTGCTCCACCAGAACTGATTTACACAGCAGGATGTCTTAACACCAGCCTGCAGGGTGTCCTTGGGCAGTTTGTCCCTGGAGAGCTTTGCACTGCCATCCAAGCAGTAATAAGGTTGCTAATAGGTTGGAGGATCTGCAGACTCTCCATGAGGGAAGGTGCGGGCCTGGTAATTTGTATGGAGTTACCTCATGGAATATTGTTCAGGTTGCTGCCAGGCAAAAGACACACCCATCACCTTGAGGAGATGGGACTGAGCTTTTCACAGAGCCACAGAATTGTGGAGGTTGGAAAAAACCTCCCAGATCATCGTGTCCAACCTGTGACCGATCTCCACATTGTCACCCAGCCCAGAGCACCGACTGACAGGCCTGGTAGTCCCTTGGGAGACCTCCAGGAATGAGGATTCACCACCTCCCTGGGCAGCTCCTTGCAATGCCTGACAGCCCTTTCCATGAAGAAATTCCTCCTGATTTCCAGACTGAACCTCCCCTGGCACAGCTTGAGGCCGTTTCCTCTCATCCTGTCCCTTGTTCCCTGGGAGCAGAGACCAATCCCCCCCCGGCTGTCCCCTCCTGTCAGGGAGTTGTGCAAAGCCACAAGGGCCCCCCTGAGCCTCCTTTTCTCCAAGCTGAGCCCCCACATCTCCCTCAGCCCCTCCTGGTGCTCCAGCCACTTCCCCAGCTCCGTTCCCTCCCCTGGACACGCTCCAGTCCCTCAATGTCTTTCTTGTCCTGAGGGCCCCAAAACTGGGCCCAGGATTTGAGGTGTGGCCTCACTAGTTCAACCTTCCTTTGGAAAAATAGCTGTTCTCCCAGAACAGGTTATTTATTAAAAAATAGTTCTGTTACTTTCAACAATGACACATTTTATTTTCACTTCTCCCTCAAAGAATGCCATCGTAAAAAGGTAATGGTTATAATTTAACTAAGGAAAAAATAAAATTGAAGCCAAACCGCTCGTCTAAAATGGTCTCTTGCCAGCTGTCCTACTGCCACCCAGGGCTGTGTTGTTGCTAACAACTTGCCCATGGGAAAGCACTCAATCCTGTAGTAATGAATGGCACTCAAGCTGCATGGGGGATGGTATGAAAATTTTAAGTGGAGTGGTGGAAGCCCAGTCACTTGATGAATTTAAAATTAGACATGACAGAGCTTTGAAGAATATTCTATCTGGCTGGCTGGGATCTTAGAGACACAGACCGTATTAGGAGATATTAGACTGTAATAGAGATGGATTTTTTTGGGTTTAATTCTTCAGTCCTGAGGAATTTCTCTTTGCCTGCTAAGGCTAAGAGTCCCCTGTGAGGCAGAAGCATCATGCCCTTGTTTTCTCCAGCTTAATGTCCTTTATTGACTTTGTCCTTGTAGCTCCAATTCCCTGGTCTGGATGGCTGGTGGATGGGTCAGCAAGGACACAAAGTTTTGAACAAGGGAGAAGCCTAAAAGGCTTTTAAACTTTGGTGTCCATGGAGACTTAGTTGAGATTTATTAGAACAAGAGGGGAACACTTAGAGGGTTTCTGAGGAACTGACAAATTACAACAACAACAACAAGACGATATTCATTGCCATTTTTCCAATCAAAATACCACTTATCTAATATAGGCATATTCTCTCCCATTCTCTGATTTCTATGGCTCAACATAATAAAATGCTTTGGATGTGTGTTCATGGTTTAAAAAAATCCCCCAAAACAAATCCCAAGACACAAATTCAAAGTTACAGCGTCACAAATTTTAGTAGGATTGCCTGGGTGCAACTGAGAGCAAAATTTGACCTGCAGTCAGGTGGGTTTCTATCCTGATCCTGTGTAAATCAGAAATGCATTGGGATCAGTGGAAGTGCTGGTGTCAAACCAGAGTCAGGAAAGGCACAGTCTGAACCAGTGGTGCAAAGAAAGATTGAGGTAAACAAACGAACTCACCAAAGGACAACTAAACCAAACTAAACCTTAACAGTGGTTCACAGAACGGATGATGCTGAAAATTCAATTTTTATTTCAGAGGAATGAGGCAAATGAGAACAACCTCTGACTTAAAAACAAAAAAACCAAAAAACCAGGAAGATTTCCTACTAGAGGAAAGACAAGAAAAAAAAAAAATCACTGGACTTTAAAAACATTTCTGTTTCCCCAAAATGCAAACTTTTCCAAGGGAGACCACTCCCAATCCTAGCAGATGTGAAAAGCAGCTTTAGCTTCCCAGGGCAAGATTTAACTCCATGAAGGTTTTGAGTATTTTTGTTTTGTTTTGGTAAAACAACAACAACAACCACCAAACTCCTCCCCAAACTCATCTTACAGTAGTATTTAGGTTGTTTTTCTAAGAGCTCGTGATGGTTTGTCTTTCAACAGGAAAACTAAACATATTTCCTGAGTGTTTCAGACTTAAAAAGGCATTTTGAACAGCAAGGGAACACAGAAAAACAGTTTGAACACAGACATTTTCTCTAAGCAGAAAGCATAAGGCTCTGCCCAGATTAATTCATGAATGTATTTTGTATAAATAAATTAATACTTTGTTCTGAAGTACATCTAGGCCACATCTAGGAAGAAAGACATATTGAAGCAATATTTCCTAAAGTTGTCCCTATATGATGAGATAGTTTTCATCTTTCAAATAAAGAGTTTTACTCTGTAAAAATCATAGAAACATAGAATGGGTTGGGTTGGAAGGGACCTCAAAATCATCTCTGAAAGTGTTAAAGAGTAAAACTGAAGAAAAATTAAATGGGAGAAGGAATGGGCTGTTAATGGATAGAAAGAATGGAAAGGGTAGAAAAAAAATGCTATGTAGAAGGATGGATATTTGCTAGAAAAATGGGCAGAAAATAATAGATTCAGAGGAGGAAAGCCTAGGATAATATGTCTAGGAAAAATCAATTCAGAGCAACTGTTTTAAATGTTAGGGAGGAAGTTGGAAAGGTATAATATTGAAAATTAGCTAGCCATGATTTAAACAAGGAATTAGTGCTGGATTTATTAGATAGAAGTTCTTTTATAGTAGAAGGAGACACAAAAGAGAAAAATAGTGAGTGCAAAAAGTCAGTGTAATTGCAGAGAGCAGGCAAATAGAAGAAAGGGGTCTCCTGGTTTTGGAACATCAATTTTATTCCTGAATGCTCTAGTGCCACAAAGTTTTGGAGAAAATTGAGGGAAGTCAGAAAACTGAAAAAACATAATTAAGAAATTGAAGAATATGCTTAAAGGAAAAAAATCATATTAACTCTGTAAGACAAGAATGAGCTTAAACAAAGGACAGCTCAAGTCAAATATGTAAGATATATCTTTAGTAAACAATAACAGAGAAGGAAAGTTGCTCAAGATTTTAAGGGATCTAAGTTGAATGACATGCAAATACGAATAAACAACAAAGAAAAACCATCCTTTCAGGAAGATTCTTTTAATGTTATGGACTTATCTGCATCATCCATTTGGAAAGCCAGCCATGTAAAGTCTGACTGTGCAAATTGTTTGAAAAATGAGTCGAGGAAATACTTTTACCTCTCACAGGAGCTGAAAACACAGAAGTGGGTAAATATTTTTGAACTTCTGAATGTACAAATTCAGGAAAAACCCCTCAGCATATGAAATGATGTCTCCCTCTTAACAACTCTGGTTTGGTCTCCATCAGATTTATGAGGTCTATATTTGACAGCTAAAAGCCAAAATATCTCATTTTGCTTTGAAGCAGAAAGCAAATACTGACCAAATCCAATCTCTGGAGGGGACAGAAACTGATTTTGTCTTGCAATTGTGTCCATCTCCTGGGTGAGGCAGAAGTCACAGGAGACGATGCTGTATTCAAACTTGTACAACCACAGAGCTTTTCAAAAGAAGAGGCTGGGCTTAAATTTCACATTCACAACCTGAATTCATGTAGAGTACAAAGTACTTCTTCCTTCTGCAGCTCTACAGTTCCCTGTGAGTTACCTCTCTCTGACTGTATCGATCCAGACTTTTGGCAAATGTGGTTGAATTTTTTTGTAAAACATTGCCTAGAAATATATATTTTTGAATTAACTAGATTCTCGCATGCTAACTCAGCTAATGTAAGATAAAACATGTAAAATCCATAGCAGGGTCAGATCAAAACACAGGAATTTATTGCTGGAAGGTGTGAAAGAGCAACTGAGAAGCAGCACGTTTATTGCTGTGGTTCCATTATGGGCAACACGCACATTGGAAGCACAGGAAACATTGGAGGAGTGCTGCAAATCTTACCCTGTGGGTTGCAATCCTTCCAGAGGGTTTTCATCACCTCTGGTGCAGGTTTTTTAAGGGGTAACATGAATGGACTTTGCTCCACAGGATCTGAGCATTTTCACAGCTACACTAGCGGTGATTCCCAATGAGTCACTCTCTGCCTGATGGAAACGTGGAATACCCTGCCTGATGGAAACGTGGAATACCCTGCCTGATGGAAATGTGGAATACCCTGCCATCCTTGCCATGGGCAACCAGATGCAACCAACAGGCTCCTTCTCTGAGCCTGAGAGGACAACCAGCAAATTCTGTTCCCACATGCACGGACACACAGCCTTCCCCCACGCTGCAGTGTCCTTGCTTGCTCGCAGTTTCATCACGTGTTCCCTCAGGTGGGAATTCCACACACAAACCAAGAGGTTGAGCCGGGAAAGACCCTTCCTCATGTGTGTGACCCTTCCTGAGGTAACACAAGTGGACTTTGCTCCACAGGATCTGAGCATTTTCACGGCTACACAAGAGGGGATTCCCAATGAGTCACTCTCTGCCTGATGGAAAAGTGGAATATCCTGCCATCCTTGCCATGGGCATCCAGATGTAACTAACAAGCTCCTTCTCTGAGCCTGAGTGAACATCAGCAAACTCTGTTCCCATATGCATGGACACAAAGCCTTTCCCCACGCTGCAGTGTCCTTGTTTGATCGCAGCTTCATCACACATTCCCTCAGGTGGGAATTCCACACACACCAAGAGGTTGAGCCAGGAAAGACCCTTCCTCATGTGTGTGAAGAGGTAGATAAGAGGCAGAGGCAGGGAAAGATTAGAGATAGAGGAGTATATGGTCCTGCTGTGACCTTTCAAGTGCTTGCTGCCCTGAGGGAAAATGCCCACCTTTCCTAGCTTGCTTGTACCATGTGAAGGAGAGAAGGAAACTCTGAACTGAACTGAACTGGAAGCTCGAGTGAGGGTTTTTTTAGTTCCTTGGGAAGTATAATCTCCCTTGAGTCGTCCTGCAGAGGACTCCCCTTCCCCTATGGACATAAGGCTTGTGATACAATCAGGAACATAGCTGTGGGTATTCCTTCTAGGACTCACTTCACAACTTTGAAACCACTCCATATCCACCCTTAGCACTTCTCTCTTCACACACACATCCCATCTGTCCCCTCAGAAAGCGACTGATCCCCACATCCCCCACTGACAGATGCACCAAGAGTCTCCCACACAGCAACAGCTGCCATCCCCCTCCGTCATCCTTTCCCACTGGCTGCTCCTGGACACCACCAGGAGACACAGACACATGGCCAGGCAAACATCTGCATGGACACTCAGATGTTCCAACCACTTGCAAGCAGATTTCTCTGTCTCTGTCATGGCTGCAAAGGGTCCAAGCAGGCACAAATGCCCCAGGTTGTCCACACTGAGGACAGCTCGTTTGCTCTTGCTGGCTTTGTTCCCATTCCTGCAACCATCCATGGATCCCTTTCTCTTTTCTCAGCCAGCTGACAGGTTGAGGCCACTGTTTGATTTTTTATTTTCCTAGTGGAGTGGTCAGAGGCCAGGGGAGCACTGGTGGCAGCGGGCTGAGCAGGCTGTGGTGTGTGGTTTTAGCCCAGCTGAATCCCAGTGTCTGAGACTGCATCTCCCCCTCATGGACAACTGCTTCACCATCCCCTCCACCCACAGCCTGCCATGGTGGGAAGTTCACTCCCACCAGAGAAGAAAGGTGCTTCTTGCACACTGCAACCAGCTGCAAGAACTGCCAGGAAAAATGATCCAGCCTGAGAGCTTGAACTGGACTCTGCAGTGGGAAACCAGTATGAAACACAGGGCAACAGGTTCCCAACACAGCCTATGGCTGCATGAACACTAATTGCTCATCATTTCACAGGCTGGTGGCTTTTATTTCAGTGGGAACTTGTCCTTGCGATGAACAGAAAAAGGATCTACGAACCGTGGTCCATGGGACTGATGTCATTTAAGGTCTGGGCTCAGAGGCTTCAACCTTTAAGTTTAGGGGTTCTGTGTGATCAGATTGACTTCTTCCAGGGCAAGTCCCACAGGATTACTCACAGTCTTCTCACCAGCTATGGGTGGAAACAAGCACTTTCCTACTCAGTATAGAAGAACCCAAAGTCCTAGGTGAGCCATACAATTTGAAGATGTTCTTAGACCAGATTTGAAGAACAGCTGTTGTCAATAAATGCAATTGTTTTAATGGGAAATAAATTCCCAGTTCTTCTCTCTCTGACACCCAAAATGTATCCTGTGTTTTCAACCCTCAACCAACTACACATTACTCCAGCACTGCTTCAAGCCAAGGAGAAAGCCAGTGCTCTTTCCTTTGACTGACATCTGTAGTCCTTCTGTCTGTTTCAGCCCAATGGTTATTCATCCAAGAGCCCTGGTAACTTGTCCTAGAGAAACCTCTCTGCCCTTTTGTGCCAGCAGCAGTATTCAGAGGTTTTAATGTGTGAAAATAAGGTGCGTTGGTATGCTTCTGAATGAAGCTGCAGTGAAAGTGAAGGATTGTAGTTAAATCTACTGGGATTGTCTATGGATTATTCAGCAGTTCTTCATAAAAAACCTGCAAAAAAACCTCTAGAGGAGAGCCTGCCTGCTGTGCAAGTCATGCAGAAGGCAGGTACATCTAGAGCACGTCGGGTCCTATCGCTACCCACGCACCAAACCATTTTCCCGGTTAGTCATCCTTTCCTACCCTCCTTCTCAATGCAAACATTGCTCTCCTTGCACTCACGAAACTCACGCCTGGTGCCGGCCTTACGTCAGTGATTTCGACATGGAGAGCTGTGCCACGAAGGCAGTGGACACGTGATGCTCCCCTGAGCCTCTGGTAGCCACCCTGCCCATCAGCACGGCCCCCTGGGTGGCTCCTGGGGACTTCCACACAAGCCCTTCACCCCTCAAAGCAACCCAGGGCTCTTACACACCTCTCCAGGGTTTCAGCTTGCTCCTGCATTGTCCTCATCACCTGCAACTCTGCCAGTCCCACAAGCACAGTGCCCACAGAACATATTCACTCCTGGCCCTCACACAGAACCAGCATCTCATGTTTCCATGGATCACCAAGGTGTGTATGGATTTACCTGTGCCCTCACATTGAACTCCCAATCTGCTCTCCTGGTGCATTGCATGCACCTAGGGTCTCTTGCACGCTTAGCCTCCCTCACACCAAGAGGCAGATAACAACAGATGGCTTAAGCCATCATAAACTTTTTCTCACTCCTCATCACTCTTCCTTCCCCCATAAGCGATTTTCCTTCTCCCAGGTCCCACACCCAGGTCTGGAATCCTCACCTGTACTTCCCTTATTTCCTTCGAGCATGCTGTGTGCACAAATCTCTCTGATCAGACACAACTTTTCCCTCCCTTCACCTTCCCTTGCACAGCCCTTTGCAAGCAGGCACAGTCTGACAGGTCCCTTCCTCGCTCCCACACCGCTGTGTGTCAACCCACGCTTGGCTCCTCACCCCTTGTAACAGGAACTGTCATTCCCATCCACTTCTACCTCATGCCCTACAACTCCCAGCTCCACTTGCCTCCCCACACACTTCACACTTTACTTTTGACCTTAGCACAGCCATGTGGCTTATACAGCCCTCCAGGTAGTTTTTCCTCTCATTCCTTCTCCTCCCACCCCTTTATATCTTTAGTCATTTCTCCACCAGCACATTTATTCCATTCCCTCTCACTGTTTTGTTCAGCCTGTACCTACCACAGAGATATAAACACATTTGTTAATGTCTGTTGCAACAGAAAATCGCTCCTTTTTGTTTGTGTATGTTCTCCTCCTCCCACAGTATTCCCATTATTCCTTACTTGCCATTCCTTGCCCCAACTGCTTCCCCAGTAACTTATTGCCTGTTCTTTCCCTCTGTTGCTCCTACTCCCCAGTAAAGAGGCATCCCCTGTTCTGCTGAGCAAACCACTGTGCCTTTGCACCACTCCATCTCTTTGCCTACTGAGAAACACACCCCCAAATGTCCCTTCACTCTCCACTCTCTCGCCCTGTAAACCTAAACCACCTCTTTCCTAGGCATTACAGAAAACACAGCTCTCATCTGTGCCTCCTACACTCCTTAATTTTTCCTCATTCTTGTGCTTCTCAACACCTGCCATGGCTTTATATCCTCACTGCAGTTCATCCTTCCCCTGTGATTTCCATCCTCTTGAATTTCCTCGCATCACTTCCCCGTGGCTTTTTCCCCAGTTCTCTCTCTCCCTTGCAGGCAGGCAGCACACTCCAGTAGGCTTCCAGCCTCCTCTGAAATATCTCTAATTGATTACTCCTTCACATACTTACAGGACCCTTTTCCCCCTCACCACACCCTATCTCCGTCCAGCTGGTTTTTCCCTCTGTGTTCCTGTTCTCAGCACACGTTTCCATCACCATGCAAGCCTTGCCTTTCATACCCTGACACCTTCCTTGTACATACATCCCCGTATCTATTTCTTGACAGAATCAAAGGTGTCTCCTTTTGACGCCCCCCACAAGCATCATGTAGCTGATTATTTTCCATACCTTTCTCCAAATAGCTAGTAGTTCACATTTTAACTCCTCCTCCAAACATCCTTTGTGCTTTCACCTTTCTCCCTCCACTCCCACTCCATACCCAACCTCCCCGTTGCAGACCCTACCATCCTTGTATGTCCCTTTCATATCCTCACCCAGCCTCCAGCCTGTACCTTTCCCCATCTCTCTTGAGTGTTACTTCCTCTTGTGAGCTCCTAAACTTTCTGCTACCCACAAAGATCCTCTTTTTCCAATTGACGTGCAGCAGTTTCCCTTTCCAGCTGACCACCTTTGCATGTCTCACCTGCCATTATTACCCCAGTGCACAACAATGAACACATAGCACTTTATTTCTGCTGTATAACACCTTCCCTCAAGTATTTATCTACATTTATATGCACCATTTCATTTTTTTGTTCCCTGAAGAGAAAAATACCTCAACCCACTGCAGAACAATACAAACAAAACCTCTCAAACCTACGTGTTTTGCATACCTCAACATGTAGCACCCTTCTACACAAAGCACTCCCCTCCTGGCTCTGCTGCTACCTCCTCTTCTCCCGATGTTTTGGCTCCACCACCTGCAATCATGCCTGGATTTTGTCCCCCCACTGTGCTCACACACAGAGCCCCTGGTATTTACACGTGTATCTCAGACCAGTCTTTTTACTACCAGCAGCTGGGACCATGCTGAACCCTTCCATTCTCTGCTGCTTTTGTCTGGAAAGGTTTTTTTTTTTTCTTCTTCTTCTTTCTTTCTTTTTTTCTTTTTCTTTTTTATTACTATTAGATTTCCCTTTTCCTTGCATCCCATTTATAGGTGCTTCTTGTGCCACTTCTCCACTTGCAAGCTTGCACATATCAGGTATTTCAGCGCCTGAGAATGCCTCTCCTACTTGTCTGGATATTTTCCTGAAGGCACAATGCAAAGGCAAAACTTTACATACCATTTGCACTCCTCATGCAACAAATCACAAGAGCCTAAGAGCAAAGAGTGTTTTTTGAAAGGTTGTAGCTCACAGGGATTGTCTGGACCATACAGCACACATCCCTGTCTATTTAAAAAGGGGGGGAGGGGTACAAGAAACCCCCCTCACACACACACACACACAGAGTCATCTCTAAATAACTGGTTTTGCAATATAGGAACCAGAGAATGTGCACATAGCAGCCCTATTCAATCCAAAATATCCATCTCTCCAGATACTGCATATTTATAGTTCGAGAGATAGGACCAGCACAGAGCTTTCCCGTTTATTTTAATGAAGGATTAAGAACTGATCAGAAAACTATCTAAACCATTCAAGGACTTTTTCCCCTCTTGGCTAAGAGCAGTTTGGTGTCTCCATAAGGACTCGCCAGTAACTGACGCTTTAAGCTGCATTTCAGCTGTTTAGATGAGAAACAGCTTTCTATTTTGCTCTCTAGATGTGCATCTCTGTTGATTAGTTGTGTGCTGCATTCCTAGAAGGCACTCACCAAACACTGGGAGCTGCAACGTAAGATTACTTTCCCTGCCATTCCAGCACAGAGCGAGTGTATCTTTTTCACCTAGACACAGATGTGCAGGGAATCTTTTGATCTCCAGCTCTTCCCAGAGAATTTGGTGTTTGGGTTTGAGGAGAATGAGGATTGATTCAAAGGTCATGAACAGAGTTTCCAGTGTCTGGCACACACACAAAATATGAGAGCTCCAGGGAAGCTGGTTACCTGTGGCAGGCGAGGTCTAGAAATTGGGAATTTTGGCTTTGCTTGTCATGGGCTCTAACTTTGCCGGAGGGTGAGCGTGCTACGTGTGCTGAGGCTGGTTCTTGCAACCCAGGGTCAAGATTTTCACCCCCTTTTGTTATATCTGAACTTGCTGGTTTCCCTCTTAAGACAAAACGAAAAGTTGCCTTTTGCTTTTGCCTCTTAAATCAGATTTCCTGCAGCACCTCGCATTTCTCCTCCGCTGCTTTCTTTCCAGGGACCCGAACAACAGCGTGAGGAGCAGGAGGAGAGGGGAACCTCAGGACTGAAGCAAACTATAGGGCAAGTAAGGGTGAAGGAAAGGAGGAGGCACAGTGGGAAAGGCAACATTTGGGACACATCTTCGGCTTACAAGACCCCCACCTCCTCCCCAGTATACTTCTTTAAAGGACCCCTCTCCCCCCCTCCCCTCCCCGCCCTCTTAGGACCCTATTAGAAAACGTCAAATTTCCCTTACCGTGGTAGGAGTAACCATGGCATCCGTGTGAATGTTTCCAGAAAAGTCGACATGAAGAGAAAGGTGGATGTAAATACGTTCATTCAAAGTCCCAAAGTTGGTCTGCTTGGGTTGTGCAGAGTTGCTCTATGGGAGAGGAGCCTTAAACTCTGAGTCCCGTGAACATAATCTGCTCGATTATAACAAACCAGCTCAGCCAGATGGCTCTGTGCTCCGCGGATTAACCCCTTTATTGCCACACTCTGCTTTCCCTACCTACCATTTATAACAACCTTTGCCTGGCTGGGGAAATTCAGAGAATGAGGCAATTTTTCGAAAATGACAAAACCGTCGTAAAGGTAATTTTTCCCTCTGCGTGCTTTAAAAAAACCATCCGGTGCCTATTTTCTCTTTCTTTTTTTTTTTTTTAATCCAATTGACGGTTTTATTCCTTTTCCTGGCAAAACCTCTTCATATTATTAGGAACAGTATTAGCACCAGGGAACATTTTAGAGAATTCTTTTGTTAAATCACCACCATCCCTTCCAGACTGCGATTCTCAGCAGACGAGTATTTTACTGCAGGAATGTCTCTGTGTTTGCACTCTAATGGTCCATCCACTCCCCCCTTCCCGCCCCTCTGTCTCCCACATGCACACACATGCACACACTTTGCTCACACTGCCAGCATGTGCTGCTATTCCCTGTTCACAAGTCACTACAGGACATGTCAAACAGGTGAAATAGAGACACAGAGCTACAGTGCCATAAGTCCCCACTCTCTCGCTCTGACTTCTCTTTTAATTTATTTTTTTTCCAATTATTTGCAAATCTTTGACAAATTTATTTCTTCGGTCAGCATTTCTGTCATGGAAGTAACCCGCCATGACACAAAAATAAGTGGTGGGAGAAGCACCCACTGCTAAGAACAGACCTTAGGATGGATTTGTGTACAGTTCCTCCTGTTTTGACTCGCAGATTCATCCATTAGGGATGGCAAGTGCCAAAAACATGGGAAGTTCATCAGCAACCAGCAGCGTCTGGTTCCCAAACTTTTTATTTAGAGAGATCGCTCACAGAGATGGCTGATAAATTTAGCTGCATGCCTCTAAGTCTCCCTCTAAATTTACTTGCTTAAGTCATCTTTCTTCTCTGTTTGATTTGAGCATAATTGAGCAAGTCATAACCATAAGAACGTGATCATATAAGATACGAGGTGACACTTTAAATCATAAGGGTCACCAGATTGTTTCCTTAAAGAATATTTTTACTAGCTGAGTAAGTTTTAACTTTTCCTTTTTAATAATGGATTTTTTTTTTCTTTCCTCCCACTGTGTAAAGATAATTAGCCCTCTCTTGCTGTCAAAGCTTTGTACCATTTCCTTTGAGACATTTTAATCTACCTGGAAAGTTGTCACAGCTTTATTGAAATATTTACCACCATAGATTGAAATATAGATGGTGTCATGTGTTCCAGTTGTCCTTCCTCTGAATTTTTTCAAGCATAAAATGGTCCTATTTAGGGAATCCTGCAATTTAAATGGTCCTGTTGGGGGGATTCCACAATTTGTATCTGTCTCATAAGTTCTGCCCGAGTCGCTTGTTGCCCAGATGGAGAATAAAAGTAATCTTCCACCACTGCCTCCTAAGAATTCTGTACTAAAACCTGCTGCTCTGCCAATCAAAAACAAAACAAAAAGAAAAAGAAAAAGAAAAAAAAGAAAAAAAGAAAAGAAAACCCCCAAACCTCCTCAAACTTGAATAAGTCTTATTCCAATGGTCTTTGTCTCACCCAATTCCTGAATGCTGTTTCCATCTGATTTAGAGTTTTTTCAGCTAAGATGAGGAAACTTGAATAAATTCCTGCGCGTCCCCCACCCAGCCCAGGCACTGTAGTCAGATCTGAGAAATGCCTAAAATGTGACTCAGCTTTTAATCTCCTGAAGTAGACAAACAGTGCTAGGAATAGAAAACTTTTCCTGTGGCTGGTGAACGAACGTTCCTCTAGAGGTAGGCAAAGGGTTAAGCCTCTGAAGGCAGCCTTAGCCCGGGAACTTCACATTTGCAGCAGGGGAAAAAAAAAAAAAAAAAGACAGGCAGGAAGGAAAAAAAGAAAGAAAAGAAAAGCAAAACAAGAAAGACAACAAAAGAAGA
>JBBMKD010000053.1:55009418-55025286 GCA_037834095.1 Argya squamiceps
AGGGAAAAAAAAAAAAAAAAAGAAAGGAAGGAAGGAAAAAAAAAAAGAAAAAAAAAGAAAAAAAAAAAAGGCAGCAAAAGAAGAAGTCTAGAAGCAAAAGTCCTGGGCAGAAGGGCTGCCTACCTCTGATGGGAGGCAAAGCTCCCGGAGCTTGCACGAGTGGAGGGGTTTTGCCCCGTGTCTGGGTCTGTGGGCAATCAGACGCCTTGTAATTTGAGATGTGACACCTTAATCTCGCCAAATATGTGCGCGCTGGAAAAAGCATTGTAGGCAGCCTGTTTTCACAGCCAGGGAAAATGGAGACGTGTTTGGTCCTTGCCGGTTTCCAACCTTTCCCCCTACAGATGTTTCTGTTGTTCTGAAGCTGCTTCTTTCTAGGTATTTCTGCATCTTCAGCTGTTGTTCTGGGGGTGGGGTGGTTTTTTCCCTTACGCTAACCCATAGCATAGGTGGGTCTCTTTTACGCTTTAAGCAGGTTTCTGAATTTTTAATGACAAGCAATCCAGATCCCAGATGGTCACCTTATTTTATCTGAGGTTTTGACATGGCACCAAAAAAAAAAAGAAAAAAAAAGAAAAAAAAAATTACTTTGAACAAGTCCCTATTCTGTCCTGAAGAATCTGAAACATTGCTCAAAGCAGGCTGGAGAAAGTCATCTTTGAATTCTGGGGAATTTAATTGGGATAATTACAAGACATTGATCCGATTAATTAGGCACTTGACTAGACTTCAAAACGTGATATTTTATATACTTTGAAGACATGTATTTTTCTCTACATATTAACAGATACCACTATGATTTCTTTTGATGATAAAAATTGAATATTTATAGGGAATATATGCTTGCGAGTATGCAAATGCATTAAAATTTTATTGAGTTTATTGCATGCCTTGGGTCATTCTAAAAGCAGGGAGCACGTTTTATAATGGTTAGCTTTTGCAACAGCACCACTTTGTGGTTGAAATCCCAAACAGATCCCAAAAAGGGACTGTAGGGACACCACATGTGCCTCAGCAATGTTGGTGGTTGGTTTAAATATTCATTGACAAATGCACTTACCTGGGATGGAAATGTGTTCCAGCCATATGGTCCTGTCTTTCTAAGAGGGTGGGGTTGAAGTAAGGGCAAGGAAGAAGAAGTGGGAGCAGAAGATGAGCTCTGAGCATTTTGACCAACTGATATCTTCAGTACAGGAGGATGTTCACCTTTCAAATGCTAAAACCACTTTTGTTCTAATTTCCAGAATTTTTTAAAGGGCTGGGCAACATCTCTAGATTTTTTTTTTTTTTTTTACTTGAAATGTGCTGCAAGTGCTTTGTTGGAAGTAAAAAGGAATCCAACTGTGTTTTTATTTGGTGGAAACGGTGGTGGTAAAGAATAGAAATTATTTATTTAAACATTATTTAAATATTGTTTTAAGAATACCAATCATACCATTTCAGAATTGAAGGAATTTCAGAAACCTCATTGGCATCCTCACTTGCACCCAGGCTAGGCAAACCAGATGTATTAGAAAAAAATTCCAAGCAAGATTCACAAAGAACTTCAAACTTGGTTTTATTACACATTTCTTGGAAAGCTGTCTTCTTAAAAATAATTGGGACAGCTCATAACAATTAACATGGTAGGTCAAAGATGACACAGTGTAAAATGTGTACCCAGAGCTGTAGGCATGCCAGGAGGGAGGATGGAAATAATGCTTGTAAATAAGCAGGAATTCTGGTCACACCCTGAAAGCCATTATTCTTCAGAGCTTTTCCTAAAAGAAAGGCATTTACAGAGTCAGCTTTTATGCAGTTGACCTTCAAACCTCTTTCCTTGGCAGGGAATTAGAAAGTGAGATTAAATGAGATTATAATAATAGTATTAATTAAAATAATATCCAGATGCATTAAAATGCACCTAGTAAGTACAACTACAATAATTTTCTTGCATGGAAGATTTTACACACATAGCATTGCAGTACTCAGACTCAAAATTTTAATTGTTTTTCAAATGGTTTTCATTTCAAAGGAAATGTGTACTCCTGTATCAAAACAAAGCTATATATTAAGACATACAAAAGGGGATTTACACTCTTCAATATGTAGCTGTGTTTTGGCAACAAAATTATGGATGATTACAAATGTCTGCAATGTACTAATCTGTTACATCACTTATCAGCTTAGCTCGTATTTTGGATTTATGTAATATTTGTCTTCTTCTGATGGTATCTAATTTTTTTTCAGAGATGGTCCTTATTGCAGGAATAATTTAGAAACAATGTTAGTTGATGATAGGCAACATTTTGGGAAAGAAGATATGTTCCTTGTAATCATAAGCATGCTTTGAATTCCTACTCATTTGTTATAATTCCAAATTAGCTGAAGAGAGCTTGCATGACTATCAGTAAAAAAAAAGCTAAGGAAAAAATCAAATTAAAACCATTTGAAGAAGTTTGGTTCTATTACTTATGCTAGAACTGGGAAAAGGTGCCTGCAGTTTTTAATGATGGAGGAAGAGGAGATTTGGGGTCACAGCACCATTCTTTTGTGAGGAAGATAAATTCCACACTGGGACATGTAAGGAGATACACAAAGTGCTTGGTAAGATGTCATCTGGGAAGCTGGGACTCAGTTCTGACCATCTTCAAGCCAGACAAGACCTGGAAAATGACAGACGCAATGATTAAATGTGTCATGTAGTATAAAATATGCTGAAAAACCCCAACAGAGTAAAGAAACCAGTCAGGAATTACAAGCCTGTGACTGACCCTGGCCAGGACAAGGGAAGGTCTGGGCAGTCTCTTTCCCCGTCTCTCCCATGACTACATGACTTACACCATCACAGAGAGCAAATATGTTCAGGAACATCTTGTACTCAGGACACTGGCATAGCTTTTGAGGAAAACTTCCCAGTGAAAGCCTTCAGGAAGTTTCCACTACATATTCATGGGGCTTGGTTTGGGACACTAAATGTCTTTATCATGGGGAAGTTTTCCCACAGGGAGGTAAACCACAGAACTGGTTTTCCCTCCTGGACTGGTGCTTCTGCATCTTTCAGGTGCAGTGGAACTCCAATAGCTGGAGCAAGTTGAAAGAGGATGAAAGAAAGGAAAACAAATTAATATATTTCAAAATAAAGATAAAAAAATAAACACAATAAAATAAAATATATAAATATATAAACACATTAAAAAAAAATACAGCAGTTCCAAATGGAAGGGGCTCAGACCATTGCTGGTCTGGCATCTGTGAGATCCAAGCAGGTTACTTATCACTGAAATGAAAGATTCGGTTCCACACCACCTTTCCAGGAAATGTTTCCTGACCTCTGTGTTTATTCCTACTCCTAATGTCAAATACAGATGCTCTTCTCAATGGTCACTGCCTGAAGAAATAGAAAATAGAGCAAAGCAAAACAAAGAAAGGTTGAAAAGTAAAACACTGAGTGGAAAGAGAAGCTCATTCACTTGCAAGCAGCAACAAAAGTTGGTGTAACAATGGGCAATGATATTTTGCATAAATTAATTTAGTTAACATTCTTTTTGTCAGCTGGAATAGAAAAAGTCTTGGTTGGAAGTAGATCTGACAAGGTGTATTTAACAGCAAAAGTCAGCTTGTTGAAGCCAGTGGGACATTTCTCAGTGCTGGCCTGTGGTGAATTTATGTGTGTTGTGTCCTTACAAGGCAATTTTATTTGAATTAAAGCAACTTTTATTCAAACTTTTTATCTGATGGATGCTGATGCCCATTTGGCTGAGCTTCTACAATGTAATTCCCTAAAACCTTAGTGTGAAATCACATCTGCTGGAGGAGGGGCAGGGCAGCAAACATGGTATGGATCAACTTTCAGGCAGCCGAAAACTGAAAGTCCCATTTGAGCCAATGCAGATGTACAGGCAGGAGATTTGAAACAACTCTGGGCCAAAGTGTGCTCTCTGTTCTCTGTCCATCCCGGCCTATCTTTTTTATCTGCTTTTTTTATCTTTTTTTATTTTTTTTTTTTTTTTTTAATAAGGAATTTCCCAAGCCTAGTACACACATGTAACCAAGTAGTCTTTGAGAGCCTATAGGTAAAACATTTAATGCATCTTTCTATAGTATTAAGTTTAAGCTCACTGGGGCTGTCTGTGAGCTAATTAGGAAGTCCCTAGATTGATTTAGGACTGTTTCAAATGATGATGTCCCCAGCAGCTTCCAGGCAGGCCATGTTCCAAGACATGGATCAAGGGATCAAGGAATGCACACCAGAGACAAACCCACTCCTTAGGAGCTGTGTGAACAAGCAATGGAGTTTTTGCATACTCAGAGCCTTTTCTTAACCTCAGTTCAAAGAGAGAGATTACCTTTTTTCTTTCATTGCCACAAATATCTTTTTAAAAACCAAGTAAACAGACAAATGTTTTTTACCCACATTCCATTCTTCCCCGGTTTTATTTGGAAGAACAAATTCAGCCTGTTAGGAATCAAGCAGGATAAGGAAAAAAAAAACCCCAAAGGCATGGAGGCTTTTAAAATTATAATTTCTTTTTAGTCTGAAGACTTTATGGCTTTTGACCCCATCTCTCATCATGGGAGTAGTGGGTAAAAAAAAGAGGCTGGATGGAAAAATCCAGCACGTTCTTTTGATTGAATGACACTACTGACACTTGAGGCTGATGGTGCTGCAGGCTGCCCATGCCTGAAGCTAAGTTTAGGCTAAATTCTTAGTTTATAAGGAACTCTTTTCCCTCTGAGGGAGATCATGCCAAATTCTGTTCTGCTACATGCTCATGGCAAATCTCTCTCTTCCCAAATATCATCGACGTTTAACCCACGCCTGTGGTTGTGTAAAAGGTTCCTACTCACATGCTTTGCTGTCTGTCCCGTGTCTCATTCCAGTCCTGCAGCTGAGCCATTCCTTTATCAAGGACCAGAATAGCAACTGAGGTTTCTGCCCTGCAAGGGAGGAAAATGAAGAAATCACGCGTCGAGCAGAGGACACAGAGAGTGTTTATTGCAGGAAGATGGGGATGGTCACACAATCATCCCTGACTGGCACAGCCTAATCTGTGAGTCATACAAGCTTGGTCACACAAGCAACAATAGGAAAATTTATGGGGCTTTAGGACTGTTATGAAGTTATGGCATGTATGTTCTCTCCAGTGTACATGCTGGGTCTGATTTTTATCTTCCATTTAGCGGTTAATTCAATGCTTTTTTCCCCTTGCTGAGAAGTTCCTGCTGGAGGCAATTCCCCAGTATGGCTTTTCTCAGTAGCCAGCAGTGTTTGTTAAACACATCCTCTGTCCCTGCAAGCTCTGCCTTTGACATAAAGCAAGATATCATTGTGCTGTAAAATTGCTTGAAATGTGTGTAAGGAGTTGAATTTAAAGGTATCAAGGACAGTCTTTGTGGCACTATTTACAGTCAAAGGAAGCATCTTGGCCTTCCTTTAATTATTGTGGTTCTCTGCCTAAATATTATGAAGTGAATAAGATAAAATTTTTTTCCTGAGAGTGTATAAAACTCATTTGCACGGCTACATCTTCTGAAATCAGAGATTATTCTTGCATCAAGGAAGAGTTAGTGTTGCAGTCAGACCTCAGCTAATCGAGACAGATATTTTGGCTCTCATCAACTCTAAATAAAGCAAAACTCCATGAGTCCCTGATTTCTTTATGGAAATATGACTATACTGAGTTAGGCCTAGATTATTAAACAAATAATCACTTATTTAAATCTGTCCATACCAAACTCCACATTCTCAGGGATTAGCTCACTTTCTTCATTTTACCTTGATACCGCCCCTGTATCTTCCCTTAATTTTTGAAAATTTCCCTTTCTTTTATGCATGACTCCTATTTTTTTAAATACCCCCCAAAAAGAATGGATGTTGCATTCTATCTAACAAGGTGGCAGATCTGAGGGTTTTACTGAGCCAGTAAACTGAGAAAATATCACAAAATCCTAAAAGTGCCCAGCTAGAACCTCCAAATTTCCTAGCATGAAACACAGTTTTAAGTCCTCTCCCCACACAGAGGCTTTTGTCCTGTGATGTGATACCTACAGCAAGTGGGAATTGTTTCACTTGGAAAAAACTGAGCATGCAGCATGCCTTACTTTGCACTGAGAGAAATGCCACATGTCAGTTCTGCTGCAGTCTCAAGTTCTTTAAGGCAATTTCCACGCTGCACCATGCTTTTTCCCAGGGATAGGATCCTGAATCAGCTCAATAAAATGAAGAACATGCAAAATTTCTGTGTGATTTTCCTTGGGCTGCTTGTTAAATGCAGTAGATGTGTCCCTGCTCAGACAGAAGTGGCTTGTGCTGTTAAAACACCCCACACAGACACTGCTGTGGCGTTTGGATAGCCATCAATTTTTGGGTCAGTCTCATGGATGGCTGTGTGGGATACACTGAAAAGGGTCCTAAACACTGGAATGGGCTGCCCAGGGAGGTGGTGGGGTTCCCATCCCTGGAGGTGTCCAAGAAAAGCCTGGACATAGTTTAGTTGACATAGTGGTATTTGCTTACGGGTTGGACTTTTCCAACCTCACTGAATCTGTGGCTCTGTGACTCTTTCTAAAGGGATGGTCTATCCTTTCAGCTGCTGTGCAGGCCACCGTCACTGAGCCCTTTTTACAGAAAATTTACCCTCCTTGTGCTCTGCACTCATGGCTTTGCACTATAACACAAGGGCTGGGGTCCCAGCTAAAGGTTTAACACATCACCTACCCTTTTATAACAACAGTTCTGGGGATTGTGTGAAAAAAAATATAGAGTAGTAGTGTGTAGGAAGTGGGAGGCCAACAAGAAGACAAAGAAAGGATGGAAGAGCTGGTTGGAAAAGTAAATAAGACTGAAAGGAACAAGAATAGCTGCAGTCAGAGGAATTTAGAGAAACAAAGATAATGCTGCTTGCAATCTGAGGTTATAAAATCATGTCAACATGCAGAGGAAGGTGATAAGACACGACTTTACCTCATCTACAATGGCCTGAGGCACAATCACTTCTGCAATTATTTACCCTGCCACCTACTCAGGCCAGTTGTTAAAAGCTTTAATTCAAGAGTCATCCTTTCTACTCAAAAATGCACCCAGAGTCCAGCTCTGACATAAAAACATAATCTTTTACCAGTGCTCCCAGATTATCATCAACATTTGGTGCTGGTACTGGATGTTTCCAAATCTCAAGTGAGATGTTTGCTTTGCCACTTTGTATTTTAACAAAAATATCCAAAACCAACAACAAAAACCAAAACCAACCAAAAAAAACCCCCCACAACCTCCCCCCAAAACCACAACAGTTTTGTTTCTGGGAAACAAAGAAGCAAACAAAAATATTTCAGTAATATTTTACATGAGGAAAAGTTTCTAGCACTGAAATATCTACTTAAAAGTTTATTTTGGTTTTGCAACTTGTGTACTTCAAAGGATTCCCATTTTTAAGGTCCACTTAAAACCTTAAATGTTGCCAGATTAATCTGGATCAGATACTAAAACAGTGTTCAGTCACTATTTTATGCTAAAAGGGCAGAAAATTTAAATGAGAACACCATGCTACTACAATACTTACCTTATATTAATGTATGTATTACAAAATTTTTTGATTAATAGATTTCTACCCAGTATGAAAACATTAACACCCTTTCATGACTCTGCTGTGCCTTGCTGCAGTAGAAATGATGCAGGAAATCTGATCCTGAATATTTTCTGATAACTTCTCCTGAAGGAGACCCACACAATTGGGCACTCCATGGCTAAGATTCAAGCAAAAGTCCACTTTGCAACTTTGCAAACATGGATTAAGCACTGGAGCTCCTTCATTCTGGATGGATGTGACTGGGACAACACAGGCAGAAAAACCTTGAGACAATCACACTTTAACAACTGAAGGGATGCACAAATGATCCTTTCTTGTCGTTTTGCTTTGAAGAGCCAAAATATATTTTTTTCTTTATTTATTTAATCTTTTTTTGTTATTCCCCTGTGCCTGCCAATGTCATACACGGGGCAGGCAAGACTAACATTTGGTATCAGAGGTTAACATAACAAGAGTGGAAAAGCACACTTCAGCTCCCAGGGAAGTGGATAAACACTCTGTTCCCTCGCTGGCAGCTGCCTGCTCTGCTGGGAAATATCCCTGCTTTTGCTCTGGGTTAGTGGAGGAAAGACAGGGAGCAGAAAGGCCTTCTTCTTCCACTAGATATTATTATGAAAGTCTTCTGGTTTTGTGAGTGTGAAGGAGGTTTTACTGATCCTTTCACTACTCTGTGAACAGCAGAGAGGTAAAACGATCCCTTTATCAAATTTTAGGCAGTCCAGAAACTCTCTTTGTTCTCCAGACCTAAAACCCACTGAGAATAAAATTGTTTGCACCCAGCTGAAAACCAAATCAATAAAATCTAATGTAATTTCTTGCTCATGTTATATCTCCTCTCCATTAGTAGAGTGATATAGAAGAGACTGTAGCATAAATTGGACTCTTGCCTTCCACTGCTTGTCTGAATTTCAATGAAAACCACTACATTTCTCTTCAGGAAGGAAAAAAGAGTTTTCTGCAAGCTTTTTGGTTGTTCACTGGAAGAAGAAGAAAAAAAAAAAAGAAAATAAACTAAAAAAAAGTAGATAAATAGTAATATGCAAGTTATGTTAAAACATTAAATATATTTCAAGCAGAATTGTCTCTTCTGCGTTGGTTTCACATTATTCAGACTCTCTCTTTCTCCCTTTTTTCTACAATATTCCTGGGAGTTGTGGTTTGGGTTATCTCACAATACAAGCTTCCTATGCAGGCCAAACTCATTGCATTAATCATATTTAACCCCAAGATCAACAAAAATGTTGGTGACAGACATCAGAGAGGTAAACTGTACCTCAGTTCAGTTCTCAACAGTCTTAAAAGCATAAGAGATGCTGATTTTCTTCCTCTAGTTTATATGAACGAGAAATGGTGAGGAGTGATTTGTCTCTTTGAACAAATGTAAAGCAAATTTTACTAGTATTGACATCAAAAAGTCAAATACTCCCTTAAAATGTTACAAATAGGACCTCTGATCCATTTCTCCATACAAATTTATTTGTATTCTATTTTAGCAGCAGTTCCAAAATTTTGAGAGTTTTTTCCCTTAAAACATTTTGCAATTTCTGAATAGTATTAATAAATTTATGATTCAAATCTTACTATTTGCCTTTTTTTGTCCTCCTTTAAAATTGGATGTTTTCTTTTCCCTTAGCCCACATATCTTTGCATTCCATTCCTTGAAGCTTTTGCCTTTATCTTTCTAGAGGTTTTTCCCCCCTTGTCTAATTAAAACAAAATGACAAAACCTCAAGAGAGTGCTTGGAGGCATTAGAAGATGTTTTAGAAAGGTGCTAAGCTGTGTTAGATCAACAGCAGCTGTTCCTTTTGCTTCAGTGCAGCTACAAGAATTTATAGCATTAAAATTTACACCTTTTTCCCTGAAATAAACAACTGGCTAAGCTTTTCCCTCCCTAAATGCAATGGCAAAATTTTACAAAAAGAATAATTTCTCCGTGGGAATTGAAGAAGCCAAGGATTCATTTAAAGGTGTATTGATTTATTGCAGGTGAGGTTCTTTGCTTTTACAGCGTGCTGGCCTCTGAACTCCTTTTTCCTTAGTATTCCCATGATTTTTGTCTTCTTTTAGTGCTGAGCAGGAGAGCTTAAAAAAATTACCTGGCGACTTTCAAAGGTCTATTTCTATTTCTATTTCTATTTCTATTTCTATTTCTATTTCTATTTCTATTTCTATTTCTATTTCTATTTCTATTTCTCACACCTTCCAGCGATGAAGAACTAGCAGCTATTTGGCCCTCAACAAGTGTCTGTGTCTTTCAAAACATTGATTTTTATAGGGAGTACTCATAGGCAGCTAATACATGTATACACCTCACTTGATATTAAAGCAAATACAGATAGAGAGATAGATAGGTAGATATGTAACATATATACAGGCTTATTAAAGGTAACTGAGCTTAAATCTAACTGTTTCTTCTGTCTATAATATTTATATTCTTGACTCTTCCCTCCACATCACCCATGCCTCAAGTTCACCGATCAGTGTGGGTAAGGAGATGCAAACGTCCCAATTTTAAAAGCGAAGACACAATCAAATAATCTGCAGCTCATTATTCCATGGGAAGGCTGAATTAGAAGCTGAGAGGAGCTGGGAAGTGTCATGGGATGGACAAAGGAAGGAGATAACCCCGAGTGGCTGGTCCCTGCTGCCGCTGGGGACGGTGCCAAAGCTCTCAGAAAACTCCCGTCGGATTCCTGCGGCACCTCCGAATTTCACCCGGCATGGGAGACAAGCGTGATCCCAGTGAATTAAAGAGGAACAAAACACCCCTGGCTGGCTGGGAGCTGGCAGCAGGCCCATCCATTGACTGCTGCCTGTGAGCAGGTTTGACTGGGAGCCTTCACTGTTGTTGTTGGCACGGGGACGGAGCGGGAGCTGCCGAGCGCTCTGTGTAATCACCGCTCCGGCTTCCCAGCCCCGGATCGGTTTTCCATAAACAAACCACAGGCCCAGTCTTCCCTGGGGGTCACTTCAGTCCTCTGTGGGGGTCTCTTCACTCAGCTGCTGCTCTGGCCGTGCAAAGGTCCCTCACCCCATTAAGCCAGGGGCTTGCAGTAGTGAAATTGCAACCAAACGCTTCAGATTTTTAAGGGAAGGGCTCAGCGTCCTGCAGCATCAGTTTCCTCAGTAGCCAAAGTCAATCAAAGATCAAAACCCAGGTTACTTCCAAGGGAGTTTCTGGATTTTCACCGGCATAGCCAAGAGGGGAGCCCATCCCTCTTTGGAGAGACTCTTCAAGATGTCTCTGAGTGTCGAAGGTTAATGACAGTGTAGGAACAAACAAACTGTGGGAAATGGGCTCAGAGGTTCCGTGTGGAAGCGCCGAGCAACTTGGTCCTCTCACTTGCCAAAAATAGGTCAAGATGGTCCCAGCCCGTCATCTGTGTGGCCATAATCCTGAAACTGTGCCATTCTGACAGGACAAGAAGAAACACCCTCAAGCTGCACTAGAAGAGGTTCAGGTTGGACACCAGGGGGAATTTCTTCCTAGGAGGGGTGGATAAACATTGGAAGGAAGGTGCTGCAGTCCCCATCCCTTGGAAGTGTCCAAGGAATGCCTGGACGTGGCACTCAGTGCCCTGGTCTGGTTGGCACAGTGGGGATCAGTCACAGGTTGGACTCAACGACCTTGGAATTCTTTCCCAGCCTCAGTGATCTGGTAATTCTGTGTTTGAGGGTGAGTCCCCCACAGATTTTTTTTCCCCTTAGGAAAAAGGAGAAGCCAAGTTATCCTTTAGGGAAGGCTTTTTTCTCTGTAAGCAAAGACTCCTAACAGACAGAACAGGCTTTTTCAGGTTTGATTCCTTGATCACAAATTATGCCCAAAGAAAATCTGACAAAAGGCACTCCAAGGTCATTCATGGTCAACCTCATGGGCAGATGTAGATTTCCAAATTTTGATCTGTGTTATTCTGCCTACCTATTCCCACCCATAAAGTTAATTCTTAACGCCTTTTTTTTTCTGAAAAAACAGCAGATAAGCAATATTTTTGCTGTAAATACATTAATGATGATTATCATTAAATGTAATTATTAATTACCACTAAATCCATATATTTGTAAATGTAAAGGGATTAATAGTGCATTTATATTTTTACATTTATTTAAAATAACACATCTATTATATAAAATACATCTAAATAGTATTTATGCACTCTTTCTTTCATATATATGTATATTCTTTCTCAGCCTACTCTGTTATCTTTCTATGTAGTTAACAAGTGCAGAAACCTATTTGTGTTAATTTACCCTATATCCACAGTCCCTAAACACTAGATCCTAACTCAGTCTCAAAACACTGTTTAAATTCCTAACACTATCCTGATTTACAGCAGCAGAGGATCTCCCTTACTATAACCTTTAATAAAAAAAAAAAAAAAAATCAAAAAAAACCCCAATAAAACCAAACAAACCAAACCAAACCAAAAAATATCAAACTCCCCTCAAAAAAAAAACAAACCAAAACCAAAACCAAACCAAAACAAACAAACAAAAAAACCCCCAAAAAAACAACAACAAAAAAACCCCAAAAAACCAAACCAAAACAAAAAAAACCCAAAAAACCAAAAAACAAAACCCAAAAAACCCTCAATAAAGCCCTCCAGACAAAATCAAAATAAAAAACATGGAGAAAAGATGATATTTCCATGTTAATTGTAAAGAAAAAATTATGGACTAAATCATACAAGGAAAATAAAAAAATTCAAAACAAGTTGTCTGGATTTCACATGTCCAGGGGAGCTCAAGGATACTTAATCCTTTATTTCTCCAAACTTTTTTAAAACAAAAGCAAAAAGCCCAAACCAGTAAAGAATGAGAAACATCAAATGTGATTGGGAATGATGCTAAAATCATGACCAAGTATGGGATAAAATATCACAATGCTACCATGGTGTGTCTCACCTTTCAGGCCTCAGAACACAGGAAAACGGGTTATGAAACTTGTTTTTTTTTCAAAATTTAGGTTCTTAGTCTTGTTTTCCTAGAAGACTTCTACCTGTCTGATATTTTCACACCAGTGTGAGGTTCCTGTGTATTTCCCACTGCGATTAAGTTGTGACACCCTGTATTTTTTTTGTCCAAATCCGTGATTTCCTGTCCCAGTCTTAAAAAGAAAGATCTAGATAATAAAAAAGTTATTAAGATTTTCTTCTCTTCTATAATTACTGAGGTTGTCAAAGAAAAGTATTAAAAATCCTTCTCCTTAAATTGTAAACTGAGTTAAAATGCCTGCTTTCAAAACCCTATGTTTTTTAGCAGTTGTCTTTTAACTCTTTAGACTGACTTTTTTTTTTTTACCACTCTTGTACTTTAGAAAGTTACATAAATTAATTGTGAATTAAGACATTCTTAAATTCATCTTCCTGCTATAACAGACACCCAGCTTGTCAGGGAAACTGAAACCAGGGAAATCAGCAGAGGCAGTAATGAGCATGGAAGGGCAATTCCCATTCCCCTTTTTATAGAAAAAGTGTCAAATCTCCTTGTTCTGTGCTTGCTTTGTGTCTTCTTTCATTTTATACTCAAAACACATGCAGACAAACCCTTGGCTCCAATATTTTGAGAAAAAAATGGAAAATATTTGAGGCCCAAAGAAGTCAAGATGGAGATTAATATCTTGGTGTTTTTAAAATCTCTTACAAAGCACATTAAATTTCTTAATGTCCTCCTCAGGAGTCATCAATATTTGTGAGCTTAGCATCATAAAAATTTAGGCTTAATTCAAAAATATATCTGATTATATTCTTCTAAGGGCTTCAGTTTCCATCAGTCATAAAATGGGCTGTATTTTTATTTCCATTAAACTACAAGTGCATGATTGTTAACTGGATTTCTAACTGTGTTACTGCAGAAGTCTGGGGATGTTCTTGAGGACAGAGATATCCTGTCTCAGAAAGTCTTTCTGGAATATGTTTTACCCAGACAAAACTTCTTTTTTCCATCCTTTGAGCTCGAATTTGGACTTTTTTGAATTTTTGGACACCCACAAATTCCAAGCTGCAGAGACAAGCACATTGAGCAGCATCCAGGTTAGGAAAGAAATGAGACATTAAAATTCCCCACACAGGAATTGTGTCTGTTGTTCAACAGCCAACCATGAGAACGTTTCATTTCACATTAATGTGTAAAGGGATGATGGGGGTGAGAGGAGAGCTCTCCATGGCATTTTTTTTTTTCCATGGGGCAGGGAAATGGGATACAGGAATGAAGGTTAAAGCTGAGACTCCCGAGCTGGGGAAGGAGCTGAGGGCCAGCCCAGGGATGACACGCTTAATGTGAGGCATTCTTCTTGGTGGGAAGACTTTGGCACACATTCCAGAGAGGCTCGAGCTTGCATTGGGACTTGGAAATATCACAGCCCCTCACACTTTGAGAGGGTACTTAAATCGACACGCTGGCTCCCTTCCAGGAATATTACAGCATATTAGTAGAAAGGCAAGGATTTCCTTTCTAAGAAGTCATTGTAATTTTTTGTAATTCAAGACGTAGCCAAAAATGGGCACAAAGTTGCAGTGTATAGCTGCAGCCCTTTATGACTCTGTTTTTCAAGCTATATCCAAACAGAGGGACAGGCTGCTGTCAGAACACGCTGGACTTTTTATCCAAGTCTCCCTATTTCTCTTGTCATAACATCCTGGACTCAAGGAGATGCTTGAAAGCCACTGCCAGCTGACCCTCCCCTGCAGCTGGCACCTCATCCCTGCTCCTCTCCACCCAGGAGTCACAGAAAGCCTGGAAGAATCCACCTTCTCCCCTGACATCTTCTCCACTGCTAACATCAACTCCCACCACTGGTTTCTGCCAACATGGGAGGTCAACTCAGGCAGCCCATAAATTTATGCTTCAGTGATTTCCTCTGCTTTATAATTAGACTCCCATTCATTAAATAAATCAAACGCACGTGCTGTCTGCTGGCTCAGGAGTAGCAAAGCAGGTATGTGGAAAGCTTGCAGCACTCTCTCCCCTGCCCCCACAGCCAGGCTGCAGGGTCCCAGCAAAAGGGAGGCATCCAGGGATTTGCTCTGAGGGGATCTGCCCCAGCAATTCAATACAAGATACCAAACTTGCAGGCGTGTCACTGGTGTGATGATTTCACATGGAAAACCCTTCCATGAACTGCTGGTGGTTTAGGTAGTCATGGTGTAAAAGATGCAATCATCACCATCTAAGCAGCAGGAGTTACCTTTCCAAATGGGAATTAACAGAAGGGACAGTGTTTACTCCCTGGCACAAAGCCAATTTGGTGAAGAAATGTCAGGATACCAGAGCAAGAAAGGAGCAGAGCATTTTTGTACACACTGCCCTCTAAATTAATATTTATTTACAGAAAGGTTTAAACAGTGGCAAGAATTTTATCAGTAATTGCTATTTCTGAGCCCGTCTGTGGGAAGCTGACACTTTACATAGATTCCACTCATATTTGAATAACATCCCCAGTCATTTGAACAGTATCCAATAATTTCTTGGCCCAAGAAGCAATTCAGACACTCTAAACTGAAAAAATGTCACAGCACCACTTCCATGGGACCCCACAGACTCTGATGTAAATCCTGCATTCTGAATCTTCACAGCTGCCAGTGGGACTGGGCTTTGAATATTCTTGGTTTAGTAACCTGGTGACACCACGACAATGCTTTTTCTAAATACCTCCAAAACCATCCCTGATAGAGGAATGGCTCACAGGATTAAGAATAATCAGAGAATTATGACAAGAGAAAGCCCCTGCCAAACCCCTTGAGGCACTGCACAGTCTAGTTAGAAACAAACTAAAAGACAGTTAAAACCACTTCATAACAAGCTCTTAAATCAAGTTGATAAAAGCAATTAAGTAAACAGCAGGAAGGAAGAAGAGTGATTAAACTGAAGGAAAACATTGGCACAAGGACCATGGATATAACCTAGACAGGAATACATCTAGGCTGGAAATTTGTTAAACACTCTGAAGTCTTCAAGGACAGAGATTCTTGTAACAACTATTCAGCAGGAGTAAAGGGGAAGTGAGACAATAGTCTGAGCAGGTCTTAAGGTAGAGTTCCATGGATTTTTTACTGGGATAGTACTATGTTTCCTGAGACTGCAGTAGTTAGGGCTTGGTGACCCTGTGAAATCCCATTCTCTCCCCAGAGGTTCTAAATAAAGTAAGGAAAAAAAAAAGGTGAAAACCAGACAAAAAACTGCTCCAGAAGATAGGACTGAGAGTTTAAGTGTGTATAAATATCCAAAGGGAGGGCTCAGGGCAGGGCCCAGGCTCTGCTCCGTGGGGCCCAGCAATGGCACCAGAGCCACGGGCAGGAACTGA
>JBBMKD010000053.1:55041553-55069151 GCA_037834095.1 Argya squamiceps
TGCACAACTCCCTGACAGGAGGGGACAGCCGGGGGGGTCGGGCTCTGCTCCCAGGGAACAAGGGACAGGATGAGAGGGAACGGCCTCAGGCTGTGCCAGGGGAGTTTCAGGTTGGACATCAGGAGGAATTTCCTCATGGAAAGGGTAGTCAGGCACTGGAATGGGCTGCCCAGGGATGTGGTGAATCCCCAACCCTGGAGGTATCCAAGGAACTGCCAAATGTGGCACTCAGTGCTCTGGGCTGGTTTACAAGGTGGGGATTGGTCACAGGTTGGGCTTGATGATCTTGGAGGTGTTTTCCAGCCTTAATAATTCTGTGATTTGATGATTCTGTAAAAATGCCAGCTGTGAGGGTGTTAATGCAGAAGGTGGGACATGAGGCAATTTCTCCCAGCAAAACCCATTGCCAGCTCAGACAGGATGACCCATTCTAAAAGAAGAGCAGCCTCAACACCTGGTCAATCCTGTTCAGAAGTGTTTACTGAAGAGGTGAATTGCAGCCTGGAAAAGAGGCAAGCTTTGCCTCTGCAAAACAATTGCAGCCTCAATGCAAGGCTGGTTCCACATGAGGACTGGCACTTACAATCAGCTGAGGTAGCATCTCCTACCTGAGGTGCCAACTTGGACACCCCTTTTAACATCCCCACTGATTCCTGCTCAGAAGCTGCCTTGGAAGGACTCTCTCTCTTTATGTGAGCTGCAGGAAATGCCAGCTTTCACCTCCTGTCCAGGTTCATCTCACCAAAAATATCAGAGCAGATGGAAGTGATGGAAGAAATAATTATTTTTGCATTTCATGTAGTAGAAGTCCAGCTATGACTAATTTCTCAGCGACTTTCACAAACCCACCAAAACCAGCATGACTGATTTTACAGGGGAGATTTGAATTCATAGAAAGCTCAGCTACATGGATTTGTGCATCATTTGTTTCTTAAAGCATCCAGCTGGAGAATTATGAATGTGCAGTGGGAGTGGTGACCCTTGAGGGAAAAGGATGGGAACAACTACAAGGAAACTCTTGAGCTGTGTCCATGCAAGGAAAGGAACTGACTGCCTTGAAAGGGAAGGACAGGAGGAGGAAGAGAATGGATATTCTTGCTACTCCCATTGCCTGTACATATGGATTTCACTGAAAGAAAAAAGGACCTGAAGGAATTTGGATTTTCAAGGCCTAGTGAAACGCAGCTCTGACACCAAATATGTGGGAAAAGGGAGATTTCCATGTGAAAGAGGAAGTCTTTAATTCTTGCCAAGGGGGAGGGGAACAAGAAATCTTGGGAGTTCTCAGTCCACGAGGATTAGTTTGTAACTATTTTATGCTTTGTCAGTTTATCAGAACTGGAGTGTGTTTCCCAAGCAGAGAAAAGAGACAGCAAATTGGTGCTTGTGAGAAATCAGTTACTTTTATTTCATGGTACAACTCCAAGAAAAATAATTTTTTGTGTGTAAGTATTTAGTGTTACTGGGATGAAACTGTTAATTAAGTTATATTCATTAAGAAAGTGCAGCATCCTAGGTTTGTTATAGATTTCCATGTGCCATATTTGGGTGATCAAATAAGAAGAAATTTGATTACTTTGAGAGGGTATCAAAGGGCAGCTCCTTGGAGTTGTTCCCTGAAGAAACTTCGCAAACTATGATCTTTATTTTGTTTCTGCCATCAGGGTAAATGAAATAAACTTGTTTTTTTCAGTCAAATTCCCTAACAGCTATTGTCTTGCCTTGTATGAACCTGCCTGGACTGATATCCACACAGCAATATTAGGAATATAAATCACTCATTTACCTTCAGGAAAGGAGGATGGGGCAGCCTGTGCTGCCTGCACCATGTGAAGGGCTTGAGCCAGCTTGAAATCAGTGAGGCAAGGGAAGGTTTTTATTTCATGTCTCACGCACAGGAGCGAGGGAGGTCGGATTCTTCCTCTCCCCAGCCTGCCAAGCAGCCAAAAATTGGATCCCCACGGGAGGGCTGGCTTGAGACATCACACTGTTAACAGAGGCTTCAAGGCAGCCCATCTGCTGCCACTGTCACGCTGCTGCTGCTGTGACACAGCAGAGCTGCCAGGGGGGACACCTCACTCCTGGGCTCTTTATGGAGTCCTTTATGGGAATCAGAAGTGTGGTCCATTCCGAGTAGACTGTGGGAATGGGAAACCCGATGGATTTGGGGGCAGGGAGAATGTGAAGCTGCTTGGATTTTCTGGGAAAGTGTGCATGAAATCAATGGACTGTTGTTGGGGGGGTGAGGGTGGGTGGGGAAGGAGGAAGAATTTGTAATTCGTGTATTTGTTCTCTGATAGGGAAATATAATACTGGTGGATTTGCTTTGGAGACAAAAAAAAAAATACTATTTGAGAAGGTTACTTGCCTGACCAGAAAAATGATTGAGGGAACCCTGTTTTAAAAGAGCTGGGTGCCTAAGCCTGAATTAATAAACTAGGAACTGCTGTTGAAATAATGCAAGGAATTTCTGAAGGAAAGACAGAGGGGACTTGGCAAAACAAGAAGGTAGGAAAAATTATCAATTTAATGATCAAGTTCAAAACAGATCAGAGATGCTTCTGCTAATTTATTCCTCCTCTTTCTCTTAAAAAAAAAATCCTTTTCCTCAGGAATAAATGTTTAAGTGGAAATTTAATTACAACTCTGTCAGTTCCTTGGTTTAGAAGGATGGAGATGAGGACTGGGTTTTATTTATTTTGAAAAATAAAATGCATTGGATCTGAAAATTAACAAACAAGTTATTGCTTCACTTTTCAGAAGCATGAACACAAACAACATCCAGGTTGAGATCTCATAAATTTTCACAGTGTTTTCCACAGCTTGCTTTTGATGCCTGAGACTTCTCAATAGCTACTAATGAAGACGGGGGAAATGAAAAAAATGTTCAAGTTCTTTGAGGTCTAAGACATAAAATCAATCTTTGGCTAGCTCAAATTCTATCCTGTCCATTCCTCTGCAGTACCATTACTGATATCTAAATGACAGTGATGTCTTTGCTGATATAGTAAATGACACAATGTCTTTGCTGTTTCTGCAGAGTGAATTAGTAGGGGATTTCAGTGATGCCAGCTGCAATTAAGTATGAAATTTTGGTTTTCCTTTTATCCCTTTTGTCATTGTTTGTAAAAGTTTTACCCAAACTCTCTCTGGCCAATGGAAAACTTTTCCTTGGTTTCCTCTCACACCTGGACCCTCTCAAATTTCCTTTACAGAAAGAATTATAGTTTCTTTTTTGTTGCCATTTATTTCTAGAAAGCCTGAACAAAGCAGGTTTTTGTAGGAAGATGTGTGATAGTGCTTAGAGAGCAGAGGCTCCTTGGCTTGATTTTCTGTGGGGACAAGATTAATGTTAACAAAATGTTTGATGTCTGCAATTGTCCTTTCTCTTCATAATCTCAAAACCCTTTTCCAATTTCGGCTACATCTGACAGATGACTTCAGTTTTCTGAGGAAGTAAACTGCAAATTTCAATTAATTGGTGGCTGGGAGAGAAGATCCAAACAAGTCTTTCCTGAGGGAAATTTGGAGCAGAAAGTCAAATATATGATCAGAAACCAGAGTAGCAAGGCAATGAAAGTGCTCAAGTCTTGAAACAAGGCTTGGCCAGAAATTGGTATTCAGAGGAGAGTTCAGCCACAAAACCTGGAACACCAGGGTGTCAGGCTTCAGGTGTTGTGCTGATCATGGGATGATCCACATTGCTAGGAAAGAGGAAGACTTGTGAATGAAGTATTTCTTTGTGGAGACAGACTTTTTCTCATTTCCTTATTTGAAGAGAATGACAAATTTTAATCTGAAAAAAAATAAAAAACATGAAGAAAATGCAGTTCTTTTCATGAATTTTCTAGACAACATTGGAAATCCCACACATCCCTTCACTTCTTTTTCTGAAGTCCTTCTATTCATTCATCTGCCTGATGATCCCATACCTTTTTCTTTTTATTTATGAATGTTAAGTAAGAACTCACTGATTTTATTTTTTTAATTGCATCAAAATACAAATGTTGCCGGAATGAAGTCATTTGTACCAGACATCACTTTATGGTCACCACTTATAACAAAAGATTAGAGACTGCAAATGGTAACTGTGGAGTGGTAAAAAAAAATTTAGTTTCATATGCAAAAGTTTTTTTCCTGCCTTTCCATCATTGTAAACATACATACAATTTCTCTTTTGGACTGGAGCCTCTCATCTTTTGAACTTTCAAATTAAAAGGAAAAAAAACCCAAAACAAAACAACCCAACAATTTTTAACAGTCAAGGGGACAACTACAAGGTGTGGAACAATCAAGTAGGCAGCAAATCTACAAAAGGGAATTTGTGAATCAGCACATTCATCCTGATGAAAAAAGGAATCCCTGTAAATGAGGGGTGCTACAGAAGGCATGGGAAGTAATACCTCTTTCCCATATGGATAAAACCCCATCTGGGATCCTGTGTCCAGCTAAGTGCAGGTAACAGCTGGAGAAATGCCCCTTGCCAACTGGCAAAAACCCAGAGATGAACACCAAGAATTATTAGAGGTCCAGAAAACACACTCTTGTGAGACAAGAGTGAAGGAGCTGGGTTTGTTTAGTCTAGGGAAGGGAAGAATGTGCAGAGACATGATAACAGCCACCAGGAACAGGACAAGACATGATGTGTTTGAACTACCTCAACAGAAAGAGGGTGGGAATTAAGGAAAAAAAACTCAGCTCTTTAATGGCAAGATAGTGAAAGGCTGGATTAGCTTGCTCTGAGAATTTGTGGAGGCTTAAAGAACGATTTACACAAACATTTGCCAGGTGAGTTAAGAGACTGAAGTTTGCTTATATGTAACCCTGCCCAGGGTAGAAAAATGGACTGGGTGACTTCTTAAAGTCTGTGGCAGCCTACTTTTTAGTGGATTTTTTACCACTGCTTAAAATCATCATTTTGAATATTTAAAAAAAATTAAAGTGAATGGGGCCTAATCCTCTGTTTTTCACACACAACTTTCCTCCTTATACACACATCAATCCAGTCTTTGTCTTGATTGATTATTATCCTGACTGTTCATTATCCTGAGAATTTTATGTTAAGAAACAAGTGACTTTAGAGACTATATTAGATTTTAAGTTTTCCCTTCATAGCAGCTATAAAATGTGCAAGATGTATTTTAAATACTTATTAATGAGTATTTTAAATACTTATTAATGAGTATTTTAAAAATTGAATTATTCTATTAATATCTGGCTTGATAAGCTTATAAGCTTCAAAGTAGCTCTATAAGTCTCACATTTTTATTCAAGATAGATTCTTCTGGGGTGTATATTTGGTTGTATTTCCTAATGTGAAAATAATGCAGTATTCTGTTACTGGTTTTTACTTTTTATTGGGTTTTTTGTTTGTTTTGGGTTTTTTTTGTTGTTTTTTGGTTTTTTTCTGTGTATAATAGATACAAATACAAAGTAGCTAACTAGATTTTGGCTGAAATATCCCTTTGCTTTTATCAGTTTTAAATCTACTGACTTTGGATTCAACTGCTTTCCATCTGCTTCTGAACTGTAGGTCAAAATTAACAAAACTTTTGCATTATGCCAGTCCTTTCTGGTGCATCTCTTTTCATTCACCTCTCTCAAATCCTGCTATTCCCCAGTCTGGCTTGTAGGTGGCCTATTGTCTGTCTGAGGGTCAAAACTGGCTACTGGCTGGGTGTCTTTCAAGCAAGAGCATGTCCCACACACTGAGAGGAGGAGAGACAGCTGAGAACAGCATCTTTGGAGCACCAGCAGAAGGGCAGATGGGTTTAGCTTGAGTTTTTGGACAATTTGAGTCATCTAAGCCCAAAAGAATTACATGGAAAACAGGTTACATGGCATATTCTGGTATCTCAAACTTGACAGCAGCCACCAGCAGGTGGGAAAGCTTTGCAAAGTCCTCTTAGGAGGATGATACAGAATAATCTGATTCAACAACTAGATTTCATCTTCCTTGTTAACAATCAGAAATTGAAATGAAACTTGAAGAGTACAACTCAGCAGTAGGAGTAAGTAAAACTCTGAGGAGAAACAAAAGCAAGTGCTATATAGGGAAATATAATAGCAGCTTAGTCTGGAAAAGAGAAACAAGCTACTGAAAAACTCTCATAAAATTGGGTCTATCAAAGTATGAAACATAAAGTTAGTATGGATTTTAAAGGGTCTTACATTATTCTATTTGAACTGAGATGAAAAAGAGTGGTTCAATGTTTTGGAGGATTATGTGAATGACAAGATTGTAATGAGCTATAAAATCTGTATCTGTATCAGGCCAGTGTGCTTCAGTACCTAACAGAACAAAAAAAATGTCATTTTTCCAGATGTATGTTCTAAAGGTTAGCTTCCCTGCAAAAACATCTCTTTCAGCTCAGGAACAGAATTATTATTTAGTGAAATATGCCAGGAATGGTTGTTCCTATGCTTTATCTACTGTTGAAGAGTTCATCCAGGTGCAAGAGATCTTTTAAATTGTTTTTTGATCTAACTTTTGATGCATTGAATAAAGTTGGCATTATTTTTCATGCAGAAATACAGAGATCATGGATTCCATGGTTCTGGTGTGAGGAACTGCCACTTGTTGTTGTCATGGAGGTTTTTCAGTCGGTTTGGAAAGTGTTCCTACAACAAAGAGTGTTTCTTTTGATAGTCATTGATTTTGATGGTATAAAAATAATTGAGAGTCTATTAATGAGGACAACAGGTTGATTTTGTCCAGCCCACAAGCTGGATAAAAACATCATGTGCTGGGTGAGTAACTGGCTCAGAGGCTGGACACAAAGGGTGACAGTGACTGGAGACCTGTCACTGGTGGGGTCCCACAGGGCTCCATCTTAGACCCTGTGATCTTCAAGAACCTCATAAAGGACTTGGATGCAGGACTGGAAGGGATATTAAGTTAGTTTGCAGATGATCCTAAATTGGGAGGAGCTGTTGACTCCCTGGAAGGCAGAAGAGCCCTTGCAGAGAGCCCTGGGCAAATGACAGGGCTGGGCAATCACCAACTGTGTGAAGTTTAACAAAGACAAGGGCTGGATTCTGCACCTGGGATGGGACAGCCCTGGATGTATAGACAGACTGGGGAATGAGAGGCTGGAATGAGAGGCTGGAAAGCAGTCCCAAGGAAAGGGGCCTGGAGGTTCTAGGCTGTGTCCAGCTGGACATGAGCCAGCAGCGACCTGGAGCCAGGAGGGACATCCCTGTCCTGAGGACACCAGGCCCAGCATGGCCGGCCAGGCCAGGGAAGGATTGTCCTGCTCTGCTCTGGGCTGGGGCAGCCTCACCTGGAATATTGTGTGAAGCTTTGGGTGCTGCAATATAAGGAAGACCTAGAGCTGTTAGAGAATATCCAAAGTAGGGTTCTGGAGATGGTGAAGGGCCTGGAAGTGAAGCCACATGAGAAGCAGCTGGGGGCACTTGGTCTGTTCAGCTGGAGAGGAGGAGACTGAGGCCAGAGCTCACAGAAGTTCTGAAGTTTCCTCACAAGGGGAAGAGGAAGGGCAGGCACTGATCTCTGCTCTGTGTGACCAGATACAGCACCCAGGGAAGGGCTGGAGCTGTGTCAGGGGAGGGTTAGGGTGGATGTCAGAAGATTCTTCCCCCAGAGGGTGTTGGGCACTGAACAGGCTCCCCAGGGAATGGTCACAGCCCCAAGGCTGCCAGAGCTCCAGGAGAGTTTGGACAATGTTCTTAGGCACAGGGTGGGATTGTTGGGGTGTCTGTGCAGAGCCAGGAGTTGGGCTGGATGGTCCTTGTGGGTCCCTTCCATCTCAGCATTGTCTATGATTCTACCATTTTGTAGCCCAGAGGCCACAGCAGTCATCCAGGTGGCCAAAGGAGACAGAGCAGGGGACACAACTTTGGTGTACTTCAATGTCACAGCTGTGCTGTCTGTCCCTCAAATATGAAAATGTGTATCACAGTTTTGGGGCTGGGATTTCTCATTTCTCCAAAGACAGAGAGATTTTGTTCCAGTGCAATTTTTATTGCAGTGTGGGTTTTTTTTTTTCATTTCTTTCCCTTTTTTTTTTTTTGTAAACCAACAATGTTGAAGTGTCCAAGATGTCAACAAAAATGGAAATTCTTGTCTTCCAGTCAGCTCTAGCTGCTGCCTGGTACCAGTTTCCAGTTTTGGGGAAGATGTTCATACAGCTTCAGGACATTAACAGCAGGGAATAACTTCACAATGGAAAGATATTCATCATATGGCATCTGTGCATGTGTGGATGGAATTTGAAGACTTCTGTGATGTACAGCTCACCAAAAGCCATTTTCCACACTGGCAATGATGACAACCCAAAGTATTGGTGGGTGCTGGCCAGTCTAGAAGTTGTCATGTTGCCTTGGGGGTTTGGTCAACTTTGAAAAGAAATTTCATTGCCACTGCTCAAAGAAAAATAAAAAAGAAAATAAACTCCCATATTGTTATGATTCTTCAGCTGGCTATCAGTTTACTACAAGAAACTGCAAAGTGACATCTAAGTTGTGATTTATTTTTGTAAATTAAGAGCAGGCCCATTATGCCAGCCCCAAAACACTCTGGGTGTTTGCAATGGCCAATTACTGTGGAAACTGCTGAAACAAATAAATGTTTGGATAAGGATCTGGAACAAACGCCTCTGTTTCTTAAAGAATTCTTGCAAAATATCACTAGACCAAAAAATCCCAACTGCTTCATCTGTTTGTTGCTACATCTATATCCTTCTCTGGAATTTTTTGCTGCAGATCTACAAAGGAATAAATGAAAAACTGCTGTTCTCCCACTTAACCTATAGCAAGCAGCCTTTAAAACCAACTCATCTATTACATTCCAGCCATATTTAGCTGTTTTTATCAGAGCTGTGTGGTAGGAAATGATCTGTGGGGGTTTTGAAAGACTGAAATATGAGGATATTCAAGTCCTGCTTTGAATCCAATATAATCCTGCACATGAACTTGTCCCATTGAAATCAGGTTCATAAAAGCACACCTGTACACACCCTTCCCAGAGTCAATTCTAAATGCCTCTGGTGCTGTAATCCTGCTTGATGGGGCAGATCCTGCTTTTCCAGGTAAAAACAGAGCATGGCAAGAACCCACTGTCTTGATGTTCTGTGTGACTCCCTTTCCAAACAGTGGGAATGGAATAAAATGTAAGAAAACAAGAAAGGAAAATACGTAGGTGGCACATAAATCAAAACAGTGTATTTTAATATTTAAAAATTCATGGAGAAACACAGGCAATTTTACACAAAAATGAAAGGGAGACTGACGTATTAGACTGAAGGATTTGCTCTTTTGGAAGTTTTTAAAGCAGTATTTCCTTTATGTAGATCAAATAGAAGAGAGATGCTATTTTTTTTATTAACACGTCATATCAAAGTCACAACGTTATATATGTGAGTTAGTAATTTTCTTTTCACTGTTTAATATATTTATTAGCTCTGTCTACGTTTAGTTTAATATTGTTACACGCACACACATGTATTTTTTGTGTACATTTACATTTACATAAATGTAAATACTATTTACAGCTGCAGCTTTTGTGGTTTTATTGCTGTAATAATAGGCTTCCCAAGCAATGAGGTTCCCAATCAATGTGCTATTTATTGTGTTAACTATGCTCATGTTTCTTATTTCTATTTAACATGTTTTCTATGTTCAAATTTCTCATTTCCAGTTGCAAGGGAAAAAAGCTTCTTGGTTCTGTGAATATAACATACATTTTCACCCAGCAAAGCACTGAAATTAGATTTATCCTCCTCCTTTTAATGTCTCCACTGCCCCTGATTAGGTCTGATTAGGGAGCAGCATACTGGTAATTAACATGCTTCTGGTTTTCAAAGATATATTTCTCATAAGAAGCATAAAAAACTATTTTTTTAATGAAGATATTTTAATATTTGAAATATGAAAGTTTATGAATTTATGTCATTTTTATTAAAAGTCCAAACCAGCAGAAACTCATCAATGTCCCTCTCTTGAATATATAAAGTATAGGAATGCATATAAATCATCACAAATTAAAACTGAAGATCATCTAACAAGGCAAATCATGTTAATTAACAGTTATTATAGCAAAAAAAATCTTTCCTCTTGTTTATGTGTTTTACTGATTTATGCAGTAGCTTTTTTTGCTACAGGCTCATGATGTGAGAGAACAGCACAGGCTTTCAGTCCTTCTCACAGAAATGGTTCTAAAGGACATCCCAGAACCAGGGACTGTAAAAAAGATAGAAATCAAATTTAAAAGTATTAGCAAAAATATTAGCATGACAAAATTCAAAAAAACAAATATGCCATTTTAGGCAGAGTGGACAAAACACTGAAGAGAACAGAGACAGATATGAGAGAGCACTCCTTTAACTATTCTGAGTAGGAGATTTTATGATTAAGCCTTCTGGAACCAAGCTAAATTAAATATAATCTATCAATATAATGCATAAATATAACTCACAAATATAAATTTAATTCACCTTTTCAGCCATTTTACATCCAGGTGTCTTTAGGCACCACAAGGCTATAGATGTGCTTCAGCCCAGGTCACGCAGTAGGTGAGCAGTAACACCAGGAACAAATCCCACATTTGCTGGTTGGACCACACACAATTAAGCCCAGGATGGATGGCTGAAACATCGGGCACCAAAGGATGAAATAAGAAGATCAAATGTACTTTTCCAAATGCTTTGCAAAATAAAATGGTGGGGTTTTTTCCCAGCACTCCAATCCCGTAAGAAACCTTTTGTTTTCAGTGCTTCGTGCAATTGGGTTTCAGTTTGTGGTTTTGCTATTCTTCTTTTAAATGAGGTAAAGAAACATACACTAAATAAAATGAGGGGTGCAGTTGACCTTTAGCATTTCATGAAAGGGCTTGTTATATCTACCACATTTAAATGAAAACCAACTTTGGGTGGAGCAGCGAAATAAAAGACCTGACGGAACAAGGCAGTTGGATGATAGGGAGTTTTCCTAACAACAAACACTTCCCAAGGTAGGCTGAGGTTATGGGACCAAATATTTAAGCAGACACTTGGCAGAGATCTAAATTCACTGGAAAATCTGTGTTTTACAGCCTGATATATCCTGGGCTGGTTTTGCTCTTCTCCTTCCCTCTTTTCTGATGCACATCTTGATTTCTGTGACAACACATCCACCTATCTACTACCAACCAACCTACATGGTTAATTATTCTACTTTCAAACACCCAGAGGGAACAACTCATGTATATTCCAGCTTTGAAGACTGAAGCCCAAGCTAAAAGATAATAGGAATTGAAACATGGAACATTCTGGAATGTGTAAACTTTGCTTCCATTTCTACATCTCTCTCGTGGCTCTTGATCTAACCTAGCTAAAAAAAGTCTCTCTTTCATACAGGCATTTGCAATGATTTTGAAAATTAAGGTGGCTCCCAATCTGCCTGATATATCTGTAATATTTCCCAGGTTTGCACTTTGGAAACCTTTGAAATGAAGCAAAAATTCCTCCAAATGTTTATGTGCAAGATAATGCACATAATGCAATAATGTGCATAATTGCACTGTATAAATGCATTTAAAATATAAATGTGCATTATATGTGTCACCAGACCTCCTGGACCACAAAGAAAAATTCTGCTCAGGTTTAGATTTTCATCATTTAGACTTTCTTCTCTCACACACCCATTGCTGCTTTTATTTCACACTTGCTGTTCCACATCCCAGGCTTTGCTTGCCCATGGCAAGAAAGGGTTTAGGCACCACCTATTGAATTTCAGATTGATACACACTATCATTTTCAGCAGAATTACACTTGGAACGTTTTTGACCCATTAGTTTCAAATAGTACTTTTGTGGGAATTGTGCAGCTGGGGGAATATGTCTGTGTCCAGCTCTGATTTCCACTTGGGGTAGGGAAGATCATTTTAGATGTTGCTGTTACTGTGAATTAAATTATTTACTGAGCAGGTTTCAAAGTCCTGTGTCCATGCTTGGCCCCTCCTCCAGAGAAGGAAGTGGGGAAAACAAATTATTGCAGCGTGTGGAGAAAAATGACATTGCAATAGACGTTAAAAATGTTGTATGTCCTTCAGCTGCAAGTATTGAACTATTAGGACATGCTGGAGAGTGAACAGGAAAAGGAACTTTGTTTTTTTTCTTGGAGATACTGAGCAAAATCCTCAGGTGATAGAGTTATGAGAATTATGAAGGAGAGCAGAAATGCTCTTGAAGTTCTGCTCTATTTTTCTGTGCCCTATTGCTAACACTCTTCTAGGGGTTCTAGGAATGGTCTGGTACACGTGTGTGAAAGTAAGTGGGTATCATCCTCCATTTGCCTCACCCCTGGAAGTGTTCCAGGCCAGGTTGGACAGGGCTTGGAGCACCCTGGGATAGTGGAAGGTGTTCCTGCCCATGGCAGGGGGTTGAACCCAGATTATCTTTTGGGGTCCTTCCAACTCAGGCCATTCTATGGTTCTATGATTGTATAATTTAGTAAATCTTTATTATTTGATATGGCACACCATCCTTAAATGCAGTAACTAGATAAAACAACCAGTCCATTTGTGTGGTTCTCTCCTGTTTGAGGGAATTATCTGAGTAACCGATCCAGCAAGCCTAGGTCAGTGAGTCTTCCTGAAGGGAAATAGGGTGTGGATGTCCCAAACACAGAAGTGGTGTCAGAGACAGGAACTGTATTGCTAAATTGGATATGGAGAGATTAAGAGTGACTGGCACTTGGCAAGCTTTGCCTTTTTCAGATGGATCCTGGAGATCCATTTTCTGAACCTCCCCCCAAAAAAAGGGAACAAAACAACTGGGTGGTGGCAGTCCTGTATTGCAGGGCCACCTCCCTGCTCACAGGGATTTAGGGATTTGTCAGTAAACCACCCATCACAGCTTCACAGTCTCACAGAATGGGTGCAACAACTTCTACCCACAGTTTTTCCAGCTTTCTGCCAGATCCTTTTTGTCTTCACACACAACACACACGACAGGGAAGGGAAGCTGTGGCAGAACCTTTATCCTATATGAGCTTTTCCTGGGATCCTACCCTGGTGCCAGTGGTAGAAGAACTGGTAAAGTTTGCCAAGTTTCTTTGTAACTCCCAGATACCAAATCAAGTGAGGTTGCTGATGACTGACTTGCAAAATCCTAATCTGGCCTCTGACAGTAACACCCTGTGTGGCTTTCAGCAAGTCTCAACACCTTTCTGCTTCTGCCTTCCCATGGCTAAAATGTTTATTTGTCTGTCACAGATTGTTTTTAGGGAGAATTCATAATTTGGGCACATCACAGAAAAAAGTGCTTTTCTGCAGTGAGTTAAATAAATCAGACCATCAACAGTGAGATAAGGTCTCCCCTGAGAAGAGACTTGATGTCTAGGATCATTTTAGGGTTTATAACACATCAAAGTCTACATAAATAAATCAATTCAATGCAGACAAGAGGACAAATGGTCAAAAAAAGTGCAGTTCAAGAAACTGTCACCGAGCACACATTAATAATCACTTAAGAACAACATCTCCACTTGGAAAAAGTAAAGTAATGATTTGGAGTATCATCTGGTCTAAGTTTAGGTAAAACCTAACTCACAGCTGGCACAAGTGAGAGGTTTTCAGTTAAGTGAATGAAAGAACATCCATCTCTACTCCTCCCAGAGCACTCTGCTTCCTTAGAGCCAGCACAGAAAAATCCCCCAAAATGTGCCATCTGTTCCTTAATTCCTGTAATAACAGAATTTGGGAGATGAACTTGGCCAGGCTTAGACTGAGAATAGGGTGCATATTTATGCACAAGAAATGTTAAATTATGGCACCTGTCCCACAGGTTGTCAGACCTAGGAATGAGCCTCCCAGTCTAGTGAAAGGTGTCCCTGCAGAGAGGCTGGAAAGAGATGATTCCTGTGGTCCCTTCCAACAAAGTCCATTCTATGATTCTATGATACTATAAATATCCAGGCTCATAATTTATATTTATATGGCCAGACACTGAGATCTTTTTGTCTCTGTCCTGTCATTACAGCTTCAGGAGCAACTGCATAATATGAAGAATATTATGAACAAAACTGACACCAGGCTTGGAGGACTCCTTTAAGGATTACAGAGAGTTGAAAGGGTGATATTAATGTGACAAGGGCATCTCACAAAGAAAGGGAATTATTCCTTGTTTCCCAGAATAGCCTAGAAATACATTTCTCCTCTAGAATGGAAAAGGCCAAGCTCTGCATTAGTAAAATGGCTACTATAAAAGGAGCAAGAGAATAAAGGAATTGATTCCTTTACTCTACAGCAATTCAAAACCAGATATATGAAAATATTAACATGATTAAATGACAAGATATTGAGTAGTCCTGCAACATGGCAGAGTTCAGGTTGTTTTATTGAAGAGAGGTTTGAGGCATTTAGGACAATCTCTGGCAGCTTTTTCCAGCTGTGATGCCCCAACGTCCAGTCCTTTGGATAGACACGGATCAATTTTGTGTCCACATTTCCCAAGGAACAATTCAGCACCTTCACAGTTGACAGACATCAGGACAGATCTGCCCACAGGAGAAAATGGCTCAATTTTCTGCAACTCTTTGCAAGTGGTAATTAAATTGTGCAGCTCAGAATTAAAATTCATAGAATCACGGAAACTGGGGATAGGAAAGAGCCGCTAAGGTAATTTTTGTCCCTGCCCATCCTTCTGCCAATGCTTTGTCCAGCACTTTGTGGCCAATTTGAAATGCTCTCCACTCCCAGGGCTTTTAAGAGACCCTTCTTTGATTTATGCACAGCAGCAAATTATACCTTTTCTCCAGAGATGGACAATTTGCCTCATTCAAAGAGTTGTGTAATCAATTTCATTTACCAATTCCAGCCCTTCGTTAACACGCGGCCGCCGGGGCACTGGGGAAGGCAGGAAGTTAATGAGATTGAGGATGGGATCAGGAGGGTCTCCTGAATGCCTTGTTTTGTCCTGACAGCCCAGTAAATCTTCAGACAGCCGAGTGCTTCTGAAGGAAGAAACAGCTTTGGAGTTGCATCCCTGTTCATCCAGTGTGGGTCAGACGGGTTTTCTGCTTTACAGGGACACCTGAGGTTTGCCAAGGCAGAGGGGAATGGTGATCCAAACTCCCTGAATGCTGCTGGGTATTCCCCCTCACATTGGGGACTGAAGTGGCTTTTCAGTCCTCAGTTTCAGGTGGGGTAAATGCTGTCTGAAAGAGGCATTTTCCTTTCACATGGCACAGACAGGAATTTTGGATCTCCCTGGAAATTTGTAGCCTAAGCCTGCAAACCCTGAAGTGACTTTGCTCTTACATGAGCTCCTCCCACACCCCCGAGGCTTGTCTTAAAAACGTGTCTGAGGCCCCTATCAGGGTTTGTCAAAATGCTTCTCCCCAGGGGCTGGAGAGTGTCTTGCCCAAAATGTTTATCCACCTTTTTTTTTCAAATTTATATAAATCTTCTGTTTAAGACATAGGCCATAAATATAAAACCAGGCTTTCCCTGGGGATAAACTGCAATATTCTACAGCTGAATCTCTTGAAATAACTGGCACTGCCTGAAGTCAGAAATAGAACATTGAACTGGGAGGGATACAAATATGATCTGATACAGACTTCCTAGGCCTGCCCAGATCCCCCTCATATGGTTTGTCTGGAATTTTGACTCACCAGTTGCTTGACAAGGGTCCTGCTTTCCAAGTGGTTGTCCCAATCCTGATCCTTATCTGGCCTAAATTGATGTTCCTGGTGACAATCAACTCATCTCCCCCTCCTGCTGAGTGCCCTGCAGAAATCCCTAAACCCCCTGTGACTGGTGGAATCCAGAGCTGGAATGAGTTGGCTGTGCAAGACAAGTGCCACGGGTACAGCTCAGTTTGTGCCCTGGTGTGGGGACACAGCTCTCAGGATGGAGTGAAATTCCCCTCCCAGCACTGCTGGTGACAGGGACACCAGGCAGGGTCCCTGGAGCCAGCTCTGGCACCCCTGAGCATCTCACATGCCCCAGCAACACTTCCTAAGTGGCCCACAGGCTGTGGCCCTCAGCAGGATAAACATTTCTCCTCATCCCTCTGGTGTGTAAAAATCATCTTCAGGTGATTGGGTCCCAAGGGCACAAACATGGATCCATTCTGCTGATGCTTCTTTTCACATTCTTCATGTGGGAACTGACATTGCTCCAAAAGAAAAAAAGAAAGAGAAAATGAACAGCTACATGAATACACACTTCAGGGGTGGCCTAGCTCTAAATGTGGTTGCAGTGTACAGAAAAGACAAGCATAAAGACTCTGAAGATGGTGATGATGGCAGCAAGAAACCTGAACTTATTTTCCACTTTCTTTTCCTGTCCCATGCCAGCAGAAACACAGGCAATGAAAAAAAGTAATTTGATTAAGCAAAATATTTCAGTTCAACGCAGCATTTTTTCATGCATTACACATGACTTCTGTTATCTTAGCAGATTTTCTATTTTGAATTTCCTTCCCCTTGGTTATCTTTGTTTAGGACTATTTCAAATTGTGAGAGAATAAAAATTTTACCATTGTAAACCCTTGATGTGGTAATGGCTAACTAACTAAAGTTATTCATGTAAATTTCTACAGGAAGTTTTCAGTGAAAACAGAGAAAACTACTGACCAAGAAGTACTTATGAAAGCATTTTCTCTTTTCTGTTTAGCTCTCAGAAAGCATACAAAGCTTTTCTAGAGCAGAAATAAATCCCTTTCCTACAGGAGCACCTCAAACTCCACCAGAACCACGCACATTCTTTTGAATTGCAGCAAATAATACTCAATAATACTCAATTAATTTTTACTGCTGCCATTCTTCTGATCTTGATACAAAGCCCAGATTCACTCCTGGGCTTTAGGGCTGCTTTGGCTCTAGAGAAGCAGTAAGTAACTGTGTAGGGGTCTGAATGCCTCAAGAGCAGTGGCAGATTGGAATATCTTGCATTACATATAATTCACACCTTAATGGGTCTGATCTAAGTCCAAGTCCTCCCCAGATTTGCTTATAAATACCACAAAACCAATGCCATTTTTAAGGCAATTTAAGTGTCCTTCATGCCTGGCTTCTAGCTTTTAAACGGCTTTTAACTTTATTCAGCCTGAAAATAAAATAATGTCCTGTGGGTGACTGTAAGAGTTCTTGCCTGTAATTATCTTGAGGACTGCTCTATCTGTGGCACAGGCCACTGCAGGAGGTGTGAGGGTGATTAAGATGCTCTCCTGGGAAGCTTGAGATAAAGATTAAATGCTGTAGGACAAGACCACCTGCTTGGTCTTTATTTTGGTGTCTGAGAGTATCACTGTCATTCTGCTTCTGATATGAGAAAGGGGAAGAACAGTTTGGGAAAACTCCAGTTCTGTATTGTTCTTGGATTTTTTTTTTAACAATTTTGATTAAATTCCTCTTTCCAATTTGAAAGGGGATCATTTGGCAAGCAGAAATGATTTATTTTGATGCCTAAAGTCTTGCCAGACTCAGCTTAAAAGCTGACTTGAATATTTTAGAAGGTTTTAGCGGGTATGGTTCCTTTTTGCTTTCAGAGGAAAGCTTTCACATTTATGCCATGGCTTGGAGATGTCACCCAAATTTTAAAATCAGGTGCACCAGGGCAGGTCCCTTGGTCCCTGATGAGAAATCTCATGCAGACAGAGAGTGAGTGCAAGCACAGCTCTGAGGGAGGAGGGTGGTGACAGTGGCACCACCCAAATTGCTGCTGCCAGGACAAGTGACTCAGCTGAGTGACTGAGTCACAGTGTCTCCCTCCCCTTCCTCTGGCCAGGGAAGGTATTGATGTTCTGCTGGTGCCTTGGAGATGTAAATTGTAATATTCCCACCATGTTGCAGAAGCCAAGGGAACAAAAGTTTCCTCCTCCTCCTCACTGTCCATGTGGACTCGCTGTGGGAATTCTGATCGGGGGAAGAAAGGGGAGGCCTGACTGACAGCCAAGTGAGCTCTGGAATCAGAAACTAGCCAGTGCAGATTGCCTTTGGGGTCAGGGGAGGAGGCCAGGATCCTCCAGAGCATGATTCAAGGCAGGAGGCTCCCGTGGAAGATGTGAGTTTGTGTGGGAGTGGGGATGCCTTACCCTGGACGGAGATTCCATTCCAACGGAGGGTCACGCAATGTTCTGGCTGCTACTGGTTGAGTCTTGGGAGTATTGATTGAAATCTCGGGATTAGTAGAGGCAAGCAGCAACTCCTACATTTTCAGACAAGATCTAATTGCTTAGAAGAACATCCTGATTAGAGTCAGCAAATCAATATACAGCAATGTAGCTTAAATCGATAAGATAAGGCCCTGCCTGCTGAAAGATCTGCTCTCTGTCAGAAACTGGGAAATTCCCCCACTTAATGAGGTTTGGAAAATAGTGCCAGGCATTTCATCTGTGTTGAAAATGCCTAGGGAGGTGTGTAGTCCTTCCTTCTGGTCTTTCCCTAGCTTCCACTTTTCACTCCTCTGACTTTGTCTTTAAGTCTTCAGTCATCTCTTTCTTGAATGAGGGTTTGTGCCTGTGCTCTTGATTGCTCTATCTGCACAACCAAACTGCCCAGGTTTTAATTAGAATGTAAATATTGCTTTGGTTTGTTCTGCTTTTATTTTTTTCTCAAAAAACAACAACAACAACAACAACAAAACAACCCACCCCACAACAAAAAAAACCAAAACCATCCACAAAACCAAAACCAAAACCAAAACAAAAACACCCACAAAGCCAAAAACAAACAAAACCCCCAACCAAATAAAACAAACAAACAAAAAAAACCAAACCAAACCAAAAAACCAAAAAAACCTCAACTCAACCAACCAGCCAACCAACCAACAAAACCAACCAGTTCTTTTTTCTTTGAATTGCTTTTCTTAAGTTAGAGAAAATCTCTTTCATGCTCATATATTGTACCATTTTTCCCCCTGTTTTATACACCTGGGATTCTGGCTTTGTCTTGAGTCTTCCTCCACTTTCTGGAATTCTTTCTTTGAATTGGAGCATTGTGGCATGAGATTCTGCCAGTTCACCAGCCTGGCAGTATCATATATCAGTCTGGGAATCAACACAGTGAATAATTCAAATCATTCTTGTTCAGCACTACTTAGAATAGCAAACCTCCATTTATAGATGCCTCAAAATCAATGGGAGATAAATTTCTTCTGTTGCTTGACAGGTTAATAATCTCATCCAATTCATTTCCCGAGATACTAATTTTTAGTTCCTTGGCCAATACCGGACTAAATTCCTTTCAGCAACTGAGTACAAAACCATCATGGTTTCCCCATCCCAAAGTTTTCCTGACACACAATAATAACAACTCTTGAAACTAAATTTTCTGACAATGGCTAATGACAGCCTTGCTGCACGAATAAATTGTAGAACCTGAGTTGCCCTTGGCTTGCACAATTCTCACTCCTTCCTGACTGCAGAGCCTACAAATGGCCTGGTCTTCCTCAGGAAGTAGGAAGGAAAGATTTATAATTATAAATATTTATGTGTATATACACATTTATATGACTTCTAAGATTATATGTTAATCTCAAGTCACTCCTAATTTTCTCTGAGGAATTTTGTAGAGGCTCACAGACACAGTGAAAACTTGGGAAAAAGATACAAGAGCCAAGGACAAGGATAAACCAGACCTGATTCACCACTCATAGCAGAAGTAAAGAAAAAAAAATAGGAGAAATGGACACTTAACATGCTTTCTGTAGATGTCATATTCCTTCAGACTCATTGGTCAATCTTCACATTTACTTACATCCACAAAGTGGTGATGTTTCACAGTCTGTCATTGGGAAGAGTTTATCAAGCTTTCCAATATATTATATTCATAGAAATGATTGTTATGAGTTATTTACTCACCAGCTGCTAAGTACTTTCAAAAGTTACATTTCTGTGTGTTATCTGAGCCCTCGTTTTGATGAGAAAAAAGGTTGGCCTCAAGTCAGATTTCTCTAACATGGGCCAGGCTTTTACATCTCAGCTTGGTCATCCAGTGAAAAAGGGTGACTCATCTAAAGCAGAATAAGAAATAGCACTTGGATCTAGTTTGGATACTCCCAATCCATTTATCCCACTAACATTTTCCCAGTTCCTGTCTCCAAGTACCTGGGATCATCTGCATGTGTACCAAAGAAAGTTTTGAAAGGTGACGGAACAGAGAGAGGCAAGAGTTGCAATCCCTGCAGTGATGAGCTGTGTAGCTGTAGCATTATATAATGAAAGGTTTTTTTGCTGCTTTCTGTTTCTGTTCAGTACTTTAGTGCTTCAGATCTTCCCCCCAGATGTGGAGAGTCCAAGTGGAACTTCATTGTTTGCCCTGCAGCATTTCACCCAGATCCTGCAGCAGAGCCTGGGGTGGCCTTTCACTTATCAGTTAATTTAGAGATGCTGATGAAGGCACTCCCACAGAGAGTGAAATCCCTCAGGCAAGGGTTGCTTTGTACCCAGAGGCACCAGGCACCCCTGTAATTGCATTTTCAGCCTGCAGAGATCCTTTTACAGGGGTGAGTAACTCCTGGAATCATCAGGAATGCTGGGGTGCACTGGGGAGAGCAGTGGCAGCAGGTCAGAGAGTGATTCTGCCCCTCTGCCCAGCCCTGTGGGGCACATCTGGAGAGCTGTGTCCAGCTCTGGGCTCCTCAGCACAGGAGGGACAGGGAGCTCCTGCAGCGGGGCCAGCGGAGGCTGCAGAGATGATTTAGGGCCTGGAGCATCTCTGCCAGGGAAAGGCTGAGGGAGCTGGGGCTGTCCAGCCTGGAGAGGAGCCCCAGTGAGAGGGGCCCTGATCCCTGGGTGTCCCTGTGAGCAGGGAGGGCTCAGGGCAGGGCCCAGGCTCTGGTCCTCAGCACAAGAGGAACAGAGAGGAACTGATGGAATATATTCTGGTTTAGAGTCTTAAAATGTTTGACTCCATAACTGCTGCTCTTTCATAATGAATTAGATTGATCTTCCTCACTATAACTGCTAAAAGATCCCCTCTACTTTGAGAAGATGCCTGTGATACAGCAGTTCTGTCATACCAAAAAGTGCTGTTTTCTGAATAGGAAAATATATATTGTCTCTCACTGCATTGATAGTTTTCCAAACTCTGCAATTTCTCAGCAAAAAGGGAGTTCGTGTCACAGTGACTGCAAAAATGTTGCACTGTTATTAAGTGCTACTTCTTCAGAACTGTCTCAAATCCCTCCAGTGAGAAGTAAATAGACATTTCTCATGATGACTCCTTTTTTTAATTTTTAAATAAGCTTTGAATGTCCCAGATATCTCACGACATTCATGTGCCATGTGGATCTGGTCCTCAGGAATTACAAGAGTTTTACCTGGCTTAACATGGGGCCCCAGAGGAAGTGAACATTGAGAATCTTAGAAGAAAATATTCATTGCAACAAAGCATGATTTCAGATTCCTGTTCCTTTTAAAATTTGCAGATTGCTGCTCCTGTTCTTGCAGATTATTAAAATTGAGAGTGTTTTTATTACTTCTACTGATGAATAAGATAGAAGAACCATCAATGTCTCAGAGTTTGCAGGAAACAGCATTAGCAAGGTTAGAGTGTCTAGCTAGTCTCTGCAACTTAAATAGTTTGTAGCCTCTAGAAGCATTCTCAGTGTTTATTTTCTAGTGACAAAACAAAATGTTTGCCAAGCAGCAAAAAGTGGAAGTAAATACCTCAAAATTGCTGTCTTACAGCAAATTTGCCTTTGCTACCTGACTTGTTTGCCTTTTCCTCTCATCATTCTGTAACATTGAACACTGCCAAAGTCCTGCTTTGTCCAGACTGCTTGAATTTGTGCTCCATGATTAAATGATTCCGTGGGACTGGAGAGGACCTGTGCTTGGACACAGCAACAGAGTAAAACACAGCGAAATCTCGAGTGCAGTCACACAAACACGAGGCTCTGATTTTCCTTTTAGTCTTGTTGCATGCAAATGATGAATGAGCAAAAGAGATTTTCTGATGGAAAAAAAACCCCAGCAGTTACTGACATTTGAAATGAGGAAGGGAGGGTGTCAAGAGGATGGAGCCAGGCTGGTGGTGCTGAGCACAGACCCCAGAGGAATGGGCAGGAACTGAGGCCCAGGAGGTTCCAGCTGGACAGAAGGCACAACTTCCCTGGGTAGAGCCCTGAACAGATTGTCCAGAGAGGGTGTGGAGTCTCCTCACTGGGGATATTCCAGAACTAGCTGGACACAATCGTGTGTTCTGGGATGGCCCTGCTGGAGCAGGGAGGTGGGACCAGATGACACCACTGTGGTCCCCTCCAGCCTGACCCATTCTAGGATTCTGAGAATATCCAACAAGCAGAAGGAGGCACTGACACCATCCCACTCCATTCTGCAGCTTGCTGTGCTCACAGATGATCCTTTTTTATTAGTAGTATTAAATAAATCAGCAATTACTATCCTTCCAGGAAAGTGACCTCATTTCTCCTGTACCACTGTGATGGGCCTAAAGGATTTGGATAGATGATGGATAGGGGTGAATTCTGAAGTCACTTGAACTCGAAAGCAGCAAGGATTAAAAGCAGAACTGAACATAGTATAACAAAATTGTCTTTTGGCCTCTTAGAAAACAGAAAATGTCACCTCATGCACTCTTGTGTGATTTAGCAAAGGTGGATGAAGGAAGCAAACTCCTCCTTCAGTGCCAAGAGTTTAGGTAAAGACTGGGGTTTAAAAATGAGAACAGTTGATAGGTGACTGAACTGAAAGGTCAGCTGCTAAGTTGAGTCTTTCCAGAGCTAAACCTCGGGAGCTTAGAGCTAATTGAAAATCTGTTTAACAAACATTGCTTGCAAGTTCTGTGTAGGGTCTCCAAGCCACAGCAGCTGTACTTTGGTGAATGGTTTGAAAAGAGGAGGGGAGGAGGAGAAAAGAAGGAGTTAGGGCAGGTACTGCAGCTGCTCCTTATGAACCTCATCAAACAGCAAACAGGAAATCAACAGACGAGTACATTCCAGCGGAAATTCAAAGTGGAAGTGATAATAGGAAGGCTAGACTGACAGGTTCTGGCAAGCTGGGAGGGCATTGCTAGGAAAGCAGTGGTGGCTGCAAAGCTCAAAGCTGAGGGATTTACCTCTTTCTTGCTTCCCTCATCCCTTGCATTTTCTCTCCTCAGGAGCAGTTCTTTTATTTCATCCATGAGAAATTGTTTGCTGGGATGTATTCTCTTCCAGAGGTGGAACAGGAACTGGCAGCATTAAGTAGTAGGAGAGAAGCTGAGAATTTAAATAATCTCATGAAAAATTGGGGTGTCCAGTGGGAAAAAACATACTTTTTTTCAGTATGCAACTGAAAAAAAATGCAAATTGGATTAATCCTGGAGGAGATTGCAAGATGGGCAGTGAGGAATCAAAGATTCGCAGGGGTGTGTTTCGCTGTGTGGATTACTGAGGGAAGAGAGTGACTTCTGGTCGTGTCAACGGTAGCAATGGTCTGGAATGAGATGAAGATGCAGCAGTGGCACTTCATCTCACCTCACCCTTCCCTGGAGACACAAGTTGCTCTTTTCAGGCGGTTGAGGTCTCACTAAAGGTCCTGCAATACCTGAAAACTCTCCCCTGGGGTTCTCTGGGCCACAGCTCAGCCTGCAGCGTTGGAAGACATTCTTCATGGGCTTGATGAAATGGGAAATACGCTCTGGGGTTGCAATAAAATGAAACTGTTTCCTGCTCTGCCTGTAAACATTCCATAGGAAATTGAGGCAGTTTTCACTGGAGACAAGGAAACTACCACCAACCAGGAAAAGTTGCTTTAACTGTGAAAAACGGCAAACGTCTCCTTATGGCAAATGCACTGAAATGTACACTTTTATCCAGGGGTTGGAATTACACCCTCATCTCAGAGAACAGCTGCATGTGCTGGTGGGAATGGTAAGGTTTTGGCCTGGATCCAATTTGATAATACTTACAGAAAGATGCAAGGGGGTTTCTTTTTTCTTTCTTTTTTTTTTTTTTTTTTTCATTTTGCTTTCTTTGAATATAAATTCTTCCAAAACAAAATTTGGTCACTGGCAGATCAGCCTTGCAAAGGTGCTGAGTACTCTGGCTGTGGTCCAAAAGTGCACTTAAGCCCGTGCTTAACTCTGAGGACGTAATTAGTCTTGCCAATTTCAGTGGGGTTGTTGACATGCTTAAAGTTAAGCATGTGACTAAGTCCACTGCTGCAAGAATGCTTAGCCCTTTGTAGGGTTAAGCCCAGCTCTGTGCTACACAAAAGATCTTTTGTTCAGCCTTGAATGACGAGGACAGGCAATGGAAGGAATAAACACCGTTCTTTAAAATAAACATTGTGCTGATCACAGAGATAGCACACATGTTATTAACGCCGAGGCTGTCATCACATTTTATTAGCAGCATTTTAGCAGCACAAATGAGATGATTCACTCCTCTGAACCATGTCTCCATTATCTCTTTGTACCTGAAATGCTTGGCTGGTTCTGTTCCATGGCAACTGTGCAGCTGTCGGTGTTTGCATGGACCCCTGTGCATCTTCAAGCTCTGAATACACCAAGACAGCCAGTCCTGTGAGGGGCAGCTGAGGGGCTCAGCCTGGAGAAAAGGAGGCTCAAGGGGGACTTTTTCACTCTACAACTCCCTGACTGGAGGGTGCAGCCAGGTGGGGTCAGGGTCTTCTCCCAGGGAACAAGGGACAGGACAAGAGGAAATGGCCTCAAGCTGCACCAGGGAAGGTTCAGGTTGGACATCAGGAAGAGTTTTGTCATGAAAAGGGTGGTTAAGTGCTACAACAGGCTGCCCAGGGAGGTGGTGGAGTCTGCATCCCTGGAGGTTTTCAAGAAATCCCTCAGTGCTCTGATCTGGTTGATAAGGTGATGCTCAGTAAAATGATGGACTCGACAATCTGGGAGGTCTTTAACAGCCTAAAGGATCCTGTGATTCTGTGAAGTGAGCTCTGAGCAGGCTGCTGGGTCTGTCTGGTGCAGAGACCCCACACAGAGTCACTAAGTGGCCTTGAGGAATGAAGTGACCCTGGCAGTGCAACAGTCACATCCCAGCTTTGGGCTTCTCACTGACCTCTTGCACTGGGATCAGCTTCTGGGGCTGTGCAGCTGGGAATGGGCTGTGTCAGATCACCCCATGTCCAGATCATGGAATTATAGAATGATTTGCATTGCAAAGGACCTCAAAGACCATCTCATTCCCAACCCCTGCCATGGGCAGGGACACCTTCCTTTATCCCTTGCTCAGAGCCCCATCCAGCCTGGCCTGGAGCTCTTCCAGGGACAGGGCAGCCACAGCTGCTCTGGGCAAGTGTTCTGAGCTGCCCCTGAAGGCAAGGGTATCCCAGGTTCTAGTTAACACATCCCTTGGTATGGGTTAAAGTGAAACAACACCAATGACTGTGTTTATAAATATATAAATATATATATATATTTTCAAGCTTTATTTTAGAACAGTTTGTTAGCAACAGGAAGCAGGTTTGTAGCCATTTTGGCTATGATTATCTATAGTAATACAGCAATATAAAAGCATAAAAATAACACTTAAGCACCTCTGCAAGTGGCAGACTGTTTTGAGTCATTACCCATTAACATTCCAGTCTCCCAGAAACCCATGCCAGTGCCTCACCACCCTCACAGGGAAGAATTCTTTTGTAATATCCAATCTAAACCTACTTCCCATCAGTCCTAAGCCATTGATAGAGGCCAGTGCACACTCAGGCAAAGAGTGTGAAAACTGGACAAGGCCACATTGCTGTTATTTCAGATGCCACCATCCTGGCAAGCTCTTGGGCAGGTTCTCCCAGAGCTGGAAGCTTGGACAGCCTGAAGCAATGAGGCCCACAGGATTTCTTTCCCTGCAGAGCTGTTCTCTGCAGGGAGGCCAGTGCAGTGAGGGACTGGTGGGGTGGCATTTTTCATGGCTCAGCAAAGGGAATGTGAGTGTTTGCAGGCATTTTTTCTCCCTAACATTCCCATTTTTGGTCACACAGTCCCAACTGAAACATAGCAGCAGCAGTGGTCAAGTATCAGAGGGAAAGGTAGTGGGAGAAACAGGTTTTGCACATTGTTGAGCTGTAACTGCTGAGGTCTGTAGAACTGAGTCGCTGAACCATTCATGTTAATAACTAAAATGAAGCATTCTTAAAACATAATTAAGAAAAAAAAAGCCTGGAGCTTAAATAAATCATCTTTCCCTATTTACTCTTCATGCATTTTTACATTCCAGATATTCTAAGCCTTAGCACTCCCTCCTTTTTGACCTCAGGTTTTAGTTTCCTGGGCATGGCTGCTTTTTAATTCTTTAAGTCTCTTACTTTTTGTTTCATTGTTGGTCCTAACTACTTTTTAATGGTATTCCTATAACTTTACTTTTTTCATTTGAAAACTGCAATTTTGACAGTTACTAATTCCAAACAGGGGGAAAATTATGGAAAATCAGCAGATTTCAGACGACAAATCTAAACTTCAGTGACCTAAACAGCTGTCACTTCCTAGAGAAGGCCTTTCCAACAGAACAATTTTGGGTTTGAGAGCTGCAGAATCATCTATGAAGTTGTCCAACACAATCTTCACATTCAAAAGGACTCCAACAGGTCTTTGAGAACATATTTTTATTTTCACAGGGTCTGATGCAATCCTTACCCTGTCTTCAGGCAAAGTCTGCAGCTAATTTCTGCTCATGATTTACCAGAATTCAGCAGCCTGAAAGAAACAGAGAAAGGCACAGAGCATCTGTTCTGGCAGGTTAAAAGATTAAATTCTAAATACTAAAAATAACCTCTTTATAATTCCATCCCATCTTGCTTCCAAGGACATGATGTTTGGCAAATTTTAATGAAGTGAACCTTGCAACACCTCTATGAGGTGGATGTAAACATCATCTCCATTGACAGGTAAATGAAATTATAGCACAGATGAAGACAAAGGCCTGGATGCAGGAGGCCCATCCCATACAGACCTGCATCCTCTCTAACAGGTGCTGCTGGCAGCATCAAGGGACATTTTTTTCTGAAATAATTAAATCTGATCCCGAAGTCATTGCCCAGACACAAAAAGCCCAATTTCTGCTCGAGGAGATAAGTAGATATTACTCATGGACAGCTCTGGAAACAGTTCTTACTCCCTCACAGCCAGGCAGAGTCCTCTGGAAGAAACTGAAAGCAAGAACAGTTGCGAAAGAACATTGGGTTTTTGACTATTCAAAATGGTTTTCAAGGGAAACTGTTGAAAAGTTTCCCTTGGGAAGAGTTAGCAATTCTCAGGCTCAGAAAATACTGGGTCCACATTTTTCCTTTTAGACTGAAATGAAAGCACACACAGAATTCTGCAGAAGAAAATGGAATTTCCGATCATTTTCCTCCTGAAAATTCTTGGTGATTCATATTCTTAACCCTTTGGGGTTTTTGGGTATTTTTGTAATTGTAGAAATAAGTTTGCAACAGAAAATAAAACTTTTCTTTCCAGGAAGTGAAAAAGATGGGGCTTAAACTGGACAAAATAAAGCAAAGTAAACCCCTTGAAGTTCATACTGTTGGTTGAGTTCTTTTCTTATGGGAACAAAAATGTCTCCGTTGACTCTCTGTGTCCTTCAGACTCTGGGAAGAAAATATGTGAAACATCTTTTATTCCTTGGCAGCCTCAGATGGTTTTAAGAATCCTCTTTTTTTTTCTTTTTTTTTTTTTTTTTT
>JBBMKD010000053.1:55069251-55092074 GCA_037834095.1 Argya squamiceps
CTCTTTTTTTTTTTCTTTTTTTTTTTTTTTTTTTTTTTTTTTTGATAAGCTTTATTAAGCTAGCTATACATCATTATCCAGTTGTTTAGAATATAATCAGTGGGGTGAAAAAACTTAAGAGGATGGAAAGACAAGAGAGGGTGAAACTGAGAACAAGACTGATTTCCCCCACATTTAGCTGTCCTCACTTGGTTTAATCTCTCAGATGAGAGAGATTAATCACTCCCTTGAGGTGCTTGAGACAGAGCCCCATGTGAGCAGCTTGAGCCAGACATCCAAATTTTCAGAGCTGATACTCAGTAGGACAAATCCTGCCCCAGTTCCTGCCTCTCCTCTTCCAGCTGGAATTGACAGCTCCAAAGGACAGTCAGCCCCATGGAGCTCCAGTTCCCAGCCCAGGCAGATTTTGAGTGATTTGCTTATTTAATAATAGCAAAGGAACAAATACCAGTTTACATGAATTATTGTTCTGCTGATTCATAACTCCATGTCTTGAATATGGATGGGTTGGTTGCAGATTCAACTTGGAAGCAAGAACAGCAGAAGCCCAGGGTGAAAGGCCACCAAGTTCAGCATCCTGGCCCATGGAGACATAAATATCACAAGGGACAGGACAGGATCAAGTGAATTTCATTCATTCAAGGGAATTCAATTTCATTCCATGGAAAACAGCTGAGAATCAAGTAAATTTCAAGTGACACTCCCCCAGGGCACTCTTCCAGTCTCTAATAACCAGCTTGAGGATTACCTGAGATAAAGGTGGTACCTTGGAGCTGTTCACGTTTTGGCTGTCTGCATGGCTTTGAACACCTGAAAATAAATCCTGGCATGAATACAGCATTCCTTGCAGCCTGCACCTCCACTTCCATGAGGGGCAGAACCTAAGGGATGGTTGGAGTTCCTGATGACCAGTTTTGGCTGATGGAAACGTCACTCACTTGCCACCTGTGACCAGCATACTTAATGCAACGTGGATTTCAACACAGGATAATTCAGTTTCTCACTTTACTTGACCACATTCTGAGGTAACTGTGAAGAGATGAATGGACCAAAAGCACCTTGAGTTTGTAGTTAAAGGTCCATTATGGGGGGTAGGAGGAATTTGTAGTCCAAGCACTCACAGGAAAATGAGCAAACCAAAGTGGTGCTTCAAGAGAGCAAAATTTGTGTGAGTGCTTGAACACACGTGTGCCTGTGATTGCACATCAAAGGTCAAGCAAGCATTGAAGTAAATACACAGAAATGGTTTTCCTTAGGAAAATTAGGAATTTCCTTTGGAAATTAAGGCCTTCTGATGTCTTTGCTTCAAAGAAAAGCATGATTCCTAGCTTGGACAACAGATTCTTTCCTTAGGGTTCCCTTGAAAGATTTGAGGAAAATTTAGGTGTAGAGAATCCTAATAGCAATGTTAAGATGATGAGAAAGAAGCATTACAACATCAGAGGAGAAGAAGAGATAAGAGCTGATTAAGGGTATCAGTTATAAAATAACAAAAAAAACCCCAAACAAACAGTGATGGTGGTGGTGGTAGTGCCTTGCATGAAGATCCTTTTTATTCTCCTTCAGAAAAAAAATATTTACTTCCTGGCCTGCTAAATTATTGGATGGAGCAGAAGTTGGCTACCTCACCCTATTCTGTGCAGGCAAGTCTCTTTTTTCAGGGGCTGCACTTTAGCACATCCTCAAGGCGAGCTTGAGTCACCATGTAAATATTTTGAATTCAACCATAGGCAGAAGAACATTCTTTGGTTACAATCTCAAGCATGTACCTTGGGGAAAAAAAGCAGTAAAAAAATCACTTTGTCATTGAAATCAGCAATTTTGGCTCTGCTCAGAATGTGGGAGTGGTTGGTATAAGCTGCCACTTAAAGTAGCATGTTTTCAGAGTAGAAGCATATTTTATTATGTTCAAATCTGTCACGAGGCCAAATTAATCTGTGGCATAAAATAGGGATGGCTCTGGCCCGCTGCATTTTTTTCCCCTTGAAAATCAAAATGTAGCATCTAATTTTTATTTAGCTCTGGGAAAACCAAGTAAATTGGTATTTTTTAATTTTACTGAATTAATTTATAAGTGACATGAGCAATGTATAGACAAACAGTTACCATAAACTATTATAAACAGGTAAATTGTCAGACACACAAACAACAGACTTTCTGTTGTTCATTTGTCTACTGGCTACATAGAAAATAAACTTGGTGTAACCCTCCCCTGACTCCTGGGTTATACTTGTTACTTTGGCAAATCCTTTTTTAATCAATAAAGGCTATTGGTTTAATCATTTAATCATTTAATCAATGAAGGCTAAATGGAGAGGAAGGTTTTGAGCAATGCAAATGAAAAAAAAGGCCTTGATTTAGGAAATCATATAAGCATGTAAGGATGCAATCCTGCTTAGAAGAATACACTGGGCTTTTCTGGATTTGATCCAAGCATAAATCCAGCTCTAAAAATATTGTCCTGGCTGGACATGTGTTTTGGGTGAAATCAGCAGCATGTACATTAAATTTTCAGAGAGCAGATCCAGCTAAAAAGAATTGGAGAACTTGAAAGAGTTATCTGCAATTTTCACGAAGTTACAACAGTTTAATTTAAATTTATATTGTTCCCATGCCTTGTAAATTGTCCCGTGCTTCGGTATGTCCGTAATGATTTGTTGGGATAAATTGTAAATGGCTTTCATGTTTGAGATATTAAAGAACACTTTGCTTATTTGGGAGGTTAATTTTGATAGAAAACATGTTATTTTACATTCAGAGAGTACAAAGCAGATTCCTGATGTATTGAAGTTGTTGGGACCAGGCCCTGCCATGACCTACAGTGGGACAAAGGTGGGAGACTCCATGTGAGCAGGGAACAACCTCAAAAAAATCCATAAATCTTTTGCCTGATAGAATCTGAATCCAAGCAGTTTTCTTGTCCAGCAGATGAATTTAATGTTTATTTAATGTGAGACTGGACTGACTGAAATCACATCCACCCTTGTGCTCCTCCTGTTGTCACATCCACATCAGCCTGTCCACTGTGGAGGCCACAGGGACAGAGACATTGCACTGACCATGAAGTCACAAAAACAAGGCAGGATGTTGATTCCCAATCAAGGCAGAAAGCTCCAAAGCTGAAATATGTCAAACAGAAAAAGCAGTCAGTGGTGGTCTTTAAATAAAGAGTTTGGACACGGTCCACCAGAGCATCTTTGTGGGACTAATCACTGGGGCTGTGGTAATTCCAGAATTTGTTGAGATGAAATTTATGGGTAACTATCTATTAAAAGTACTGAGCCATAATGAATTCTTTCAGAATTTATCACAATAGCATTAATTAGAATGCATTTTGTGGGCATTAGTGAAGCTCTCACAACTATTTTCCAGATATTTGATCATGATTTAGCATTAGTCAGGCATGAGTTAATGGACACCAAAGGCTTTATTCCCTTAAAAATCCTTTCTTGTTTGGTAAGTCCCACTGCTATTATATCATTTAATATTCATTTTCATGACACTAATCGTGTGGTATTGATTCAGATATTGCACATTACCATTGGGACTCCATTTTAATTCAGTGTTAGTGCAGCATTAAGATGTAAAACAAAAGCGTTAGCATTTGAAGTTAAAAGTCTGACTAAAACATTTCCATTTAGTGGAATTCTGCTGCCCCCATTGAGTCATAAAGTCAATCCAGATCTTCCTTAAGGGTGCAAATTTCTAAACAAATGTCACAACACCTTTTATTTTAGCAGCCAAAAGGATTTCTGAAGTGTTTAGAGGGCCTGAAGTATGACAATGCTCTCTGCAAATGCAAAGGACCTTTACTTTGCTACCAAAAAGTCACTGGGATATTTGACTTTGATTTCAGTGGCTACAAAGCCACCTCCAAAGAATTTGCCACTTGTTGCAATATTGAAATATTGCCAACAAATATTGAAATGACGTTTCACCAAGGGCAGACTAAATTTAGACTTCTCTCTACTGGAAATATTTTTCCGTACAATTAAGTCACAAAGCAAATGCCCCAAGAGGAGAGAAAAAAGCCCTTATTTTCCCTTTCCTTTTTACCTGTGTGTTTCCCACCATGGCATTATCCTGCCATATAAGCAAGGGACAGAACCTTTGTTCTGAGCATAAAAATGTTCCATTACAGTGAAAATTCCAGATATGTGGCTTTTGGGATAGTGTCCTTCCGATTTCTTTTCCCTGAGCCTAGTGTGGTCCCACTGAAATCTGTTAAAACATAGCTCTAAACTTCAATTTTCTGTACATCTGTTCATATATATTACTCAAGACTTTTCTTGCTCTATGACAGTCTGCTAAAATTTATGCTCATTGAGGCTTGTACATATTTTATTTTTAAGAAAAATGAGGTTTGGTCACTCTAATTAGACTATAAGAAAGCTTTTTTTAAAATCTGGATAGCCTTTTGCTGAGCTGTGGCCGTGGTTATCCAGAGCAGCAGATCATTAAATACACTTTTCCCTCATTCATTATCACTGTGAGATGTCCATGTTTAACAGTTTTTATTAAGGAAAGAAACAAATAATCATTTTGAAGATGCTGTGATCAGTGGGGAGAAGGTAAGAAGCCTTTTGCACTGTCCAATTTTAAATTTATTAACTTAGAATTTACTCCTAGCTGGAAGCAGTGCTCAAGATGATTAGACACTCAAGATGCTGGGGAATGGAGAGGTGTATCCAGATCCATGTATTTAAAATCCATCCACATGGTACATCCAGAAAGAACACCCTTACTTTTTAGGAACCTATTGTTTGCCTGAGGCAGAGAGAAAAACCAGAGGATAGAGGGAAGATACAGAAGAGAAGATATGGAAGTGAAAGATAAATGGGAAAGAAAAATCTGCTTCTGTGTGCCTCATAGGGACAAAATTCTGCACAGAATCTGCTTCTGTGTGTGGAACAAGGACAAAATTCTGCCCAGAACATCTCCAAAGTTGTTTCCAAAAGCATCAGTTCTAATAAAAAGTAGAATCTGGACCCTGGGTCATTTCTCTTCTGGGACAGAGAGCTCAATCTAAGACTGCACATGCAAACAATGATGAGAAGAGAAAGAAATCAGGTAGCTGCTGGATGCCTCATCTCTCTAGGTTCCCTCAGATAATCTCCACCTCTCTGCTGAAGGAGATAACCTGACATGTTTGTGCACACTGGAACTCGTTGTGGAATTCCATGGTGATCCATCCCCACTTGTGCTTCCTGAATGAATTGCAGCTACTGAGATCAGATGCCACAGTCTGGTGAGACCTCTTATTTGTGTCTCTCAAACCTGCTGTGAGCAGTGCAGAGCAAAGCCTAGCAAGCAGCAGAGCATCTTAGCACCTCCCAGGAGCAAAACTGCCGTAGCTCTGCTTCACAGAGCAGAGTGAGGGACTGAAATGAGAGTTATTACTGTTAAAAGCTCTAGAAAGCATTTCTTAGATGTATCTCCCCAAGAAGTCTGGCAGCTTTGTAGCATCCAAAGCTGTATTATGTACGTCATGACTGCAAAATCTCATATTTCATAGCCCAGACCCATGAACACTTGAGAATGTAAGAATGTAAAATTTAGGTTGAAATATTCAATATAAATAGTCTCCACAACACTCTTCTTCAGATATGCTTTTAAATTCAAATACTGGGTTTGTGTGCTTGGTATTCCCAGAGATGTTAGTTTTTCTTGGCGGCTCGAAAATCTCCTGAGGTTTTTAGGTTAAATTTATGTATATGCATCCAGCATTGTCATAAACAGTTTGATAATAAAGTTGCATGAAAATTGTATTTCTGAGCTGCACCACTTGGCCAGCCAGAGCAGCTCTCTTCTACTTCTGGCCAGTGCCAAATCTACAGAACAATACTTCTAAAATCCTACAGAGGAAGCTGAATAAGAAACCAGTGCCAGCTGGGAATGCTTTGTTCCCTTTTGCTGCTATTTTGTCCTTCAGGGCTGCTCCTGTTGCTTAGCAAGAGCAAATAATGATGAATGTAAATTAAAGTCTTTATAGATACTTTTAGAAATGCTGATTGATCTTTTGCACTAAAGTTAGATATGGGAAACTTTTCTTGAACCTCTGACAATATAAGAAATATATTTCTTATATTTTGAAATGTAAGTTAAGTGTGTAATGGGTATTGATAAATCTTTGATCTGTGCAGGATGTCCTATAGAAAAAAAGGCCTGTATAGAAAACCTTAGAAATGCTTTGGCCACTTGCTTAGGGTGTTCTTACCCTGCTACCAGTTGGGAAATCCTGGTTTTGAGGCCACATGGTGGGGCATTGGTTTGCTGTAGGAGTGTGCTATGAATTTCTCAGAGCACAGGATTGTGCCCAGCTGGTTCTGGAATATCCCCAGTGAGGAGACTCCACACCCTCTCTGGACAATCTGTTCAGGGCTCTGCCCAGGACAGAAGTTGTGCCTCATGTCCAGCTGGAACCTCCTGGGCTCTGGTGCCATTGCTGGGCCCCACGGAGCAGAGCCTGGGCCCTGCCCTGAGCCCTCCCTGCTCACAGGGACACCCAGGGATCAGGGCCCCTCTACTTTTGAGTCTCCTGCAGTCCTTTCTTGGAGTGTTGTCATCTGACAAGAAACTTACTCCAGGCATTGGAACATCTCCAATAAAATATTCCTCAGCGGTTACGCTCCAAACATAAGAATTGAAAATAAACCTTGGTAATCCTCACCCAAACACAGCACTGACCAAGGACCTCACCAGACACTGGTTTTTGCTGGAGGTCTGGGCTTTCTTTCATCACAATTTCAGAGTACACAAAGCTTTCTATTCTGTTGAGAGTATAGAGCTCAGCAGGCTGATGGAATTAGCACTTTCTTTACCACCCCAGTCCATCACCAACATCCAGGACTGGCTTCCTCAAGCTTTACTATTTGATGAGCAGTTTAGCAGCAAGGATCTTGTACAGCATTTGTTACTGACGAATTTCAAACCAAACCACGTCTGTTTCTGTATTATGTTCTCTAATTATCTCAATCTTGGTGTGGTTTAGGCTGGGGAAGCAGTTCCACATGGCAGCTGAGAACAAAGCAGCACAGACTGTTCTGCTTGGCAGCATCTGGGAGCTCAGAGTAACATTACCTAAAGAGGGAACAGTTCAAACCTATTTACTGTTAGGCTTGTGGCACCATAACATCATGTTGGGCTTCCCAAAGCCACAAAATCTTTTCTTGAGATACTTTCAGTAGAAGCTGCTTGAGGTCTTTCTTATTTGTTTTGGAAGGAGCCAGTGTTGGCTCCTTCTGGGTACAGACAGACACTTGCCCCATGTTGTCACAAGTGAATGTCACTCAGAGAATGTACTTGCTACATTCTGCTCAGTGGAGAACAGATTTCAGGTTGGCCTGAAGTGATGCAGTGATTTTGGCAAAGCTTTTCAGAAAATTTTTATAAGAAGAAATTGACCGTTTGGGTTGCTCAAGTGGAGCAAGTATCTTTATCCCTTTTTATGAGAACACCATTTTGGATGTGAGGCACCTTTGAGATGTGAAGAATTGATTACCCTTGTCCTATTCCACATCTAAGGCATTATCCATATCCAGATGAAGTATATTCTGGTTTAGAGTGGTGGGACAAGGTTCCTCTGCTGGCTGCTGCTCATAAAAGGATCACTGCCCAAGACAGGGCTGTCCAAGATATGGGAAAGAACAGCTGGAGCTTGGTGCCCTCTCTGCAGTGGTGGGGATACTCACCTGGAAAAGGGAATGGCCTGGTTCTTGTCCCTCTGCCAGTGATCACTTCAGCTTATTGTGAAAATGCTTCAAAAGGGAGACTGAGAACTGTCCAGATCTGTCACAGAGTTTGGAGGCCAGGGCATTCTGGGAGCTGGGAATTTGACACTTCCCCATGGGAGAAGGCAGTGAATCTAAATCTCTGGTCCTTTGGGTAAGCAGCTTAAGGAGTGGGTTTGGTACAAAGAATGGCATTTCTTTGTTATTTTTCAGTGTTACCTAATGAAGCTTTTCATTTCCAGTACTTTGCTTTTATTAGAATTGTCAGCAATGAAAACAAAAATATTTCCATTGACTCATAATGACTTTTCTTCACAGAATCACAAAATATGCTGAGTAGGAAGGGATTTGCTTTTCTAAGAGAAAAAAGAAGAAATCACTTATGTTCAAGGCTAAATGTTTTGTTTGTTTGGACTAAGAACTGAAAAGTTCATTATTTGCACAAAGTATTAACTGAGGGTAAGTGCTTAATGGGTTTCATAAAGATTTGAATATCATCTAGAGAGAAAGGAAATTGTAAGTGCTTCAGAGGATTGGATCGGAACCTCAAATGTCTTGAAAAATTTGCAAACCAATCCAAGGTAAACAAAAACATTCTCATTAAAGCCAAGTGCAAAGTGATGGGAATAAGAAGGAGAAAATACGTCTAAAGCAGAAGATAATTTCCAGGCAGAAGTGCTACCAAAAAATATGGGGATAACTCTGAGTGACAGAGCATCAATTATATGAAGCCGTGACAACAAAAAAAGATAAATCTCTCTTAATTATGCAGTCAGAGGTCTTTCATTGACAGAAGGGCTAAGATGAAGTCCCCCTTCATTTCTGAGCAGAGAATTAGGTTATCTATATATTAAAGAAGGAAGTGAAGAGTGTTTTACTTTCTTCACAATCAAGTGTGGCTACAGAAGGGATTGCTGAAGTTCTCACACTCCTTTATTTGTTTAATGTTATTTCTCAATTAGAGAAATCCCAGTCAACGTTGGTAAGACATGGAAATGTCCTGGAGGGATATGTTTGCCCATCATCACCACACACACAAATCCTTCCTGGGTCTTCCAACCCTGTGTAAGAGGTGCACAAGGAGGTGAAGCTTCACTTCAAACCACCCACAACTGAATTTCCTGCCACCAAACTGCAAAATTGTCCTGGGGGCAGTGCTGCCATGGCGTGGCATGAAATCCATGCAGTCACTCCAAGGCTTCTGTGGAGATCAGAAGTGATTTCCCCAGTGGACAGCCCACAAAGAGGAGGAACAGGGCATCTGACCACTGCAAATAGACTTAGTCGGGGTTGGTGGAGTAAAATTGAAGCAAACCATTTAGATCCCCACCAGTCTAAGAGACTTTTTCCTATTCTTTCTATTACTAACACACTGCTGCTTCTGTTTCCTATTACTTTGTGTTCCCTTTACATCACTTGAACAGTTCAAAGGGCCCATAAAACAAGTGTCCATAACCTTTATGCATTCTTAATCATGCCTTTATGTGTTCAGACTGCATAAAAGGGCTGGGGGATAAATAAGAAGGCCCAAGGTGTGAAATTAAACTCTGAACTGGGGAACAGAAAATATATGTGCCTGGTTTATGGCCTCCACAAATGAAAAGAAATTGGTCAGGATATGAATCTTCTATATTTGGTACCAGGAATAAATTGGAGTGGGGGTGGGGGTGGGGAAAGGGTGCTGAATTATGCCTCAGTTTTATCTGCTCTCCTCTTTTCTGTATAAGAATTGCCAGGACTACATTACAGCTGGGAGGTCTGGGCAAAAGTGACCCAAGAGACTCATCCTTGGATTTGCTCACTGGGCAACAGGTGTTATCTGTGTTCAGCAACAAGGCTCCCTCAGTCCAGGCCACAAGAGGACACAGATAGTCTGAAAACTTGCCTCTAAGCAATGCCCATTAAGTAATTTGAGTTACAACTTAGAGGGAAATAAACCCTCTTAAAACTCAGTGGCTTTCTCCCATACTGGGAGCAGGGCTGCCAAGATTCCTGCCCATTAAGGGTTTTTATGGGCAGTCTCTAAAGCCCTGAAAATAGGGATTTCCAAAGGAAACACTGACCCAGATGGAACAGCAGCAGTGTAAATGAGGCTGCAACAACACTGCTGGGTCCCATAAAGAAGCAGGAAAGCATTCACCTGGATTTAGTGTTTGGCATCACGTGGCCCCTCACACTTCACATCTTTCAGCATTTTGTGCTCAGTGCAAAGAGAATAACTTTGCCTCCTGGGCATCTCTAACATTTTCTGTGCCTGTTATCCTGGTGGCTTTCCTCAGCTTTCCCAAAGACAATGGGCATGATCTTTTTATTATTATTTGTTACAGATTATAATTTTTCTGTTGGAGCAAATTCTAAATATTATAAAACTCAACAGATCTAAGCATATCGAAACCTCAAGAAGTGAACATGATTTGTTGTAGAGAATGTGTTGCTCAGCTCTGAAGGAGAGAAGCAGAACTGGAAAACACTCCAGCTTTCAAAATATCCTTTATTCCTGTGATCTGGTTTAACATCAAGGATTTTGGTTACTTAATGTGAATAAAGCATGCTGACAGATGCAGAACTCTGTACTGTGCTAATGTTTACCTTAGGCTAAAGGTGGGGGAGGGAGAACTCACCTGACAGGGATGCAAATACACCCCCTGCACAGCCATTCCTGTGGCCCACATGAGATATTAATGCCATTTTGTGTGGGATTAATCAGTCACAGAGTGGCTTTGAGGTTAAACGTTTGTCAAGAGTGAAAAAGGGACTGGACACTTATATAATGAATCATATAAAGATCAACCACTACAGTTACATCAGGAAGAAGTGGGGGAAAGAAAAATGTGTCCAAGAGTTACTGGAAGGAAAAACAAAGCTTGATGGTTTAGAGTATAATCCCCCCTCCAAATGAAGCATAAAGGAACTGATTCCCATTTGGTCATCAAGGTTCAATTAGCAGCTTCCTGAAAATGAGCTGCCTAAATGGTCTTCCTGAAAATGAGCAGGGCAGAGCAAGAGAAAGGACACAGAGATGGCTGGGCTGGTGATGCAATGTGGTACTGCTCCTGTGCCATGCTCACTGAACCTTTCAGGTGACACTGTGGGCACAGAAATTAGACTCTGCAAACTGCCCCTACCATGGGACAGTGCCACAGCCAAGCATGGTGTGGCTTTGCCCTTCCAGAGGAGGTTGTAGCAAGGTGGGAGCTGGTCTCTTCTCCGAGGCAAGTAGTGACTTGAGGACAAGAGGAAATGGCCTCAGGATGCAAAAGGGGAGGTTCAGACTGGCTGTAAGAAGTGGTTTCTTCTTGGAAAAGGTTGTGAAACATTGGAACAGGCTGCCCAGGGTGGAGTCCCCATCCCTGGTGGTGTTCAAGAAACCACTGGATGTGGCACTCAGTGCTCTGGGCTGGTGTTGACATGGTGGGGATTGGTCACAGGTTGGACTTGATGATCTCAGAAGTCTTTTCCAACATCAGTGATTCTGGGATTCTCTGCCAAGTAATTTGCATAGAAAACAAGGAACTGATCTCCAGAGTGAGGAAAATTATCTATGAAAAGGTATCCCCACAAAGCCTGGGCACACTGGAGCCCCAGGATCCTGGGCACCCCCTCAGCTGGATTAACACTGATACCAGACTGGTGATCTCACCTTTTTCCTTCCTTCTTTCCTTCTTTCCTTCCTCTCTTTCTCTTTCCCCCTATTTGATCCCTCTTTCTCACTCTCTTCCCTTCCACACCACCCTTTTGTTCCAAACCCACCACCGCGTGCTTGTACTTGGAGATCAGGGACGAACTCACACAGATTTGCATGGCAGGGGTGTGATTCACCCATAAAACTTCATAAACTTTTACAGACCCTCTGACTTCTGTCATTCCTTTCAACCAGGAGCATCTGTGGATCTTAGGAGTTCCTTTTCCCTCCAGGGAAGACACCACAGTGAGTCCTGCTTAGTTTGCAGCACCTCCTCCTGAATGCTCCTCCTACACTCACTAAAGTATCACACAGAGCCCTCTCTGGATGCTTTCCTTGTCCTCTTATTCCTGTTTAAGAGGAGAAATGTCTTTTTCCTGTCCTACTGCACCGTTTCATTAATATGAACATGGAAGGGCAGCATGGTAGCAGCCACCTACCCTTTTTTTTTTAAATTATACACTGTGACACACATTGCCTCTGTTTATGTAAACCCTTTATGTATTTATGAATTTTCTTAAATCTTCCCTAGTGCCAAATGTATTTGCCAAAACAATGAGCAGAAAAAGTATTGTAATCATTGTCTTCTTTACAAAACAGTTTTTCAGGGCATTTTTGGCTGTATTAGATTATGGTCTCAAGAAGTAACAGAGAAGGTAAAGAAAAAGTTGAAGGAATTTTAAGAATCATAAGACAAATATAAAATTAGCCCCAAAGTCAACAAGATGAAGGCTGGAAGGAAAACAATGCCTTTAAGCTTAGTTTCCTTTTATTGTTAGAGAATCCATCTTGGGGACTTGGGAACATATACTTTACAGGGGTACTCAAAGAAAGCACATTAAGAAAAATTCTTTTTATTTTGACAAAGAATTCCAAAAAGTTTCAAAGGAACCTCATTAAAACTGTAACTATTAACTGGAAAAATTCAGCATTAAAGGCTTTCTGTAGGAATATGTCACTGAAACATATTTTTTTTCCTCATGGTTTCCATGAAAAGGAAGACTTCACATCTAGAAATACTGGTTAATGTAACAATAGTAGCAAGTTACAGTGTTGCAAACTGAGGAAATTCGATTTATTTTTAATAGGGAAGATTATTTCCTAAAGCAACGTAGTACAATTTGTAAGAGTCTTATTTTTTAATGCACAGATGCACCAGGTGGGATTTCCCTGTCCTTATATAAGAGTGCATTTAGGTTTGTCTACTCCAGACTTGTTTATAACTAACAATCAATAATTCTGGGCATGATTAATCCATGTATCCCATTTCTCCAGAAGAAAAAGTATGTGCATAGCAAATATGTGCTTAGTTTTGAGCTGCCAGCATCTATGTTTGCACAAAATCTTGAGAGAAAATACTCTTATTTGCCTTTGTGAAATGCAGGGCAAGAGTTGGAGTACTTGAACATGTTCTCATGTGCAAATGAAAACACACACTGTGGCCTAAGGGACAGTGAGACAAACTGGGAAACTGAAGTACAGCATGTCCAGCAATCAGTGGGGAGAGGGTGGGAAGTGACAGCCCACTCCTCCTTCTTCAGGGAGCAAAGGGAAAGGAAACAACCTTCCAAAAGTCTTGCTGAGGAGGAAAGAGAAATTTCTGGGGTGCAGGGGAGGAGGGGATTCTGCCCCTCTGGCCCTCTCTGCTCAGCCCCACCTGCAGAGCTCATCCAGCCCTGGGATCTCAGCACAGGAAGGACAGGGAGCTGCTGGAGCCAGCCCAGAGCAGGGACACCAAGGGCAGCAGAGGGATGGAGCAGCTCTGCTGAGAGGAAAGGCTGAGGGAATTGGGGTTGTTCAGCCTGGAGAGGAGAAGGCTTTGGGGTGACCTCCTTGTGGCCTTGCAGTGCCTGAAGGGAGCCCACAGGAAAGATGGAGAGAGACTCTTGACAAGGGCCTGGAGTGACAGGACAAGGGGCAATGGCTTCACACTGACATAGAGGAGGGTTAGATTGGATATTGGGAAGAAATTGTTCCCTGTGAGGGTGGTGAGGCCCTGGCACAGGTTTCCCAGAGCAGCTGTGGCTGCCCCATCCCTGGCAGTGTTCCAGACCAGGTTGGATGGGGCTCTGAGCAACCTGGTCTGGTGGAAGGTGTCCCTGCCCATGGCACCTCCTCAGGTGACACACCTGTAAACAAGGGCAATGTCAGTCACTCTACATTTTTGGACCATGAAAATTACACTGGGTCTCTTGTTAGGTGTTTCTAGGTTTCAGCACATATGAGTTATGCTTGTGGCCTACAAGGCTAAGAAGGAATTGGCAGGAAGCAATACCATCCCATAATAAGCAGTATTGTATCATACCTCTGAAAAGTAGCAATACATTTGGAAAACATTAAGAAGTTTGCAAGTGGGTATGAAGATTAATTTTAGCATTTTGTTCTTCTTTTCAAAAATGCTCTAAAATTACAAATCTCTTTATTTCTAGAGAAGACTGTTTAGTGTTTTTGGAGCAATCCACTTAAATGAATTTAGTTTTAAACCAAAGGAAATATGCCCTTATTTCCACCCATTTGACCTCTTCAGGTTCAGTGGACATTTACAAATGGACAAAGGAGATAAATTTGTTTTGTGGCTGCTTTATCTAAATCCATGAACAAATCATCACATAACTGTGTCTTCCACAGGAATCCATCCAGCCTGCACAGCTAGGATGTGGTAACCCACAGGAGGCAAAATCCTTGATGGGGAAGAGTAGAGTGTAGCTTCAGAAGGCAACCTCAAGCCTGAGAACTGCAAATGACTTTGTTGTGGTTTAACCCCACATAACCACTCACGCTCCGCTATCCCACTGGGAAGGAAAAAAGCTGGGATTTGCCATGTGAAAGCCAGAAACCTCATGAGTTAAGATAAGGACAGTTTAATAGGGAAAGCAAAAGCCAGGCAAGCCAGAAAAGCCAAACAAGGAATTAATTCACCCCATAAGCGGGGAGGTGTTCAGCCAACCCCAGGAGAACATGGCTATATCACACACACCTGAGAAAAAAAAAATGCCATCACCTCAAACATCCCCCACTTCCTTCTTCCCCCCCAGCTTTAGAAGCTGAACATGATGCCAAAGGATCTGGAATGTCCCTTTGGCCAGTTGGGATCACCTGTCCTGGCCATGTCCCCTCACAACTCGTTGTGCACCCTCCTCACTGATGGGCTGGGGTGAGAGGCAGAAAAGGTCTCAGTGTTGTGTAATAATCACTGCTCACAAGAACTAAAACATCCCAGTGTTACCTGCCCTGCTTCCAGCACAAATCCAAAACACAGCTCTACACCCTGTGAGGGAAATTATTCCAGACAAAACCAGCACATCTTTCAAATCTGAGTTTCCACATACCTGCCAATAACAGCTCTAAAACTCTCCTGTGATATGTGCATGGTACTTGGATGAAAAGCCAGTTTAAATTCCAGGAACTAAAATGGACCCACCAGGATTTGGGTGTTAAGCACTGATAACAGAATACATGGAATTGCACTAATTCTGAGGCCTTTTTCAGGCTCATACAGTATCCACAAAATTCACACTTCCATTGCAATGCAATCTCATGGCAAGTCCCTGTACTTGTGGCAGGATATACCAACCTGTGTCTTTATGTCTTCATTGTCAGGATAATCCTCTTAAAACCTCTCCTTGCAAGTGGTGGTTTTTCCCATGGATTGTACAGATTTTATTGGTTCTGAACATCTCATTCCTTCCAACAAAACCTGTGGGGTGGTTTCTGCAGAGAATCCTCCTATTTCACCTATATACCTGTGTTCTGGAGAAATGAAGTGACATAATGTTTTCAATAATTAATAGTAAATAAATTCCATAGTATATCCTGAGTTATACCCTGAAGGGACCCACAAGGATCATTGAAGTCACACTCCTGGCCCTGCACAGGACAGCTCTTAGTTATGCTGGTAAAGAGCAGCTGAGTCTGGAATGCATCCTTTTTAAATGCATAAACAAGGATCATGTCTTTTCCGGCTTTGAGTCTGGCCCTTATTTCCAGGGGTCAAAATTTCTCTTGTTTGGCATTTCTAGTCCTGCAGGTCCAGCTTCTCTCTCTCACTTATGACCCCTAAATTCCCTATTTCTGGGGGAAATGTCAAAATATAACATGGAATAATTATGGTTGGAAAAGACCTCTAAGACCAGTGAGTGCACCCACCAAACCATCACTGACCCATGTCCTCAAGTGCCACATCTGCATGTTTTGAACCTATTTGCCCAGAGGGACAAATTTAGCTCTGGTAAAGATCACAGGGGTTTTATCTTGCACAAGAGCAGCAGCAGAGACTCTGCATTACACCTGATCCTTGCTGGCCCCCTCCCCACACTGCCAGGGAGCTGATGTACTGGGAGTTTTCACAGTTTAGGGGGACACAGTCCCCATGGACTCACTTCTCACCAGGGATCAGTTCTACCAGCATGTGCAGGATGGAGGGGGAGGAGCTCAGTTCCAGAAGCCTTGCAGCCCTGACCTGCTCACAGTCCTTTTCCAGACAGAATTCCTGTGTTCCTGCTTTCCTCAGGCACTGCCCTCTCCATAAAGGCAGCCCTGCTGCTTGGCCATCTGCACTGCCACTGGCTGGGGACAAGAGCAGCTCAGCAATCACCATGGTGGGGTTATCTGATAGCCATTAAATGTAATCCAGATTAGCAGAGCAAATACTTCTGAGTCTGCCTGATGGTTTTGCACTGCAGGACCCAACTGTGGCAAATCTGGAACTTGGTGCTGGTGTTTTGTGTTCACACTCAGGTGCCACCCTAAGTGCCCTGGTCCAAGGGGTCTTGGAGGCAGCTGAAGTGACATTCTGGTCACCTAAAAGCAGTGTTTGGCTGCATATCTGTGTGCATCTTGACCCTTAAAAGGCAAGGTGAAACTCTCTTACTTTTACACAGGGTTTCTATCTCCTACTCTTTAAAGGAATGCTTTTTTCACCTGTAATGTCTGTGGATTTGAGCATTTTTTCTTGTTTCACCTCTCTGTCAGAGATCACAAAGCAGAAAGGTGCTGGACTGAGAAGATACTGTCTTTTCCCTTTTTTCTAGATCAAGAAGTTTTCACATGTTAAATTTAGACTGCAATTTCTTCACTGGGCTCGTTATTCAGTTGCTCAACCTGTGGTACAGCAAGACAGAAAATCAAAGATATATCTTGTTCCCAAATGCTAGAGATTAACATGATTAATCCCATGGAGCCTTCTAACAGCTCACAAATAACTTTTCCCTCGAAGCTCAGTTTCCTCACTAGCTGGAAGCAGAAAAAATGCATTTGTCACCTGGCAGAAGAATCCCTAGAGCTGAACACAAAAGGATTTTCTCCTGAAGGATCCCAAGTGCTGCAGAAGAAGGGCTGCCATGGCCTAATCTTTATCTCTGGCTGGGGCTGTGGTACCCTCTGTTCTGCTTGAGGACTGCTGCATTGGCACAGAGCTTGTTACCTCAGTGGAGTGAGAACGTGCTCTTCCCTCCTCAGAATTATCAGTCAGGCATCTCTTCAGTTGTGGTTTTATCCAGGGCATCTTCTCAGCCTTCAGAACTTTTCTTTTGGCTGCTGAGAGATCCTACCACCCAAGTACAGGGAACATGATTAATGGGTTTGCACCTTCAGCCTGGGATGACAGGCTGGGATTTCCCACTGTTGCTAAACTGCTCTGCTTATGGACTTTTTAAAATTAACTTTTCCCACAAATCCTGATAATTACATTTTCCATTTATCTCCACTGGTCCGCTCTCGCTCACACTTGCAGGTTTCTGAAAAGTATTTTTGGGCTAAAACAGACAAAGCAGGAGGCAGAAGTGAGGTGCTCCTATCCCAAAGAACCCTTAATTCCTTTGGGCTTCCCTGAGGAGCTTTGCCTCAGTTTTTGAACCTCCTGAAAAGCCAGGTGTTGGTGCATCCACTGTGAGTGAGGGCAGGCCAGGTATCAATGATGGAGACACCATACCCTCTAGTGGCAGGAATATTTGTCACTCCAGTGCCTTGGGAGAAGCATTCCAAGATTTTGGAGGCTCATAAGGCTCAGCCAAGTAGGTGGTGAACGTCACTTAAATTCTTGTGGAGCAATCCTTAATAATATTTGACATCTCAAGAATCAAATAGAAAGATTTGCCCAGAAAAATGAAGGCCAAATTCGTGTCCTTGATATCATCAAGAGTCCTCTTTATTACTGGCTAGTTCAGCACAACATAAACCAGGAATAACTGTAGCAAAGGCACTTTTTGTTGTTATTTTCCTCTTTTTTCCCTTTTTTTTTTTACTTTTGTTCTTAGATAATCTCAGCTGCTAACCCATAATTGCCATTAATTGCATGAAATAATCCAGCTAAATATCAGGCACTTTCCATGCTTGGTTTCCATCAGCAATATATCCTTCCGGGTTAGACAAAAAAACCAAACCAAACCAAAACAATCTGCAGGAAGCAAAGTATCCTAGGTTTTGAAATTATTAAAAATACAAATTTAAAAAGTGACTGAGAACAGGAAGAGTGTGTTACCTGACATTTGAGCTCATATCCCTCTAGGTAGTTTTGTTCTTCTACAACAACAGTTGCCTCAGCAAAGCCATGGGAGGGATAAGCATGTTCAATTCATGCCTGCTCATATATAGGAGGTTGCAGAAAGCTGCTTATAAGTTTGCTTTTGAAAGCCTGGTGTTTGGGGTTTGCTCAGCTATTGCCCTAAGGGCAGGATAACATTCCTGTGGCGTGTGCTTTCTTGAATTCCACATAATATGCTATATTTTTTTTGCCTAAAACCAGAGTTTTAAAAAAAAGGAAAACCCCTTGAACTTCAAGAAATACTAAATGATAGCAGGGCTTTAACTGGGTTCTGCTCTGTGGTGAAGCATATATTGTTTCTAAGGTTTGGCAGGGGCAAACTGGTGTAAAAACCCATTTATTTACTGCAGTGCTGATCCAAATCAACACCCCATTTTCAGGTTCCCCATCAGATCATTCAAAGCAAGGTCGTTGCATTTGAGCACTGCTGACAGAGCTGACAGAGTCACAATTTTGTTCTTGTCACATGTCAGTCCATCCATTTCACTTTGCTGTCCTGCATGAACTGGTCAAGCCAGCGTTTTGTAATTAATTAGATACGTCTGGCTAATTTCTGCTCTCTTCATTACAGAGATCCTCTGAAAAAGATTTACCAAAAGGTGATGATCAGTTTTGTTGTTTCTTCTGCTCTTGCCACGAGCCAGAATGCTTCAGTGAACCCCATCACCACAGGCACACCACTCTGCACTAATTACTGCACAGCCACCCACGTGTCAACACTGCTCAGTGGAGAAGCCAGTAATCATAAAATCATTAAATAAAACAAATAAACTTGCTTTCGCCATTTAAAAGTAGCACAAGATGTCCAGGTGTCTTCAGCCACAATCTTGTGTCCTTGTCAAAAGCCAGATTAATTAACATAAGAAATGCAGAGTTTTCAAAGATTTCATTTCCAGAGCTGTGCTGATGGTCCAGCTGCAAACTTTGGCCTCGTGTGGCAGGTTGGGGACACACATCTGTGTCCTTACCCTGTGCCATCCCACCAGGGAGCCAAGAGTTAAATCCAAAAGACTCTGGCTTGCACAAACAGGGATTGACATCTCTCCTAAGATGATAAGGGGCAATAATCATTGGGACATAATACAGACACTAATAAATGGCATCTGGGCAAAGACAAGAGATCCCTCAAGGTGCCCTTTGGGGGGAAAAAACTAAGATGAGTTTTTGTTTTATTAGGCATCAGAGATTCTGCCCAGTTGAGCCTCATGGCACAAAGCCAGCAGGAATCATGCTTCAGTAGTCCTACTGCTTGTGAAATGGCTAATTTCACAATATATTTGGAAATTCTTATTAAGGATAATGTTTTTTACCCTCCTCTACAAGGAGAGTTCAAAATTCTTGTTATTGTTCAAAATCCTCATTAAAAGGTTATCATACCCTGACTGAAAAGTAACAAAACTGGAAGCAAGGTCTGGCTGTGTGTGTGTGATGAAAGGGAAAGAAAACAAATTTAGAGACTTGGGAAGAAGTAGAGAAGAGACATTAAGGAAACTAAAACTCATCAGGGAAAGAAGATTCCTAGAGAAGAGGAAAAAAATTGAGGTCATCCACTGGCAGGGTTGAGGGATGTGAAAACACACAAAGGACAGGTGAGGTGTGAGAACTGAATATGGATGGAAAGACAAGGTATCAAGGCCAAGAGAAAGGGCCTGGGTTTTGGTTTTGGAGTTTGGCTGCTGTAGTGGCACTGGAACTCTTTCTGCTCCAGAGAAAAGCTGTCAGCAACTGAAAACCTTCTGTGGTCCAAACTTCCCTGGCTTTTTGCAGCTGGTAAAAAAAGAAACTGAATTAAGACTGAGAGTTAAAAATGGCCTTTGAGATGTACTTGTTTTTCCAAGAAATGTGGGCATTACTGCACTTTTTTCAAACAGCAAACTAAAGCAGGCCCTGCTGCCTTTTTAGTTAATAGCAATTATTCAGTTGATATCAAGGGGCTTTGTCCAGAATGAGACAAAACACTGATGCTCCTCTAGGTAGTAGCTACACTGGCCATAAAAACCACTTATAGGACAAATAAAACTCTCAGCAATCAGTGTCCTAGCTATCACCTTATGTTACTTCTTGGAATGTTGTTAGAATAAACTGTATGCCAAGCAAAACTTCTTTAAAGAAGGGCAAAAAATGCCTCGTGGGCAGAAAGGAGTGAGGAAAATGTGTGAGAAACATCCCGCAGACACAAGGTGGGAGTGGGAGGAGGGAGAGGCCGTGTGCTCCAAGCATCCAAACAGAGATTTCCTGCAGCCCATGGAGAAGGCCACTCTGCTGATTGCCTAAATCCTATGAGCTAAGCCTCTTAATGAAAAGTTCCATTAGAAAATGAGAATGAAATTATTTCAATTACTTGGTACCACAGCTTCTGGACTAATGAAGGTGAGGACTTCTGCTCTTTTTCCAACAATTTCTTTTCTTCTCTTAGGGAAAGATATGCTCTCTCTTTAATTTTCTCTGAGTATTTCACTACATTCTCTGTAGCATTTCAGAAGTGATAGATTTTTTAATCTATCATTTAAATCTTAGATCTATCATTGATAGATATTTAAGACACTTTAGTGTCAGCACCAATTCTACCACTCCCTCTATAATGAAAGAATCTGTTTTCTCTTCCAAGATCTCTTTATTTCCCCTCAGAACCATTTGCTAAAATCTGTAATTTCTTCATCAAGGTGCTTTGACAAAGAAATGAATATCAGAATCTGGCTCAGCAATGGTGTGGCCAGTAGGAACAGGGCAGTGATTGTCCCTCTGTTCTGGGCACTGCTGAGACCACACCTGTGTCCAGTTCTGGGCCTGTCACTACTAAAAAACATTGATTTCTTCACTGGAATGGGCTGTCCAGGGAGGTGGTGGAGTCCCCATCCATGAAGAAATGACTGGATGTGGCCCTCAGTGCTCTGGTTTAGCTGACAAGGTGGGGATTGGTCAAAACTTGGTCTTGATGAGCTTGGAGGTCTTTTCAAACCTTGATGATTCTGTGACAAACAAAATATTTATATATTTTCCTGTTGAATTCTATGTAATGCTTTTACTCTTTACTCAGATTTATTTTTATGAGGTAGGTCTTTCTCCTCCTATCCTTTTTTTTTTTTTTTTTTTTTTCTTAATTCAGGAGGTGTTGCAGAGACAATTTTTATCAGATCAAATATTCTCTGCCAGGCTGAACTGGCCCTTTAGACTGCCTGACACTGTTTCACACCACAACGACACAGACTCCGAACTTCAGAAGGCTGAAAATGATTCTTTTATTTTTGGGATGTGTCTCCCTTTTATACTATTCTACACAGACCAATTTGATTGGTGAAACAAAGACAAACTTCTTCACTCACATTGGTCAGAGCAGAGGGACATCAAGAAGTCCCTCCTAGGGAAAGGAATGAATAACAAAGGTACAGTTACAAAAACACTTCTCCTGTTTACAGAAAATTCCCTGGGAAAAGAATTTCAGAAAACCAAAACATCTCAGGCCCAAAACCAGGGCTACAACTGCCTCTTCAAAAGAAGATTGTCAGAAAGAAGTGAACATCCTTCTTCCTTTGCCACAATAATTTTATTTTCACCAGTGCCACCTCAGCAGGGAGATAAAGAGTTTCCAGGAACAGATAAAAGGGACAGCATATTCCAAGCTGGAACAAAGGAACAAAGCTTAATAGTCAGCTGATTTTCACTGGGTGTAACCAAGGCACTGGGATACAAGGGAGGAAAAGGCTCAGACTGAGTATTGTGGCTCCTGACAAGGCATTCCCAAAGTCTGGCTGGAGCTGGAAAAGCCCTGGCCCCCCACAGAGGATTCTATCACTTTAGGGAAAGAGATCAGGATCATTAACTTAATTTCCTGTGTTTTATTGAAATCATTTCCACACCACAACCTTCAAGACAGGTGGACTGCATTAAAATAAAACAAAGCTAAACCCAGCAAGAACATCAATCTAATTCTGGATAAGAGGAGGCTTTATAAAGTATTAGAAAGAGAAAATAGCTTCCCTCAACATTTGTGTGCAACATGGGAATCCATCTATCTTTCATTAACTTACACAACTTTTTTCCATTTGGAAATTTTTTTTTTCTATTTCTTCTTGTTCCATCCTTTGTGTCCTGCATTCTTCTCCTCCTTTCTTGTTTCCAGAGCTGCTTCTTCCCTGCTCCATTTTTCCACATTTTACCAGTGCTGAGAAGTAACCACACAGTGCTGAACAGAAGAATATTTAGGGGCTACCAGTGGAGTTAATAGGGAACAGGTGGGGAAAAATTCACATTAAAATAACAACAATCTGTCTAAGGCCCTGCATTTACAGCTGGATTAAATTGTGTTTGGCTCACTGAGAGGTAGCAGGGTCTGCTCTGCCCACCACTGGTTCTATTGAGGGATCTTCCTTTCCTGCAGGCAGTAAAACATCTGGCAAAGAGACCTCAGGGAACCAAGGTTTTTGCCTTATCTCATCCGAGATGTAAGACAACTACCCCATTTTAGAAAAGTCCAAAGAGAAATTGAAACACCTGGAAATGTTCAGCTGAGGTGAAGGGCAAATATAAAAAAAATAATGAATTGTGTGAAATAATTATATTGTTCATCATAGTCCGTAACAAAATAGTGGTGGGTATTCAATGACAAATAGATACAGGAAGCTTCAAAGGGTCAAAAGCTTTAAAAAATAATGTAAGGCTAAAGCATAGTGAGAAACTAAGGGGCAGAGAAGCCAAAAAATTAATCAAATTCAGAAAAAAGATTGAATATTCATATGCATATCCATAACCACTTGAAAATACAAGAAATATTGTGCCACACAACAGATCAAGATAGAGGAGAGGAGAGGAGAGGAGAGGAGAGGAGAGGAGAGGAGAGGAGAGGAGAGGAGAGGAGAGGAGAGGAGAGGAG
>JBBMKD010000053.1:55092174-55110209 GCA_037834095.1 Argya squamiceps
GAGGAGAGGAGAGGAGAGGAGAGGAGAGGAGAGGAGAGGAGAGGAGAGGCGAGGCGAGGCTGGAAGGGCTAAAACCCAGGGAAAACAAAAACTCCTCCATCCTAAAAATGTAAGAAATAAAACAAAACAAAACAAAAACAAAAAAATCAAAAAATAAGAATCCCCTGAAGAAAAAGCCAAAAAAACAAGAAAAAAATAATCCCTTCTAAAGCAGTTACTTTATTAAATCATTCCATACAGGGCCTCTGCCAGACTCCACTCCCTTGTAATAACATAAATAGAATGATTCACTTTCACTGAGTCAAGAGCTTGGAGATTGCCAGTAACCACTGTATTTTGTGGGCTTTTCAAAGTCAGTAGGAAACAGCAAATTAAGGCTCAGTTAAAGCTTTTATATACATGAGGCCTGCCACAGTATAGAGGAGGGATCACACACCCCTGCAATTGTGGTGGCTTCCAAACACACCACACCAAAGGAGAGCTCCAGTGGTTTGTGGGAAAGGATGTTTCCCCTTGTTCTTGTGTGTAACACTCACACATTGCTCCTGATGTGGCTTTGATCTGGTTTTCTCCTCCTACCCACCCCAAACAGAACAGGTTCTGCTTGTTGGCAATGCCTGTCACATGAATTTCTGCCTTTCCATTCTTTTCCTGGACCTTAACAGGTGCAACGAGGGAGAAGGAGAAATTCTTCTAAAACTTTTCCCCGTTTATTGCACCTGCATGTAGCTCAATGCACAAAGTCCTTCAGAAGCTGGTATAGAATCACAAATTAATTTAGGTTGGAAAGACCTGTGGCCCCTGAGCAGACCATGAGTAAACACTGAATTTGAGCCCTTGCTCAGGGCTGTATCCTGTCAAATTTTGAACAGCTCCAAGGAGAGAGACTTTATAACCAATCTGGGAAAATGCTTCAGTGTTTGACCACTCTTGTGGTCCTTTTATCTGATCAGGCTTTCTTTAGCTTTAACTAGACTTGAGGAACTGGGAAAAGGCAACAAATCCCTCTGTAGTTTCCAGATGTGCCATTGGAAAAACCCCACGAAGATCCTGGTGATTTTCCACACTAAATGAGACTCGTTTGACTTGGTTTTACTTTTCCTCCTCTATGTGGCCCACCCTGACCCCCTTTAGCACCTGCAACACCTCAATTTTAGGATAGAGATACCATTGGCAACACATCCATGTGCCAGAGCTGCTCTCCTGTGGGAGTCACCCCAGCCTTGGCCCCGAGGGCACAGCCTGCATTAAGAGTTGCTGGCTGATCTCAATCCCTTCCCCAAGGGAGCAGGATTACAAGATTAGCTGATTACCCCACTGCAGGGATTGGGAATTTAGCAGGAATCCAGCAGAGGTCTGGCTGGCATCAGGGTTTACATACTACAGCCAGTTGTATGTGAAACCACTGAAAACTCTTTTCTCTATACCCTGCATTTACTACAGCTCGATACAGATACTATGTTCTAGCCTTGGCATTGTTAATTTGAACCTTGACACTCCTCAGTAAAATAAAAAAGATAAATCAAATCAGTTCTAATGTATGGAACCCCAAATTTCACTTTTCAAAGACGGCAAATAGTAAGAATCTATTTAATTAACAGCAGCAGGGGAAAGTGGTTTAATGTGCATAGCTTTTAGGTTTTTTCTTAACTATTTGGCAATAGTTTAGCTATTCTGGATGTCTTGGCTTAGTAAGTCATTCTGGAAAACGGGGAAAAGTCTCAACACCGCTAATGCTGCTCAGAACAACTTAAATCAGGGAGGAATCCTCAAATCTGGTCCTTTTCCTCCCTACACTGGCATCTCCTAAACACACCCCATAGTGCTGGTACTAAAGCAGGCTTCAGCAGAGGCACAGAGAGAGGAAGAATCAGCCAGCAGCAACTCAGAACCAGCTGCTGTGGGATTCCACCTCCATTTTTCCACTGAGGAAACCAAGTCTTTCCTGGGCTGTGCTGTGACATGGGCACACTGAACTTGCTGCCTTTTCTGTTCCTCCTCTCAGCTCTTAACTCCCCACACACGTAAATACAGAGAGGTTTGCCCTCGGTTTCCAAACCACAGCAATTCTACAGAGTCCTTGATAATTCTGAGAGGATTAGAAAAGCTGGAGAGTGCTGGAAAAAGGAGCTCCTCGAGAGATTTGAAGATTGCAATGATTTCTGCCCAGGCAAACCTTTCTGGGTTTTGTTCCCAGCTTTCACAGTTTGCATGCTGGGGAAATTCTGTCATAACTTAAAAAATAAAAACAGCAGCAAGAAGCAAAAATGTATTTATGAGTGGGTGATTAAAACCTTTTATTGTGCTGGTGGGTAGAGCTGTCCTAACTCAACAAGAGGTGCTCAGAACTCCAAACATTTAAAAATATTTTCCTTAGGAACACGTGGGGCAAGGAGGTGAATCTGAACTAGAGGAGAGGTCAGGCTTAGTCACCTCCTTTTCTATCCCTCCTACAGGAGTCCAGGGACTTAGACCTTTTCCTTTCATCACAGAAAACAGTGCTTGGCAGAGATCCTGAAATCAACAAGAGGATGACTCCCAACTTTAAGAGAGCTGAGCAAACTTCTCTTAAGGTTAGAAAATAGATTTAGATTTGCTGAGTTTTTAAAATAGCTATCATGAACAAAAAAAAACTCCAAACCACCAACATTTTTATAGTACTTCAATTTGCTTCTTAAAAGCAGTAGTATTGTCTCATTTTGAAGCTCTCTTTTCCTATTTTTGATGTATTACAAAAAAGCTTTTCCACAGCAGTTTGTCAAAATTTAGAATTCGTGTTTTATTTTTCTCCAGGACGTTTGTGAAAATTACTTTTGGTCCAGCATTGTATGCTAGGATTAAGTTTGTTCTTAACTTACTAAGCTTTGTAATTTAACTTTTCTGGCACTATTCATAGGCGACTGAAATGGCAAAATTCAAACTTGACCTATTTATCAGTCTTACTTTTCAAGCCAAATCTAAGAATATATATGAAATTATATTGAAATCTTGTCATTTTATCATTTATTTCCACTAATTCCCAAACTTTACCCCAATCCCTAGATATGGACATATCCACTTTGCTGACATTGCTACACTGTAAATTCTAGGAAAAAAAAATCTAGAAACTGAGGATTCAGTATTCAAATATCAAACCAAGCAGCAAGAGCTTGATGCATTGTATTGACAAATCCAACTAAATTTTTAAACAGAAAAGAAATAAAATCATAAAATATGTATTGTTAGGTGATCAATAAAGAGTTGAAAGAATACCTTAGCATGAAGGATGTGTTTATATTTACAAGTTTCTCAGGCAATACAGCTCCAGTCTAGTGAGCCTTCATATAACCTCCATGATTTGGTTTTGTAGGATCTACAGCTTAAATTTGAATAGTTGAAAAATACTTGCTCCCCAAAAGGTATGAGGAGTTTCTTCTTCCTATTATGTTTCTAAGTAGAAATCCTGATTTTAAATTGTTTTCAAATGCTGGGTGTTTTAACCAGGTGGGAAGAAACAAGAAGTACCCCAACTCCCTGCTGCTGAATTTTCAGCAGAATCTAGCAGAAAGAGTGGGAATATCCCCACTTGGTCTAAAAATATCTTAGCAGGTTTTCCCAGATAAAAACCAAGCAATTATTCAGACTTATTTAGAACAATAGCTGAAAATTTAAAAGTCTCTTATTTTGGAACAGCTCCAGATTTAACACTAACAGAGGAATCAAGTCAAGAGCTGTGCTTTTACATTTTCTCTCCTGTTTAAGGTGTGTTCACTCACATTCCCTCCATTATGAAACTGGTATTGATCTGCCTCCAAAGCAGAAGCTATTCCTGTGATGAGGAATTTAAGCATGATGAGGGGGATTGACAGGACTGATAGCAATCAGTTTTTCACCCCTGGGTGAGGGAATTGGTAACAAGAGTGGCAAGTTAATGAAGAATTAAGTGTTGGATCTGAGATCTGGGAAAGATTTCTTCAGAGATTATTAAAAAACATGTCTTTCCTCTGGCAAAAAAATCACCACCTGAGTTGAAGGGACATCAACAAGGAGGCTAAATCACATCTCCCACCTGCCAACTTTTCACTCAGTGCCTCGTGTCAAGTCAGCACAAAAGTATGTCTCTGCAAATGGATTGTGTTCAGTTTCTGAAACAAATAAACCTGCAATCAAATGTCTTTGTGGTATAAAGCACAGCAGACTGACATCTCCACACCTGCTCCTGTTTGACTCTGAGGACAGCAGGCCCTCCTGTGGGATGAGGGGGATCCAGGTTGGTGGCAGCCCAGTTGTGGTTTCCAGCTCCCATCTGGGATCTGGGGCAGGATTGAGAGCTCAGGTTAAGACTTTTTCCAGATGTTTCTCATGCCTAATGCCTCACATACCTCTGCAGCTCAGAATCACAGAACCACAGAATCACAGAATGGCCTGGGTTGGAATGGACCTTAAAGATCTCCCAGTTCCAACCCCCTGCCATAGGCAGGGACACCTTCCACTGTCCCAGGTTTCTCAGAGCTCCTTCCAGCCTGGCTTTGGACACTTCCAGGGGTGGGGCAGACACAGCTTCTCTGGGCAAATGTCCCTCTCCAGCTTCCCTGCAGGCCCTCCAGATATTGGGAGGTGCTGTGAGGTCTCCATGCATCCTTCCCTTCTCCAGGGTGAACAGCCCCAGTTTTCCCAGCCTTCATAGGGAAGGTGCTCCAGTCCCCTTGTCACCTTTGTGGCCTCCTCGGGACTTGCTCCAACAGTTTCATGTCCTAACTTATTCTGGTTTGGTACAAAATTTTCCAAACATATTCTGGTTTTTGCACACAAATTTCCAAACACAGGCTCTCCAGACTAAGCCTCTGAGCTGAGCTGAAGACATCTCCTTAATCAGTAGTAGGTGTGTTCAAAAGGAGATTGTCACACCAGGAGCCTTGTCACTGGTGCATGTAGTTCAAGATCTGACACTTGTTTGGCAGACAAAAGGTCCCCAAAACCTTTTGGTTTTTTAGGGACTTTGACTCACATAGTTGGTGGGCCCCATCCTGGTTTAAATCAGCGTAAAGGTTTGACAACATTTTTCTTTTTCTCGCATTGAAACATGAATAAGGAAACGTGGCAAGGAGCAGAACAACTTCTAAAAGCAAAGACGTGGATGCTCCTGGTGTCTGAGGGCTAAATCCTGGGATTAGTGAGCCTAGCCTGCTCTGTTTCCAGGAGACAGTTCCTATCCTCTCCCTAAACAAAGAGGTATTAGTTCCCAGAGCCCAATCCCCAGAATTTGGGCTCCAATGAGAACATAGACAGAAATCTGTCAAGACACTTGGCATAACATACACATAAGCATGGAAGTTCTTCTTACTTTAGTATATTCTGTTATTTATCATGAGAGGGGGGAAAAAGGGCTGTTTTCAATGGCTCATACAGAATTTCTCTCACCTACATTGATGCATGTCACTCTCAAGCCTTCTTTAAATAAAGACAGAACCAACACAGATATGTACAAAACAGTTCTTCTGAGTGTTGCAAGGAAAGGCTGAGAGAACTGGAATTGTTTAGGCTGGAGAGAAGAAAGATTCAGGGTAACCTCATTGTGTCCTTCCAGGACCTGAAATGAGCCTATAGGAAGCATGGACAAGGGCCTGGAGTGACAGGACAAGGGACAATGGCTTCACACTGACAGAGAGGAGGTTTAGATTGGATATTGGGAAGAAATTGTTCCCTGTGAGGGTGATGAGGTCCTGGCACAGGTTTCCCAGAGCAGCTGTGGCTGCCCCATCCCTGGAAGTGTTCCAGGTCAGGTTGGATGGGGCTCTGAGCAACCTGGTCTTGTGTCAAGTGCCCCTGACCATGGCAGGAACTTTAACTTCTTTAAAGATTTTTCCAACCCAAATCATTCACAAATCTATGACTTCATGGAAATGGTGTGTTAGTCTCTGCAGTTCAATCATCTTTGTCAACCAGTGTCTTTCCCCTCTGCTTTTGTCACCTCTTCTCTACAGAACAGCTGTGAGATGGTATGAACAGCAACATAAGGTTTTAGCACTGTTTTCCTAATCTCCCTTTATTAGAGCAAATCCCTGTATTCTCAGGGATTAGGGTCAGGCAAGGTCTGTTGAGCTCCCAGCCACACTGCTGCTGGCCCTGACACTAAGGCATGGAATGGAGAGTGAAAAGAAAGTCTTTGCACCCAAATTGGAGATCAGACATTAAATGGCTCAAAGTACCATATGCCAAAACCTCTTTAGTGCCTGATAAAGAGGTCCTGTGAGTGCTATCCTAGGGACAGCTGCTGATTTATCATGATTATTTTAAGCCTCTTTTATAGAAGCTCCAGGTTTTCTGAAGCAGAAATTTCTCCTCAGAAAAAGACAGTGTAGCAGCACAGGCTCAGAAGACAAACACCAGAGAAAATAATCTGTGCCCAGCAGCCACACCAAAGAAATCTTCTGGTTTGTTGGGTTTTTTAACGTGTTGATAATATAAAATCTTGCTACATTTTCAGTGTGAGAACCATGTGGGGATGATAGGTATTCCCAAATGGAGGACACAGTAAGACCAGAGTGTGTTTTCCTGAGACAATCTGCCCTAAATTACAGTTTGAGTATTTTGAGTACCTGTACGAGGGCAGATGATCAGATCACAGGAGGAATGAGGAGCAGCTGGATGGGTATTTTCTCTGTGTGTGGGTGGTCATCTGACCCTGGCTGGACACCAGGTGCCCACCAAAGCTGCACTCTCACTCCCCTGCCCAACTGGACAGTGGAGAGAAATTATAACAAAAGGCTCATAGGTTGAGATAAAGACAGGGAGAGATCAGTCACCAGTTACTGTCCTGGGCAAAACAGATTCAGTTTAGGGAAATAATTTCAATAATCTACCAGTCAAATCAGAGTAGGATAATGAGGAGTAAAGCAAATCCTAAAAACAACTCCTCCCCCCTTCTCCCTCCTTCCTGGGCTGTGCATCCTGCCCCTCAGTGCAGTGGGGAGGTGGGGAATGGGAGTTATTGTCAGTTCACCACATGGTTTCTGTTGCTGCTTCCTCCTCAAGGAGGGGAGTCCTTCCCCTGCTCCAGTGTGGGCTCCCTGTCTTGGGGGACATGAACTTCTCCAGAATGAGTCCTTCCTGTGGTCTGCAGTTCCTCACTAACTGCTCCAGCCTGGCTCCCTTCCATGGGGGTCAGTCCTTCGGGAACACACTACTCCAGTGTCTTCTCCCACAGGGTCACAAGTGCTGCCAGCAAACCTGCTCCAGCCTGGGATCTTCTTTCCACAGGAGTGTGCTCCAGTGTGGGCTTCCCACAGGGTTACATCATCCTTTGGGCATCCCCCTGCTCCAGTGTGGGCTCCTCCATGGGCTGCAGGTGCATCTCTGCATCCCTGTGCCCTCCGTGGGCTGCAGGGGAGTCTCAGCTCTGGTGCCTCTGCCCCTCCTCACTGCCCTGGGTGTCTGCAGGGATGTTCCTCTCACATCTTCTCACTCATCCCTTCCCTGGCCACAATTACCTCTGCACAACACCTTTTTGTACTTCTTAAAATGTAGGCCTGGTTTCGTGCCTGAGACGTTTTGGTTTTCTGAAATTCTCTTCCCAGGGAATTTGCTATAAACAGGAGAAATGTTTTTGTAATGTACTTTGTTATTCATTCCTTTTCCAAGGAGGGACTTCTTGATGTCCCTCTGGTCTGACCAAGGTGAGTGAAGAGGTTTGCCTTTGTGTCACCAATCAAATTGGTCTTTGTATAATAGGATATAAGGGAGACACATCCCAAAAATAAAAGGGTCATTTTCAGCCTTCTGAAGTTCAGAGTCTGTGTTGCTGTGGTGTAAAACAGCATCATGGTCCCATCATTCCTGATCTGCTCAGCCACGTCCATCTTGGAGCTGCCTGGAATTGGTTATCTTGGACATGGGGGAAGCTTCCAGCAGCTCCTCACAGAAGCCACCCCTGGGCCCCTCCTGCTACCAAAACCTGGCCATGCAAACCCCCTGCAGTGTGTGGGCCCCTGGAAGAGAATAAATATGACAGAGCCAAACTGTAATCAGCCAACTGGAGAATAAACCAGATTTAACTCCATGAGATATAGCCTGTGTTTGAAATAAAACACCTGTGCTGAAAGGAGGCTCTCCATGGAGCAGAAAACAAACAGATAAGCCCTGAAATTCTGTTATCCAGAGCTTTAATTCTCCCTTACTCATGCTAAGAACTAAAGATGGCTTTTGCTCTACTCTCTTCTCCACGAGATGTCAAACTCCTACCTACCCCTGGCTTCAGGTTCTTAAAAATACAGACATTTTCAGTGAAAGAGGGGCAGAAATCCAGAGCCTCCCTCTCCTGGGTGCCCTTATCACTAACATGTGAGCTCATGTTTATGCATCTTACCTCTCTCTCCTGAAGAACATTAGGAAGACTCTCAAAAGGGCAGCTTCAGCAACAAAGCCCATTCCAGAGTAAGTGGCAATTTATGACATGAACCAGGGTATGGGAGAGTCTCCCAGAAGAGCTTGGAAGTTTATTCTCCCATATGCCTGGTGAGTGCCCTAAATTTTAATTTTTCCAAATGGAAATCTAGGCCTGGAGATGTAGATGAAAATTAAGGGAGGGAGGGAGGGAGGGAGGAAGGAAGGGAGGAAGGAAGGAAGGAAGGAAGGAAGGAAGGAAGGAAGGAAGGAAGGAAGGAAGGAAGGAAGGAAGGAAGGAAGGAAGGATGGATCACGATCACAGTGACACTCTGGTCTCAGATATTGATTACCAGATGTTTTCTGCCCAGATGTTTCCTCCTCTCACTCCCAGCTTAGCAAACCCTCTGGCATGCTTTTGGTGGAGCTGTTCTCCCTCATGAGACAGGGAAATGAGTGAGGGTTTCTTAAGACAGACCTGTGATAAGGCAGTGTTTATCACATAGTTCTGCAATTTCTCATGTATCTCTGATGAACTCACCTGTCCCATGCTCACTAATCCATCCCCCTGAGGCTGCTCAGAGCCTGCCAGACCTCTGAAGAGCTTTCTGCAGCTGCCATATGGAAAAGAAAAATTAAAGGAAAAAAAAAAGAAAAAAATGTTTTCTCCTTCTGTCTCTCAGTGAATATTCCCTCAAAATAGAGCAGTCATCATTCACAAAATAATCTGCCTGACAGAGCTCAAAATAAATACAATTTTAAGAACATCCCATCCCTGTAAAGTGTTCAAGGCCAAGCTGAATGAGGCTTGGGACAGCCTGGTCTAGTGGAAGGTGTCCCTACCATGGCAGGGGGTTGAAGTAAGTTGATCTTTAAGGTCCCTCTCAGCTCAAACCATTCTTTGATTCAATGATTTGATAAATAAGAAGGGAAACTGACATGTGTCATCTCTTCCAGTCCTGGGCATACCTAAGGAGTTTGTTCTTAAAACTAAAACATTTGGGTTTCTAATTACTGGTTGGTTTTTTTGGGGTTTTTTTTTTTGGCCCTTCCTGAACTCTAAAGATCTGACTTCATAAAACTTAAGGAAGTTTATAAACCTAGGTTTTATAGGGTTAGTGATGCAACTAAAGGAAATAATTATAATGTAAGAAATCAGTAATATCTGTGGATGCTTTTAAAGCTCTACTGCATCTCTAAGTCATATTTCTGGTAAATATTCAAGCAAATACAGAATATTTCATGATCAAATGAAGGCTATATGGTGTATTAGGCTCTCTCAGAAACTTTCTGAATAATTTACAATAAGTTGGCATGCCAGCTCCAATTATCCATTATCTCCAATCTTTCCTATAGGTCATTGTGCTAATTGTCTTTTTGCAGAAAAGTGACAATTAGAAGACAATATTAAAATAAACTATTTTTTTCTGACTTCAGGCCACAAAATTAATCCTCATTTTCATTAAGATTTTCTCTTGCATTCCAGGATTGTGTTTGTATCATTTGACAGTCAATAGTGTCAGGGATGCAATTCTTGAAGGTATTTATTCCTGTGAATATTGTGGGTTTTTATTGTTAACCTCCATGGAACAAAATAGGCAGTTCCTCTGAGCAAAACTGTGATCAGCTGACAGGATTGTCATCAGGATTTGGGTCTGTCACAGCACAATGGGTTATTTATTTGTAGGTCTCCCTCTTGACACACTGTCACCATCTTTAAAGAAAAAAATTCATTGATTGGAGCCAAAGAGAGGAGATATTCACAGAATCACAGAATATCCTGAGTTGGAAAGGACCCACATGGGTCATCAAGTCCAACTCCTGGCCCTGCACAGGGTACCCCAGCAATTTTTGATAAGGCTGGAAAACTACATGAAATGTAGTGAGCATTAGAATCTGTGAGTTAATATCTAGACTTTATGCCCAGATAAAAGCACATCTCCTTTCACCTTTGAGTGATTTCCACTCTGTTCTACTTTCTGCTCCCCCTACATCAGTCAAAATTACAATCTCTGATTTCCTGGTAACCCTTTCAATCCTTTATCTGCTTGAGAGTTTTTAATTACATTGAAAACTTACACTTTTGTCTCTCTGTGTATATATTGGCTAGAAATAGATCCCAAGATAATACTGCTTGAGATGTGGTGTTAATGTGATAAGTACAATAATCTGACAAGTAGCTACAAAAGGTAGAGAAGGGATGATGTGATTTTAGGAGCTCGTTGAAATGTCACAATTTGTCATAACATTATGCATTTGAATAGCACAAGCAATTAGATCCTTAGCTGGTGTGGTATTTTCTGATTTATTCATTCCTCATTGTGCATGAAAGAAAGAGGTTTCAGAAGATAATTTAGAATCATACCATTACTTAAACCAGTGCATTGGGATATTTCTGTGGCTGTTTCTGCTTCTAATCAATGAGAACTGGCACTTTGAACTTGTGAAAGTCTCTTTGACTGCACGAGAAGAATTCATGTGTAATACTGTAATGCTCAAGTGCCTTATGGGAACGAGGTAGATCTCAGCAAGTCATTTCCATCACAGCCTGAATATCCACATGGGCATAAAACATAAAACATGGAGCATACAGCCCCATTGGAATGTTATCTTTTCATTGCCATCCTCTTCTTCAAAGCAGCTTTCATCTGGCATTATGGTAGACAAAAAATTTGAAAGCAATGCTGATAATTGTGTCAGCGGCAGAATTTAACCAAATACTGTTCACCCCCTATACAGAATTAAATTCCAATTTAAGACAGACATGTCCACCTTGGATCCATTTATCAAAAGTCTGGGGAGCCAGCTGAAATTAAATCAATGCCACACACTTTATGAGCACTGGCTGATGTCCAGAGTGCTAAATTGGCAGTGCAGAATCGGAAAGGCCCAAGCACATTGTTTATATGTGCTGGCTGAAATCCAAAATGGTTACAGGAAGTAGGAGAATAAAACATTGGTAACAGGGCCCTCCACTCCTCACTTGAGGCCAGCAAGTGCAACACTTCAGTTGGGAAAAGTGATCATTATGAAACACAGGCACAGAAACCTCCAGGCACAGATCCTTTGTGATCCTGAGCACTCACACCTGGAAGGAGAGAGAGCAAGAGGCATGGACCCACCACCAGCCTTCCAAATGGATCAATGGAACAGTGGCTTGGCTCTCCCCCCATGAACTGTGACTCTCAGATGAGACAGGATGCTGATGGCTTCTCAAGGGGGCTCTGCTGGGTTGCATTTGAATTTACTCTGGAGGTTTGTGAGGAATGGTGCTTGGAAGGAATATCCCTGCTGTCTGAGGGGTCTGGAAAAAGTTATCTGCAGCCCTAATGCAGAGCTCCTCAAGACCTTTTATTCACAGAAGCATTTAAGATGGAAAAGACCTCTAGGATTGAGTCTGACAATTCCTCCCCAGCCTGTTTCCTAGTGCAACAGATCTATAACAAGGTCATGGATCTCATTTGGCATTTTCAAAATGGGTTTTCTGAAATAAAAATAAGTCCCCAGGTGCAGGGCTCTGTTGTGTTTTATGGCTGTGCAGTGCTGACAGTGCACAAAGAAATGGGTGTGGGTCACCAAGGCTGCTTTCCAAAGGTGGGGAAACACAGGCTATTAGACACATCAAGATCCTTGAGATCTGGATCCACATCTCAGAGAGGTCATCCCTCACTCCAGCTGAGTTCAGAACTAGCAGAGATCACACTGATTTTGTAGCCGTCAATTTTCTTTTTTTCATATTTATTTGCCATTGGGAATTCTTGCCCAAAATCTTAAGAATAAATCTGGCTCAGAGAAAAAGAATCAAGATCCCTTGGAAAATGTTAAGAGAGACGGGAAAGCAAGTTCATATTGATTCACAATAAACAAAACAAAACAGAACACCCAGGCGTTGTTCATGAGACAGGAATTCTAAAATATTCCATTTGGGGAGTTTGAGGGCTTGATTTCTGCCCAGCTTGAAAGATTTCAAGAATTTCTGGTTTTCAGTGCAGGAAAAAAGCTGCAATAACTTAAATTATAAAAGAAAAAGCAAAAAGCCCCCTTTCAGGTTCCATTATGAACCCAGAAACTTTGCCTTCTTGATCATCACCTTTTTTCTATCTCCTCACTTGTGCTCTGCTCCTTTACAGGCAACATTGAAGTTCTTGTTTTTCTTTAATGGAAATGAGAGAAATGGACAGTACCTTCAAGGTAGTCTTCTGGGGAGCTCCTGTTTGGTTTTTCCAAAGAGAAAACAATATTCCAGTAAATTTTCCCATACAGCATCATACAGTTGTTCAAAGACAGAGGTTTTTTCATCAGGAAAAATAACCCTCCAATAAAGTCTACTTCACCCCAAACAGTCTGGACAAGGGCTGCAATTAGCTTCTGGCCAGTAGATGACTTACAGACAATTCCCTCCCAAAACCTGACATGTAGAACTCAAACTCTTCAGATCTATTTAATACAGATGTTTTAAAGATGAATAAATGTAGATGTCTCTGAGAACTGTATGAACACTACCAATACTTTTGTATCTTGGTTTCAAAAGCTGCAATTCAATTGTGTGTACACAAGAATCTGGTGCAACTTGAGACACTTGAGGATACCAAATGTATTCACCTGAGCTGGACACAAATGACACAGGGCTCATGGAAAACCTTCAGAAGAGTAAATCCAGACAAAAAAAGAGTATCACAGAACAGCTCAGAATATGTTACATGCTGATATTTAGACACCTGAATAACACTCCAAACCTGCATTCTGAATAGAGCTTTTAAGATTTGATTTTTCAAGTATCTTGACCCACATGGGTATTTATGAGAATATTGACCCAAAAAAAACCCCAACTGAAAGTAATTCCAGCTCATTGTCTTAGAACCAAGATGACGAATTTTTGTAAGGACAGTCTCCTGTGTAAATGCCTGCCTTTATCATTAATCTTCAAGGACATCAGTGCAACATTGGTACCCACAGAGGCTTTGCAGAGGAAAAGTTTCCTGGAGCAGTTGCTTAACATGATGCAGAGGGGCGCTTGTACTCACATTTGTGAATGTGGGAAGGAGATCCCACCCGCTTTTGGCAGTGGTGAAAGGAATAAAGGCTTACTTTTGTTCCCAAAGAAAGGATATCTCTCTGGTTGCACTCATGATACAGCAGTACTGAGCTAAGGGAAAGGACTGAAGCCTCAAGGATCACTTTTAAGAACAAAGACAAACTTTTATTATCCCTCAGTATTACTAGTTGAATCTCAGGGTGTTGCTGAAGAAGACAGGCTCTGACAGCTGTGAGAGTGTATCAATCATTTGGCAAATTTCAAACCCTTACCTCTCACTAAAATAAAGGTAGGAACAGCAAATCAAGATCTGGATTTATAAATGCAGCACTCAGACTGAATTGTAAAAACTGGTTTGGAATTCTTACAAGGTTTTACGCTATTATAAAATTTTAGATTTGTGCCAAAGGCACCAAAATATTGGTGTTTTTCTCCATTTGAATAACCATTTTTATTTAGGCAAATAAGATAAAGACTATTTTATCTTTCTGGGAGAAATAGAGACTTAATGACACACAAAGATACCAAGGTACAGTTTTATGACTTGGAAAGAAAAATGGGCAAAGGGGAGGTATTGTGAGACTACAAGAGAAGATTCCTGCATTTCACTGGAAAGTTAGGAAAGTAGTTCTTCAGAAACATGCAGTGTCCTGGGGCAAGAGCTGCTTGTGATACATCTGTGATGACAGCAGTTTGCTAGAGACCCAGATTGGAGGGAAATGTTTCAGCATGCAGAGACTTTAAGGCTCTAACACTACAAAAAGGACAGCAATGGCTCAACAGAGCAGAACTCTTGAGGGGAGATGTAGTCGGGGTTGAAGACATTCAGGGTCCACGCCAAGAAGTGGTGGAGGGAGAGCATATTTACATAAACAGATGGCACAAACTCATTGCACAGCCTCCATTTGTTACAGCTCCCACTTCAAAGCTGCCCTGCTTCACCTCCCTGCCAGCCTGCACGGGGCAGCTGGGGCTGAGCTGTCTCACACACACAGCTTGGCAGCCCACGGCAACTCGTGTGCCCAGCTCTGCTCCCAGCAGGGAACGGGATGGTTTTCCTCCTTCCCCTGCAAGTGTCACTGCAGCTGCCACCTCACCCGGGAGCTGGAAGGGCCGTCTCCATCGACAGCGCCTCCCTCACAGGAGCAGGGCAGCACCACCACGGCTGTTTTTCTCGGTCTTGATTTACATCTCACAGCCTCTGGAAAAAAGTTTCTTCCCAGTAGTTGTCTGATAGCTCACGGTCGTCTTCCATCCATCTGATGCTGCTGTGGGAAAAGGCAGATTCTCTGTTACTCTGCAAACTTTTCAACACCATCCTCCTGTCTGATTTGGAGGCAAAACAGGACCTTAAATACAAAACAGATCCTTTTTTAACTGCTGCATTCTATATCTCCCATCTCTTCTTCTTTAGTGTTTGGAAAACTCATGAGAAGCAGCAAAGGGAGCTGTGGGGGCTGAGCCTGGGGAAAAGGAGGCTCGGGGGGGACCTTGTGGCTCTGCACAACTCCCTGACAGGAGGGGACACAGCTGGGTGGGGATCAGGCTCTGCTCCCACAGAACAAGGGACAGGGCAAGTGGAAATGGCCTCAAGCTGTGCCAGAGGAGGTTCAGGAAGAATTTCTTCACTGAAGGAGTTGTGAAGAATTGGAATGGGCTGCCTGGGAGGTGGTTAAGTCACCACCTCTGGAGGTTGTTCAAGAAATGACTGGATGTGGCACTCAGTGCTCTGGTGTAGTTGACAGGGTGATGTTTGGTCAAAGTCTGGACTCGATGACCTTGGAGGTCTTTTTTAAACCTTAACGACTCTGGGGAGCTCATGCCTTTCCTAAAATAAGTTCCCTTCCTCCTTTATGGCAGCTTTGATATGTTAACAGGTGTGTGTGGATACACTGACACCTTGCTCATGTCACATCCCTTCCTGTCACCTTCCTGCCCACATAAAACTAACAGAAACAGGCTGGCAGTGGTTGCACTCCCTGAGTTGGCCCAGGATGCTGAGGCATGAGGATCCAAGAAAATGACAAGGAAATGTTTTCTGCTTCTTAGATTATCATGACTGGAGAACATGTGGACTGTTCTCCAGATGGGAAGATGGGCACTGCATGGAAAAAGAGATTTTAGACATTGAGCTTTCTGTGATTGTTATTCATCACTTAATTTGTACTGAAAATGAATCTGAGAGAAGGAAAACTTACTCAGCTTTAGGAGAATTCATCCCCTTTAGTAAAATCATGACATCACAAAATATGTACCTCTAAAGGTCCCCAGAAAAAAAGATAAAATTTGATATGATATTCTTGAGGTTTTAGACTGAAATAGAAAGGGGAACAATGGGAAAGAATGCTGTGTCATCACACCTAGTCTCCTCCAGTTTGTGTCTTTGTATTTCATAAGGCAGAAAACACAGAAAAAATACATGTACACAGGTCCAATATTTTCAATGGCTCTTCTAAAATAGTAAATCCTTTCTCGGAGGGTAAAGGTTTTCTAAATATCCAGGAGAAAAAGAAGTCAGGCTTTGATTCATTCTGGTTTTGACATTTTAAGAACTTTGTTTTTTCTCCTTTACTTGGTGTTTATAAGAAGAGACCACCCATGAAACCTGAGAATGTTGCAAAGATCACCCAGGCTCTTCTAAAAGCATCATCCCAGTGGGTGTGAGATGGAGTAAGGTGATTCTGAGATATCAGTAGCCAAAGAGAATTTCAGTCTAATCAGTAGCCAAAGGGAGTTTAAGTCTAATATGTGGATGCTGCAAATTCTGCTTGTAGAAAGGAAGTAAAAACTACCAAACCAAGACTGTGATGTGGTTTATCTGCTCGTCCCATTCTGCAGCAAGATGGATGTGCTAGGAGATGCCAAACTTCTCTGTCATTTATTTTAAAACTTCTTTTAATACTAGAACCAACACTTACAATGCTTTAAGTTGAACTGAACCTGTGATTAATGAACTCAAATATGAAACAAACCAAGACTCATTTTTACAGTTTCTCTAAGGAGGGACATGCAAAGAATCCCTTGGTGAGTTGCTGCTCCCTACTGGGGAAAGGATGTACAAAAGACTACCCACATGGCACATTCCCTGTATTGCATATTGTCCCAGTCTTATCCATGAGGAGATGTACTAATTTTAAAGTGATCCTGACAGGAAATTCCCGACTTATTCTGCTTAAATAATTCCCTACACGATGTCACATGCATGTGCACCCCATCTTAAATTTCAATAGATTAATATTCCAACTTACCTCTTCTGCTTCCCTCTCCCAAACACATTCATTATCCTCATTTCCACCAATGTACCAGGCATGAACTCCAGCTCAAAATACCTTGTCCAGCTCTCAGGGATGTGCCTGGTGCCTGTCACCGACTGCCAGCCTCATTTCTTCCACGGTAAAAAGTTCTCACACAGCTGTGACACAAATTTGGGTAAACAGAAGATTTGTGGTCACGAAAGATGGACTTTTCCTGGAATAACATGAAGTTATAAACTTGCCAGGGGATAAAAAGAAGGAAGAAAGTGTTCATAACACTTTATTCACTGCCAGCTACAAAATTCTTCCTTTTGTATTATTTTTCCTCTTTTTTTCATTTATTTGTTTTCTTTTGTTGTCTTTTTCTTCTTCCCTCCAGCCTCCATTTTCTCTCAATAGATTTTCTCAAATACACCAGTACCCCACAAGAGTATAAACGCTCAAAAATACACTTTTTTAATTTTATTTTTTTTAATTCCAGTTTCAATTTTGCTTTCAACAGCTGGACCAAAATGCTTCTTGCTGCAGGAGATTTTACACCAGGACATGCAGACAAACTTGAGGTGACTCCAACTGCTCTATCACCAGAAATGGAAGCTGGGGAAGACCTGAGCAGAAAAGCCTAAGATAGCTCAGGAGTCTAAATAACCTTGGAACTGTTGGTAAACCAATCAAGAATTTGTGAAGAATGACCAGAATAAAGGATAATATTTGGGGCAGGAATCTGCTACAGACCACCTGCTTGGGAAGGGGAAGCAGATGAAACCCTCTTCAAGCAGGTAGAACAAGTCTGGAGGTCACAGGCTCTGAGACTTGCTGTGGATCATCAGGATCATCGATGTTCAACTCCTGGCCCTGCACAGGACACCCCAAGAATCACACCATTATTATTATTATTATTATTATTATTATTATTATTATTATTATTATTATTATGCAGGAAGAAGACAGAGTTAGGGAGCACTTAAGCCATTTGTTCACGGGAATAGTTGGAATGGCTGTGACAGTGCCAAGGGAACCCTACAGTGTCACTGTGAGACCTGTTGTATCATCTTCAACAGCTTATGACAATCAGGAAAAGTTCCTTTTGACTGAAAAGGGGCCAATGTCACACACATTTCTGCCTGTCAAGAGAGGGGGAGCCTGTCAAGAGAGGGGGAGAGGCAGAACTGCTACTTGGACCTTCTTATTTCTCCTTGTGCAGAAAACACTTTCCTTTCACTAAATCACACTTCTGACTTCAGGAAGGGCATGTTTGAATATTCTTACAGGTATGATTTGAGCAATCAGCCCTCGTAAGGCCTCACTTGGAGAGCTGTGTCCAGCTCTGGGCTCCTCAGCACAGGAGGGACAGGGAGCTCCTGCAGCGGGGCCAGCGGAGGCTG
>JBBMKD010000053.1:55118054-55143696 GCA_037834095.1 Argya squamiceps
TCTTTTCTTTTCTTTTCTTTTCTTTTCTTTTCTTTTCTTTTCTTTTCTTTTCTTTTCTTTTCTTTTCTTTTCTTTTTAACTCTATTCAGAGGCATCTGTATATATATAGAGAGAGATACAATCTACATTTTACTTATGGCTAATTTCAGGCAGTGAAAATATTATTGTTTTCTAAAACCTCTCCATATTTTCAGGCCAAGGCCATTCCTGAAGCTGATCCACCAAAACACAACGAGGAAATCAATTTTATATGAGAGATAAAATGTTGTCCCCTTGCACAGCACTGATGAGATGGCTGTGCTAACTCTTCAAACCTAATATCCAGACTCATGGGCATGGAAACAAAAGCCAGTTATAGCACAAGTTTCTTTGGCTGGTGTTAAAAGAAACCAGTATAAAACTACAACTTGAAAAGCTTTTAAACCTTTCTCAAATAAAGTAGCTATAAAGTGACTCATTTTTTTTTAAGTGCACCCCAGTTCATGCCAGATGCAACAAGGAGAACAGCTGGTCCTGCAGTTCTGAAGTCTGGGCTGGAAACACTTCTTTATTCCTAGTCAAAATCATGAAGTTAAAAGAGAAAATGGAAATAACCCATTAACAAAAGCAACCAGTAAGATAAAAGCCAGAATGAACTGAAGGGTTCTGAATATGAGGGAGTTTAGATGAAAGGCCAGTGAAATATGGAACCCAGCCCCATATAGATTTACCTGGCTCAGCTTGTGAAACGTCAGTGTAATAGGCTGCTGCTGGAAAGATAAGCAGGGCTAGGGTCTGAAGAGGAGCTCTTAACAATGGGGACTTTGTTAGAAAAGTTTTCCATTGTACACATATATATTAGCTGCTATTGTCTTCCTTGATTAAGAAAATCTTGTCTTGGGTTTTGAGATTGCAGAAGCCCAATCAGTTAATTCTGTTCTATTTAGTCCATATTTTAAACTACATTTTTGAACAAAAGAAATCTAAGTATATCTTGTGTTTTAACTGGAAAAAAAGCTTCCTAAAAGGTCCCAGCTAATTCTTGCTGCTAGCTACAATGAGGCATAGAAAATGAATGCAGTGGGCATTTCCAGATGGTGAATCAGTTTTTTAGTGATAGGCATCAGTGAAATCCCCATCGCACTTCAAAGGCTGTGTGGAAAGCCCTGGGTGTTTGTGTCAGGGAGAAGAGATATTAGATCTGCTTATTCCTAACCAAACCACTGGAGAAGCACAAAAGGTGCACTTGGAGTCAGGCCCCAGACAAAGGCAGAAAAAATCTCTTCTTACAACAACAAATTTGTATTCAGTCTATGCAGAAGGGTATCAAGTGAGCTGGGCAAAGCAGGGTGTCTGTTCCCCAAAAATAGACAGAAAATGCTTTTCTTTTCCACTTTTGTTGAGGAATTGCCTGCAGGAGGCCCATGTATTCCCATTTCCTATGGCCCTGAAAACAAAGGATCATTCTGCACCATGATGAACCCAGACTAGGAGTTGCTTGGCTTTCCATTTGAAGCAAATAAAAATAGGGAAGATGTTTATTACGACATCCACTATAAAGTGTTGCAATAAAGAGGCTTTAGGTGACATAGCTTTTATCAGGTACTGATAAAATGTTTAATTACATCACCTTTCATAGCTGGAAGCAGATGAATAATACTCAGGTGCATAACTTTGATCAGCCTGGAACTTAGTGTTCACTTTAACAAGGCAAACCACTTGAGATAGTATAATAAACATTTCCAGCCATGTTACCTCTTCAGTAATGATCTCTATTTGGTAATATACGGATAATATATATATTAACATATATAAAATGTATGATTCATGCAACATCTCAACTCAGTAGCAATGTATGGGCTGTCACTGCATGCTGCTGCACAACATTTTTTACTAACAAAACTGGAATCAGGTTTGTTTAAATCAAGAGCCTTTAAATATCTAAGTCATATTTACGTAAATTACTGGTTAGATTTTATTTTATTTTTTAACATGGCCTTTATGAAGCGTGCCACTCTTGGTAAATAAATCTGTTCACATCTCCATTTCCATATTTTCCAAGTGTGAAGGCTTTAAATGTGAAGTCTTCAGAATCTTGAAAGGTGGTTAACGACATTAAATACCATTTAAAGGTAATGAGTACTCTACTGCTTTTGAAATGAGAATACTTCAAAACATCAAGAAAACAACAAGAGCCTTGCAAAAATCTAGCAACAAATTAGCATTTTTGGCCTCTCTCAGTTAGGTATGGAAATTTTATTTATTTATTTATTTATTTATCTATCTGTCTATTTATTATTTGACAACGCAGTAGTCCCTGAACATCACCATGCAACATCTTCTGTCTTTCCTTTGATACTTCTGTAATTATCCAGTTCCATGATTTATGAGGTCCTTTGAAGTACCAGGGGGTCAGAAAATTTGTGCCCACTTCCAATCTCTACTTCCAGAGCTAATGTGCCACATTTCCTTTCTTAGCAGGAAAAAAGTACTTGCAAGTACTTAGTAGGAAAAAAAAGAGGTTTTCAAGAGCAGCCCTTTTGTCACTCTGGCTGCTCTTACCAGCAAGTGGTTGTCTGGTCAGGGATAACATGACAGGAATAATCTGCAAAGAGGACACATCTTATTAAAGTTGTGGCCACCCACTTTGCTCCCTTACTTCATCTGGCTTCCCACACATCCTGCCTGCCAATCCTTTATTGTGCTAACAGGAATAAAGAAGAAGTGAACATGAAATGGCAGGCATAGAATTTCCCTCTCATCACAGGAGCCATAAAAATTGGATTTTTCAGAGGTGGAACGAACAGCAGGTCACTATTATCAAGTTTGGAATTGGTTTTTACAGGGACTGCAATGGGAAGTTGAAATTCACCTTTCCCTTAAAAGACATAGATTTGTACTGAGCACTGATCATCATTTGTGTTTTTTCCTCCTGAGGTGGAAAAGCACATTTTCCCGCTGCTTTTGGTTTCCCTGGTTACTTGAGCAAGTTACTTCTTGAAGTTTTTATGGTTTGTGGCATCACATTACACAAACATGAGTTATTATTGACACTGCACAGCTTTGAGCCTCTGAGAATGATAAGTATAAAGAAAATCCCCTTTTGATGTAGCAGTTGCTGAAAATTCCTCCTGAGGTCACTCCTCTGAAGAGCAGCTCTCTGTTCACAGCAAGGACAGACTCATCAAGGGGTATTTTTAATGCCTTGGATAGTTTCTATGTAAATATTAATTGCTGGATCCTGTACAAGTGAGTGCAGCACTAAGTTTCCACATGCTAATACTGAGTGATCCAATGAGTCAGCACCAGTTGCAGAGACTTTTAGAGACTGGGCACACTGGGTTCAGCCCCATTTCCCCCCACCCCACAGCAATATTGCAAACTTCAAACAATTTTCACAACGAAGCTATGGAAAGTAGACTTTGTATCAGGTATCCACATCTGGGTTTTCTCAAAGTAATTGCATGTAGCGGGACAGGATTTATCTACAAAGCAGCACCCTGTGTTTCAGAGGTGAGAGCAAACACTCAGCTTTGGTCCTTGAGACAATAATCAGCAGCAGTCTGTGTAACTTCAGCTGGAGATTGAAAAGGAGGGATTTAAGGAGTATGCCCAGTTTCCTGTACAACAGCACGATGCATATGTGTGCATAAATATCCACATAAAAAGGCTGTGAGAATTGGGATTGTTCAGGCTTTGGGGTGACCTCAGTCTGGCCTTGCAGTGCCTGAAGGCAGCCTCCAAAAAAGATGGAGAGAGACTCTTGACAAGGGTCTGGAGTGACAGGACCAGGGGGAATGGCTTCACACTGACACAGAGCAGGGTTAGATTGGATATTGGGAAAAAAAATATTCCTTGTGAGGTTGGGAAGGCCCTGGCACAGGTTTCCCAGAGCAGCTGTTGCTGCCCCATCCCTGGGAGTGTCCAAGGCCAGGTTGGAAAGGGCTTGAAGCAACCTGGGCTAGTGGAAGGGGTCCCTGCCCATGGCAGGGGATTAGAAGTGGATGACTTTTAAGGTTTCTTTGTAATTTTTGTACAAAAACGTCCTCACACATCTCAAAGTCCATCAGCCTTGTAAATCTGCATGAGAAGCCAGCCCAGCAAAAGTGACATTCCACTCTTGAAGGAGTGCAGAAGAGAAATGCATTGTGCTAGCTGTGTGCTCTCAGCTGTAAAACTCCAAAATCTGAATTCCAGGGATATTGCAGATATTGGGTAGACTCTGTCAGACTGACCTTGCACAAAGAGGTGGGAGGCAGGGGACAAAAGACCTCCAGGATGAGGTGGAACCTCTCCACTGTTTGTGGCCCTAAGGGCTGAGAGGTGTAGGGCTGTGGGTGGCTCCAGAGCACACAGCCCCATGGCAACAGCAGCAAGAGGAGCTTTAATGAGAGAAGTATTAAGTGCCTTTGACACCTATTAGTGAAATGATGATAAAAATAGTGTTAGGTCATGTGAAACTGCACAAAACAATGTTGTTTATACTCAGGCACTTGAAGCAACCAATGAACTGTGTGGTTTCAGCTGCTTGGTTTGTTTCAAGAGTGATGACCCTTAAAATAGATGAAAATACATTTGTTGATACTGGGCACTAGACATCCTTCCAAGGCACAAATGCTCCCCCTGTTTGTAACCTTCCCAAAGGGACAGGACTGAGGGTACAGATTTCGGTGCCTGCTGTTTTAGACAGCCAGTTTTGGAAATGATAGAAAACCCACAGGGTCACATGAGTGATTTTTGGTGGAGCTCAGATTAGACCCAGGATGATTTGATATCTTAGAGCACCTCAGTTCAGCAATGGTTTCACTGGGATCATGATGTAAAAACCCAATTGTTTTGGGTTTTTTGTTTTTCCTTTTTTTTCTTCATTTGTTGTGGGTTATTTTTGTCTGTTTTAATAATGAGGAACTACCTTGCTTTCTATCAGGAGAGATCACTTCTATTTAAAAATTGCTCACAAGAAAGAAATCAATCTTTAAGAAGTCAAAAAGGATTTGCTCAAACAGATTTCACATTGTGCAAGATAAATTGGCCAATAGTTTTATTCTGAACCTGGATTATCCTTCTAACCTGTTTTTCTGAGAGTACAGCTTCACCAGAATGCTAAATCATGGTATATGAATGTGCATATCAGATCTGAATAATATATCCATTTCAAAACCAGAAATAAACTTTTTCTTTCCTGAAGCACTTAAGGCGTTTTTCCTAAATAAAAAACATCCTCTTAATATACTGTTTGACTAACATGTTTGAGATTTGTTGTTTGTTTTGTTTGGGTTTTTTTCCCAAATTTTATTTTGAAGGCTACTAATGCATGCCTGACCTCAAAAGGATATTTTCTTTAATTAGAAAATGCTCCTAGCTAGAGATGTCAAACCCTAGTTTCAAATAAGGAATGCCTAGTCAAACAAGCAAAGAGGAAAATCTCTTAATATATAACTATAATCATAACAGATATTTTACATAACCAAAGATGTACTTAAATCAAATTGCTGCCCAATTCAAGGAATAGGGAATAATTTACTTGAAGTGAACCTGTAAAGGATGGTCTGACTGCTGTGTTAGCCCAAGGAGTCCTTACTCTGAGGAAGAACATCACATACATACAGAGTAAAAAAAAAAAAAGCTTTAGATTCTTCCAGTAAATCCCTACATAAATTGATTTTATTTTAAAAAAATGGTGAACTCGGAATTAATGAGATAATAGACATATTCAATGTCCTGTCACAGCCATCACAAAGGCATCTAAATTTTCTGACTAGCTTGGGCTGTCCAAGCTCAGTGTGGTTTATTTGCTGGTAAGAGATGCTACTCCCTGGCTGCAGTGAGAACAAGCAACTTCAATTGAGAATCACTGGGTCAATGACAGAGAACATTCTGGGCTGTGAGGCTTTTACAGTCAAATGGGAGCTCTGGTTTGGGGGCAGAAACATCACACAGGCAGAGTCTTATGTTGCCTCATAAACCCTGAAATCTTTGGGCAAGATAAGACAATTCCTGCCCAGGATCCCACGAGGGAGCCTGAGACCTGGATGTGAGGGCAGGTCGTGGTAGGTGACTTTGAAAAAAACATTTCTATTATTAAGATGGCATAATAAATAGTTTTGCTAGGAAAGGTGTAGGGTTACATGGAAACAGGGAACAGCTGAATAGTATTAAATCAACAAAGCCAGCCTTGTGACTCTGCTGGCCCTAATATTTGTGAACTTGTGTATCCTGGAGAAAACCTGGCCTTCTCTTCCCTTGCCTGGCCTGGATTTGGAACCCAGGCACCACCCCCATGCCCACCCCATCCACTTCCACCCCCTCAGCACAAGGTTAGAGTGGCAAAAATGTGTTTGATGGGCAGGCAGGCCAAGGATCGTGTTCCTTTTCACCCTCGGACTGCCCCGTGACCTCCGAGAGCTTATTTAGATCTGTCCTTGGCTGTTCTCAGCCCCAATAGGAGCTTCTCTGGCCCCCCATGAACCTTCAACCCTGCTTTTCACAGAAAAATTATAGCATGCATGTTCTAGAAATAGCTAAGAGGCTGCAGACAAATAAATGACAAATATCTGCTTGATAAAAACAAGAATGACCAAACCCAGTGTTTTTCCTTTAAGGTGCAACATGGAATTTTAATAACACAGCTAAGCAGAAGGAGTAGACACTTTGAATATCTCTGTGAGTGCAACAAGGTTTCAAATATGCTTTCCCTGACAAGTTAATTCCAATTTATTAATTATGTCTATATCTTAATTGGCACTCAGTTAAGTGAGTATAATTGACTGTGTCTACAGTTAGGCTTTATTAAATTGTGTCATCATTGGGACTTCCATGGTCCTCAGGGCTTCACAGACCTGAGCTTCTCTCAGAGCTTTTCCTGGGGTCTCGTGGGAAGGTCCTCCTACCCCTCCAAGTGCAGAGAGGAGAGGAGAGTGATTTATCCCCTGTCCTCCTTGCAAAGCACTGAGGTCTTTACATCCAGCAACAGCATCGCTGGGCTTCTAACACAGCCATGGGCACATGAGGCATTTAAATGCATGATCAGCACCTGGAAAGAAAAATCTGTGTCCTTCCCCTGCCTCTAGCATTCTGTTGGACATGAGCCCAACTGAGTCTTGGTTAAAACTCAGTATGTTACAAGTCTTCAGTGATGCCTCTACATAAAAAATTACACCATGAATTAAAAGTATGGATGACAGAAAATACAGACTATGAATAGTTAGTCACTTTGATGCCCCTGCATCCTGGGGCATTGGAAAAGTAATTGTTAGTGCTGGTTCTCACAGGGGTACTAAAAAATGTCCTTTTAGAACAGAGGGAAAACACAATCAGTTTTCAGACAAACTTTCCAAAGCACAAAGTGAATCTTGGCATCAGTGAAATGTCTCACCAGAGGAGTGAGTGTACCTGAGGACATTATTTCACCTTAACCATCCAGAAAGCATTTCAGGGTTTACTTTCATATATACATGGGAAAAAGGTTTCTTTCTTTGGAATTTGGTGCGGGGGGGAGATTGTGCTCTTCTTTTGCCCCTTTATATATCTACACATTTTTTTTTACTGTAATTCAAACACACATCTGAAAAGAGGCACAGAGTTTATCAGGGAGGTGCTGTCATCCCCCACTTTTGCCAGATTTGTTTGGCTTTACGAGTGAGGCATTGTCTAGCCAGGAAACTACAGATACCAATTCAATCACTTTAAAAACTGATACAGCAAAATCCTGGACTCACATTTGAGTACGAAGCAGCTGCACTGTGTCAAGATGCCACTGACCTTTGTTATTTGTTAGCAGTGTCCTGGCCAAGTCCTGTCTTTCACAGCAATGTCTGGGGAATGGCATGTGGGAGCATTTCTCACATGCTTCAGGGCAACTTCCAGTGCTTCCACTCCCCTACAAGATGCACACAAAGAGGCAGAATTTCCCTGGAGTGCCTGAGAAGAGCAAGTGCATTCTGACCAATGCATGTGATGGGGAAATCCTTCACAGAAGGGGCAACATCCTCATAAAACACTGCAGCTGACTGTGAAATGTCTATAGAGAAGCCTCAGAAAAATCAGAACAACTCAAACCAACAAAACCAACCAACCAACGAAAGCATTATTTCAGCCCTTTTAAGGTGTGACCTTAGACAAATCATTGTTAACTTGATATTAAAAAACCCAGAAAACCCAAATGCCATTAAACTGGGACAGCATGAGATTAGCATTCATTTAATCACATCAATGTTGAGCTTGTTTCACCAGTCCAGTTTAAATCAGCATCACACAGACAAGGTCCAAGGAGCTGTAAATTTACAAGTAGAAAAAGAAGTGCCCATTTGTCACAAAGAGCATATTGTTGGGCCTCATCTGCACATAATCCTGCACCACCAGGTGAACTGAAAGGGTATTTTTAGATTAATTTATTTAGCTGTGGTATATTAATTTTGTTAGCTGTGGTATTGTATCCATAAATCTATGACCTGCATCTCATTTATTCTAATGTGTAGGTTTGTGTTTTTTTACACTGCTTGGCAATAAAAAGCAGCCCTGAAACAGGAAACAAGCACACTTGAGGTCAGTGGGATACCTCATGTGCTTACAGCACTTTCAGCACCTCTGAGAGCTGGATAAAAGTGCAAAGTGACACAGAGCAGAGCACCACTGTACTACACCCATGTCCACACACGTGGGCCTGGCCTGCTGGGGCTCAAAGGAGAAACAGAGGATAGGTACAGCTGAAAGGGGGAGAACCAGGAAATTGTGCCAGGCTAGAAATTGTTCTCTCAGCTAAGTAACAATTCCTGGAAATGGAGGAGAAGAGAAATGAGACAAAGATGTGGCATGTAACTCCTTCTACCTTCGAAAGGCAGGCCAGAGAAGGGATGGGCTCATCTTTAGCACTAAATCCCACATCTCAAGCATCTTTAGAATGTACACCTTTACATCTTTAGAATCATACACATCTTTAGAATCATGTGAATCATGTACACCTAATGGACATGAGATGCTTGAACACTTTTCTGTGGAGCTCAGAAGACAAGTGTCCCATGGAGCTACGGCTCAGCAGTCCTTGCATTCTCTGTAGGAAAACTGGAGTTGTACAGTCCTAAATTTGCAGACGGGCCACAAGCAGCTGGGATTCAATTTGTGTCCATACTGTTGTAAAATGTTAAGAATAAAAATATGTTGTTAGCAGGAACAGTTTGTGGTCATTCAGTGGTAAAACATCTTCAGCCAGGGCTACAAATGTACCTGCACGCCCATGCTCAGGATAAAGGGCAAACTGTTAAAAGGTTATGCCTTTTGTCGCTCTGATTTTTTAGCCTTCTGATGTTTTCATTCTTGGACTGGAGAGTTCTCAGGCATTGTAACAAAAACAAAGACTGATATTTTGTAAATACATTCCTTCCAGTGGGAAGGACAAATTGATAGACTGTTAGTTTGACCAGGGGGTCTGAGAGGTGTCAACCTCATCCCCCAGTTGTTGGTCAAAGTCCAAATTCTAATTAAACCCTGAATCTAAAAATAAAGTTCTTCTTTTTCTCGCTCTCAACTTGAGGGGTGAGTGTAGTTCTTTTCGTGTTCTCTTGCAACAATTTTTGACATTAAAAAACCCAGGTTTGTTAAGAGACAGAGCTTGAAAAGATGGTGCTAAATTCTGTGATCAAGCACCACACCAGGATATTTACATCTCCTCGGAGCAGACCGAAAAAGGAAACGTAATTTTCACCAGCATTTCTGTCCCATCTATTTTTTCCCACCGCCTCCTGTGTACCCTAACAATGCATTTGGGAAAGTAGGTGTTCATCCCATACCTCCTGATCAAATTCTGTTTACTGCCTTCTTTCCCAGGCCTCAGATGAGTAATGGAGATGCCTTCGGCGGCCGTGAACAGCCGAGCGGGGGTGGTGACAGGGGCACCAGGGAAAGGACACACAGGGCTGGCAGTGCCCTCCAGGCCAGCTCACATCCCACCCTGGCCTTTACCTTTCATGGAGCTCAGCTCCCATCTCCACCTTGGAAGGAAATGGATCAGAGCAGGGACGGCCCAATCCCACTGGGGCACACCCAGGACAGCAGCTGCTAAATCGGTTCTGAAGGGGAGCCAGTCAAAGGCAGGGGGGAGGGAAAGAAGTCTTGGATCCTTGGGAAAAGGGAGTAGAGTGTGCCCTCTATGGCTCAGCCACCCCTGCCAGCCACGGAGGACGATTCAAAATTTCAAATTCAATATAGAATTGAATATATCAGCCTGCCTTCACCATGAAGCTGCAGAATGGCAGAGGCCAATTCAATCCACCTGCAGCACGCTGGGATTTCGTGGCCTTCATTAGTGCATTATTAAACAGGATGGCTGAACCCTTTCCTTCAGCATCTCCCTCTTTGCAGTTCCTCCTTCACATCTCAATCCCATTTCTATCCAGGCTGCTGGATCAGCAGGTGAAATGCCCTTTAACTGAGCCCTTTAGCTGGAAACACCAATGTAGTGTAAAATCTACTGTTCTGACTGATTAGGTGATTTTAGTCACATAAATCCAGCTTAGCAATTTCAGAAAAAAGTTCAAAACAACCACAGCAGCGGGGCCTTGGCATGGTACTTTGCAGCATCAGAAGCCTCAGGGGAGGATCTTTAGAGAGTGAAAAGTGATTGGAGATGTCAGAATAGGAAATGCTCCTTTCTTCCTATGATGGATGATCCCAGCAGCACTGAGCGGTGACATTGCAAGAGATGGGAGGAATTATTTTGTACCAGATGAAGCAAATTGGTGACTTACTTTTAATGTGAGAAAAGCTCAAGAACTTAAAAGAGTTTTGCATTCAGCAGTTAAAAAAAGCAATGCTTGTTGTAAAATAACTTGCTGTAGTGAGAACTTATTTACATTCTAAATAGGGCTAAAAATGTGGGGACTGAAGTGATAAATATTAGGGAACATTCTTCTGTATTGACTAGCAATTCAGAAAAGGAAATTTCAGCCAATCTAAAAAGTGATAACATTTCAAAAGGTGAGTCCTGTATGTCCTGCATCAAAAAATCCACAGAAAACTTTTGATTTCTTGTACTGATTCATGCTTGAAGCATTCCATTTAACACACTGGTTTGTTACAGTCAGACTTTATTCAGAATACAGTAATGTTTTTAATAACGTTTTAGCATTTGAACTCTGCTTATGCAAAAAAGAAAATCAGTAACTGAGGTGCGTTTACTTAATGTACCATCAATCTCACAATTTGCAGAGGAGTCAGATTATGTGTTCACATATGTTTTACTCTCCTTTACCTTGTGTGAACTTGATATAGCTAGGAACCTAAATTAGCACTTTGTTTCTTGGTTAGCAAATTGATATGAGTGACTCTATACCCCTGTACTGCCCAAAGCTGCAAGTGATTAATCCTCTGATTCACTGCCTGGTAAAACAGGGGTTGTGACACTTCCCAAAACACGTCTGTGTCTATTTTAGGAGTAACCAGAGTGTATATGAAAAATGTATGGAGATGTAGAATCATGGATAAGGAGCAGCAACCACTGACTGGACCATCAGCCACAATCCAGAACATATCAAGACCCTTAAATTTGAGAATGTGGGTGAAGGAAAATGGCTGTGCTGGTGTCAAGCGGTGCCCAGAGCTGGGGGCTGAGGCAGCTTCCGTAAATTCACCTCCTGTTTATCCCACTCCTTGTTTATTTTCGGAGCCTGCTTGGCTTGTGGCTGTGAGAGGGGATGGTAAAAAGGAGCTGCCAGGTTCAGTGAGGTTTTCCCAGCTGGCCCATGAGAAGGACAAGCAGGATAACCAGGGGAAAGGGGAGAGCTGTAGGGATCTGCACCTCCTGGTTCACTGGGCACACCCTGGGCTGAGGGGCCGCAGGCAGGACAAGTCACAGTCACTGCGTTGAAGGCTCAGCTGAAGACAGAAGATGGTGCTTTTCTTTTCCAGGCCACTGTGCCACCAGCAGAGAGTGGTTCCTGCTTTTTGAGCTTGGAAAGAGAAGATGAAGCAGTGATTCAACCAGCCTGAGCACTCCAAATAATGCCATCAGCACAAGGTGAGTTCATGAACAGGTCATATCTGATGACTGCCTGCCCCCAAACATGCAAAGATGGCAAATCAAGGAATGAATCTTTCCTCTGATTTTAAGGAACCTTTTGTATTTTTTTCCTGTTTTCCTACAGGTTGGACTGTCCCCTGTTACTGTTCTCCCTGCCATTTTTGAAGCTCTAAGCATGTGTCTGAGCACACACAGACGAGCTCTTATGAAAAAGACATCTGTCACCATTCCCTAAACTTACAGGCTATGCAATCCCTGCTTGCAAAATTGCCAGGCATCTGGCAGGGAAAAGATCTGGCAAAGGCCAGGCTGTACTCTGCAGGAGGAAGTGAAATCACCTAAATACTACAGGATCAAAAAACAAGTAAATTGAGAGAGGTCACATCAACCAGATCATATTCGATGCACAGAGACCCAGGAGGCTAAATCTGCTTCAAGTACTCTTGGATAAACAAGTTTGGGTTTGATGTTAAAAATGTTTAATTAATTCAATCAATCATTTTGCTGAAAACGTTCCTGTCAAAGGTTTAGCATTAAATGGAAAAGTGTCTTCTCTAGACATTAGTGTTTTACAGATCTGTCTTTCTGCTCTGTTACTTTCAGTACATGATTATTGACATGATTATATTCATTTGATGTCTTAGCTAAGGGACAGATCTCCCTAATTTCCCACTTAATTCATGGATTTTCAAGCAATTGCAATTTTGACTGTTACTTGCTCAAATTAATGATTAGAATATCTGAACTTTGTGATACAATTGTCTGATTTTGAATGATTTTATAGATTAGGACAAAACTGAAAGAATAATAGTTACTTTCCCAGATGTTTTTCACCATATTTTGAATTGGTGAAATTTGAATCTAAGACAATTTTGAATTGTCTTAGGCTTCTTGGGCAAGACCAGCAGAACAAGAGAAGCTGGGTTCAAAGCTTTTGCACCTCCCAAGAACAGTCTCAAGTACCTGCAGAGCTGTTCTGAGCTCCCATCACCATCAGCCCTGCTGAGCCTTGTCACCAGCAGAGATCAAAGCAGCTTTTCTGAAAACTTCCAGGGAACTTCACCACGAATCCTGTTCGTTTTGCCAGAACAAGTGAAGTGTAGAATATATTAAGTAGGTTTGTTTCACCCTCTTGATAAGATTATGAGAAGGGGAAAGTTAATTTGAGAAATAAACAGGACTACAAGGCATGAAAAGTTCATTATTCGTCAGGGTTGTTTTTTTTTTTGTTTAACACAAATGTGGTTGTAACTGTGTTTGAGACCTTTGGCTGAATTAATTTTATCCTTTTAAATCATTCCAGATAAGAAAGCTGCAAACTAAGAACCCTTTTTGTACCAGATAAAGCCGTGCCACCTTTCTCAGTTCTTTCTCAGCCAACCCACTACCAAACCTGGAGCCAAGCACTGAAGCTGAATATGAAACTAGGAAATACTCAGGAGGACCTGCAAGATTGTAGCCAAAGAATGGAAGAAGAGCACTTGGGAAGGCATGAAGAAAAGCTGGAGATATCCTGAGGGTCTGAATTACTTTAATGGGTAGAGACAGGCACCTCCTGAAAGTGACAGTTCTCCATATTGTCACTGAACATATTGGTACTGAACACAAGAGTTCTCTAGGGAGGGAGATCAGTTTGAGGAGCTGGAGGTCTGATATGTCAAATCACACTGAGAAAAACAAAAGGAAACCCCACAGTTACCAAACCCAGCACAGACAGTTCCTCTCAGGCTACAACACTGACACTTCACTGTAACAAAACACTTAACCCTGTGAGTAAGGATTAGCATCCTTACTCTTAATTAGTATTGGCCTACTACTCTACTTTTAGTAGAGAACAATATTTTTGAAGAACTCCAAGACACCTAAATAATTACATCTCCTTTGGGTAAGATGCAAGTCAAAATACAACTTTTTCAAGAGTGTAGTCACCATCCTTTTCATTCAAGCAGAAGTTACACATTACAACTCCTTGTACATTACACCTGTGTTACACAGGATCTATGAACCCTGGGTGAGGGCTGGCTAAAAACCACACAAATATTTAACTGGGATACAAGAGGACTGGAAACTGAGCCCCTGGGCCTGTACAGAAAACTGAAACTCTTTGGGATGATGCTTTCAGGGTTTGCCATCATTAAGTCACAACCAAGATGGTTCTTTGGTTTCCTGAGATTGGAACCTGGCAAAAAGACAGCTGAGGGTTTGTTTTGGTTTTTTTTTTTTTTTGCTGCAGGAGGTGTAACCTCTCCTGCCTGTCTCCCAAGCAAACCTCACAAATGAACCACGTCCAGTCATATGTTGAGAAAGGCAACATTTTGAGGGTGACAATCTCTGAAGTGAGCTGGTAATTGTGTCCCATTGTCAGTTGCAGACATCACACGGGCATTTTGTGCACTCTTGCTGGTTCTGAGCCAAACAACTGCTGGGAAAAGCCAGATAACAACCATGGCCTGCTGGAGGCTGAGGTGGGGTCTGGTACAAGTGCCTGGCAGCCTGGACATATTAAATGGGAAAAGAAGCCATCACTAAGCTCCAAAGTGAGAAAACAATTCCCATAAGGCCTAATAAAAGACGAAGAAATTAAAGGTCTACCAGAACAAATGAATTAGATAATGAAACTCTGGAACTAGATCAAAACTGGGAGGGGGAGGAGGGAGAAAATAGCAGAACTGAGATCAAATAACAGCTGTGGGATGCAAATCAGACAGAATATCCTCAAGTCAGGCCCAGAATGAGGCAGCATCTGGCAGAGGGAGGGAGAAGGGCAGTGGGAAAGCAGAAGGAAAGGAATGCAGAGTTTGGGAAAGCTGGCTGGATGACGTTGCAGAGCAGAGTCCACTGCACAGACAGAGTCAGGCTCCAATGTACCCAAGCACATTTGGGAAATAGAAATCCAAACTTTCCACCAGAGGAGGAAGACAAGGAAGAGAAAGGCAAGGAATGAGATGTGAATCAAGAAGACAACGAGGGGAAACAAGGCTGGATATGCCGTTAATATTCTGTGGGATAATATTTACACCCAGAAGGATCAAAGTTTTATAGTGAATTACAGCAAACATGGCACACTGTAAATAGGGACTGATTTGCCTCAGTGTCACACTTGGTGTTGCAGAGTTTTTAAGCCTGATTTCTTTCCCATTAGCCAGTTTTGGGTAATTTCCATGACCCAGTTTTCCATTACCATTTCCCAGTTTTGAGGGAAAGCATCCAGGATCTGTTGCACCCAGAAGTGTCCCTGATGATGGGAAGAGTCACAGGCCACATGTTCAGGAATTATTTAACAAAGATGTGGTCCCAGTTTCTTGAAGATACTCAGGTACCTCTTGAGGTGCATCACAGAACCTCTTTCACAGGCTAGGCTTTCTAAATCCCATGGACATTTTTGGGAAATTAAGGCTGGGAGTGGTTAAATATTTTTTACCAGGACTTTGGATGACGAACTACCTAAATTCTATTTAAAATTCTAATGCAAGGGTTGACTGAGATGCCAATATGATCTGACTTTTTAACACTGGTAGGATAGATTGAACTTTAACACTTCTGCAAGGAGTTATCTGTGTGTCCAGGAGGAGCCAGAAAAATCTTTAAACAGGATTTCCTAAGTCAATGAAGCTAACACAGTCACAGCATAATAACTGGCATCATCCTTTCCTTTTCTATCTAATTTCTCTCTGCCTATTTTTGTCAAGAAGATACCAGGAGAAAGAGAGGCATTCTGTCCTATCACAGCAAAAATGAGATGCTTGGCTTGAGATAACAAATGAGAAACTGTTGTAGTGAAAATATTAAAAAAGTAAAATTCAGGGTTTGTAGCAAATACAGGTTTATTTTCCTCCATTGATCCTAGTAATATTTATCTGATGTAACATATTGTTTCTATTCCTTTTTTCAAATAGAGTTATTTGTTTGAATCAAATAAGCACTATTCAGAAATGAAGGTGGAATATGATTTTATGTTTAATGCTAGAATTTTGCTCTTCCACAGACTTAAATTTGAAAGTTCCAGCTAAGGGGATCAAAAGAGAAGAGAAAAATGAAGCAGCTGGTGAAAGAGGACGTCTCTGCCTCAAGGGGTAAAAGCTGTGGCCTTCAGGAGACAAAACGAGCATTTAAATGAGAATTTAAAGCTGCAGAGCACTGAGCACTAAAGCACTTGACTTTCAAAGCTATTATGTCCAACATACCTGTCCTGTCATGTTATAGAATAAGATAATAACAATTGGGCAATGGGCATAGGTGGTACTGATTAATCATGTGTATCTGTGCTTTACTTATCCTTTTTTATCAGCCTGTACAAATGCTGAAGGTCAATAACCTGCATCACAGGCTGGAAAAAAAAAGAGATAAAATGAATATAAAAATGGGTATAATGAAGGGCATGGTGTGTACACTGAGTAAATGATCTCACCAGTGAGGTCTGAGTTCCCACAATTTTCCCACGCACTCATTGTCATTTCAGCTTCAGACTGTTGCAGTTTGCTCTTACATTTGACACATCACAGCCTGGATATATGAGTTAGAATCCCAATTATATCTCTTACATATGGAAAGAGAACATTCCAAATGTCAGGGGATATATATATGTATATATACACCCTAAATTGTTCTTTTTATGGCAGCAGCTCATGTCTATCACCACCACCTTTTTGTGGCATGAGACACAGTGCATATTCTCATTGATTTAGTGTTGGAGACAGGACCTGTACAATCTTCACTTCTTCATCTGCCACTGTCTCCTTGCGGGGTCTTAAATCACATATTCCCTTTGGTGCCTCAGTTTGTCCATCCAAAGAAATCAGTGGGATAAGAAAACGTGCAACAAACACAACAGAGGCATTTCACAGGTAAGGAGAGAAGGTTGACTCATGAGCTGGGGCAGTCCAGCATTAAATAAACAGTTCTGCAACAGAATATCTTGCTCACAGAACAGGGGTGTAAAAGAGAGGTGCAGTAAATAGATATGTGTGGTGGAAAAGCTGATCAGGAAGGATACTTGGTGAATAAATAGATGTATGGTGGAAAACTTGATAAAAAAGGACATTTGGTAAGTTACTGAGAACATGTTGGCTACTATGTTCTCCCTCATCAAGAAGAAATTCTGCTACCACATCAAAGTACTTAAACACTGTCCTGAATGAGGAACTGGCTTCTCTCAGTTCTCTGTTATGCTTATTTCCTTCATGTGGAAATTTGCCTTCCTTCCACTGTTAGAGCTTCCTGAGGGCTGTGAACTTGAGTCAGAGCACAAACTGTTGCAAAGAGCACAGCAGAAAAACACCGGCACATTTTGTGCAACGATATATCCTAAAGGACATATTAAACTTGCTGTTAAAGTTCTGGAAAATGTGTCTCTGACTGAAAGAAGAAAACAACCTTTGCCATGCCAAAATTGCAGGAGAACTACAGTGATATATAAATATATATATATTAATGTTTAGGGGGTCCCTATAATTGAATTAATATATCCTTTCCCTCCCTCCTTTGACCACCTTTGCTTCAGCATCGAGTGCTAGTGAAGATTTAAAGTGTAACAACATCACAAAAAAAGAAAGTAGAAAGTCTGGGGTAGGAGGAGGAGGAAAAAAGGCAGGTGTGGCTTGGATGAGGAAAGAGGCTTTCAGGACACAGGGACTCAGGACAGCGAGGCTGACACCGTATCCCTGGGAAACAGAGGGAAATCCCACGGCAGGCAGGGAACAGCAGTGCTGAGCCACTGGAGCACACAGGAGCAAGCTGCAGGCACGCTGGCATTTCAGAACAGGCAGGCTGAAGTCATGAGAATGTGAAACACCATCTGAGAGCAGGCATTCTACACCAAATGCAAGGAAATCTCCATGGAATCAGCTCGGAGCATGACCAGCAGGGCTGGCCCGAGTTCAAAAGGCTCAACCCCCCCATCACAAAAAGTCCCCTAATGTTGTCCCACAAGTCAGTGCTCATTAGAATTCCATGATTCCCACCCAGCCCTTTAATCCTGGAGAGGTGGCCTCCCCTAGCACCTACCAAGGTCACAAGAGCTCTGCATCCATGATACCCTTGACAGAAAAAAAACAAAGGCTGCCTGCTGAAGGTGGTGCTACAAAATCAGTGCTGGACCCTGCAGGTTCACAGAGTGACCCTTTAACTGACTCAGAGTTCTCTCGCTGTTGTACAGGAAGCAGAGTTGTTATTTTTCTCCTGTTACCTTAATGCTGTCACTGCAGAGCCTTCACAAACCAGTTGAAGTAAATTAACTGAACAGAAAAGTGAGCCCAGGCAGCATCAGGACCACAGCAAATCACCGAGTGCTTTACAGCCCCCATTTGAAAAGAAAGATGATTAAAACATTATCTGAATGAGAGGCAAAGTAAGTTCCTGAGGACAGCTCAACAGCAAAGAAGGCTTTCTGAGCAGGTGGCACGGTATCTGATAAGACAAGGGAACAAGTAAGTCAATATGTAAGGCTAGATCTCCATAATCCATCCTAACAGAATGGAATACCCTAGAATACCCTTCCTACCAGAACTCTGGAAAATATTTCCAAAGGGATAAAACTCAGTAATTGAATTGAAATATCAAGCAAATGAGGGCCCACAGTGTATAGATCCAAACCTTTTCCAGGCACCTCTTACAGGGAGGAGCAGCCATCCCTGTAGACAGAGTGCAGGGACATGGGAGTACTGGGATCAACCCCCAAGCAGGAAGATTGTCAATATTTTGAGAAGCCGGCACAGGATCTGTCCTTTTTCTGCTCTAACTACTGTGTGCCCTAGGCCTGTTAATGCACTAAAGTCACTGCACAGTTTTTGGGACAAGGAGGAATAAAAATACTACAACACTGCAGGAAATTGCTGGTTGCATAGTGGGCAGCCTTCTGTAAACAAACAGAGAGGCAGGTTTTTCCCTGCAGGATTGCACACATGAGATTTAGTAACTTTTGGTCATTTTTGACACTTTGTGTCATTCAAACATACATTGCTTTGAAATCCAGGAAGGAGCTTTCTCAGATGACTTACTGCTCAGCCACAAACTCCAGGCTCACTGCTGAGCAAAACTTCACAGCACAAGTGACAAAGAAAGTCAGAGCAAGTGTCTGAAGATTCATCCCTTTCCTGCCCTAATGACCCCAATTCTGTCACCCCTCACAATGACACCAGAGCAATCCCAACTGCCCTTTTTTCTGTATAAAGATACTTTCCTTTTCTTTTCCTCAGCTGTGTTGGAGGCTGCCATTTGCATGACTCACCTGTTCTCAGCTCATCCCAGCTCCAGCAGTACTGTTTTTTCCTGAGACTGGGAGTGGAGAGGGATTTATCTGTGCATAACTATCATCAGACACAGTCTGTCAGCTAGGAAAGAGCTATAAAACCCAAAATGTCCTGTTCTTCTCCAGCAGAAGGGGGAAAAACAGAAAAAACATCTATTTATGGCTTCCAATTGAAAAGGTCAATGAAAATAATCCCATTTGCTTTCATGGATTTTGGAGGAGATCCACAGATCTTTATTTTTAGGTATGAAAGGATCTATTGCTGGCTGCTTAAAATACACCATGACTGACTCCTCATCCACGGGACAATGCTCCTCCCTTGCCTTTGTTGCTCTTTGACAATCAAAGGTCCTTTTAAACTTTTTTTTTCACAACACTCTTGTTTTCTCCACCACACACTAAATACTTTGTTTAGAGAATTTTTCTGGAACGACATTTCTTCCCCTGTTCTGGGGGAAAAGGCTTCAGTGTCCCTCCCTCATGTGGCTGAGCAGCTGTGCTTTTACCCCATCCTCTGGCCCCATTCCTGAGTGCCATACTGTCACAGGACCATGGAATCTTCAAGGCTGGAAAAGACCTCCAGGATCATCAAGCCCAACCCTCATCCCAGAGGCTGCAATGCACTCTGCAAACCACAAGGTCTAAAAATTTTGCTGTCTTGCTCAGTTTGCTGGAATCACTGGCAGGAATCTCCTTGGATTTCTTGGGCTGGATCAAAGCCACCAGGTCAATTGCACTCCTACCAAATTTTCTTTTCATTAACTATTTGTTTTGTACTGCAAACCACACAGACAACAAACTTTATCCAAAAATCTCTTCCCATACAGAAGAATGTATTTTTCCATTCCAGTGCAAAAAAGGTGCTGCTGTGGGAAGTCACCCGAGGCTTTAAATCTAATCCATATTCTGCCCACTGTGGCTATCTGGCCAAATGGAAATTAGACACCCTGGGACATGAGCCCCCAGGGCATCGCAGTAACAACTGAAAGGATTTAAAGATTTGTCATAATTATGATGAACAATAAATATCTGAGCAGAGTGACAGATTTCTGTGGGATAGGGAACAACCCCATTGGGAGCTGCCCATGATTGTGTGCCCTATTCTTCCTTTTTTCAGTCTGAGCTCTTATGCGTATCAAGAATTTTTATGAATTAAATACCCTGTTTTGATTAAAACTGCACCAAAAGTGAAGGCACAGCTTATCCTAAAGTCATTTATTCCATTCTGCTGAAAACAGATAAACCAAAATATTAAAAAAAATAACTTAATAGAAAAAATATTACACAATGCACCAGGGTCTTATGACTGGAATAAAAATATCTTCAAGCATCCTTCCAGCTGAATTGTGGTGTTTATGCTGTTAACAGAGACAAGGGTTTAGTTTCCATGCTACTCAGGGTCTGTGGATCAGCCTCATTTTCAACAGTGGCTATCATTCTTAAGGAAATCTTTCTTTCTTGTACTGCCAGGCTGAAGTGAAACCAGGCTTCCAGCACTCCAGTATGTAAAAATGTGTATTTATTCTCCCTTACACTTTCTGTCAGACTGCATTCCTACAGCCTGAGAAAACAGTGCACAACTAAATCAAAGATAACCCAAAAATACTTTCATAATGAACTCTTAAAAATCTTTTTACACTGGCAATTGGACTGAAGAATTCCCTTGCAATAAGAGTATCAACTCCTTTTCTTATTAAAGAAGTTCTGAGCTCTGACCAGTCGTTCCTTGAGTTTTGAGTCGTGTTTTACTCCTGATGGAAGGATCAGAGATGCAATTATGAGTGAGCAATTCTTGACAGCTTTCAGGGATCTCAGCTACAAGTCAAGAGAGATAATTGAGTCTGCTCTGAAAGGTGATAGGACAGCTGGATGTCACACAGAAAAAAAATGGGATCTGTTCTGATTAAATGAGGACATCTGGTCAGCTTCCTGTGGGGAATTATTCTAATTTTAATTCCAATAAAACCAATCCAATATATCTAGAAGGCAGACCCTTTAAAGAGCCAGACACTGAGTGTTGAAGGCTGGGGTCATCTCAAAAGGAGATCAGTAGCAAAAGTCATTGTCCATGCCAGGGAGCAAGACAAGATCCCAGCCACCTCCTGCCTGCTGGTTTGACTTTTTAGTGATCTCCAGATCTATCTAATTTTAAGTGTCCTGCACTTCCAACACCGAGAGGCTGCCACGGTCCCACTGCTGGTAGACATTTGAGGAGAAAACAGCAATTCTGTACAGACTGATACTGCAACATTTCCTTTCAATAGGGTGATGCTGATGGTGTTGGTTCTTTATGACATGGATGGCCCTGCTTTCCTGCTTCCTTCTCCCACTGGGAAGTTCTCAGCAGGACTTGGAACTTCATCCATAAATAGATTACACTGTAATTATATGATTTATATTCATGCCAGAAGCCCTTTGAATGAAGGCAGCCTAAGAGAAGATTGGCTGTAATTGCCTGCTATTTGCATTGTTAATTATTATTGAGTGGCTGAAGTCCACAAAAAGAGAAGTCATGTGAAAACAAGAAGAAATAAAATCAACAGGAAAGTTAGTCAAGAGGAAGAGATGTTCTTTCTAGCACACAGACACGACAACAAGGGACAATATGAACTGGAGCCATCTCAGACTGCCTGTGGGTGCCCTGCCAGTACTCAGAGCAAAAATAGGACTCATAACACCAACATCTGACTTTCAAGACTCAAGGCTGCAAAGGCTCCTGCTGGCAGCTGCAAAAAAGAATCAGAAATAAAAATAAATATTAACTAAAGCAGAGGGGAAAACAAAGGACAGTCTCAAGGACATTGAAATACTCCTGATGTCTGGGAGAAAAACTACTTATTTTGAAGAGGAACTTTCTGGATTGTGGCAGAACTGCAGAATTATCACCACTTACTAGCACCAGAGGTACCCAAACAGGAGAGAGAGGTGATCCCTCCTTCAAAAACAGAAGCATGGGCACATGCAGGTGAACAGATGGGAAAGGATTGTCAGGGCCTGCTTCACCTGCAGACATCCTGTGCCTGCTGCCAGGATCAATCCAGTTAAATATCTTGACAAAACAAAACTAAATAAAACAAAACAAAACAAAACAGAACACCACCACCCCAATAAACAAACAAATAAAACCCCAACAAATAAGCTCCTTTCTGGAGCTATGCATTTATCTCAGGTTGTAGGAAAACAAATGTCACACTGGTGGCCATCAGGGACAGTGGGTCTTCTCCACTCAGAAACATGAAAATTCACAGAAGCATCAGGAGCCACTGATTGAAAAATCAAACCCACAAAGGGAATGGAAACAGGAAAATCTCCACAGAGCCCCCTACATAAACAAGCACAGCAAAGCAGCACACCAGGACTCTTGCTTATTTCATGCCCCAGATATCCCCTGTCCATCACCCAACTCTTCTGCACCCTCCAAATCCCAAGTTCCTGAGGAACACAGGTCAGATCCTGTCCCTGCTGGGCCATTCCAAGTGACCCACAGAGGGCAGGACCTCCAGGCAACAAGGAGAGGGTGTTTGAACATCTGTGGGGTAGGAAAATGAGGAAATAATTTTTCTAAAGGTAATAATTCCCTAGGGAATCTTTGAAATTTGTGTTCCCCCAGAGAGCTTTGAAGGCAAAAAATCCCAAATCACATCCTCTGGCAATCTACCACCTTGTTAGGTAAATAATTTTCCCTCAAAATGCTTTAGCACAAATTTTTTGCTGGTGCTGGGAAGGATGAGAGCTTGCACTCACTGAGCTAGAGTTGGAGTCTTTGGTTTCTATCAGGTGGTGACATTCATCTGCATAAAACAAAGTATCCTGATATTGTGCATTGGGATTAGAGGACTATCACCATGATCTAAAGACAGAGCTGGGTAATTTTATATTTCATGTCCTTCCCAAGGGCCCTCAGAGACTCTGGAGATGGAAAACCAATATAGCAGATACTTTGTGACTAATAAAGAGAAGAGACAAACAGCCCCCCAGAGCACACTGAATTCCTGATAAGAGGCAATAAATGGAGAAGGAACTTGGGGGACAGGCAGGGACTTTGAAGAGAGAGGCTACAAAAGAAAAAGTCTCCAATAAAAAAAAAGGTATCAAACTCAAAGTGATTGTGAGCAGCAGGAAAGGCTGAAAAACTTGCTGAATCTCATTTGTAATGTGATCTGAAGGACGAGCTGCCAAGTCCTGTCAATGTGCTTAGGAAATATGGCCCTGCTTTTTATTCACATCCCTCCCATCCTTTCACAGATGAAAAGGGAACAGAAGGTATGGCACCAACACCTGAGTAATATAAACAGGCTGAACAAGGTGCATTCCCTCTCCAACAACCCTGATCTGAAAGTAGAGTGAAAAATTAGAGCTCGTATTTGTAACCAGTGTACTCAGAATATGTCACCACAGATGGACTTGAAAACACAGCAAATACTCCTGATATAGATCTTCCTTCTTCACCTGCAGAGGATAAGATGCTTTTTGATACCTTCACCTCGTTTTCCCTTCATGAGACCTGTTAGGAAAATTAATTCCTGTCATTTCATCATCCCACAGACCTCTGTAAGTCTGTCAGTGCTTCAGGTGACTCAGGCTGGAACAACAATAACAATCACCTGCTGCAAACCTCAGACATCCTTTTTGGGAGGCCACTGTCCTGGGACAACAGGCAACCAAGTCATATTTCTCCTCTAGATATGGCAAAAGCCTGACTTGATCCAGAATTTTCAGTATAAGGACTTGCAGCCATAATGCAAAAATCTGGGCCAACAGACTCAGGTGTCCATGGCTCCAGCTGGGAAATGGTTTCCTACAATGCTCACTATTTGGTATGGTGATTTTTACTGTTTTCTTTTCTGAAAAATCCAAAGATTTCAAAATAAAGATATATTTTACAATTAATTCGTTAGAGCAAAATGGTTTCAAGCAGGGAAAAAAAGAAAAAAACACAATTAAAAATGCTCAGAACTGTTGAATCATAGTACAAACCATCTTAAAACTTTTAACTGACAATGCAGTTGAGTTTTTTTCCAAAGCTAAACTTTTCTGTAAACATTTAAGGTTTTTAAATCAGCATTTTTTTGAAATAAAGACGGAGGTCAGCAAATGTTTTCTAAAGTGTAGAGCTGACACGCTAAACGTGGAAGAAATAAAAAGTGCTTATATTTAAGGATTATCATGACAAGTGCAGGTGAAATGTTTCAGAACAGAGTGAGAATGAGAAAGAAGCAGAAATTTACATATTTATTTGTCAAAAACTAGTAAAACATTGTTATTCACATTGCATCCCATACAACTGTGGTGTTTTGTTGTTGGGTTTTTTTTTTTCTTACTGGAATTTTACTTTGAAAGCTGCTTTTTAAAGGTCCCGCCAAGTAGAAAGTCTACAAAGATGATTTTTCTATGTTGTTTTAGACACAAAATCACCTGAATTTGAAATCATTGCTCACTCAGGTTCACCATACTCCTTCCCTGGAGTCCTGGGAGCCATCTCCCATTTGGGAAAGTGCGGAGCAGGAAGGAAGAAAAATCACTCCACACTGAAGATGTCGAGTTACACATGAAGATCTTGAAGGACTCAGGAGCTTTAGTTACTTCTGTATAATGTGTTCCACGTAAAAGTATGATCTCTCAAGGATTTCACCTTTTTTTTTAATAAAATCATATTAAATGAAAAGACAGATTGACAAAGGTAGTGGAAAGTGCTGCTTTGCTTAACAGGCTGTGGCAAGCATTCAAATTCTGGTCAGAACTGCAGCAATCCCTTATGCTGTCAAGAAGTACAATTCCTCTCTGACAGAACGTACTGCAAATTTTATGAGAGAAAACCAAAGCCAGTTCTTGTAACATCCATTAGAGTTCCTCTCACTCTGTCTGGGTGAGATCTGGAGGAGTGCTAGTTTTCCAGCTATTTCTCCATGCTGGTAAATAGCATTTTACTACTGTTTCCACCTTTAGAACTGGAGAAATCTGCCACCTTTAAATCATTAACTTCTGCAAAGCTTTCCTGCTCCAGCATTTAGCAGAGAGAACCACCAAAAATACGTGTCTGACACTGTAATGAGAACTCAGTGGATGCTACACCCAAAATCACACAGTGAAACGTTGGTGCAGAACTCCATGTACCTTGCTTAGTGGAGTGTGCAAGAAAAACTGACCTTTACAATATTTTGCATTCATAAATGTCCCAGAATTAGGGTGTCTGCAAACCAAAGGCAGAGGTGGAGCTCAAAGTTGCAGTAGAGGTGAAATAAAGCAGATGAAATAGAACTCTGCAGCAGACTGAGTTTTAAAAAACCACTCCATTAATGGATATAAAGGGTACTACACTGTAGTCAGTTTTCCTTGCACACTCTACTAAGCAAGGTACACAGAATTCTATTTCATCTCTTCTCTCCTCCCCTCTTCTCCCATCC
>JBBMKD010000053.1:55160778-55171087 GCA_037834095.1 Argya squamiceps
CCTGTGGGTTCCCTTCAGGCCCTGCAAGGCCACAGTGAAGTCACCCCAAAGCATTCTACTCTCCAGGCTGAACAATCCCAATTCCCTCAGCCTTTCCTCCCAGCAGAGCTGTTCCATCCCTCTGCTGCCCTTGGTGTCCCTGCTCTGGCCCCAGCAGCTCCCTGTCCTTCCTGTGCTGGGATCCCAGAGCTGGATGAGCTCTGCAGGTGGGTCTCACCTGAGCAGGGCAGAGGGGCAGAATCCCCTCCCTCCATCTACTAAATCCTCACCTACTGTGTACTGAATCAACTCACTCATCTGACTGCAGCGCTGTTCCACTATTTTAAAACAAATAAATGCTTATTCTACTGTATTTTGTTTGATCTGGTTTGCAACAAATAAACCAGTTAAGTTTTATGATATCCCCTTTGAGAAGTTATTTTTCTTTGGAATCTAAATTTAAACTAAATCAGTCGCTGGTCCCACCAAGGACAAGTATTTTAAAAGTGCTGCCAGCCATGCCTTTTAGCCTGCTGTCTCCCCTTTATAATTATTGATGTTGGCATTATACCAAGAACCCTTCTCTTGGTGTATCAATAGAGCTGTTTTTAATTTGACATTTTACTTGCTGAATAAAAAACTGGTCTCAGTCACAGCATCAGTTTCAGTGGGTGCTTTCAAGCAACAGAATCCACCATTTCTCTGTTTAAACAGCATTTTATTTCCCTGATATCATTCAGAAAATCATTCAATAATTCTCCACTAAATTATATCCAAGAGGCAGGAGGTTATTTGCAATATAACACATCACAATGAAAGGCCATGTCAGGTGCATGAAGAAAATCTCGTGGCACACCCTTATCACTGAGCTCATGAGAAGCTCCCTGTGCAGAGGAGTGCTGTCCATGTAGGAAACTACACCCTCCTGACCTTCAAACATGCCATTTTGGCCTCACAGCCCTGCTGTCTTCCTTAGGGCCTCCTCCACACCAGGCTGCTTCCAGATGCTGTGAATTAATGAACCTTGAGGAGAGTTGGGGTTTCAGTCTTGTTCTTATCTGAATGCACACCTTAAGGTGTGAATGGGATGGGAGAAATGTCTGGTTTTGTCTCATGTCTGGTGATGCAATCTTTCTGCCACAGCCACCTTCAGGACATGAATTATTCACTGGAAATAATGAGAAGACTGGCACTCAATAAAAACTTGTCAGGTTTCCATTCCCATTCAGATGCTAACATTAGCTTTCATCTTTCAAATAACACATATTCAAATTCATTTGATGACCTATTATTAGGCACAGGAACTACAGGTCACATTAAAGTTAATTTATGAAATCACTTAAGTGAAACCCTACACCTGCCTTTACCTTTCACCTCGGCAGAACATTAGCAGGCTGTATCAGGTATCATTGCAAATGTTCTTCATTAGAGTCAGCAACAAAGGTGACTAAGGTGAAGCACTACAGCTGGATTTAAGAAAAGCAAGCCTTGGTCAACTTAATTGCAAAGGTCCTTGAAACTGGGCTTTGCCATCTCAACACTCGTTCCTGAGGAGTTGTGGTGGGTGCATCTGCATGTTAGAAACCTGCTCTGAAGGCATTGCAATGCCTCATCATAGCAAATATTGAAGAAACATGATCAGTGTGTGCTGCAGCATGGCACTACCACCAACCAATTTCTCCTGTCACCTGTCTGTATTAAAATCAGGAGGCTGGAAACGTGGGAAGGGTTTCTTTGAAATAATAACCACAACTTTCCTGAAGTTTACACGATCATGTTCAGTCAACATGTAAGGAAATATAAACAGGCTCCTGTGACCATAGAGACCTGCATACTCTCATTATTCCTGCAAACACAGTGAAAAATCAGAAATGTCCTCAGAAAAAAAGGCTGTCAAAATACAGCAGAGAATTTGCTCTGGTTTTCTTCAGCGTAGCTTTCATATTTCTATTAAGTGGGTAGACAAGCAAATACTGACAGTTTGCAACAATTTGTAACTTCCCTTTCTGTTTATAAATTTGCTGAGGGAAATTTGTCACTTTCCCCCTTTTAAGATTTTTACCTCCAGCTTTGGCATGCTTCAAGTATAGAAATAGGGGTTTTTTTCCTCTTCATTCAAGGGAATTACAGTGAATATATGGGCTTTTGTGCTTCTCTTTGGGTGGTGGACAGCTCCTACTCATGAAAGAGGTTGGGATAATTTCTGTGATATTGAGTGAGGCATATTTATCAGCAAAGTTACCCGCACATTCCTCTTCTTCCTGATGTTCAACTTGAACCTCTCCTGAGTCCATTTCCTCTTGTCCTGTCCGATACACATTTTCTGTGAAGTTTTCTCCAAAATACACATTTAATTCTGAAAGTCTTTGCTCTCAAGGGCAAAAAAGAAGCTGGATGAGACTAAATCCCGGATGAAAATCTGCCTTCCTCACCCCATAGTGAAGAACACTTTGGTAGTGGACCACCATAGAACTTGCAGCAGGGACAACATGGCTTTGTCACAGTGCAGCCCAGATGAAACTGGGAAGAGAGGAGATGGCTACAAAGAGGTTGCACAACAGAGAACTGTTAAAACAAGTTGTTAATATTCTGAAAAGGCAATAGGCAATCTGCAGGCAAAGTACTTATCCATAAAAAGAGAGATGATTTTCAGTGAATCTACTTGAAGTGATTTTTGTTGAATATTCTCTCCCAGGAGAAGAGTTCACCCCGCCTCAACTCCTCTCCCCAAACCTTAATTTTCTGAAACATACAGGAAGATTAGAGCATAAAGGAGAGACCATCTGTCTCCTTTCATCTAAACTAAAGATGGTTTCCTCTGTGCAGAAGATTGCAGCCCTTAAGATCTTGAGACTGAAAGCATTTGTTATTTAAATGCAAGCAAGGCAGGAATCTAACAGGTCATTATTTCCTTTTAAAGCGAGGGAAGGAAGTTGCATCATCAATCATTATCTCATGTTATTTCAATCTTATCTCTTTTCTGCCTTTAACAGGCAACCTCAGGCACGTGGCCAGCAATATTCCTTTCAACCAGGATGTGGTTTTGTTTTCCTCCTGGAATAACTGGGTGACTCCAGGTATTGAGACAAGTTTTTAACAGACACACGCTGGAACCACTAGAAAAATCCTGTTGGAAGCCAATGTGTGTCTGGTACATACTATTAACACTATTTTATATGGTTGTAGATGACGAGCTCTTTCCTTTTCATGGGATTGGCACTATTAGAATAAATAGCACAAACTCAGGAGCAAGTCTGCTCCTTGAGACTTATGTTCCCAACTCTCACACTACTGAATTCCATCTAGAGGAAATAATGGGGTTTTTCCTCCTTGGATTGTTCCATTTTTATGGCCAACATATTTTCTAGAGACAGGAAAGGCTTTTAAACATGGGCAAGCAGAAGCTGGAGCTGTCCCTCTCATAGATTGATTTCTGCAGCTGAGGATTTGAAGGTGCTCAATGCCTAAAGATTATGATTGAACCCATGTATCCAAGGTCCACTGAAATTCATGATGTCACTATCTGGAATTCACTGCCTCAGCCCAGAAAATAATTCTTATCCACAGCTATCCTAGAACCACCAAAACTGTTCTACACTTGAAACATTGCAAATTTGAAGTTACACCTGAGGCCTACATGTGTTATATTTTTGTCTTCAAAATCCATCCAAATCAAGGGACTTGGAGGAAGAGGGAACAATATGAGTCCACGTGGGCCACAAAGGTCCACTTACAGTGACCTGATTCCAGGCTAAAGACTCAGATAAAAATAAGCAGAACCATCTTACATTCCAGCTATTGCTATTGGGTACCCATTTTACAAAGTGAATTTGGCAACTATTTATAATTTAAAAAAAACACCCTCAAAAATACCACAAAACCAGAATATCAGAGAGATCTCATCCAGCTGTATGCTCAGCCTGATTGCAGGTTCCTTTCTCTACACTCAGCTGGACACTCTGAGACTGATGAGAGCATTTGTGATTACGATTTTCCTGGGTGTTTTATACCTATTTCACTGAAAAATACAAATACTACGGGTCAGTCATTCTAGATTTTCTATCATTATGTTATCTGACTATCATGCCTCTTCCTAATTATTTTTTATATCCTGTACCCATGCAGATCTTCCTTTCAGTGGCATCCCTCGGATCTCACAGATCAGACGACAGTGTGCCTTATTCTCTTCTTTTTGTCTGCCTTTCTCATTGTATCCCCACATTTTGCACCCTTACCTATTTATCTCCTGTACTTGTTAGGAGATAGGTCCATATTCCCTGCTTACCCTTTCAGATTAGTAATATTTTGACTGTTTATCTCCCCTGATTACACAATACCTTCCTTCTCCAGCCCATGGCTGTCCTCATGGTGGGAATTTCACCCTCACCGAGGAAACCAAATAAAAAAGCAAGCACGTTGTCTCTGCCAAGAGCCACTTCTGCAGAGACCATTTGGAGGGCCCTGCTGTCCCACAGAACTTAAATTGGGACCTTTCAGCAGCTCGTGATTTTACTTGAAAGAGAAGGAAAAAACAAAACAAAACCGGAGCTGTTGAGAGAAGTTTCCCAAGTGAAACTCAAATCTCAGAAGGCAAGGAAAGGAGGTTCTTTTTTAAAACATAAACTGCTATAAACTATAGCACTATAAACTGCTGCTCTGGAACTGGGATAAATTTAGTATGGATTCATCACTAAGCAGTAACTTCTCCCGGTATGTGAGCTATCTGTGAGCTTTGAAGCTGTCTTCACTGGACTCTACAGAGGGGTAAACAGGCTGGCAAATCTCACTGTGTGCATGCTCTTGCATGGGAAAATCCAACTTAATCCCTGGAATTTCAGCTTTCCCTGTTCTGTTCTTAGCCAGGCAGCTGCTTTTAGGAAAATCTTTTATCTTCAAGCAAGACAAGGAGCAAACAGTACGGACTGCATGTGACTAGAAGCAAAATTTCTGCTGCAAGCATTGTCTGCTTTGAGCTGTTCCAAACAACTGATTTCTGCCAAAGAGTGTTGTAGGAGCAAAGGACAGCAGACAAGACAGAAAGGAATCAGAATTTAGAGGGCTAATTAGAAATCTAATAATAACTTCTTTCTTTTGGTCCCAAATTCTTCTAGAAGTTATTTTATGGTTTTCGAATTTAAAGACCCCATACAGGACAAAACACACCTCCTTTGGGAGATCAACTCAGTGAGCCAAGAACTCTACATTTGCAATATTTGTTTTCCATCTTTCAGTGCTCTGCTGGCTGTCAAAGCAATGCACATTTCATGGAGCATGAAGAGAATCACTGGAGAGAAAGGGGAAAGAGCCACTGAGGTCACTGATCCCACTGCTGATGTGAGGGCAGATTTTTGGGGTTGTCAGGTCAAGTTTTCTTCACATCTCTTTGGCCTGGAATCTTCTCCCACTCACCTGATGTGAACTGAGGGGACTTGTCTGAAGACCACCACTTAAACTTCTCTAAGTGTGACAAATAAAGAAAAAAGTCCTTACTTTTGCACTTTGATTAACTGCAAGTTTGTAGTCTTTCACAATCATCTTGCGTTTGCCTATCATCAGATAATTGTTAAGTGGGGAACAGTCTAAATTGAAATCCTGTGTGGGGAAAAAAAACCCAAAAAAACTTGTTGGGCCACCTTAAGAACTAGACATTAGTAGGGAATAATGATCATTCAATCTAAGTTTCACAGCCAGACGTGGGAAGATTAATTTCCTAAACTTCTGAGAAAATAAAGAACAATCCACAGAGACAGAGAAACTTTGTGGGATACAATAATCTGGCAACATACTCAATCATATTAAAAAACAAAACAAAACAAAACAAAAACAAACAAATAAACACAAGCCACAAAACCTTTTTCTTATAATTTACGAAGAAAGGATAAGTAGTTACAACCAAGAGGAAAGAAATATATTTTGAAGGACACTAAGAAGGATGAGGGCAGAACATCTTAACAAATTTACCAAAGCTCAAAGAGTAGAGTTTTGGGAAAGCTGGAGCTTTGGAAGATGGGAGAGCCTATGTAAGAAATGTTCAATATCAGAGCTCTGCCCTGGTGCCAGGCTGTTTTAACCTTAAACTACCTAAGGGAATGAGATACAATCATACCATTTTATCTTAATTTATGTAGAGCAAAGGCATTTCTGTGCCTCATTTTGTGACCAAGATAACTCTTCTGACTTGTTACAGCTCCAAATAATATGAGGTCCAAACTGGATCAATGCTACTGAAAGAAAATTGTATTATTTCCCTGAGTTGTGTTCTGTGGTAAACAAAGGTGTTACCTCAGTAGGGCTGGTATTTTTTTAGTTCTATTTATAATTCTTAACTCTCTCACAAGTATCAGCTGCTCCATACTTTTCTTCCTTGTATGTTTGAATTGACAAACACACTTTATTATATGAGCTCTAATTTCAGGTCTATCTGGAAAGGAATGATGTCATTCCCAGAATGAAGATCAGAAACATAAAACTACTCTCCTCACGGATTATTCTTCATATTTCCACATCACTCTTCCAGCACAGGGCTGTGTTTAGTTTTCCACAGCTTCCACTGGATTGCTGGAGGTGTTTTGGGAGTACAAGGACAGAGAAAAGTTCACACAGAGGCTGATGGGGATCCTGGATTGGAGCCACAGAAAGCTGACCACACACATCAGACCAGATCATCCTTCACACTAGGATAAATCCACACTTTATTTAGTCTCAGTTTCTGTCTTGATCACCAGTGTGGCTTTAACCCCCTGGAAAATGGGAAATGCCTAATGGACGTTGAGTAAAAATTGAGCTAGTGGAAAAAGTTAGAACAATGTTCTGCTGGATAATATGGTTTACTGGAAACATCTCATCCAGAGCAGTAAACTTTTGTCTCACTTTCTTATCTGTTTTCTATGACCCTTACTACAAATAATATTATTCAGGGGTAACCATAATTTCCTGTATATTCTATGCATGGCACTCTGTGTCATTTCAGCTAGGACAAAAATTGCTGACTTATAAAACATTTCAGTTTGAGCTTTTGAAATTTTCAGTTATTCTCATTAAGTACTTTTCCTTCTAAGTTTTGGATAAAATTTAGAAAGGGCGGGGAATAGAAAAAAGAGAAATAGAAAAAAATAGAAATTCTTCCTTCTCAATTTCTTTTAAGTATTGGAACAAGTGACCATCTGTAAACTACTCTTATGCATCAAACTACATCAGGAGAAAGCCAAAAGTCTTTCTGAAAACAGTTTGCATTTTAAGTCCCACACACTGTGGAGTGCTTCACAACCATAAATTTAAGTTGGAACAGAGCTGAGATCTTTATTTCTAGACTCTTTTATAAAGTGGTAACACTGCTAATGTGGCCCTTGAGTGAAGATGATTTATTGACATTTCTTTCAGAAATGTCACAAAAACTGCTCTCAGTGCCATGGATACCTGAGACAAAAGATGGATGGAAACTTCCTGTACATCCTGCAGCTTTTTCACTTGAGATAAAACCATCAGAATCCCATTTAGAGATGTTACCATCACTTTAGTCAGGCCTTCTACTGAAAGGAAAAGGCTGATGAAATCAGCCCATGAAAGAAAGATAACACTGTGCTGGCATCAGCCTGTTAAAATTCACTGGGATCAGTGGCTGTGGAATCAATTTGCCATGGAATTCTAGTCGGGCGCAAATTTTCCTTCCTTCCCCTTCTCTTGCACGCTGGTGTTCTGTGACTAACAGAGACACATTTCCAGCATAAAGCAAACAGGATCACAGTGAAGAAGCAGAAATGGGGGGTGATTTTTACTTTACCCCCCAACCTCATATCTTGGGAGGTTCAGGGTGGTCACCAAGGGGTGTTTTCACTGGCTGGACTTGAGTACTCCCTTTGGGAGGTTCATTACACTGAATTTTTGGAGCTCCAGGGTTTGTCATTTATCCAAAGTCACTCCCTACTACTTCCCTGCTGTGCAACCTTCTTTCCCCAAGTCTTTCATTCCTTCCTTATAAGGCTGTCAGCAGCATATTCCTTTAGGAATTTGGTACATTTATTTTGTTAAAATGGATCTTTGGGGCTCATTCCTACACAGAGAAAAGGGGGTTGTGTAGCCTGAAAATAACTTCCATTTAATCAAAGCACCTTCCTCAGAATGGACTCCCTGTGTCCAAGGGGAGAACAGAGAATATTCTTACCTCATTTTCACACAATTCACCTGCTTATCAGCAATCCCATCTTCCTGGCCTCGAGCCATGGCAAAGGAATTTATTATTATTCCACATCCCATCCATTCTCTTACCTGTGTTTCTGCTTTTCCTTGGACTATATCTCTCCAGAGGATGACTTTCCCTCGTGCCTATCCTCAACCCATGGGTACCATAAAAAAATGAACAATTTTTTACCACACAATGCTACATAAAGACCCTTCTAGGCCTGAGTTTCATTTTTTTGGAGGGTGGGTCAGGAGCTACTTAGCTAGATTTTATTCTTAGAACTTTCTTATATTGTGAATAAAGTAAGTTGTGAGGAGAATTTTTTATTCTGATTCATAGCAGTGCAAACACAGAGAATGGCAAAGCTCACCATGGAGTTCCTAAGTGTTCCTCTCAGGGGAAGGGAAGTTTTACCAGCAATTCAGATGGACAGAGCCAGGGAAGCCAGAGTTTTAGCTGTCACATTTACTCAGATGCACTAGTCTGGATGGCCAGTTTTAAAAACTACCATTAACTGTTGCCTGTCCTTTTCTTTTTCCCATCAGCTCCTGCTCATATTCCTCACAGAAAACCTGTTAGATGATCAAAGGTAAGTGATAAAAGCTGCCTTTCTGCAGTGCTTTCTGGTGGATCAAAGTGCTTTAAATAGACCTTATTAAAAAAAAAAAAGAAGAAAAAAAAAAAAGAAAATGAAAGTTTTTTCTTCCAGAATCTCAAACCTTGCCTAGCAAAGCCCCAATTTAAGTGAAGAAAAGTTGAGACAGCTGTGAACTCTTGGACTCATTCTCTTCATAGTTATTTTGTACTTTGAAGGTTTTCAGTATGGGCTTTATTTGTGGCAATTTCCAAATGAGGCTGAGCAGGGAGTGCCAGTTTGGCAAAACAGGGTGGAAAAAACTACTGAGAAAAACACGTCCCTCACATTTAAAGATCTTTACTCTTCAATCTATGTGTGCCTAACAGATATGTGCTGGGAGCAGCCTGGTTTTTTGTCACACTAATGAAGCACAAAAAGAATGGAAAAATCAAGGAAAGCCAAAGCAACCCAGAAATTCCCCTGGGTGTGGTGTTGAGCCTGGGAATTCTCCACCTGCAGTGCCAGGTAGTACCAGTGAGGCCCAGGGGTGCATGACAGAGGATGGAGAATGGCATTGGGAAGGCTCTGAAAGGAGAATTTTGTTCTCTAGTGCATCATTCTCATGGTGTGAGAGCAAAGTGTACCTGAGCAAAGGTAGCAATTCCTGTAACCAGATGGGAAAGGGTTTGTTTTCTCTTACACTTTATTTGCCTGTCAGCCTGAGCTGTGCAGGATCAATGAGAGGATGAGTTGAAAGAAGCTTGCCCAGAGATGTTTCCATGGCTGCCCCATCTCTGGAAATGTCCAAGGCCAGGTGAGATGGGGCTCTGAGCAACCTGGTATAAAGTGTCCCCCATGGCAGGGGGTTGGAACTAGATGGGCTTTAAGGTCCCTTCCAACCAAAGCCAATCATTCCATGATTCTGTGAGGCTGGTGGAACACCAGGGTATGGTGTTCTAGCAGTCAGGTGGTTTTGTGTGAATTCTGCACTGACAGATTCTTTTTCCTTCTCTGTCTTATTTGTGCCTTTCTGCTGAGGTGCTCTCATGGATATCTTGGCTCCACACTGTTCCACTGAGTTGTCCTGTTTAAGCCAATCCAAATGACTGGTTATCCTCCACGGAGGTTTGTAACCTCCACACAGCTGAGGGATGATAGCTGTGCTCCATTTATAAAATAAATGTTGGCTAAGGAGCCAACACCCAAACTGCACTGAGGCTGCTGCCACGCCTTCAGTCCCCAAAGGCTGCTCTGCTCATTCCCCACTCTCTGACACTTCTCCTTACTGGAGCATCCCTGTTCAGATGTCCTGCAGGATGGCCTGTGGCAGAGAAAGGAGCACTCTGCTGTGCCTCCTAAGCAAGAAGGGAAGCAATCACTCACACCTCATTAGCTACTGGAGCACACATCTGTTCCAAGCCTCCACACTGGCATCCATCCCATCGATGGGCAGGAATAGGGCAGACCCAGAGTGAGCAGAGGAGAATTAATTTGTGCCTTTGTCCTGGGTTGTAGAATAAGATATGCACAAAGTATTCTATCACCATCTTCATCAACTGTTGAAACCAATTGTT
>JBBMKD010000053.1:55171187-55187904 GCA_037834095.1 Argya squamiceps
TTTATTTTATTTTATCCTTTTTTTTCTTTTTCTTATTAAATTGTATTTCTGACTTGGAGCCTCTCACTTGTTTTGCTGTCAAACCACTACAGCCTTCTACCCCGTCTTCTTCTCACAGGCTGCTTTGAGCTTTGCTCTTTGAGGACAGAAACTAAGGGCCCTTGACTCAGCCAGCACTCAGCATGGTTCAGTAAGGTCACAGAATCACACAATGGTTTGGGTTGGAAGGGACCTTAAAGACCAGCTCATTCCAACCCCCTGGCCTGAGCAGGGACACCTTCAACCAGACTGAGGAGCTCAAGATACTTATTCCTTCCTTCCCCTGGTTGACAGAGAGGGGAGTAAGGGGACACTCTCCCTAGATGACCCCTCAGCAGCAGCACTGATCCTGGCACTGCCAAAGAGACCACATTTTGGCTGAAAAGCTCCCACACAGCCAATTCCCCCCAGCACATTAACTGAGCCTGGCTCCAAACACCAGCTTCAACTCTGGCCTGAAAGGCACTTTTGAGCCCAGAAGCACAGAGCTCTTCTGCCCTGGCTTTGTGGGTGAGGCAGGTTCAGGGCCTGGGTAAAAAAGCCTTGACTCCACCTGAAATTGAAGCAGGATACTCACTGCAGCACTGGACCTGTTAATCTCTGCCTCTGGGAACATCACCCTGACCCTGTCTAGCATCAATTTAGTATTTTCTCCCTTTGCCTTCTGCAAATTACGTAAGTGGGGAGCCCCTTGGAGGCAGAAAAGAGGGGCTGTGGTGGCAGCTGCTGCTCTCTAGGAGGAAAGGAAAAGGGAGCAGTGAGTGGAAAAAGGGACTGACACAACCAGAGTGGCTTTGCTGCAAGTAAAGGCTCTCCAGCTGGGGCTGCGTGGGAGGGAGCAGAGATTCTGCCAGCAAGCAGAAAGGTGGAGGATTTGTCGTGATGTGGTTATGTTGTTTTAAAAAAAAACAAACCCACGAGCTAATTTTATTTCTCCCATGGCCCCTTCCTCACATAGAGCTCTCCAAGGTAAGAGTTCACAGCTCCTGAGACAGACTGGGGAGACAGGGCTTGTATCAACAGCCTCAAACACTTTAAACTGACAATAAAGGATCCAACCAAAAGTATTGCCTCTCTATCACCAACAAAACTTTTTTTGGTCATTATCAGATTTCTCATCTTACAACATCTCTCCTGTCCTATCCTTGTGTCCCCCAGAGCCAAGTATGTGTGGGTCCACGCAGGAGAGACAGCAAAACGACAGCTGAGACCCTTTGAAAGCTGTCAAAATCCAACATGATTTCAAGATGATGTTTTTTTGGGGTGGAAAGAATAATAAAAATACCCCAAACAAACTGAACTCCTCATGCTTCTTTCCCACCCTCAGTTTGCCTGCACTCTGAGCAGGGTGAGAGCACCTCTTTCAGAGCACATCACTGATATTTTCTGCCTGCATCTGCTGTACCCAGGCAAAAACTTCTGCCAGCCCTGCCCCAGCCTCACATCCCCCAGTGCAGTTAATGTGCTGAGAGGCACTGTTTTGCCCTAGTAATCCTGTTTACACACTGCATTTTATTTTCTGCATGCCTGTGCTGTAATCTCATTTGCCAGCCTGAAAGGTAAAAAAACAAACAAACAAACAAAAAACCAAAACAGAACGAGCTACCAAGAACCAGGAAAAAAAAAAAAAAGAAAAGGCTCGCAGGAATGCCCCTGCTCATCTCACGTAGGCAGGAATGTGCTTTTCCACCGCTGCCACGTGAGGAATGGCACTTCTGCGCCCAGTGTTCCCCGGGTCCGCCCGAATTCCCGAGTGGGAGGCACAAAGCGCAGGGATTTGCGGGCAGTTAATTCAGATAATTGTGTTTTTCCTGCTGCCTGTGTAATGGAAACGCCGGAGCTCCGGGGGCAGAGGATTCCACGTGCGCCCGCCCGCTTTATGTAGTGCACCGTGCGCCTGCAGCTGCCCTCCTCTAGTCCCATCTGTTGGAAATTGATGTTGATTTTGCTCATCTTTGCCTCCTGAAAGCCCAGCAATAATAATAATAATGAATGAACTCGGCGTTCAGAGTGTCAGCAGCCCAGGCAGGCAGGCACAGGCTCTGCAAGGGTTCCTTTACTGCAAACAGCTCATGAGGCTATGGGGCTGGATCCTGGCATGGAGAATATGGATCTTGGGATTGAGAATCTGGATCCTGGGACTGAGAATCCTGTCCTAGATAGGTCTTTGCACCACCTGCACCTCGGTGGATTTCACACTTCTTATCATTAGGAGGCTTCTGTTGTGTTTCCTGACTACCCTGGACCTTTTTTCCTGTAACTACAGGCATAAAGCTCAAGCACAGAGCTAGGTGCTGGTTAAGGGCAGCCAACTTCTAAGCAAAATCCCCTTTTCAAATTTTTCATCTAAATTCAACCTTTTATTGCAAATTAAAAGCTGACAAATAAAATCAAAATGATTTGATTAGCCTGGTCTGAAACTCAAGCTTATTAAACCATGAACTTGCTTCCTATGCTCTAATAGTGACAGGGAGAAGCTGGAAAGAAATTAATGAACATGCTTTTGGCAAAACAGCAGCAGCAGCAGCTCACCTAAATGAAAGAAGATGTCCTATTAATAGAAACCCTAATTATAAGCCAGCCCCAGCTGTTTGTTTACAGGAACATATCTTGTTTCTGACTGGAGATGTCTAGATGTTTACACTATGCCTCTGAGATGTGAGAGGAATCAGGAGCTGTCATTTTGGGGTTCATGAGAAAATAGAGCTCCACTCAGTTCAGTGATGGAGGTGTAGGTAAGTCAGACAAGTCACCTGCCCCCATCACCACTGTCACCACTCACAACCCTCAGGCTTCTCCCTGGTGGTCCTAATGCCCCTTCCCTGTGGTAAACAGCCCACAGCTTGAGTTGGTTCAGCCTTCATCCTATTTAAATGGGACAAATGTTGCAATTTGTGTGATTTAGAATCCTGAACAGAGGCTTGGCATACTGCATTAAACAGACAAGGACGAGAAATGTCCTTCTCTCTTTGCTTTGTAAACAGCTGTATTTGATGGAGTCTTACTTGCAGCAAGGACACGTTCCCAACACACTGAAAGTGATAGGAAATTTCCCACTGACTTCACTAAACCTTTGCGACCCAAAGGAATATTGCAGCAGTAAAAAGCCAGCCTTGTACAATGGCCTCGAGTTTCTCCTGGCGGTGAATATCTTTTCCAAAGAAAAAGCCAAAAAAAGCCGAATCTCCCCAAAGCAGGAGAGACATTGAATGGTTTCATGCCCTTGCTCTGAGGGACTTTAATGTCCATGAATGCTCAGAGCACTCAGAATTTTGATAAGTTCACTCTAAGATCAAAGCCTGTTTCCAGAGACTCAGAAATCTCCTCATTAAAGCCTCAGTCCTGCATCCATTTGTGCATCTGTTCACGTCAGTCAGGACTATGCCTCAGCACAGAACTGAGCACCTCACTGCATCTATCCAGCAAAAGAAAACCAAGGGGGTTGGAAGGAATGGGAAGATCCACGTGACAAGATGAAGTCCTCTAGCTAAAGGCCTAAGGCTTGCATCAGCCCACAGATCTCCCAGGTCATGGTACTCTTTTCCTTAGCAAAGAGGGTTAAAAAAAACCAAACAAATTCCTTTAAAAAGTCTGTGATTCACAGAAACAAGTTTCATTTAAATGCAGGTAAACTGTGAGGTGTTCAGTGAGCAAAAACCAGAAGAGCTCCACTAATGTCAAGGTTCATGGCAGCTGAGAACCTGCCTGAGGGACTCTCACAAGGCAGAGCCAGGAGCTGCACAGGGAAGTACTGTCCTCACACAAACTTCTGATGAAATGGGCAACACTCCACTGATTCCTGCAATATCAGTTCTAAATTTAGCCATGGATGAGAACTGAAATAAAGAGCATAAGCCTTCATGGAGCAGGAAAATCTACCTTTCAAGTGCAAACAGACTTATGAAGAATTATTGCTGAGCTGAGCTTACCACTCGCTGGTAATTTTTTCATCATCTGAAATCCCACATCAGAAGAATTTCAGGCTGTGACAGACAGTTATAGACATAGATATAGACATAGATATATAGATATAGATATAGATATAGATATATTGATTAACAGGTTTAAAATTATCAGTTATTATTATTCAGAAACTGCTATCACTGTCACGCACACATAATGTGGTTCTGAAGAATGGGGACATTATTTTATTGAGTTATAGATGGGGAAAAGGCATAAAGAATACAGGTAATGCACATATTTGAAATAGCAATATAAACATAAACAGAAAAATGTTCAAGTCAAAGTCACATGAAAAATTAGACTAATCTTCAGATGCACTCTAGACTTGCATGTACAGCATTTTTAGCTAAAAGTAGAAATACAAACTCCAGAGATGCAGCACATCTCAAGAATACAAAATAAATAAACAAAGATGAGTGCCAATAAAAGAAAGAGAACAAACACTTAAATCTTCTTCCAGAATGATGAGAAAGTTTGATATGTAAGAACCAAGGGAGAAGATGCCCAATCTATGACAAGAACTCAATTTATTTCCAAACAAAAGCTCAAATAATAAAATCTTGTGCCTGGGAGTGAGCCCCAAAGCATTTAAACTTTTCTCACTCTTGTTGTGGAGCTGAACAATTCCTCTATGAGAGAAACTTTGGAGCAGACCAGTGTTTCTGCAATCCCAGTGAAGAAATCCAGTTCTGGGGATGATGGGGACATCACAGTTATTTATCCAGGAGGAAGTTTTTCAGCAGCTTCCAACCCAAGATGACTTGAGTACAAGGAATAGGCTGGTTTGGTTTCAGCAGTGTCTTCCTAATGGTCAGTGTCTGCAGGAGAAAGGGAATCAGGAGAGTGTCATGCAAAAAGCTGCAGTAATTAAGGAGGAAAAACCATTAGGCTCCACACTGGACACAAAATTATGGCTTAGGACAAAGTGGAAGGTGTCCTTTCCCATGGCAGGGGGTTGGAACTAGCAGATCTTTAAGGTCCCTTCCAACCCAGGCCATTCTAAGATTCTCTGTAAGGTTCACCCTTATTTCACTTTCCTTTCAAGAATGTTACAATTAATTGAGTGACACTGAGAACCATCAGCAGGTTTTCCTGCTGGAAGTTTCTCCCTCATCAATTTGTTTGCATAACCAAATATCCTAGAGAAAAAAAAAAAAAAAAGAACAAAACAGCCCTGTTTCCACTCCCACAATCCTTGCAAATTAGATTTTTATGGTAGATTTTTTTTCCTCTCCAGAAAAATAGGTCAGTTGCCCTGCAGTAATGCACACAATCTGAGGCCCACGTTTCTGCCTGGAATGAGCACACATGGAATGCAAAGTGCCCCTCAGACCTGGGCATCTGCACTGGCCACCCTCCACTTCAACTGGTCAAGTGACTATTTGCAGATTTCCCCCCTGCCTTCAGAGCTGAAGGGAGGCCTAAATACTTAAGCCTTTTTCTACTTCCAATCTCCCTCTCTGAAAATATGGACCATAAATATCCTCTCCCAGGAGATTAGTCCTGGAACCTTATTGGGCTTAAAGTTACGTTCAAACAATGTCCTAATAAAAACAAATAGTAAATAAAGTGGGTTCCAAGGACATCAAATCATGATTACAATGACTTCCATTTTTGCAGAACTTCCAAAATAAGTCTTTCTTTCTTTACGTATTGGAAAAATCAAAAGGACTCGGTGCACGGGAATAAGTCAAATAGATGGAAATATAAAAGTAAAAAGTAACAGGAGATTGCTTAAGAAGAGTATTTAAAAACCAGAAAAGTTATTCCCGAGTAGCTTCCCAGGCAGCTTCTGTAAGACAAAATAGAAAAGAAAGCAGCAGAAAAAAAGGGGATTTTCAGCTTAGTGGGATCAAAGAAGTTGGTTTAAGTGGGGTCTGAAAGGGAGCAAGGAGTACTCTGACCATGACTGCACACCTGAACCACGATTTTACACACACACACTCCCCTTAAATCCAACACAATTAAATGGTGTCTTCTTTTAGCCTGTGTGCAAATCCTCCACTTCATAAAGCAGCCCTGAAAGGGCAAAGAGGAGAGAGAGTCCTACAAATATTGGTCATTCACCCTGAGTCCTGCAGTGTGGGGACCATGCACCCACCTCCCTGCCTGTCTCAGAAGGCTGTTCCCCAGTTTTGGTAAAATTTTACAGCCTTGAAGGTGAACTTGAGCCCAAAGGTGGCTTACATAAAAACAACAACAACAACGAAAAGCAGCAAAGTGAAATCCTTTGGCAAGGTTTTGAACTGAATCTGTGTGAAATGAAATGAACAGTTCTCCCCACTCCAAAATACCAAAGGCAGTTTCTGTCAGAAGAGCTCCCCGTGTGATAATCTGCAGTGAAGCCTCAGTGCCAGAGCTGGCACCCTTTGAAGTTAAAGGAAAAGCTCCTGCTGTCTTTGTGGTGCCCAGATTCCTGACTGGATTGAAAAATACCAGAGTAAGAGGCTTCCTAAGCTCCCAAGAGCTCTCTGAAGATCACTGCCCTTCATTAGATTAGAGGAGATGTCAAGGGGCCTGGGTTAGAAACCTCACACTGGCTGAGCTGGAAATGCTCCCTAGAAGGGGTCCTGATTTTGTTGTGAGTGATCTCAGAATGAAGCTCAGCAAATGTGATGGCAGATTTGAGAAGAAAAAGAGAGATTACACATCTCAAAATAAAATATTTGGATTTTTTTTTAAAAAAATATTTTATCAATTCCACTTTTCCTGCTATTTTTTCCCCAACTGGTTTATGTTAGCTGGAATTAAATTTGAATTTTATGTGGGTTTTTCATAGTATTTTCATACTCTTCTTTTCTCCTTTTGAAGGAAAAAGGAAGAGAGGAAAAAAAAAAGAAGGTTGGAAAATGAAAGGCACTTTACTCATCTAAATTTTGAACAAGTAATTTTTTTTTCAGCTGATGTCAAATTAACTAAAATTGACATTTTTGTGTAAACATGAAAAACACCAACGTGGTGTTTTGACACCCTTTTGACTGCGTATTTTCTACAGCAGGAATTTCTTGATTAAGAATTTTCAGCCAACTTAAAGGCAGGAGTATTAGGAGTCCCTGCAATCTGGCCTCCTGAGCCATAATCTTTACCAGTGGCAGGGAGGGATCTGTGCTGAGCAGCAGAGCGGTGCCTGTACTACAAGCCAGGATAACACAGGGCAAGAGATTAATATTCTGCATCACACTGGGCTCTGTTATTTTTATCCTGCTGTTTCCTTCACTCACCATCTCATGACTCACACCCTCCCCACACTGGAATCTCTGCCTCTGGGTCTCGTGGCTCGCTGGTGTGTCAGGGAAGACGTGGAGAATGGTGGAGCTCCAGGTCGCTCTGGAAAACACAGAGAGGCAACAGAATTTACTGGTTGGTCACATACCTTGGCCTCCTTCAGCAAAGTTGTCTGCAGCACTTGTGAGGGTTGCAGCTCTTCCTTGTTTTTCCAGCTTTAGTGATGTGTCTGGATGTGAGTCCCAGTTGCAGACAATCTCACGGAAAGCTGGCACAGCCTTTAGTAAAAGTACAGGGCTCAACCTGTGAGGTGAGAAAGGGCTCTTGAGAGACAGGTGAAATGTAACTGAAGATGCTCCTTAACACATTTCTTGGTTATCACCTCAGGGATATGGTCCTTGATGCCACACTAGGCAGATCATGCAGGGTTGATGCTTCCTAAGGCCAAGCCACAGTTCCCTGATGTGGGATGGGATGGGATGGCCAGGTCACAGGAGGAATTTGTAGACTTGATATTTTTTGAGCTTGAGAAAGGCTAGCTCTTCTCAAGGGAAACTTTTCAACAGGTTGTTTTTTAAAAAAACAACCTTGTGTAAACAATATTTTGTTTTCTAACAACAAATCTTGTTTGCTATTTCTGTTACTTAATTAATGAGAGAGATTTCAGTCCTATGGATGAGGAACACATTTTTTTAGCACAGCATGTTATAAAAAGACTGAATAAATTGTAAATGAAGCCTTCTGACTTCTACTGCCTTCTGACTGGAGTCAAGCATCTTTATTTTGTGTCCTATTGTGACAGGAATTAGACGTTGAAATCCTTACCAATTGCATTTATAGCTACTGTGATCCAAAATACAGAACATCTAAACCCCAATACAGTCTGCTGCTGTAGAATCCTGCACTCACACTTCCCAGTGGATTCAGTTCCCCAAGTGCCTGGACTCTGGCTGCTCTTTAAATCCAGGAGTAACATGGAATTTGCTAGCTAGGAACCTCAATTCTACCTCCTCCCAGAAATGAGGCTGATCAGAGGAAGGATAATTATTTTCTCTTACCTCCTCATTGAGTGGTAACAGCCCCTGCTCAGGAATCACAATTCCCTCCTTTCCCTGTATCTGAACTTCCATCTCCATCTTCCTGAGGGCATTTCCTAACCAGTCAGAAGCAAAGGGCACAGAAGGTTCTCTCGTTATATGAACAAGCAAATATTCTCTAGGCTAGAGGGAGTACTTCAAGCAGCAATTGGACACCATATCACCCTTCAAAAAATATATTTCATACCAGAAAATAACAGATAAATCTCACTCTAGATGTTTCCTCCTCTTTTGCCCTGCCATTTTCAAAAATTAACTTCATTGAAACGTGTAAAAGAGCCCTTGTACAGAGAATATTTACATCTTGTCAAAAAAAAGGGCACTTATATGGGGAAAGGGGAATAAAATCCTAACTCAGGTATGAGAATTCCACTCAGTGGCAAGATTTCCCTCATGCAGGTACTGAAGCAAGGGGGTCTCCAGGACCTTATAGTGTATCCAGCCAAAGTAATCCCCTTGTTTTTTGCTGAGAAGGTAGGTAGGAGTCAGCTTGGTTCTGGAGTCAGTTTAGCAGAAGGATCACTTGCAATCCATTGTGTTATTACAGCTTTCACAGGAAAACTTAGCAGAGGATGTCAAATAGCCCTTTCTCACAAGCTTTTAGATCCTCTTTCCCCCTGCTTTTTCTTTTTGCTCCCATCTGGCTCTTCAGGTAACACTGGGAAACATAAAGCATGTTTTATTTCTGTGGATGTTTTGCTCTCCAGATTTGTCCCGGGGCAAACTTCCTACTCTGTCACATCAACTCAAGTCCTTCACGTGGAATGCTGGTGGTGACTCAGAACAGTCAATGAGCCTTTTGTCGGTGAAGCAGCCTCATCCAGCAGAGACTTTGCTGCTCAGAACCCAAACAACCAGCTCAAGCCAAGTCACACGCTCTGCCCTCTCCTCTTGTCCCTCCCCAGCAAAACTGGCTGCCTGGAGGGGGGCAGATGTGCATGATGGAGCAGCAAGGCTGATGGCTTGCACATCCACCCCACATCCAAATGTCAGGTCTCCCCCGAATCCAAAGGGCAGAAGCTTCCCTCAGTCCACAAATGTGACCTCAGCACTGCAGTCATGCCTTTCCTCTCAGACAATTCCTCCAGCTGGAGGATGATCAATGTGAGAGCCCCAGGAGAGGCTGAGGAGGATGTGATTACTGACCTGAAACGAAGCCTGTGCACACTGCAGGAGGAGCTTCCACTAAAATCTCTTCCACTGGAGTCAGCACCTCAGGACAACAAATGCTGCTGCAGTTTGAAAGATGATTACCGAAAAAAAAAAATTAAAAAAAAAGCTAAAGGGAATTGGAGCAGCCAGAGAAAATCTTGTTAATGCAGCAGTGTCCTGCTGTGAGCTTTCTGTTTAACAGAGAGGCTCCTCAGTACTACTGAGTTAAACAAGTTCTTGCTGTCAAACACCTGTCAGCAGTCCTTTAGAGTAAGGTTTGTCCTGAGCTGCAGTCTCCTGTTCTGAACCTTTGTCTGCAGCTGTTCTGAGCAGACTCTATGAATCAAGAGGAACCCTTTCCATATCTCACTTCTCAGCTCTGTCTTGTCACCTGAGGTGCACAAAAGGTCAGGAAAAGACATTAAAAATATCTCAGAGGATGATGCCAGGCTTTCTGCAGTGATGCTCAGTGGCAGGACGAGGAGCAATGGCCATAAACTAAACACAGGAAGTTCCACTTCAGCATGAGGAAGAATTTCTTTCCACTGAAGATGGCAGAGCACTGGAACAGCTGCCCAGGGAAGGCCTGGATTTCCCCCTCTGGAAACATTCCAAACCTACCTGGATGTGTTCCTGTGTCACCTGCTCATGGTGACCCTGCCTGGGCAGGGGGGTTGGGATGGGTGAGCTCCAGAGGTCCCTTCCAGCTCTCAGGATTCAGTGAAAGCAATCTCTCAGAACAGTCAGGAAATAACTTGCAAAGAGCAGCTTTCCATTCACATGGGTTTGGTCTCTGCACTTCCTCCCACTCTTCTCCAAATAACAAGGAAAGGATGATGCAGGGACACTTTTGTCAATTGGAACATGGGATAGAGCAAAGCAAGGGACTTTGTCCATGAACTGTTGTTTTTCTGGAGGATGTTAGGTACTCAGAAGATACATTTTTCATGGAAACATTCCTGATTCAATCCAGACTTCTCCAGCAAAGGTTTCCTCAACCATATGGGAGGATGAGCTCTTTGCCACCTCTCTCAGACTAACTTGCAGCTCCTACAAGCCAGTGTAGGGTGGTTCATTTTAAACAAGATTTTTAACATTCTAGAAAAAAACCCCACCAAAACTAGCATGATTTCCTTCTAATGATTAAGAAGAAGGAGTTGCAATCCAGAGGGTAAACTAAATACTAAAATGTATATAATCACTATAATTTCCAGAGAACAATGATCAAAATGGCCTCACATCTGTACACTGCATTCCTGGAACTCAATCTTCATGGCAAATGGATGCCTACCATGGGATAAAAATGTCATCTGGCACTGAAAACAACAAAGAACAATGGTAGTTCCTCGCTCAGTGCATCACTGAAAAGCATTTGAAATTACTGATGTAAGATTAAAGCCTTAACAATAAAACCACATCATTAAAGGGCAGGAATTTTGCCTTGAATGCAAAGTGCCACCAGTTTCATGACAAGTTTATAGTTCTATATTTGGAAGGAGAATTAAATGGGAAAGCAATCTGAAAAACCCAAACACCACTACTTGATATCTTGTCATGAGAAATGTGTGAGACATTTCTCCATTTCACACAGAGTTCCTCTCCTCAGAGGAAAGATTCATAGTTTGCTTTTTTCAAGACACTACAAGTTTTGTACTTTCTAGTATTAACTGATTTATGCAAATTTTATACTTATCCTGTCCATGAATTAATGAGTTGCCAATCTTGCTGTATTTTAAGTCAGATCAGCACCAGATGGAGAGCAGACTTGCTTAATAAGGGGTTTTATCAAAGGAGTAATTAAGCAAATATACATCTGAAATCCAGTGTCAATACTGACAAGCCTAACAAACTTTCCAAAGGAACTAGCTGATTCTGGGGTGGCTGGATTCAGTTTTAAGTTCTTGGCAGAGATCAGTATGCTCTACTTGAACCATGCTGTCCAAAATGTCTAAACTGAGCCTTGAGCTCAGTTCTGACCCCCGTGAGCCAGTGGCACCACACCAAGTGTCTTCCACTGCATCAGGACTGTGACTTACTGTTTTTGAGCCTGGCAATCACCTAAAGTGCACCTTTTGGCTGCCATGGCAAGGCCTAGATTAACTCTTTCACCTCCAGCTCAATTAAACCAGCCTTGGTATGCTCAGCAGTATTACAGCAATCTGTCTGTAGCATTGCCTTCTCCCTGTTCCTACTCCCACATGGGCTCTGTGAGCACAGAGTTTTTCCCTGGGAATGTAGACCAGGAGCACCTTCCCATCAGAAATACACAGGCTCTACTGAAACAGCAGCAACTCCTCTCATGAAATGCAGCATCAGGTCAGGTTTGCCTGTGAGAAAGGCAAATTGAGGCTGGCACAAGGCAGTGTTGAGTCTGACAGTGTGTGACTTTGCACAGGTGTTGCTAGAGCTGGTGGGAGGTGTTGCTGTGACTCATGGAGGCTGGCAGAACTAACAGGGCAGCCTGGTGAGACAGTCCTGTTAATGGCTCTGGTGCTTGTAGGAGGAACCAGGCCATTCACAAACTGAAAAGGAGCAAAAGATGTTTCAGGAGAGGGCATGGGAGCAGCCACAGCTGCTCTGGGAAACCTGTGCCAGGGCCTCAGCACCCTCACAGGGAAAAAATTCTGCCTAATATCCAATCTAAACCTGCTCTCTGTCAGTGTGAAGACATTGCCCCTTGTCCTGTCACTGCATTTGTAAAAAATTCCTCTCTATCTTTGTCCCTTCAGGTACTGGAAGGGATTTGTTCCTGTGAAGGCTGCACCTGCTTAAAGAAAGGCTGAATGTCCCCTCTTGGTGAGTGACACACCTGGTGTAGTCATGGGAGAAGACCAGGCAAGGCTCCCCGGAGCTTGTGTTCCACTGAATATTTAAATTTTCTTTGGAAAGATAGAAGTGAGACAGAATAGTCTGCAAATGCTCAAATCATTTACAGTAGCTGGCACAAAAAGAGTGTTGAGATTCTTCAGAGAAACAGGAAAAAGCTGGGTAAACACAGTGCAAAATGGCCAGTAAAAGTTCCAGCTGCATAATGTGTAAGAAAAAAATCCTCACGTGCATCACAGCGATCTGAACTTTTGTCTGTGTTCTGAAAAAACACATTCCAGCTATTTGTAGTGATGCTGGTTAAAAAGAAACCAACCTAGTTTTAAATCTGAATCAGCCTGACACTTAACTAACAGTGAATATTCAAAAGACCTGGCTGCCACCACTTAGAATTTAGAGTCAGTGCTCTAAATTCTACCTGTGAGAGACCCCCAGTGAAGAGTTTCACTACCTGCAAAGTGAAGGCTTGAGTTCACTACTCAGGGTGCAGTCACAGCTGTAATGGTGACAGGGTCCATGAGAAAAACAGAGTGAAATTGAAAATATCATCTTTACAGTAATCTGTGGATCAGCCCATTTTAGAATCCAGCTTTAGGTGCTGGGTGCTTAAAATTGAATAAGAAGCCTTATAGGAGATGTTTGAATGATCCACAACAGAAAAGATAAAAGCAGGAAAAGGAGTTATTTTTAAACAAAAGATGTAATGAGGCTGTGGAACTCAGCCACACAGGTAATCAGAGAAGCCAAAAACTTAATTGGATTCCAAAGGGCCAGGACACTGAAGGGAAAATTAAGATTATTAACTACAGAAAATAAAAACATGGAATAGATTGCTATTCCAGCTATTTTAGTAAGTACTAATCTGGCATCCCATTATATTATACAAGCTCTTAACACATCAGTTCAGCACTTGCAACTGCCCAGGTAAGTTTTTTTTAAGGAAAGTCCAAAAGTCCCATTTGCCTGGGATTGTTCCCACTTTCTCCAGCTCCATTCTTCCCAGCTTAAGCATTATGGACTGACAGTGATACCCAGCCTTATATAAGAGACCACAGAAACAGACTGATTCATCATTTAGGCTCCAAGCTGACCGTGAGGAATAATTGCCTCATCCCAATCCTTTTCCAAAGTGATTTTTGCCACTAGTTCAAAACAGGGCTCAGACCAACCCCTGCAACAGTGGGAAAGTTCACCAAAACCAGCAGCAGTGCTGTTTCATCCCCTCTGTCTGCTGAAGCCAGTTGCAAAACATCCATTCAATTCTACAGCAGAACAGGCCTTCAGAGTCCAAACACAGTTTGGATCAGGTAAAGGTGGAGTGGGCATCTCTCTGGTCCAAATTCCAGACACAGAATCACAGACTGGTTTGGGTTGGAAGAGACCTTAAAGCCCATCTCATTCCAATCCCCTGCCTTGGGCAGGGACACCTTCCACCAGCCCAGGTTGCTCAGAGCCCCATCCAACCTGGCCTGGAACACTTCCAGGGATGGGGCAGCCACAGCTGCTCTGGGAAACCTGTGCCAGGGCCTCCCCACCCTCACAGGGAACAATTTCTTCCCAATATCCAATCTAACCCTGCTCTCTGTCAGTGTGAAGCCATTCCCCCTTGTCCTGTCACTCCAGGCCCTTGTCAAGAGTCCCTCTCCATCTTTCCTGTGGGATCCCTTCAGGCACTGCAAGGCCACAGTGAGGTCACCCCAAAGCCTTGTCCTCTCCAGGCTGAACAATCCCAATTCTCTCAGCCTTTTTGCATGGATATTTATCATCCTCTTCCTGGATTGATCCCAGGGGTTAGTGCTCTGCAGCTAAGAATGGCAAAGGTTTTTTCATTCCTTACAGGATTAAGTTACTCTTCATTCAAGGCCTATGAAATTTGATAGGACATAATTGGTATTGAGCAGCACAGGCCACCCTCAGTGTCCCCTGTACTTCACCATGGGTGACACCAATGGCCCTCAACACCCACAGGTGATAAAAGGAATGCAGCACATCAAAGAAATGTTGCTCAGCACCTCGTTGAAGTGTTCTCTTTGTGGACAGCAAATTATGGAGATGGCACCTCTGTTTGCAATGACTTCAGTGTCCTCCCTTACTTCTGAGATTACTTTTAAAAATGGGGACTCTCTACCTAGGAAAAAGCCATGTTTGTCCTGGTTAGTTCCTGCACAGTCATTCTCCTTTAAAATAATAAAGATTAAATTTGTTTTAGTATTCCAAAGTGGAGTGAGTTACACATAAGTCAGGGCTACCCTTATTCCAGATATGATTATCCACAAGGCAGTGTGCAACGTTTTGAGTCATCGTAATTAAGAACTATTTTTTTTCTGATTCCCATTCAGATTACACTTCCCAAGTGTTCCCATGTAGGTGAAGCCTTAGAGATTTAGAAAAAAAAACCCCTCGCCAATCTCTGGTGATTCTCTAGAGAGGAAAAATTGCTGTAAATTCTTGCCTGTAAAATCTGAAGCGCCACAGTAATGTCCCTTTTACATAAACTGCATTTCCCCCAAACAAATGTAGCAGGGGCAAAATAGGTCAAAATTCTGCAACAGGGAACTACAAGATGATTTTCACAACATACATATGTTGTGGCAAAGCCCCAGATACACTTCTGTTTCCAAACACCTTTTGATTTATCACCTAGGGTACAACAAAAGGTAAGGCTCAGTTATTGAGGATTTTGCCTTTTCCTTTTTGATATTTTCTTCTTTTTTTTTTTTTTTTCTTTTTTTTTCTGGAAAATATGCTTTTGTAAGATATTTCTTGCTTTTAGCCTGTGTGCTTATAGCATTATTTTAAAAAGCCACTGGGCAGATGGTCCCCAAATGTGAGTTAATAACTTGTAGGTAGCTTTTGGGGAAGCTTTTTGAAATCCCTTCATGCAAAATGATTTCACAAACTGCCTGCATGCCATTCTTTGGCTATTTGAACAGACTATTTCAAAATGGTTAAGGCAAAAAAATGGCAGATTACATCCCATTTGTTTTGCAGCAGGCTGCTACACTTATTTTACCATGGTAAAAGAACACAAAGGGAAAATAAAGCATATACATGGCTTTCACTGAAGATTTTTCTAGACCTGGAAGCCATGACAGGCTTCAAGGTGAGGATGTTTGGGCCTCTGCCTCTTTGCTGCAGCAGTTCTTACCTTTCAAAATCAGGTTGCTCTTTGAGAGAGTAGCACAGGCTGAGTGTTCAACAATCATGAGTCAGACTTCACAGCATAACAAGATTAATGTGAAAATCAAATTTCAAACAGGAGGTTCTTCCTGTTCACCACTGGTTTGGTGGAGATACTGTGTGCTTTGCATGGAATAAAGTTAAAAGTGTTGTCAGTGTCTGGTCTGGTGAGCATTTCATCGCTGATTTGAACAGATTTCACCAGAAATCCATCACTGACAAAATTCTGCAGCCTTTCTTAGCGCTGGCAGCACATCAAATGCCTTCTGATCCTCACCCAGATTTGCCTGTCTGTCAACCAATGAACCACGACTGCCTTCTCTCCAAGGTGATTCACAGATTTAGAAAATAGAACAAAAGAATTGGATATTTTCAGTTGGAAAGGCCCAACTGTCTGAGCACTCCTGTCCCAGTGTATATTGTGCCCAGCATTGCTCTGTTCCAGGTGCAGAATCCAGCATTTGTTGTTGTTAAATCTCACCCCATGGCTCACAGCCCCATGTTCCAACCCCTCAAGGCCTCCTGGCCCTGGAGAAAGTCAACAGCACCTCCCAGTTTGGTGCCACCAGCAAATTTCCCATGGTGTGTTCAACTCCTGCATCCAGGTCACTGATAAATAATTCAACAGGACTGGCCCTAGACTTGAGCCCTGAGGAAACAAGGCCCAAGGTATAAAAAATCATCAGCTCAGAGTCCCAAGGTGATATTTCTGATACAGTAATTGGTATTTTTTCCCCAAGCACAGCAAACTCTCCCACCATAAGGGACCAGGAAATGACACTTCCTTGAGGACCCTAAGTTTTGAGGACAAAGGACAGCTCTGAGATGGCACTTTCCTTTCAGAAATCACACATTGCTAATAAATGTGTACCTATATTTTCTTTTTAAAACACCCAGCTGCTTCACTGCTCACAGAAGAGCCAATACATGAGGTCTACGAGCCACATTTTATATGGCATCACTGGAAGAGTCTCATCCAGAGGATCCATGATGGGCACAGCCTAAGAATGTACACAAAGATCCATTCTTCTTGTAAACTCTTCCCTGGTAAAGCCTTCCCTCTCTGCCTCCTGCCCCTCCAGGCTCACCACTGCAGTGCAGCAGGAAGAGACACGAGCTTTAAGCTCAAGGTTTTCTTTCCCCAACCTTTAAAGGAGGAAGAAAGGAAAGGAAAGGAAAGGAAAGGAAAGGAAAGGAAAGGAAAGGAAAGGAAAGGAAAGGAAAGGAAAGGAAAG
>JBBMKD010000053.1:55205148-55233303 GCA_037834095.1 Argya squamiceps
CATCCCTGTCACTGATAGGGGGTTGCAGCATCACAAAAATAAATATGTGGTGCTGAGGAGGGAAAAGGGGCACACCAGGCTCTTGAGGCTGCCCACAGCCCTCCTCCTCCTCAGTGCTGAGGGCATTCCATGTGTCTCCCTTGCCACATTTTGTAGCTACAGGGACCCCAGGGTGACTTGGGAGACTCCTTTTTTTCCTCCTCTGTGTGTTGACTAAATAACAGCAAGGTTGTGGCAGATGGTGAGGAAATCATCTGAAGCTGAGGGGAAACAAAAATGGTTAAAGGCAGATCCGTGCCTCTGCCACTCTGTTAATTCCTAGGCAGCCTGATCCCGTGCTGAGATGATTCAGGCCAGAGAGAGGCACTGCCACAGCCCCCAGGGGAGACCCTGGAGAAAAAGACTCGTATTTCCTGCCCAGGAGGATTAAGTACAAGGCCATTGACAAATCACAGTAAACATCTGGATGTGAGCACTCCATCTATCAAGCCCTAATCCACGAGGCTATTCATTAATGAATTCAGCACATTCACACTGTTCTATATATAGGGCTGCCTGATCTTTTTAAATGTTTGGCTTCTAGGTGGTTTACATCTGTATCGACAGATTTTTATTTTTTGGGGGTGAAGCAATCTACTGTATTCTGCTTTTGCCTTTTTAATTGTTTTAGAGTAATTCCTTTGCCTTTTTTAAAAAAAACAAACAACGCAGCCATATTTCCTGATAATATATAAAAAATCCAATAGCTAAAACCCAGCCATGCCCCTGCGTTTTATATTGCTCTGCAATTTTAAGCCCAAGTTCCTCTGGAAACTTTCCATCACACAGGGATGGAAAAAACATTAAATAGTAATTGATTTTCTTTTCTGTATTTTGTTTTGATTAAAATGAGAATCCCTCTCATTTATCTTCAGACAGAAAGTAAGCACTGAGTAAATGGTCTGGTTAATTCAAAAGTAATTTGATCAGAACATCCATAATTTACATTGACTGGAACAGCAGGAAAGATGCTGAGCACCACCAGATATCAAGCTTATTCATTTCAGCAGCCTACTTACACTCTGCTTTACATCTTGTTCATGTAAACTGCTTTACAAACGTCTAATGACCCATGTTTTATAAGGGGGGGACTCACACACCCCCTGTGCCCTCAAGACTCATCTGTAAAGATTGAATAACACTCCAGCCTGCTCCCAGCAAACACGGCTGTGGGGCCCAGCGTGTTGTTTTCCACAGAGCTGAGCCAGCCTCCTTCCAGAGGAGTCTGCAGCCTTTGTAACTGATATTGGTGGAAAGCAGCATTTGGCCCAGAAAGCTTTCATAAATCCAGCTGTGACAGGATATTTTCAATTCATCCTCAGAACTGTGGACTCTACCAGGCAGCATGAGCCATCCAAGCTTGCAATTTATAATTTCCCCTCCCCTTTTGACTTCTAGTGTTTTGCTGTGGTGTAATCTTTAATTCCAGGAGCTTGATCTTAGAGGGGAAATCTCGTTCAGTGCCTTTATTCTCTGTTAAATTCCAGGAGCACGTAGGAGTGCTCTCAGGTTTTTTGTCACAATAGAGTGGCCCAGGTGGACAGATCCACTTGGGATAACCCAATTTTATACCAGCAGAGAGAAGACAAGCAAGTGCAATCTGAAGCAGCAACCTGCAGAACCACTCAGCTATATATACCACTGTAGTTTTTCCTTCACTGCCAATGCAAATACTCTCACGAATGAATTTTGCTTGCATCAATGCTTCTGTGACAGCTGTAACAGCTCCATGCCAGTGTCTGTTCCTGTGTGGAAAGCCTGGTGTTTCTGGGCAAACTCAATCCCTCCTTACAGTCAACTGAAAAGACTTCATTTTCATCCCATGCCATCAAAGTCACACCAACAAAAAGCTCTTATTCAAGATCAGGCCACTCACTCAGGCTGTGAGGAAGAGGGACAGGAATAAATCAAAGGTTTCTTGTCTAGAACAAACAGTGACAGCAGTTTCTGATTTAGGTGATCAGTCACTTCAAGCTGTTGGATGACAGATTTGTACTTTCATGTTTTGTTACCACCTCTGTGGCCAGTGACACTCCAGAATCCATTGCTCTGTCACACACAGACACAAATTAAGCTGCATAGGCTGCCTTAAAAAAAAAGCTAAATGGCTTGTTTACAAATTCATGTATTTTAAGAGTGGAAAAGCATTGAGTGATCTCATTCAGATTTTGTGCTCATTTCTAATGTTTAAGCTATCATGAATCAAGGAAAATCAAAACACATGATGCTTATTCTGCTATAAAATTATGAGTGAACTAAGCCACTACATTCTGAAAACATTAAAGTGAGGGGAAACTGAGGTTGATACCTACTCAAGTATAGGAAAAAGAGCATTAGATTGCTTTGTGAGCCAGCTGCAGGAAACGCTCTATCATGAAACTGGAGGGCCAAATGTACTGATAGTTTAAGCAGGAGAGGGCTGTAAATGAATCATTAAGTGGACAGGAGTAATGAAACAGCTTTACTTGTACTGAGTCTTCAGCTCTGGAGAGCCCCCAGGGGAAACCCTCCACATGGATATGGTAGATACACAGCAGATCCTGTTTTTCTGCCTTTTCAAACAAAGGGAGGAATGAAGGACTCACCCAGGGACTTGCTAGTTAAAATTCTGACAGAACTCCAGTATGCAAAAGTGTCACTATTTATTTATTAATTAGCATGGAAGAATATTTGACAGGAGGAAAACCAACTAGCACAGATGCAGTGATCCTCATACTCACCAGTGACAATCAGAAGAGAGACTGCTCAAATCAAAGGAAGGACATTTATGATGTGTCCTTGTGACAGTGTGAACAAGTCCTTTGTGGCTGTTTGTGAAGGGGAGGAGGGTGTGGAATGGCAGAATATTGTTTCATCTTCCACATGTGTGTGGAGGGGCTGAAGGAAAGGCTTGGGGTACGAACACAGAGCAGTGAGGAACAAGCTGAATTAATTTTTTGTAGCCACTCGACTCCAGATTGGTGTAGGGCACACAGGTCTTTTGGGGTACATCCATTTGCTTAGGTTCAGGCTAGCTCTGGTCCTCTGGACATTCCCAGTGGAGTTGACTTGTTTATATCTGAGGTGGATTTGGCTTGGCAATGACAATGCACTCTGTCATACTTCCAACCCTCTCCTTCAACACCTTTGTATTTCACAAAATACCACTACTCTGCAATACCTGTTTTAATCAACTGAGCAGGATTCAATCAATAATTACCACTTTGTAGTTTAATTAGGATTTTCAAAGCACTACCACATCAAAACTTTAACAGTATTTAAACAGTCTGCAGATTAATATAAGTGCCAAATTCTAGTTGTAATTGATTTAGGAGCAAAAAAGAGAAGCCAATTAGTGATGTCTTAAAATCAATGGAGCGATGCAGCTTTGCACTACCCAATGAATTGATTTTATACATTTTGTATTAATTCTTATACAATCAGGTAGTGGAGGTGGTTGCTTATGGTGTTGCTAAACTCTTTATGTTTGACAAGAAGCAAAATTTAAAAGTAACAGCATTAAAAATAATAACAAATTGGAGAAAAAGAATTTATGAATAGGGAACATCGATCTAGTCTTTCTAGCTCAATTATGGCATCTATAAGGAGCAATACCAAGTATCTTCATACATTAAAATCCTCTATTGGTATGAGAGCAACCAAAGGGAAATAAGCATTCCAGAAAATGGGACATGGTGACTCTTACTGCACTAGTTTCTTACTAGGAAGAAAGTGCTAAAAATGCCTTCTTTTAGCTTCAGGACAGTGCAGACACCTGTCCAGCCAGACAACCTAATGTCCAGTTTCCTCACTGCTTATACTGGTATGAAATTGAACCTTCAGGACCACCCCAGTCCAAGCAGGAGCTTCCTTGTCAGGACAGGGTGGGATGCAGTGTACAGCTGAGTGCATCCTGCAGTCCCTGTGGATGCCTGGCTGCGGCTGCTACCTGGATATTGATTTCCAGGCTGGAGGCACGTGATCCTGCCTGATCTACAACACCAAGCTGAGATAGTTTTGTGGATGCAAAGAAACCTTCTACAGCCTAAGAAATGAGGCAGGGAATTGTAGCTGGCTGCTAGACCTTGCACACTGAGTTAGAGATGGAAGGGGAAAAGACCTTTATCTGGCAAATGTCCTAAAGCCTCTATGCTGGTGACTACTTGGCTTAGTTTGGCCTGAGCTTAATTAAGTGTGCTCCTCAATTCCTTAATCCCTGAGTTTACATCATTCCTTTCTCCTCCCTGACCTGGGATGTTTGAAGGCAAGAGATGAGCCTCACACACACTCCCCAGATACATTTTCTTCCTGAAACCATATCACAAACAGCAGAGAACACGGACATTCATCAGACTGTGCTCTGTGTCCTCCTTGGTTTCCCTTAAGTCACCTTTTCCTGCTTTCCCCTCATGTAGGTGTGGTAGTAGAAGCGTAGGAAGAGGGCCAGGAGGCTGAGGATGTAGAGGAAGACTGCAGTGTTGAAGCCATCAGGGAATGGGCACTCTGTGAAGAGGTTGTAGGAAGAATGAGCAGCAATGGCCACAAACTGGCACTGGAAGAGGTGGAAAAAAGAGTGTCTTGGTTTGCAATATGTAACCTAAAGTGTGTATTTTGTTTCCATCTGGTGAAACTGGTTGGGGAGGTGTTTTTCTTTATCTCTTGTGTAACCCATTCCTCATAACTCCATAGGGGAGGGGTGCCTTCTGATAATGGGCCAGCTGTTAAAACTAGGTGGATCAATGTTCCTTATCCCTTCCACTGCCCATCCACCTTCCAGGGGGACCTCTGCTGTTAATGGGCCATCGAGGCTCATTGCATGGCTGATAAAATTACATCATCCCATTGTAAAATGCTCCACCCAGAGGGAGGAGCCCAGCATTCCTACCTGGATAAAACCTGAGAGTCAGAAACACCAAGGCAGCCTGTCTTCCACTGGGTTCCAGAGGAAGACCAGACCCATCTCACCACCACTGGACCCTTCTACAGGATCATCTCTACTCCAACAGAAACACATCTGTTACTCCAGGAGGATTTATCTGGACTGCTCCCAACACCCTGAACAACAGGGTGTCAGGTTCATATCTCTGACTCTGTCAGGGTTTTCTAGGATTTTTGTTTGTTTGCTTGCTTGGGTTTTTTTTTTGTACTACTACATTTGCATTTTTTACTATTCCTAGTAAAAAAACTGTTATTCCTATTCCCGTATCTTTGCCTGAAAGCCCCTAATTGCAAAATTATAATAATTTGGAGGGAGGAGGTTTGCATTCTCCATTCCAAGGGGAGCTCTGGCTTTCCCTGGCAGACACCTGTCTTTCCAAACTAAGACAAAGAGGCAGCCAGATTAGGGAACCTACATGAGATACACCTCAGCTGTCCATTGAGACCATCACAGCTGTCACCACACCCTAGCAGTGTCCTCAACCCAGAGGATCACCTGCTTGCCTCTCCTGACATCCCTGGGAACCTCCCTTTCAAGCCCAGCATGTTTTCCCACCAGGAAAGATGCCCATCAAACCTGGAGGTTTAACCAATCCAGCCTCTCCTACCCTTGGCCCATTTCTCTGCCACAGTGCAGTAACTGAGAGGTTGGAATATGGAAACTGAAGGTGGGAGATTCCTCTTCCCCAGTGGTAAGCAGGTTATTATACCCATAATTATTTTGATTTGTATTTTAGCTTGCAGAGAGGAACTACAGATACTATCTTTATTCATTTAAACATTAAACTTTTTTTTTTCTGTATTTTACTAAGTCACCTGTCTCAATACCCTGAAGCAATGAGTTCTACCTACCAAAAAGCTATTAAATATTTTTCCTGTGCTATAATTTGCATTACAAATACCTTTTCATTTAATGTAATGGTTTCTTTTTCTGCTTTGCCATCCAGGATAAGTGAGAATCCTGGAGCAGCCTTCACTGCACCACTATTTTACACATATCCTCTTCCCTTGTAACTGCTTACTTTTGGTTTGCAAAGCCTCTCTTTGAGTGGAAAAAACTCTCCTACACCATTGTCCTTGTCTGGACCATTGCATTTGTGCTGTATCTTTGGAAAAACACATGTTTTCTGGATTTGTAACTTTGTCAGAGATGAGGGAAAGAAAATCCAAAGGGATTTTCTAGAGAAAGAGTAAAATTCACATATTTCTCTTTAACCCACCTGTTTGCCTGCAGTTAGAAACACCTTTCCTTTCTGAAGGGTGAACTGCCAGGGTTGGGACATCACAAAACACCCAATCTGCTGCCCTGCTGAGAGTCCAAAGTTTCCCTGAATCACTGTCCCCCACCTCTCCACATCAAGCTCTGCTTTCAGTGCTCCATATACAACATAAAAAGGAGGGATCCAACTGCTGATTTTTCTCTTCCCTTCCCATAACAGAGCTGTGGATAATTAGTTTGATATGACCACTGAAGGCCTCCAACAGTCTTGTGAAAGCAGCATTTGGAGCAGGTCACCCCTGGCTTCACCTCTCAGAGCTGGCACATGAGGGCACCTGGGGACACGCTGCTCTCTGTGGGCAGCAGAGATGGAGCCAATGAGGTGACAAACAGCAGGGGCCATCACAGCTGACCCGTGGGAGGGCAGGGAAGGACATTTGGAGCTAATTTACCATCTGCAGGATGGTCAGGTAACGTTTCCACCACAGGTGCCGGTGCATCTGCGGTCCCAGGCTGGCCAGGGCGTAGTAGCCATACATGAAGATGTGGACAAAGGAGTTCAGCATCCCAATAAAGAAGGCTGAGGAGGGAAGAAGTGAGGGTGAACAAGGCACACGACCCATTCCAGGCTAAGCTCATGAAGGGCTCACAGCCACTGTGATGATGCTTCCAAAATTGATCACATTCACGTGAATATTCCACCTGGCTCTGCTGTGGAAGCACACTAGCTTCTCTCTTCCTTCAGCAGCCAGAATCAGTGGATGGGTTGGGTCAGAAAAGACCTTAAAGACCACTAGCTCCAACCCCCAGGGCACATCTCCCACCAGAGCTGCCCAAAGCCCCTTCCAATCTGGCCTTGAACTGTCAGGGTTGGTGCATCCACAGCATACCCATCCCATATCAAGTGTTCAGGGAAAGAGAAGAGATTCAAAGGCAGAGGAGAGGCTTTGATCATGTGACCTAAGCATTTCACACCATTCTGGTGTCAAGGCTGTGTAGACAAAATGACTTCCTAAAAAAAAATGCCCAGCATCTTGTATAGGGTCTAATTAGAGTGCTTTAGTACCTAACTGCTTCTCTTCCAGTTGAGCAAAAAGGGTCAGGATTCTGGACACAGCCCAGAAATGGGCACAGCCAGAGCAGAAAACAGAGCCAGGACCTGGGATGCTGCCCCAGAGCCTCTGAATGGGGAGTGAGGGAGCACTGCTCTGGGAGGAGATACACACAGACCTCCTGTAGGATGTTATTTTTTTTTTGTTAGGACCCACTCTGACAGCACACTCTCATTCTGGGTGAGGCAGAGAACATGACAACCTAAATAGCCCCAAGAGCTGAGCAGATGGCATCATCTGAAAATGCACATGCTTTTCCTCACCTTTGGAAGTAGGTGAGCTTCCTACCTGCCAGTCAGCCCATCTGCACTGATAATGCTACCTCCACAGCCCAAAAAACCCCATGAGAAACACAAGTTTTTCCTGCAGCAGCATTTCTTACAAGCATACCTTGTCCTCCAGGCACGTATTTGACCCCTGACCACCAGTTGAAGAGCATAGAGCCATGATGGTACACGTGCAGAAAAGTCACCTGCTCTTGTTTCTTGCGCAGAATTAAGAAAACCTGAAAGAAGCCAGGCAAAGGAAAACTTTGAGTCGATGTGCTTAGACAAAAGTTTCACAGTAAAAAGTTATAAAAATAGCTAATGACGAGTCTGAATCTCCCAAAACCCATTTCCTCTGCTGATGACAAAAACTGGTGAAAGGCAATAGAACTTCAAGGTGGAACTGGAAGACAGAATTTCTTCCACAAAGGCCCAAATATTTCTATGTCTGGATTCAGGCCCCAAAGGCCAAAGAGGACACATCTGTGAATCTGACTGAGCTTCCATACAGTTCACAGCTGCTTGTGTCTGCCCCTTTTCAGGACATAGGCTGTATATTTACTGCTACAAGACAATAACCCCCAGAAAAATCACTGTGTTGAATGGCCAAACCCTCCCGGAACTTGCATTAGTAAAGAGAATGGTTTTGCCAGATGAATAGATCACTTCATTTCACCATGCATATGCATACACACACATACAGCAAAAAGTGAATCTGTTTTTCAGGCATTCAGGACTGGCAAAAAGCTGCTTTTGTTGCTGGTGCAAACAGAGAAGGGATTGGCCAAACCCCTGGCAATAGGCTTAGGAAGGATCCACGTGTTTATTCACATTTCAGTGGGTTATCAACTCACACCCCAACGAGCTGTGAAGTTTCAGGCTAGCACACAGCTTTCTTCTGCTGGCCAAGCAGAGGCTTTGTCCAATCACTTAGTTCATTTACAGTGCAGAAGGAGACCTGAAGACCAGCTGTAAAGAGATGGACTTTCAATTCCCCCAGGACACAAACCTTTAGCACACAGCTCCAGGATAATCCACGGCAGCAGAGATGCCAGGACTTGTCTACTTGCAGCTCTTTTTCTGCCCCACTGTTAATCAGCCAGCCAGGCAATAGCAGAATCTGTGTGGCACCAGCAGCTAAAATTTTGGGGCAGCAGCCAGTGTAAAAGCCTCTCCCCTAGCACTGTGCCCATGCTCAGGAAGGCTGCTGGGGAGGGAGTGTGTGCAGCCGAGGGATGGAACCTATCAATACAGGCAGTGAATCAATCGATACAGGATCAACCCAGGACATCAGTTCTGGAACGCTGCCCCTTTCTGACAAGGAAATCTCTGTTTCCAGCCCCGGTCCCTCTGAGGAGCTGAGCCTTCCTTACCGTATCCAGCAGCTCGATGACTTTGGAGAAGAAGAACCACCAACACACTCTTGCCATCTGCTGGGCAGCACAAGGCACCGCGGTTAGAGCTTTACCCAAAATCAACACATTTTCAATCAGCCACGCTGTATTCCTGCCTGCCCAGGGTCTGCAGAAAGCGGGGGGAAATTAAGGGATTCTGGGTTGTTTTGGGGGTTTTTTGGTGTTTTTTTTTTTGTTTTGTTTTGTTTTGTTTTGTTTTTTGTCCAGATGGCAAGACTCTTAAAAACTCTGAAAAGATAACATGATGCTTGCATCTGTTCAAAGCAAGGCACTGTAACTCCAGATTCAAAGACAAAAAAACCCTCATGCAGCATTTTTGGAAAGCTGATGCTGGTGGGATCCAACCCCCTGTGATGACCAAGGAATAGTTTTAGCCAAACCCCTCTGCTAAAAGAAGTGTTGAGTAAGATTTCTGTTATGCAAGGCAGATGATATAAAAGTTAGTTTTCTTGTGATCACCCGGAATCCTTACAATCCATGTGAAGAATCACTTCTATTTCAGAGGTAATTTGCAATATTGATACTTCAGCTGGGAAGATCATCCCCTCTGCAAGGATCAAAGAGCAAACTTGGATGGCTGGGTTGACTGAGATGATTAATTTTAGAGAACTAAAGCAAAGTGCACCAACTGCTGAAGCAGACAGTTTAATGGAATAGATTTACAGGCAACAGCAAACTGGAGTCAAAACCTTCTTAGCCATGCAAATTTGCTATTTATGAACAAAAGAATCTGCATAGCCAGGGGAGGGCAGGGCCTAAGGCAAGCTTTCTCCAGAACTGTACCCTCATTCCCAGCTCACTCCGGCTGTAATCCACTGGCTGGCACAGGTAGCTGTAGTTGGCCAAGACTGAAGTGACCAGAAACTGAAACAAACAAACAAAAAAATAGAAATCAATTTTCTGTTCAATGTCATCTGTTCCAAAAAAAAGATGGGCGTATTAATGCTAAGGTAGTAGGGTCTCAGTCTAATAGTCACTGACAGAAAATCCATGAACAAATAGTAAAAAAACAAAGTACTTCACATCCTGCTTGGAATCCTAAAACTCAAGTTTGGCCTGGAAAGATTTGTAACTCTTTGTGTAATCACTGGAGGGCTCAAAACTACTTCAGCAGGAATAGTGAATTCTGGGCTTCTGAGTCTCACAGAGAGACTCTGTTCCCCTTTGCAGAGATCCTGGGCTGTTCTGTTTTGGTTGATTGCATTTGCCTGTTCACTGGAAAGCCAAAAACTGGACCAAGTAGCCAGTGTAACTGAACAATCAAGCACAGAAAAGCAATTTTCACACCTGTCCTCAGTTGCAGCAGCATTTGTTCAAAAAAACCACAAGCAATTTGTGTTAATGTAACACTTGTGATACAAATTAAAAGGGCATATTTAAAAAGGAATCAGAATGTTTTTGAAACTTATTTGTCCATGTTTTCTCAGAGAGTTTTCAGTGGACCACATAAACTGGGGGGGACAGGCTTGTGGAAAGGCTTATGTGTTAAGGATGAGCCGGAAAAGCAGGAGGAAGACAGAGAGTGCTTGGCACTCCTGGAGACAATTACCAACTTTGGAAAATCATGGAATGTTAAGGGGTTGGAAGGGATCTTAAATATCATCTAGTCCCAACCCCCTGCCTTGGGCAGGGACACCTTCCACTAGACCAGTGGTTCTCATCCTCAGAGATGGATCCATCACCAGCCAGACTCGAGGTGAAATGAGGCCATTCCACATCCTCCACACACTCTGTGCCTAATGGGGAGATTTCGACTTGCAATTCATTCATTCAGGATGAGCGAAATCCCGTGTTAATTTCATGAATGGCAGGAGGATTGAGAAACGGGAGGAAATCGAGTACAGCACGACAACACTGCTCCTCTTGTGGCAAAACACGGACATGCCCAAAGCCGGCTCCCGACTCATTTCAGCAGAGCCCACCAACAAAAGCTGTCCAAAGCATGGAAATCTGGTGGCTCTGGAATTCAGACCGTTCCCAGGTGCTTACCTAGGAGCCAATCCTGCCTCCTCACCTCGTAGAACATGTAGCTGGACAGTGCCACCATGGCCAGGTTGTAGGTGAGCAGCGGAGCCCGCAGCTCCAGCCGCCGCCGCCGCCGCATGCAGGACGGCCCCAGGGCCACCAGGATCAGGTAGGAGGTGAAGACCAGAGTGACAGGAACTGGGGAGTAAACCAGCGGCCACGGGTCTGTCCTTGGATCTGGGAAGCAAAACACACAGGATCTGGCACCTCCACACAGCTCAGGGCAGAGATATTTAATTGTATTTAATTGCTTCCCTTTGGCGCGCTCGCCGGCAGAAAGAAAACTGGTGTCTCCGTGTCTTTGCAAAGCTGCACCTCAGTCCTTCTGCTCTGACTCAGCCAAAAGGCTTTAGCACAAAGGTTTTAGTCCAGTTTTTGGGTGTGGACTGCAGTACTGGAAGGCAGGTCTTTCCTGGGATGAGCTGGAGCCCTCCCTGGGCAAAAGGGGTGATCCCAGACACTGTGCAGTGAGGCACAGGAGCAGCCACAGCAACAGTGGCTCCTCAGGAGTGCAAAGCTTTACAGCTAAATAATAAAAGTGTTTCAATCACTGGTGTTACTTCCTTTCAATCCTTAGGACATCTGAAATTCTCCACTCCTTCATTTTTATACCTGCTTATAGAGCGGACTCTCTTAAAAAGCATGAATTTGCTGGGAAATGCCAAAACACCTATCCCTGCTGAAACAGCTCTTCAGTCCTACAGTAAAGGGAAATTCAACAGCTTTTCTGTCATGCCACCTCCCCCTAATCCTGCTATCACCCAGGATATATCAGCAAAAACATCCCAAGTGCCATTCATGCTTTCCTTTCCTGTTCCCAGTGTGATCACTGCTCTGCCAAACTCCCTCATTTTTAATAAATGCCATACCAGTCTGGACAACTCTGTTAACCCCCATCCCTTCTAAACCTCCCAGCTCTTTATGATGGCTGTTATGGGCTGTGTCAGGAGCTTTTGATATTCCATTTCTGGATTTAACAGTTTGTCATGAGTCCTGAATTGCAATTTACACTCTCTTGTGAAATTCAAGTTCCTGAAATATTTAGTCTGAGAATAATGCCCCATGTCCTCCTCCTCCTGCCAAAGCCATCATGCAAGACTGCTGTTCTACCTTCATGGCATTTTGTGGCTCTTTTTTTACATCCAGAGATACAACAGAGCCCTCTGGGACCAAACTGAGCCTGTAACTACTGAAGATCTGATGTCTCCTTACTGCAAAGTGTCAAATCTCAAGCACTGAGGAGTAGTTACTGCCAATATTTCATTTGATAGCAGGTTTTACTGGTATCACAAAGAGTTTAAACCCCAAAGTATTAACTCTTTGGTCAACTAAGCTTTCCCATGACACATGAGTATGCATTTAAAAAAAAAAATCACTTCCTTTAGTACTCCAGACTAAAGTACTGACTCCAAACAATCCCAAGGATTTATTGCTCCTGGTCTTGTCAGAGCCCACTGGGAAATCCCACATTCTCACTGTGATCCAACTGGAGGATCAATGAGATATATTTCAAGACTTAAGGGAAATATGCGATCATGGAGAAGGAAAAGTGGAAATCTGCCTAGTGAAGAAAATATCCTAATATAAGGATTGCATTCCTTCTAGGTTTGGTTTTCATGAGCATGCTATTCATGCAGAAATTCCCATTTTGGACAGCATCTGTACCTACCTCCACTTTCAAGGACCCAGTTGTAGAATTCCTGAATTTTCTGCCAAGTTGAAGCCATTCCAAGTTCTGGAAAGAAATTAACTTGACTGAGTCAAGAACGAGGAGACTCTTTAGACAAAGGTTCAGGACTACAGCTAATGAAAGGACAGTATTTAGCTTTCTAAAAATTTAACTTTTAGACCAGGATTAAAGTCCCTTTTAAAAAAGAAAGAAAGAGAACCCCTCCCACCCCCTTGCAAGGTTTAGCAACTTAACTTCCAGATTTTATTTATTTATAAACTTAGATAACTTATTATTTAATTTCCAGATTTTGATATTTCATGGAGGTTTCACCTCTAAAAAATGCTCTGAGCAGCTGCATGTGATCTGCCAGAGTCAGGAGGGAACTGCCAGTGCCCTTGGGAAATCAGTCATGTGGCATTTTTTTCCTAAAGCAATGTGGGCACAACATTCATGTGAGGATACACACACCAGATGTCATAACTGCATCCTTCTGCAGGTATTATTGGATATTCCCAGTGCTGGAAGGCAGCTAGGGATTCATTCAGCACTGCTGCAGCTCCAGAGGTGTTAACAGAGATGGTTATTTGGTTTTCTGAGGCCCTAGTTTATACATTAATTTTATTTTATCTTGTATAGATTCTCTAATATATAAAGTAGAATACTTATACATATTTATGATGATCCTCCACTTCTCTTCTTTCCTTTCAGTAGGGAGATGTTTTTAAAGGCACTTGGAAGTTCTCCTAGAAAACACTTTTCTGCAGTTAGTCTCAACAGCTTGAGCTACCTGATCCAGTTCTCTCCATTAGCAAACACACGGGACCAGCTTCCTCCCAGTTTCATCTCCTGCTGGCATTGAGAAAATCACATTTTCCCCTTTGACTCCTCCTCACAGACTGACATCCACCCCCAACCAACATCGTGTCGGTGGCAGACACTCCCCAAATTTCTCCCCTGCAGTTAAATCCTTGCAGTCAACCCCTTTTTTTTGGGGGGAGCGCTCCTCTGACCCAAAGCCCCAGACCCCTGGAAGGTGCCACAGCCATCCTGACACGGAGCCACACGCCCTTGTAATCCGGGTGGCCTCTGCCAGCGCACAGATTATAGCCGGCGATTATCAACTGGCTCCGAGTCAACACCGCAGGGATTCCACACGGTTACATGCCCCCAGACAATCCGCAGGCATTCCAGCGCACTCCACTCCCCTTCCTTCCTCCCCAGACCGCCGAGAAAAGCCGGGAAGGAGGAGCAGACTCACCGCAGCTGGCTCCGAGCATCCTTTTTCTTCCAGGAGTGTCCCCAGCCGGGGCGCAGCGCAGGTAGAGCCGGCAGGACAAGGAGCTGCAGGCTGCGCTCAGCTTTTCCTCTCCACAAAGGAGGTGAGTACATCACCTGCTAGGTCTCCCACAGCCGTGGTGGGTTCTTCATGCCTTCTTCTTCAGCCTCTCTTCCCAGCGGCGGCCCGAACCCCTCCGCCGGCCGCGGGCACCGTGCGGTTGTGTCGCTCAACTTTTCCCGGAGTTAGAGGTTACATCACACACTCCTCCCCCGCCCTCTCCTGCCTCTCCCCACGGGGTTTATCAGATTAGGGGACTGGAAAGAAGAGGGAAGTGAATGCCGAAGAGGTCTGGGATTCCGCAGGAGTGAACCACTGACCTTTAGTGCCAGCCCGGCCAAGTGGGAACCGGGCCAGCGTTCCTGCCGCGGGTTTCTTCAGGACATGCCAGGACGGCTTTGCAGAGAGGGAGAGACGGGGGATCACGGCTGGAAACCAGGCTGCTTGGAGCACTCCTTTAGACCAGCACCAGGGGCTGCCAGCAAGCATTTTGTGTTGGCCCAGACCAACAAATGAGGGGGCAGAGAGCCCTGGGGACACTCACTCGCTCACTCACTCACTCACTCACTCACTCACTCACTCACTCACTCACTCACAGAAGACAGGGAAAACTTAGCTGGAGTCACCCCCTCACATCCAGCCTGTGTCCCTTGGGGGAGTCACGTTTACCATTTTTAATGAGACAGGAAAATATTTGGAAGGGTGTGGCAGTGATACCGAGTGATGTCGTCCAGCAACTGCATCCAGGGAAAGTGCAGAGAGCTGCAGTGATTCAGTCCCCACGTGGGGGTATCAATGTAGAACCAGGACCCTGGACCCCCCACCCTCCAAGAAACAGCTCCAAGCCAAATGATGGGGTCACCCGGGGTCACCTGAGGTGTGGATATATCCTCTTCTTTTCCCAGTGGGCACAGGTTATTAGCAAACTCCAAATCAAACAGAGGGTAACACCATTTCTCACACCATTGCATTGTGTCTGTCACCAGACCCATGACAAACCTTTCTGAAGGGCAAAGCACCAAAGATTAGCTTTTCAAAGCAGCTTTAGGAATTAGGCATATCATGTGCTGGGGGTTTCTCATTGGAAGACATCACGTGCTGATGCTGCTGGACAGCTACTGCATTTCTATGTTTTATGGAAATCATGAGAGAATTTAAATAAATATTTTTGGGACAGGTGATTTAGGATGAAGGTTTTGAATTTAGGGTGTCAGGGGGTTAGAAGGGCAATCTAGTTTAGAAGAGGCTTTGACTGACCTTTGGTATCATATTCATTGACATATAAAGACCTTTTTTTGAAGTTTTCTAATTGCTCTTGAACCAGCAGGTATAATTTCTACGTTTTTGGTGCCCCAGTCTTAAAAAAGGTTCAATGATCTATCTGTCTGAATTGATGGAAGTGATAAATCAGACCAGTCCTTTCTATCTGTCACATGTAGATGGGACTATATTTTATTATATCTATCTAGTAATTTAAGTAATGTTTGTTGTGCTATTTATGTTGATGTATAAGGCTCAGAATTACAGACACAAAACTTGTCCACCAAATGTTTTTTACCCTAGTGAAAAAAAAAAATCACCTGCAGTGAATTTCCATGAATTTCATTTGGGGCAAACTATTTCATTGTTCACATAAACTGGATTTTTTTCCTTTTTTAATAGTATGAAACATATTTTATTTGTTTAAAACCTTCCCTGTTCCTGAAGTATTCTCAGGGGTGCTGTTGCAGATGTTCACTGGCACGGCTGGCAGATGGAGAGATGTCATCAGTGACGTGGTATTTTACACTCCAGGAATGGGTGTCCTGTGATGAATGTCAGTACAACTGTGAGGAACCCCACACAAAAGCCTCAGGGCTTTCACTTTCAGCAAGAACTTGGTAGAAAAATTACCCCCAACATTGCTCCTTCACTGAAAGGACAGGTCTGAATGTCAAAGTGAATTGGATTTTTCATTCAGTGACTTGGCAAGAAAAAAGAGGATTGCAGGGACATGGATGACAGGCACAGTAATAAGAAACTTGGTTATGTGGAGGTTGTGACAGCTCAGACAACTCCATCAGAGATTAAAAACTATTTTAACTAATGAAAACCCTGCCTATCTCCAGCATAGTTTAGAGGTGGTGGCCACAAAATTATTATCAATAGCAAGTACCAGCAGTAAAACAATCCTGAGGGCTTCTAGATTGTGCAGCTTTTGGTCCTGTGATTGGTGGTGCTTCCAACCAGAGCTGCACTAAAAGCACAAATTACCAAAGGAGACCTGTTTTAATGCTTGAGAGAAACAAGGACACAGGCTACATCGTGGTGCTGTTCTGAACACCACAGCAGAGACTTGGCAGATCACAGAATCACAGAATTGTGTAGGATGGGAGGAACCTTAAAGATCATCCAGCTCCACCCTCCTGCCATGGGCAGGGACACCTTCCACTGTCCCAGGTTGCTCCCAGTCCCATCCAACCTGCCCTTGGACACTTCCAGGGATGGGGCAGCCACAGCTGCTCTGGGAAACCTGTGCCAGGGCCTCACCACCCTCACAGGGAACAATTTCTTCCCATCTAACCCTGCTCTGTGTCAGTGTGAAGCCATTGCCCCTTATTCTGTCACTCCAGGCCCTTGTCAGGAGTCTCTCTCCATCTTTCCTGTGGGTTCCCTTCAGGCACTGCAAGGCCACAATGGGGTCACCCCAAAGCCTGCTCTTCCCCAGGGAGAAGAACAAGATGCTCTTTAAGGTCCTTCCCAACCCATTCTGTGATTCTCTGATCCCTCCTGGAGCAGAACACACCTTCAAGTGATATCACCAACCTGCTCAAAACAACAAAACACCCAATAACAGCATCAGAAAAAAGCTGGGTCAAAGAATATCTAACCACTTAAGGCACCACAAGCTTAGCTGCCAGCACACAAAGATTGGACGTGGCCAGATACCTTCTCAAACTTGCACACACCTGGCCCTTGGAACTCCTGAATGAGACCAAATTCACTTCCTAAGCAATTCCAGTGGCCAAACTGCTCCAGTGTTTGATGCATGCAGATATTCAGATGTTGTGCTTTATATGCAGATAATAAAAGTTACTGGTAACTTATGTATGGAACTGCCTTTGGTGAGAGGTAAATATCAGAGCTGAGGATGCCACAGAACAGGAAGGAAGGTGACAAACCCACAAATCTCTTACTCAGCTCATATCGACATTTGCACTCTTGTTACACAAGCTGCTTATGGGATAATTTTGAGTCAGAAGTTCAAGTATTGCCAACACTTCCAGCAGATGAGACAGCACCTTGCTCCTTGGCAAGACTGTGTGTAGACCCAATATTTTCTGAGCCTGAGAATTGCTGAGCTCTTCCCAAGGGAAACTTTTCAACAGTTTTTCCCAAAACAACCTTGTGTAGACAATATTCCTTTCCCATAACAACAGGTGTTGTTTGCTATTTCTGTCACTGAGCCAATGGGAGAGGTGTCAGCCCTAAGGACCAAGAATGTGTCTTCTTAGCAAAGCATCTTATAAAAAACCTAAATAAATTGAAAATAAACCCTTCTAATTTCTACTACCTTCTGACTAGAGTCAAACATCTTTATTTTGTGTCCTATTGTGACAAGTGTGTTCCAGAGCAAGCTCTGAACTCCTGAAATGGTGTCTTTGTGAATATATTGCCAAGGGAGGTTCATGTCATCTCCCCTAGTTCATGCTCTTTTAACAACCACCTCAGGTCTCAATGGCTTGCCACAGAAATAAATGACAGCTGGTTTTATGAGTACTCTCTCAACAATGGGGAACACAATAATAGATGTTTTTACAGCAGTAGAATTTCCCACAGAATAATAATTGAATGGCTGAGTTAGTTTGGCTAATATGCATTTACCAGCTTATACATGTTTCTGGGGAAATGCAGTGGTTTCAGGTGACAATCAGTCATCACTAAAACACTGAAAACCTCAACAAACTTTTCAGCACATTTGGGTCTAGTCCACGAAGCTCTTGTGAATGAAAAAAAATCCAAACTCACATCTATTTAGAGCAAAAAGAAGCCCACAAGAGGCACAGTGAAACAGTTGAAGATGCTTCTGGCACAGGGATTCTGTTTCTTGATTGCCTCACTTATGCACCATGCAAGCAATTGCACAGACCTGGAAAGGTTTTAGAAGAGATTACAGGAAGGGATTTTTGGCAGAGGTACTGAGCAGCCTGTCTCTGTGCACAGGAGTGGCAGATTGCATCGACTCTCCTGTAAATTATGGTCTCAAACCCCAGTATTTTAATTTTATCTGCATAGGTTTCTCAGTTTAATTAATCTGTGGGGATCTCAGAAAAGTCATTCAGCCTCTCCATGCCTCAGTTGCCAGAGCTGTAAAGGAGAAGGAAACCTTCTCTCCCGTGGGAGTGTGGTGAAGGTGACCTGCAGTGAGTGGAGAGCCAAATCTGCCATGTTCCACCCATCTGGGTGCCAGCTGGGGTACTTCTGGCTCTGGGGCTGCTGTCTTTGTCACCTTGAGCCAGTAATTTCAACTGTGACTCATCAAACAAAAGCCCTAAATTTAGGTGTCTACACCTAATGGACTTCTGCAAGGCTTAAGGGAGTTCTGAGGGCTGATCCAGCTGTCCCACACAGAGGAATGTGCTGACATTCAGGGTGCCCCAAGGCAGGCAAAGGATTCCTGCAAGTTCTGGGCCATATCTGTGAGATCCACGTGGATATCAGAGCTCTCTTAAGGCATCTCCAGAGCCACTGGACACCTCCTTATGTGCAGGGATCTGAATTGAGTCCTCTTTGCTGCTAGACCCGCCTTTTTTCTGCCTTGCCCACTTACTTGATCAATTCTTTGAGATAAGCACCTTCTCTGGTGATGTGCTTTTGTGACCAAGCATCAGTCTTCATGGTGGGAGTCTGGAACAGCCCTGTCTCCAAAAATGCATTCCCAAGTAATTCCTAGGCCTAGAGAACTCAGAAACCTTTGGCTTTCATCTCATCTGCTGTCTTTTCAGCATGTCTTGAATCAGTGTTATTTCAAAGTTATGTCTGGCAAGAAGGGACTTAATGCTGATCCCAGGTATCACCCAAAAACCCCCCAGAAATGAGACTGAAGTTATGAATTGATCAATTGGGTAATAACAGCCTCTTACAAAAACCAAAAACAAACAAACAAACAAACAACAAAACCAACCAAATAAAAAACCAAAAAAACCCCAAACAAACCAAACAAACTCCAAAAAAACAAACAAACCAAACCCCAAACCTTAGGCATCATGGTAGCAACAAGGTTTTTATGCCAAGATCTTGGCATAAGAGGAGTGAGAAGCCAAAAGAAAAAGAAGATGATGAGCCTTCATTTTGACATCCAAAGGATGCCAGGAATCCTGTTCTAGTCCTAGAGCTCTACAAAGAACACATAATGAAATTGATTGTCCAAGGGCTCTAGAATCAGCCCTTGGATCTCCAAACCCAGAGCCCATGGATCTCCAAACCCAGAGCCCATGGCATTTCCAATATGCTGGAGCACAGATTTAATTCCTGCTATAATTAGTGCAGTACCCATGTAATGAGAGCACAGTGCTGATGACTGCTGTCTCTTGTTTTCCCATCCCAAATCAAGGGAATACAGAATCTCCATATACCTGTCTCTTGGTGATACTTGAATGTTTCAGTGCTTCTGAGAACTTTCCTCTTCCATTTCACTCCCACAAGTCCATTTCACAACCCCACCAACAGCACTGAGATGAGAAATTAATTCTGACCAGCTGTTCCTGTCTTAGGCAGAGCACAGAATAGAACTTGCCACTGAACATCCACTGCCATTGGAGAAGGGATTATTTTTCCTTTTTCTTTTTCCTTTTTCTTTTTCCCTCTCTTTTCTGATATTCCTCCACTATGTGCACTCAGCTGATCAAAGATGCTGCTTCAGAAGCTGAAGGGAGACATTAGATGGTGCACAAATGTTGTGCAGGCCACCTGCAAATGTCTGGGGTTCACACTGCAGGAAAAAGGATGCTCTTGTAATTGAAATGTTGCTGTTGAAAGAAAATAATGTGCGTTTTTAAAATCAGATGCTCTGAATTACCACACCAACATCCGTCAGCTTCATAGGGATTCTGGAAGTCTAAGATGACTCTTCCTCTTTTTCTGTTTGCTTGGTCAATACCTGTAGCCCTGGTTCATGCCTGAACTGTTTTAGTTTTTTGAAATTCTTTTCCCAGAGAATTTTCTGTAAACAAGAAAAGTTTTTGTAACTATATTATGTTTAAATTCTTTCTCTAGGAGGGACTTCTTCTTGATGTCCCTCTGGTCTAACCAATGTAATTGAAAAGGTTTGTCTTTGTTTCACCAATCAGTTTGGTCTGTGTAAAATAGTATGAAAAATGAGACACATCCCAAAAATGAAAGAGTCATTTTCAACCTTCTAAAGCCAGAGTCTTGTGTTGTTGTAGTGTACAACAGTGTCAGATCCCCATATCATTCTCCCTCTGCAAAGATGTGCCCACCAAATTAAACTTACCTGGATCCCTCTGTGATGGTACCATGCTTTCATCCCCTTCTGTTCCTGCCCTACACCTGGAGAAACGCCCCCACAGAAATTAGTGTGGCTCCTCTTCATCATCAAACCTTTCACCCTAATGACTCCTGCAGATTGTTGACATGCAGTGCTCAACCAGACTGTGATGTGTCCCCAACTCTTTCCACTTCACCTTTTATTCCCCATTTTTCCTGCTGCTGCCATTCTCCTGCCCATGCCTGCAAAACACTGGATCGTGTCTCACATGCAGATTGCAGGCTCTGCAGACTGATTCCCTGTGCAGTGACTACCAAAGTATTTATGGCAGCAATAAAAATTGAGGATGCAAAATCCTCTTTCCTCCTCTAATGATCTGGTACATCTGCTCCCAGTGATCTGGAAGCCAAATAGAGCAGATATTTATAGGAGCCAGAAAATGAGCAGTTCGACTTTCCAAATTCCAATGGTGGGGTTTGGAGCCAATAGGCAGCACAGAGTGTTCTGATCTCTGTCCTCTAAAGCAATTACTGTGTGGAGAACAGCAGACACCTTCCTGAAATTGCCTTATATTTACAATAGCAAAAAAGACTCAGGTTTTGTCCTGGTCCATCCTGAATCTCTGTCTATGTGTGAATCTCTATTTATGTGATTTCTCCTTCAGTTAGAGCAGCTCATGACAAAAGACAGTGACATGAAATCCTTACTGAGGCAACAAACTCCTCCATGCAGAAAAAAAAGGCAACATCCAAGTCCAAGGCAGGACTTGGCTGGATTTTATCTATTGCACTCAAAGTGATGAACACTCTGTTCAAGTCCTCAAGGCCAGGTTTTGCTCAGGGGCTCTCAGCAACCTGGTCTAGTGGAAGGTGTCCCTGCCCAAAACAAGGGGTTGGAACTAGATGATCTTTAAGGTCCCTTCCAACCCAAACCATTTTGGGATTCTCTGAAAACAGCATGAGTGATTCACTGGAGAAAATCTGCCATTCCCCTTCCATTTATTGCAGAAAAACAATGTGGTTGGGACTCCTCCAGTTCAGATTCCTCAGGGCTGTGGTGAATTAGTCAATAATAGAAGGGCCATACACAGTCAAACAGCTGCAGAGCTGCATCATAAAAGTGATGTGATTCCTTTGCAATTCCCCGAGGTATTATGAGGTTTAATTACTGTTTTATTCTTAGGGATCTTTACAGAAGGGCAATCTGTTCATGGCACAAACTGTTAATATCATTGCTGCTGCTGGCAAGTACAGTCCTGGTAAAGGTGACAATAAATGAGCCAGTGCAACATGCAGGAGTTCCCTCTCCTGTTTTCCATTTCCCTGCAACTGCATTAGGTACTAGGAAAAGTTAACCTGGCCTACAGACACAGGTCTTGTCACAATTCCAGGCTACAGGCCAAGTCCTGAGGGATGATGTGGGCTAGCTCACTGTACTTCAATAGAACTTCATCCTTCCTTTTGATCTTGACCACTGTGAGATGTTTGGAACTGATCCACTTGGGATTTTACACGCCCCTTTGGTTTGTGGGTTTGTTCACATTGCCTTCCAGTGCTTTGAGACACAATCTTTTACACACCAGTGTGAGAAAAAACACAATGGCAGAGTGTTCTCCTAGCTAGAAGGCAACAAACCACCCCTGTGAGAGGAAAACACTGTGTCTGCCACGGGAAACACCATGGAATACAGAGCAGGCAGTGACCTTGGAAGGAAAGCCTGGCTCTGAGTATGCAGGTCACATACCCCTGTCTCATCTGTTGGTTAAAAAAAGGGGAGGGTGTACAATCTGTCTTCATCTGTCTTACAGCAGATGAAGGAAGCCTTTTAATGACTTTCTGTCAGGAGGAGATTTAGACAATTAAAATTTGATATAATGACTCTGTAGCTAGCAAGGCCCAAACTAATGATATAAAGAAAGCAGACAGAAGAAAAAGGGGCTTCCTTTTCCAAAAAAAATAAAAGTCAACGTGGCTCATGGGCTTCCTTGAGACTGCAGAGATTGTGCACTGAAATTAGGATAATTTGCTGAGCCCCAGGCTGATAGTTCCATCTCTGTGCTAAGTAGGTAAGGAAGAAGATTTAAAGAGAGATTTGGAGGTTTCCTGCTGCCCCTTGCAGAAGCATCTCCAAAGGCATTAATGTAGGACTCTGCTGAGTGGCAGCACAGACAGGCACTGGGCTGGTTTGTGCAGTGCCAGAGTTGCCCTCCACACAATTCACCAACATATCCCTCCCATCTGCTTCCAAAAGTATTTACTTCAGCATCTCACTGCCTCACCTGTTCAGCCCCTTCCCCAGGAGCAATGTCTCAGTCAAAAAACAGCTGCCACCAGGAAAAGGGGATGAGAGAAGGGCCTCCTGTCACATCTGAGAGCTCACAGTGATATCCTAGTGACATCCCTCAGCACTGTGGGAGGGGTGCAGCAGGGTTTCCACTCCATGAATGGCAGAGATTTCTCATAAAGAGGACATAAAGCTGTAACCTAATTTAACCTAAATTAATAGAATAACCCACCTCTCAGCACTGCCAGGAAATCACTTCTGTTGGGGCCCTTATACCTCAGTTAAATGGATTATCAGAGATATCCTGCAGATCCCAGGCAAAATATTAATTTTCTCTGAGCTACCTGGAAATCAGCCATAGATGCCAGGGCTCAGCTGTGGACTAGGGACTTATGCCAGTTATTTTATTACCTGATTTTGGGGTCTTTTTGCCATGTAGCCATGAGTCTTTAGCCATGACTCAGGCATCACAGTCCCTTCTTCCATACTTGGGAACATTTAACAGCTGCAAGAAATCTGTTTAAAAAGTTGATTTAGCAATAGAATCATAGACTCTCTTGGATTCTAGGAGCCTTGGGTCCAGCTCCTGGCCCTGCACAGGACATCCCCAACAATCCCACCCTGTGCATCCCTGAGAGTGTTGTCCAAACTCTCCTGGAGCTCTGGCAGCCTTGGGGCACCTTCTGCTAGACCAGGTCCCTTCCACAGATCCAAGAGAGGGCCTAAAGACACTTAAGCCCAAGATGATGGATCTTAAAGGAATGCATTCACTTCCAAATATGATGTTCTGATTTGAATGCCACCCTCATCAGGATTTTACCCTCTTCTGCCATCACTTCTTCCATGGTCTTTGTACACACAGAGGTTTTGATGATCTTAAGCTTTCCTCCACAGCTCTTTAGTCCCCAGATATACAGCATTTCATCTGAGCTCTTCTGAAGCCTTTCAAATTTGCCTAATTCTCCACCAAAACGCAGTGACCAGTGACCAAACCCTGTTTTCCAATTAAAAAAAAAAACAACCCTAAGGGGGGAAAAAAACCTTCAGTCCCTTCTGACACTTCTCCCCTTTTTTTTTTTAACATCTAGTACTCCTCTCCCCAGTGTTAACTCCCTTAAAATGTAGTAAAATGCTGATGTTTTTTAGAAGTATAAGTTTGCATCATATTTATCTCAGAAATCAAGTTTGAGAGTATTATTAGTAATCTTAGTGAAAAACTGTCATTAAAAAACAAGACAAAACCCCCAGAAAACCAAAATCAAATCACAAAACAACCCTGTGGGAATTGCTTAGTCACTGCCTTGTACTTGGTGCAAAAGAAAGAAATTTGTGCTGAGTAAATCAAATGTTAAGTGCTGTGAGATCAGCTCTGGCAGGAGGATATGCTCCTTTTGCAAGGGCTGAAAGGAGGATGCTCCTGGACAACTCTCACCTGAATCTGTCAGGGAGGTGACAGCAATCAGGCTTTGTCTCTTTTTAAAAACGTGGTTCACTTTTTCTTTTTTTTTTTTTAAGATTAACAGATAATTGTCCCTGACATCTCTGACCTCTGCTGAATTTCCATTTCCCTCAGGTGAGCAAACTACAAGGCTGAATCTATAAACAGAAAGCTTTATGTAATTTGTTAAGGCTGGGATTCAGTGCCATCAGGAATTGTTACAGTTAGGATGGATCCTAAGGTAGATTTTATTTTTTTTAAATTTCTACCACTAGAGGCCTGTAATGTGCTGCACATTTGGAAAAATCCACATTATGTCAGTGGCACAAGAGCATCATGACTACAAATCTGCACCATGATTGTAAAGAAGTTCCTACAATTTCAGCTTCTGAAGACATCTTTCTGCCAATGGCAGAACAAGTTCAAATAAGCAACTTTTCAGCAGTTTAATAAGAGAAAACACTTAATAAGCAAATCATTTAATATTTATGAACACGAGCATCTTTCCTCAGCTCTCTTTAAAGCCCATGGACTGATTTCTTGTGTAACATTGCTTAGATTGGGATTTACGAAACAGACACCCAGCCAGCTGGTTTCAAGTTAGGAATAAATAAAAATTTAGGAATAAATATTCACATCTAGCATGTTTGTGCCTTTGTTTTGATAGCATAGCACATCTGACATCTTCACTGGTGTTGGTGGTCTGGAAAAAGTACCTCACCTATGCATGAAGGCTTCATGATTTTTATAGAGAAATACTTTTTAATTCTAAAGTAGCCATAAGAGATGGGTGTTTTCCAAACCAATAGTCCTGTTTGTATCATGTTGGGGGGCTTGTTTTGGTTTGGTTACCCTTCTTGTTGATTTGGCCACCTGGTCACTCTGCTTTGCCCTGATACACAAATTTTCCACACGTATAGAGACAATTTTCTGTGGATTTCAGAGTAAACCCTGAGATCTCTCTATAAGTGAATCTCTGTGGGTAAAAGCAAGCTGAGCACTCAGACTGGTGGTTTTCTACTCCCGACATCCCCCCAGTCCAGGTCTAAGAGTTACTCTCTTACAAGCTGGCCACAGCTCCAAGGGCAGAGCCACTGACATTTCACAGTATTCATTTCAGAGCTGCTGCTTCATCCTGAAGAGAGAATTTCTTCACAAGTCACCACACAGCTCTCACTGGAGGTGTTTTGCAGAGGAAGGCAAGGGAGATGGCAGCAGAAATCGCTTCCTGGGATAAGATTCATCTCACCTAAGTTTACCCACCTGAAAGTTAGATGTCTTCAGCAAACCCACAGACCCTGGAGACAAACCAGTGTTATTGGGAGGTGAGTCACCGTGCCTGTCAGCTCCACCATGAATCACCAGTTAGCAGTGCCTTGGTTTTCTACTGACAAAATAAAGAGCCCAGACAATCAACTGAAACTTTATGCCTGAGTGTCATCGTTCAAATAAGGGGAAACATCCCTTTAGCTGCCCCCAGCGCTGGGTATTGATGGCAGTGCTGGAAATAATGCAGCTGTGAAGCTCTTGGCTGAGGGCTCTGTGAGGTAATTTCTCTGTGTGGGACACGAAGTGCAAAGAACTGGAGATGCATTGATTTGCTGGTGCTGCCTCCCCCAGTGCTGGGAGTGCTAAGTGACTACATAAAACATGAGGGAGTCAGACTCAGCCAGAGACCCATGGCCAGTCCTGTGACAGCCACTGATGGCACTGAGGGCTGTGACATCCCCACTGGAGGTGCTGTCCTTCCCTGCCCTTCCCTTCCCATGCTGGGGCACTGCCACCCTCCTCCTCTGAGCCCAGAGCTGGGAGTCACTGCAGAGCCTGAGTGCAGCAAGACAGCCAAAAAACGAGGGGAGGAGGCGTTTTGGAGGTGGAAACGCTTCCCTTGCCACCCAAGCCAAAGCCTGAAGGTGACTCATCCTCCTCTGCACTCTCTCTCTCAGCTCCCTCATGCGCTGTTCTTCCCTTCCTTCCCCTGCCTCTCCCTCCCCATAGAGGTGATCCAGAATGTCCTTCTTTCCCCAGAAACTGCTCCTCCTTTTTTTTAGAGGTGATCCAAAAAGTCCTTCTTTCCCCATCAACTGCTCCTTCTTTTTAGAGGTGATACAAAAAGTCCTTCTTTCCCCAGAAACTGTTCTTTCTTTTTTTTTGCTTGCTCACTGGTGTATCCCAGCCCTGGTTTTGTGCCTTGCTTCAGACACTGCACTGAGTCTTCAGGCGTTTATTGCAGAACAGGGCAGCAAATCTGACACCCTTGGTGGAATAAGCGTTCCAAGTCCAGGGCTCAGCAGACATAAACTCAGAGAAAATATCACCCTCAGTCCTCACTTTGTCTCTTGGGACAGAAAATTCAAAATGCCCCCAGGCTTTGAAAGCAGACTGGTTTAAACTGGGCACAGCTTTGCTGATTTTTTAAGAAGGTTGTGCTGCTTCTAATTCACACCAGCATGGGAATATTCGATAACAGCCTTATTGTGTGCTTCAGCGCCCAGCAAAGCCCATCTTCCCACACACAGAAAGGAGGTGTCTGCTAAAATTAAACGTCATCCTCGCCAGCATTGTAACACGCTGAATTTTCCTGCTGGAAATGTGGTGTGTGGAAGAGCTGATAAACAAATCGGCCGGGCTGAGGCTTCAAACAGGGGAAGGCAGTAAAGCAGAACTATGCTGCCTCTCCCCAGCTGTAGAATTGGGGCTGTAACTCTCTGGAACAGAGACCCATCCGAGCCTCGGTGTCCCTGGCACGCTCATCCTAACAAAGCAGAAGTGCCAGAGGACTCGGTGACCCTGAGAAGCTGATCAGCTTCTCCCCCCAAGAAACTCTCACCATGGGAAGCCAGCATTCCCTTTTTGGGGTTGTTAAAGGATACATGCACCCCTGGAGTCATCAGGGAAGGGCTTCTCTCCTCTCTTTCTCGAGGCTACATCAGTAAGCTGATGCAAACATTTCATAAAAACTACATGGGAAGTGCAGAAACATCCATCTCAACCCAGATCAAGTCCTTCAGCCTGGCTGAGGCTGCCCTTTAGGCAAACAGCTTGGCTTTGCACACAGGAGAGAGACGGGCTGCCTCAGCTGGCCTGGGCAGGTGTGCTTGGTGTGATGTCAGGGGACACCAGCTGAGGCTCAGCTCAGGTCTTTCTCCTGAGCCCATATGTGTCACAGGACACCAGGGCCATCCTGCTGCACTTGAAGCAGTCACTCAACTCCTGTAATTAATAAAAAGCAAAAACGAGCCTTCTGGCAATGGAGGAGGAGCACCTCAGTGTGACTCCATTGCAAATTGTTCTCCTCCCTCAAAAAACATAGGGAACTATCAGAAGAAAGGGAGGTGATAACAATTCAGCACCCAGGGCCAGGGATGAGATCCAGCCCCCAAAATTTCATATGCAGCACCAACTCTCCAATGAGCAGCTTGCTTTAGCCCTTCTGGAAAGTCCTTATCTTCTCATGCAAGGTGGATATTCACACCAATATCCTTTAGACAAGCTCAAACCACCACAGATATATACAGTATCACCTTCTCTGATCCTGTTACACCTTCTTTGGGGGGAAGGTGCTCCTCCTGTCCCACTGGAGACTGCAAGCTTAAGCATTTGTGCTCTGGAGACCTCCCCTTGTTCCTCAGTCTCTCTACAACACACCAAGAATTTAACATTTTTATGAGTGGCTTCTAAATTAGGATTTTAACAGAGATGATGAAAACACCTGGACTCACAGAATGGGTCAGGCTGGGACCACAGTGGATCATCTGGTCCCACCTCCCTGCTCCAGCAGGGACATCCCAGAGCACAGGGCACAGGATTGTGACCAGATAGTTCTGAAATGTCCCAGTGAGGAGACTCCACACCCCCTCTGGACAATGTGTTCAGGGCTCTGCCCAGGGAAGAAGTTGTGCCTCATGTCCAGCTGGAACCTCCTGGGCCTCAGTTCCTGCCCGTG
>JBBMKD010000053.1:55240602-55256129 GCA_037834095.1 Argya squamiceps
GGCCCTGGCACAGGTTGCCCAGAGCAGCTGTGGCTGCCCCATCCCTGGAAGTGTTCCAGGCCAGGTTGGATGGGGCTCTGAGCAACCTGGGACAGTTGAAGGTGACCCTGCCCATGCCAGGGGATTGGCATGAGATGATCTTCAAGGTCCCTTCCGACCCAGGCCATTCTAGGATTCCATGATGATTCTCTGTGGATCATAACTGAGAAACAAACAGTGCCATCCAGCTGAGGAGCTGTGTCCTTCAGATGGGAGGTCAGGAGCAAAACCTTTCCAGCCCTGCTTTTTGGACCTGCAGCACAGCTTTACCCTTGCTAAGCAAGTCAAAACTCCAGCTTCAAGAAGTCAGGGCCACAGCTAAGCCAGCAGCCTGAAACCTGACCAGGATTTATTCTGTGAGCATGTTTTGCTATGCCCAGGGAATGATTGTGCTTGGATGTGGGGATGGCACAAGGAGCACAGATCTGATTGCACAGTTAATCCTTCATTACAAAGGTCCTTGCTGGCTTCTCAGCTGGTAGGAGGGAGGGAGACAGACAGATGAAGCCCTGACATTTTGTCTGCACAGAACTAGAGAGACCTGGACTTCCCCAGAGAGGAAATGCTGCTGGATACTGCCAAAAAAAGGGCTTTGCGGTGCTCAGGTTTCCCTGATTTAGATGTGTTTGGGGATACAGAGATGGAGCTGCTGCAACAAAATGTCTCCTATCCAGGGGACGTTTTCCTCATGGTTTCCAAGCTCCTCTGACTCCACAGAGAACAGAACAGAACTCCAAAAGAACATTCCCACTGCCTTTGCAAGACAAATGCATCCTCGCCTCAGCCAGCTGCATCAACCCCGAGCCTTATGTAAAGCAAATCCTTTTTGAGGAGCTCCACTTGGAGCTCCACTGCCTCGTTCCTGCAGGCTGAGCTCTCCAGGGCTGGGACTGCACCGTGGCTCAGCTCAGCTCGGGTCACTCCATGCGCAGCACCAGCATCTGCAAAGTCATCGAGACTTGGCTGCGGTGCCGAGCCGGAGGGAGCGCAGCTCCGCGGGCACTGCGCATTCCTGCCGGCAGGAACAGGCACCGGCACCTCACAAAGTCCGGCAGAGAGAGGGGGAGAGGAGCCCAGGCTCGCCGGGAGTGGGGCACAACATGTCATAGCATCTATTTTAAAATCCCCACTCGCTCTGCCTCCTCTTCCTCCTCATCCCTGCTGGAGGACAGGAGAGGTTACTGGATCACCTGGTCACCTCCAGCTGTCCTCATGCCCCTGATGGCTGAGGGTTAATTATGGGAAGTGGACTTGGCCCAGCTCCAGAAGCCAAGGGCTCAGGTCTGGTATCCAATCATTTCTATTCCCCACAGGAACACTATTCCTATTCCGGAACACTAAGCCTTTGCAACTCCAAACAGCTCTAGGTTGCCCAGACTACTGGAGCAGTTTTTTAGAGATGACTGTTCTTGGTTTTTTAAGATACAACAACGTCACCTTCTAGGATATTTCAGGTAAAAACTTCTGAGCAGAGCTACTCACTATAAAATAATAGGCACACAATCCTGAAAAACGAGCTGCCAGTGATGTTTTACACAACCACAAAGGAAGGGAGGAGAAGAAGAAAACATTAAACAAACTGGATGCACCCACAGTGTCACCATTGCACTATCATCATTATGTCAAGCCTGTACATTTTTTTAAAAAAAGCAAAAAGAGGATAGGTTCTTTAATCCCACACCTCTTCTAATTCAAACCAGGCTGAAAGGGATATCTGTCTAGCAGTGTGAAGCCATTTCACACACCTGTAACCCACACCTCTTGTGTCTGGGATGCTCACACGTTTACATGAGAAAGGGATGAAAATCTCTGAAGTGACAGCTGCAAGAGAAGAGATTACTTCCCCCCCTTATTCCAACACAGAGGAATCTGTGCTGGAATCTGCTGAGCTGGGGACAGCTTCCACCTGAGCAATGCTGCTCTTACAGGTGCCAGTCAGGTCAGGGCTGATTCCTGGCTCTGAGGAGACAGAAGGCTCCAGATCAAGGAGCTGCACACTCCCCACAGCTGGCAAAGGAGCTCAGGGGGTCCGTGACAGCGTTTGACAAAAGAGATGGAGAAAGCCCTCCCTGCTGTGAGCACAGACACCATTCCTGCTGCAGGAAGTGGAACACTAGGGCAGGCTTTCTAGGGACACAAGGATTAGCTGGGACAGATAAAAATGGCAGTAACAGAAGATGAAATACAAGGCATTTCTTGCAAATTTAATTCTCCTCTTAGTGATGCATGTCCTCCTCATTTGCCAGGCTGGCTCTGTCACCAAGGTCAATGCAAATGTGCTGTCAGCTGCAGGAAATTGGTGAGAAACTGAGCATTTCTGAATGTCCCCAGCGTTTCTGATGGCCTCTGCAAAATTGCACTGGGCTTCATTCTCTTGTCACAAGTCCCACTTGTACAGCTAAATCAATTTTTTTTTTCCATTTAGGGAAGAGAAGACATCTCCATTAATCTGGTCTGCCTCAACTCCCAACTAACAGAAGTTCTCCTATACTGTGCTAAGACAGAGGGTTTGCTGGAATTTTAGAAGGGATAAGAACATCACTGGTTCTCCTCTCCTCAAAGCACCTCAGCAGCTGAGATTATTTCTTCCTTACAGTCCAACTCTCATCCTAAATGGCAGAGCTGGTCCAGCCAGAGCAGTACCCATTCTCCATCAATGCTGTGCCGAAAGCTGTGCAGGCAGCTGTGGAACAAAAATAAAGTTCCAGAAGAGAACACTGGTAAAACATCACTCCTGAGACCAGTCAGTTCTGTGAAATGTGAGAACATTGCTGTTGCCTCGTCTGCCAGCACCACAGCACTGCAGAAATCCTCCTCTCTGTGGAGAATGGGTGGGCTCCACCATCTGTCTCCCCAGCACTGCAGAGAGCACAACAACTCCCTGTGCACATGCTCTGGCACGCAGCAGCAGCCAGTGATGTCCCCAGCTCTGGGGGAGTGGGCAGATGCCAGGAAATGGGATTTATCAATTCATCACTGTGTTTGTTGCCTTTAGCTTTGCCTTGCTACAACTGCACTGAATTCCACCCAGCTATGCTGGAGTAATACCTCAGGGAACCTGTTGCTCCTTCCCACACCCACACACACCTCACTCCCTCCACAGCTTTCACCCCATGGACAGGTGGGTTTGGGAAGCAAACTCTTAAGGACGAAGCACTGGCAGAGCAGACAGCTTGAGGGAAGTTTCTTTCTTAGTGAAGCCACCTCTGAAATGCACTGAGGAACCAGAGCATCAAAGACCAGTGATGCCACTCTGATGCCAATTTCAGGGTGACCCAAGGAACGAGGCTGATGCAGCAGGTCAAGGGAAAACTTCTCTTTTTTTTGATAATTATCTGACTCTATTACTTATGTACATTTTTACAGAGGTCAAGAGATTGACTACACAGGTCGCCACCTCTTTGGCCTGGATGGTGAACATCACTGTCCATCACATTTCTCCACCCAGAGGAGAAAAATGTAAACAATCTACTTTGTTTATGGTACATGCATGAGAAACTTCAGTTCAAGAATGTAAACAATCAGAAGGCTTTTGAATCAGGGCGACAACACTCAGCACCTAGAGAATGATTTTTATTCCCAGAACTCATTTCATCTCCTAGCAGAGGGCAGGAAGTGTCACTCGTAGTTATTGAAGGGGGCAAGGATGGCAAACGACAGGATCCATGTTCCCCATCTCCCAGACAGGCTGTTCCATTGCCTTATTTTACATTTTCACGCTGTAATTATTTGTGAAAAGCAGCATTCAGCCAGGTCAAAGGAGATGAGGGCTGGCCACCAGGTCATGTTCTCTCCATCAAAGCCATCCCAATGCAATGTGAGTGGAGGATGTCAGAGATGTCACATCCACCAAAGCTGCTGACTTTTCTCTTAGCAACCCTGACAGTTGCCAGGGAACGACGCCTTGCTGTTACTACGGTGACACAGGGGACCAAAGCCACATGCCACACAACACCCACCTGCCAGGGAAGGGGAGGAATGCTCACCCTGCCTCTCCCCATCACTTCACAAGGGGAGGAAAGCCTCCATTCAGGCCACAGATATTTCAGCAGTGTAAATCAGGGTTCCTGCCACCTGTGGTCTGGAAAGGGGTTTGGCCACCTGTGCAGGTCACCAAGAGGTTTGGTATTGCACTGCTTCCTGCCAGCACCCACAGAGTGTGGCTGGGGAGTGACAGGAATGCTAAGGGAAGGCCTCAAAGGGGGCAGAGATGTGTCAAGGGATCCACAAACACCATCACCAAACCCACCAAAAGGAATGAAAAGCACAATTCCTTGCCTCACTGGATGACACCACCACCTATTCTACAAGCAGCAAGAAGAGGGAAAGGACAAGGCATATTTTTTATTATTTTTTGCTGTTTACTTGGCACACTTCAGATCTCAAACAGTGCCACATAAAGCAGCAGGCCTGTGTAAGTACCTTTTGAGGGATCCAGTCGGGCTATGGAAGATGGTGAGGGCTACAGTGAAGGGCCTGGAGGTGAAGACACAAAAGGGCGTGCCTGACGTCACTTGGTCTGTTCAGCTGGAGAAGAGGAGACTGAGGCCAGAACTCACAGCAGTTCTGCAGCTTCCTCACAAGCAGGAGGGGCAGGCCCTGAGCTCTGCTCTGTGTGACCAGGGACAGCACCCAGGGAATGGCTGGAGCTGTGTCAGGGGTGGATATCAGGGAAAGGTTCTTCCCCCAGAGGGTGTCAGGCACTGAACAGGCTCCCCAGGGAATGGTCACGGCCCCAAGGCTGCCAAAGCTCCAGGAGAGTTTGGACAATGCTCCCAGGGATGCACAGGGTGGGATTGTTGGGGTGTCTGTGCAGGGCCAGGGGTTGGGCTGGATGGTCCTTGTGGGTGCCTTCCAGCCCCGTGGATTCCATGATTCTATGGCTGTAAGAACCAAGAGCCCACAGAAGCAGAGACACACACAGCCTGCAGCAGGGTCACACAGGGCATTGTTTGCCCAGCCCAGGAGCTGCAGTTTCCCACTGTGCCACCACCTCAGCACAGCATGCCAGACCTTTGGGAAGAATGGGAAAGAGGTTTCCTGTACCTCCCCCAGCCTGTTCCTGACCCCTGACACTGCAAACCTGTGGCCTTATACAGAACAGGTACAGGATTCCAGCTCTGAATTTGCCAATGTGTTAACTCTGCCTTTTCCTGCCTCAGGAGACACCAAGTGTCAGCCCAGATGGAGCCTTCTGGAAGAACAAACTACCTGTGTCAGCTAAATGGGAGCCTTGACACCAACACAAGATTTCTGTCCCCTCTTAATAGAAGCTGGGTTTCCTTTCCTTGCTGCAGAGGAAGAAAAAAAGGCTTTAGATTTTTATCTCCTGGCCTAAAATTGGTTGAGCACTCCAAAGACAAAGTAGGTGGAATTGAGGATGGATGGGAAGACTGACGTATTCCCTCTCCCCCATCCATCCCCAGCCTGGGTGGAGGCAAGCCAAGAGGAGCAGGGTGTTCCAGCTGAAGGGGTGGTGCAAAGTCCTTCCCTCCTGCAGAGGGAACAGCAGGGAATATTCTGCTCTCACTGCTTGCAAAACAGCACAGCTCCTCAGCACATCCCACCCAGTGGGTGAGGGCAGAAGATCCGAAAGCCTTTCAGAGCTGCCACTTTGCCACACATCCTAGCCAAGAGCATTAGCTCAGTGAGGGCAGATACTAAGCTCTGATCATCTTGTTCCAAGGGTACAGATTACTGCAATATGAGCCATGGGAAAAAGAAAAAAGAAAACAAAAAAAAAAAGACTTGAAAACCAGCTGACAACAAACCACGCCAAAACGTTTTTCTCAGAATGGGTAATGATAGAAAAAAAAGAAGAAATTATCACTTTTCTTTTTTTTTCCCACCAGTTCAGAAGCTGATTAGAAATGTTTTGCTCCAAACTCTTAACAGAAAATACAGGCAAAAGATTTTTTGAAAGATGTAAACACAAAGAAGGCATTTGATCTCTTGGTGTCATCCCTTTTGTGTTCCCCAGTCTCCAGTTTCATCCATTGGCTTCTTCATTACACACAATGAGTGATATTGAGCTAAAGCTTCTACTTTTTGAAAGCCATCCAGTTTTGAGAACACCAAGAGGTGGTGATGCTTTCCTTGATCATGTCCTCCAGGGAATAACCACTGGAATCACAACAGGCCCTCATTTTCTATTCTCTTACACACCAGTGACAAACTCCAGATCCCCTGGAGGGCACAGACATGCACCCATGCCATCCAGCACACATTACCAAAATTATTAGCACATTTCAGAGACAACCATCACTGGAGCCATTTATTATTTATCCAGCTCTGGAATGTTATCAGCTCCCAGCTGAGATCATCAGAGACATTCTTCCTCCATCCTATCTGATTGAAGAGCAATGGAAATCCTGTCTGGGCTTTCTGACTGCGGGAATGGTGCCAGTTTGACCTCCCTTGGTGCTTCCAACAGCCCTGTTTATGTAACCACAGAGCCATCCCCTGCCCTGGGGCAGCTGGCCAGAAGGCTGATGGGTAGTCTGGACTTACAGTAAATTTAGATATGAGGTATGGCTTCTGTTAGGAATTGGGAGTGCCTTCTTACAGCTGACATAAGCAGGCCTGCATGTGAGGTTTACAAAGCACAGCACTGCAGGTCACCAGGGAAATCAAAGGCTGGAACTTTCAGGAGAGACTAGCAACAAAGGTCCAGCTTGAAGTCAACGAGAAAGATTTTGCTGCTTCTCCTTGGTGTGTCCCAACCCAAATAGACAAACTCAACATTCAGCTGGAAGCTTTGAATCCCAACCAGGGAGCAGTGGAACTGGCATTTAGATGATGATTTGAGCTTGCTCTGATACTTAAGGCAGGCTCAGTAAGGAAAAAACCTCTTGGTGAGAAAAATTCTTGAACAGATTCCCCGTGATTCACTGTGTTCCTTGCTCCATCTGTTTCCCTTAATATCCAATGTAGCTGCACATTAACCTCACATTTTAAGAATGAATGATGAAGGCCGCAGCCAGCATTATCATCTGCAGTGAAAAGGCTCCATAAGGCTAAGCTAAAAGAAGTTAACACTTCTAAGTGGTGTCTTTCAGAGTAAACCTGTCAAACCCTCCCAGCAGTACAACCCTAGAACACTAACCTGCTTTAATATGCAAGAAGCAGTGGCAACTGCTTCTGATAGGTTAGCATTTTTTTGGTTATTTTTTTAAATTTATTTTCCCCAACCATTATTTCCTATTTTTGAGCTGAACCTCAAGCTAAAGTCTCTAAGCTTCTGGGAGGTTCTGTGGAAGCAATGGTCATCTTTTTCTGGTTTGAGTTGGCCAGTGCAAGCCAGGCTTGACACAAACTGCAGGGAAGGAGTTGCTGAGGTGCTTTGCAGCCCTCAGGAGAGGTTTTAGCAAGGGCAGAAACTTGCAGGAGGTGTTTTTAATGCCTCTCCTCTGCTACATGAGAGGGAAATGCTTCCAGCACAGCCTGCCCACCCTGTCTCCTCCAGCCTGCTTCTTTACCTCACACATGTCCAGAAACCCCCTGAACTTCCAGCTGGGATGGGAGGGAATTCTGTGACATTCAGGAATTTTGTCCAAAAAAGCCCCCAAAAAACCAAAACCCCCACATTTTTTAGGTCATTAAATCAAGAATAGGGCTCAGGGTTAATTTTCACAGGAAATATCCTGTCCACGATACTGTGTTTCTCACCAATCCAGGAGCACCATGGAAAATCATACAGAGAAATAATCATATTGGGATCTTCATGGATTGGCAGTGAAAGGTAACAGATGGCCTACAAGAAGGATGGAGAGGGACTTTTAACACGGGCCTGGAGTGACAAAACAAGAGGGAATGGCTTCCCACTGACACAGAGCAGGGTTAGATTGGATATTGGGAAGAAATTGTTCCCTGTGAGGGTGGGGAGGCCCTGGCACAGGTTTTCCAGAGCAGATGTGGCTGGCCCATCCCTGGAAGTGTCCCAGACCAGGTTGGATGGGGCTCTGAGCAACCTGGGACACTGGAAGGCGTCCCTGCCCATGGCAGGGAGTGGAACCAGATGATCTTAAATGTCCATTCTGTGGCCAGATTGTGCTCTCCCTTTTCCATCTCCAAGTTATATTTGGAATAACCTGAATTTTACAAAGTTCCAGCTTTGTATTATTAAGCAAAACATCATTGTGCCATTGTATCTGCCACACAAACAGACTCCCTCCAAGCAAGTTCTGATTCTCATGGATATCTGTGGTGCAGTTAATCCACAGTGAGGTTCATCTCTGAACTTCAGGCATTTGATGTGGCTGTCCTGGCTTCCAGAGGTGATGGAGAGAGCCAGAGACTTCCAGGATGCACCACACCTCAGAATGTGGGCAGCTCCCTACACCAGACAACTCCTGCTCCTTGTTTCTGGATATCATTGAGAGAGTCATCTTGCTCAGAATTATATCTAGATCTTTCCTCTTGATGTCTCCACATAAATGAAGTAAATCCTGTTCCAGTTGCCTCAGAGATTGTAAAGGAGCTGTCCAATCAGATTTGCATCCATGAAGTTATAATTAACTGGTTAATATAACACGGACTGATATCCCTGGCTCTTTGGAGATTTAGGAATTTAAGGTTCTACTCAGGGCATTTCATCTTCCCTGTCTAATGCCCATGTCAAGAAAAAAACTCAAATTGCCAGCATCAACCACTTCATAATGATTTGTGTAGGAGAAAGGATTTCTACATATTCAGTTTAAATTAATGTCACTATTAGGTTGCTATTGCTTTATCCCAACTCTTGTCACACAATGCAATTATTATTGTTTTGGCAGCATCTTCCCTGAAACTTGAACCAACAAAGTACCCAGAGCCTGGAGCAGGGCTTGATATCTGCCTGCCATCTCTTCACAGCTGCTGGATATTGATTATCAGGTAATTACCCAATTGACATCCTCCCAGTTCTATTGTCTTTGTTAAGGAGTTTATCATAAGATCTGTCAGACAATCCGAAAAGACTTCATTAGCATAGCACTGATAACTGAAGACTTGGGATGAGTAATAAAATACAAGACAAAAAAATTCTTATCACTCCTTCTTCCTACTTCACTCCTGGCATGACAAAGCACAGTAGATGATGATGATGATGCCTTGCAAATCTATTTTCCTTCTCTACCACAGAGACTCTATCTGATTGTATCTAATTTTGATAAGGAAAAAATTGCTCAAAATAATCCAAAACAGTCTTTCTGTAGTCTTGGAATGTATCAACCAGAAACATTTACCTCTGCAGAACTATTGTGCCAGTCCAGGTGCTTTGTCTCCTCCTTGTCTCCAGGAAGGGATGGTATCACACAAATCCTACTCAGCAATTTCAAATTCAATTTGAACCCTTGAGGTTTGGGGGTGATCACCTTCCAGAGCTCCATGAGAACATTTCACTTGTTGGAGTCAATATTCCATACAAGCACCACTCTGGTTCAGCTTTGTGGAATAACCTCAGCCAGGTGTGATTCACTTCAATTTATAAAGTAAAAAAAATTGAATCTACCCACTCAGAGCACAACAGGGCACAAACTTTTGATGAGAATCACCAAGAAATCTTTGCAAAGTTTTCCTTTTCATTTCTTTGAACAGAACAAAATAAAATCAGCAATGTACTTGGAGCAACCTTGAGCTAGAAGGGAGGAAAAGATTTCCAGAGCTCTCAGGGTACAAATGAAGCACCAGCAAGCTCTGATTCTCTAAAGCAAGACAAAAATCACATGACAAGATGCTCTACACAGTGAGACAAAGGCATAAAGATTTATCACTGAAAAGGTGATGCCAGATATAGAGTACTATGCTAATAAAAGTCAGGCAATGCAGATTTGATTGTTTCCCTTGGAATAAAACTATTTTTTTTTAATTACTACCCCCGAATGTGCTGCAAGATATAGTTATGTCCATGTAAAAAACCCTATATATAAGCATCTAATAATTTAAGGAAGATTTAGCATATAAATACACCCTTCACTAACAAAAGGGGAAGGTTTCAAAAGCAGAGCAATTCTTTGTCCCATTTGTCCTGAAAATGAAACAGATTTTTCCCAGGTCAACTGTTGCTTCTTCAAAAAACTTCTGACTGCCAAGTAATATACCAAGAAAAAAAATATAGAAGCTGAACTGGTAAAACATTATTTTGCTTAATCCGTTATAGGAAAATGAACAAGAAATAAACTGTCTTTGAAGGCATCCTTAACTTTTACTAAGACATGTGGCACCTTGCTTTGTTATTTTTCTGTCTGAATTCCATCTAGTGAAGACCAAAATGGCTTTACATGCAAGTGTTAGTTCAGAACATAGGGTCTAAAATGAGGTCAAGGTGCTTTCAGATTCTCTAAGGCACCTAACCCTTAACCAATTATCTCCAAGCAATCTTTGAGCAATCTGAGAGACTTTGGATTCTTCATATAGCACTTGGACAGTTTGAAATTTAAACCATTTTGTCTTGCCCTGGATTTGATGCTCTTGGATGCTCGAAACACTTTTGAAGACCACCCCTACTGATGGAATTGATGCCTTTAAAGACTCAAAGGCCAATAGAGCCACTGGACTTTGAGAAATGCATCTTTTCTTTACTCTGTACAAGAGTTGCCTACCTAAAGACCAAGGGCAGCAGCAATAAAGTCCTATTCCCACAGACTGGGATAAGAACAGGAATTATTATTAGGCACAGAGATTATCCCACTGTAGAGGAACAGTGGATTTGACTAAGACAAACCCTGATTCTTCCTGAGGTTTTTAGTCCAAGGAAAAGAGCTTTGACCTAACCCTGAAAGAGAATGGGCAAGACTAAAGAACCTAATTGTGGCCTTTCAGTGTCAGAAGGGAGGCTGCAGGAAAAACAGAGAGAATATTTACAACAAATTACACTCCCAGCCCAGCTCCTGCAAGGCAGAGAAGTTCTGGTGCAGAAGTACAGGGAGTCACAGCCTTCCAAACCAACAAGAGAAGGCACAGGTGGAGCACAGCTTATTTTCTTTCCCAGCCTCCAGAAGCCTTCCCTGGAAGTGAAAGACTGACCCCTTCTAATCCCCTTCTGCAATGTACCTTTGAAAGCTGGGTGTCAAACCCTCCCTCTCCCTGCCAAATAGAGACATTTTCAGAAGTCAAATTCTGGAGTTTCCTGACTTGTATGTGTTTATCCTGCTTACAGGATGACATTCATCTCCCCATATTTCTTCCCCTCCAGCTGACCTGTCATCCAAGGCTGTGATTAGTTCATCAAAAGACTGAAGGGCAGTCCAACCTGCCTGTGAGAGGTGATGGAAAATAGAGTTCTTGTTAACAAGAGCAGCAGGACAAGGGTCACATATTGGTAGAGGTGATGAAAGCTCCTGCACGTCTGTTTAGTGTGGCTGTTGCTATGAGAGTGAAGAGATTTGCTGGCCCTGAAGCAGAGAGAGGGCACAGATGCTGTTTTGTTGTGCATCAGTTACAGATTCTGGTCACTTGGGTAAGTTAATACTCTCCTAACTTCTTTTAGGCTCATTACAGCTCTTCTTCTGTTACAGCTTGGCAACACAGTTCTGCCACTCTTTCCACAGAGAGAACACGCTGCCTTCTGCCCCTAACAAGCACATGGTGGCAAAGGGTAGATTTTAAGTTCTGAATCTGCACTGATGGTTCAAATTCAGGTTTATTATCTGTGTGGAAGAGAAAGACAACAATCTCAGGAGTGCTTTCTCATTCAGAGCCAGTCTAAGGCTCTATTTGTGCTGATGACAAACTATCTTTGCACCACTGTTCTCAGCAGGGTCATGCTGGGCCATCTCCAGCCATTTTCTGCTGAAAACAATAATGCATAAATAGGGAAGAAAATGAGGACTTGATTTTCTCTGTCTAGATGAAACAAATAAAGATTGTAACTGTATAAAACAGGTGAGTTCCCAGTGCTGTTGAACTCTTTTCTGAAAGTTTGGTCCTACCACAATAAGACTTTGGCTGTTGCTTTTCAGAGCAACAGCACCAGAATCATTGCCCAGAGCATTGCTTCAGAAATTAATTCTGTTTCAGGGATGATGACAGATTTTGAAAAAGCCAAGCAAACAACACGCTGAAGTGCTGCCCATGCTGTGCAGTGCTGTGAGTGCCATATTAAACACACATTTAATCAGTTGTAATGAAGGGGAAATGGTAGAAAAAAACCACGTTCTGCCTCACTGTTCAAGGGCTACACCCAGAGCTGAAACTCCAGCACAAGACAGAAGTCACCACTCTAAGGACATATGGAAGGTGAGGACCTCTGCTTCATTATCCACTCGAGAACCCTTTCACTTCCAAGGGGATGTTAAATGAAGGAGGAATTTGTAAACAAGAACATGCAGAGCTCCAAGCACAGGAGAGAGAAGCACTGGGAAAGAACAACAGTCTTTAGCCACTCACTGATGGGTCCACCAAGGAGCATCAGGCACAGCTTTGGAGAGGAATTTGTCACTGATAAGAAGGAGGAAACAAGAGGAACAGAACAACTGAGGATGTTTGAGGTGGGCCTGAGGGACTGAATTTAAGGAATATTTAGTGGCTTAGGGCAAAACAAGAGGGAAGGAAAAAATAGGACATAAAAGGGTATAAAGAAGGGTCAGTCCAGTGTAACCTCTTACTGATCATGTACTTGGCTAAGCAAGCCTGTGCCCAGTCACTACAGTCCATCCTGTATTTTTATTAAAGCCTCTTAAAAAGGTGTTTTTACATATTTTAAAGCCTTTTGCTGTCTTTCTGTACAATTTCACAGTCTGCCCCACTTGTGGGAATGCTCTAAGGACATGGTGCCAGCTACTGGGGGCAGGAGCTGACACAAACCAAATACAAAGCATTTTGGAAATGTTAAGCAGGGTGAAATGTCTCTCTGTTTTCTAACCTCAAACTGATTTTTTTTGCAACTCGAATTTCCCTCAAAAATTTTATTTTTTAAATGCTCTCATTTGACAAATGCTGAAACAACTCTTAACAAACTTAGGTGCTTAAATACAAAATGTTTCAAGTTGTGAAGATTGTATTTAAGGACAAAATAGATAGTCTTTTGGGCCAGCCCTAGGCAGCAGGTGTTGTTTTCTATAAGATGGTCTGTATATATTCTATATACAGATATAGCATTAAAAAAATCAACAAACAAAACAGAACATGATAATAAAGGTAATACTACATCCTAAATATTTTTCAAAGTCCTTATTACAAGGCAATTATCTCTCCTGAGCACCAGTGGGAAAGGCAACAAGTTTCTCCTATGAACACATTACAGTAGGAAAGGTTTAGCAGCAGACTCTCCATTCCTGGGTCTCTGTTGAGAGATTCCTGATTTGAACACCTTTCAGTCAAGAAAGAGGAAAAAAAAATCTCTCCACAGATATGGCTTTATCGAGGCATAATCCCTAACAAAGTAAAAGCCTTGATTTCACAAGGGAAGCAGATAAGGAAACAATGCCCGAGGGGCTTTAATAGATTCCCCAATTCCCTTTTATATTGTGCATTTCTGACCAGAGAAACAGGTGCAGGAGCTCCTGAAAACTGGAGTCCATAAGGTTTTCTCATCACCATCAAACTCCACGCAGCCTTATTTTGTACTTCTTTCATGAAGCCAACCCTTTAGCTTGTCTCAAATTTGTAGCCATAATTTTCTGTTCTGAGATCTTGTGGAGACAGGAAACCTTCAGAGGCAATCATACACTAATGCCAGCATCAATCAGCAACCACATTAGACAACAAAACCTCTTCCAATATGTCAATACAATAAACAGTGATCAAATTCCACTCAGTGCAGGCCACGAAGCCTTGCCTGTACTTCCTCATGATTTTTACATGACAACTGCTTAAATTTACGGGAACTGTTTCTAAAGCAAGGAGTCAAAGAACTGTGGGCATTCAACTAAATAAGCAGGAAAGACAACTCCCTCCCTTCCCAGGGACAAACACACAGCCATATCATCTACAAAATGGATAAAAGTAATTTCTGAATTTCTGGGTTGCTTGAATTTTAACCCAAATCCAGCAGCAGGCAGGCTCAGTTGTGGTGGAACAATGCCTGTGCTTTTCTGTGACCAAGATCTCTCAGATTCATTTCAGACATGGCTGAAGTTGACTTTTCTGGAGGGGAAAAAAAAAGCTGTTTATACGTGAAAAAGCAGATTCTAGGAGCTGCACACCCAGTGCTCCCTGCAAATCCTGTAGTGCATGGCACGAGCCAGTCCACCACAACTTCTGGAGCTGAGCCCCTCTTGCTCTGTCCTTCAGAAATCCAGCATCCCCTGAATCCTGGGGAGGGAGGTTGAACCTCATGATGGAACAGTATGTCATTTTGGCTGTTTAAATACAAATCTCATTTATGATGAAGGTAGGTTTTCCACAGAGATAACAGCTGTGCTGACACTGAGATTATAATACCTGCAATACATTCCCTTGAGGAACCTTTACCAGTGGCCCAGGTATCCTATTGGAATCTGACCTATATAGATGCCAGGGGCTCTATGGTAAGTCACTAACCTTTTCTCAGCCTGTTTTTTTAATCTGTTTACCAGCACATCCCACAATCCCAGTTTCCTCCAGTGACATGAGGAAGTTTCTGGAGGATGCCATCAGCATTCCCTAGTCTACAGAGCCCAGGAACTGCACTAGTAGCATATTTCTTGCATTAAAGAAAAATGAGAGCTCAGAAAGCTAAATTCTCCAAAGCTATCTCCACAGATTCAGCACAGCATTTTTTATTTCAGAAGTAAATACTCTAAAATCTAATTTCGTCTCCTACCAAGGTTTCTGTGCAATATTAATATGCATAACAGATTTTCCTAGTATTGCTTCCAGTTCTTATCTTCCCTACCACTGCACTTTTTCTTTATAGAGTTATTGCTTATAGTGGAGAAACTTCTGCCCCATAGGGCCTAAAAAGTAATGTTTTGATTCCCAAAGACCTTTTGGTAATGTGGTAATGCAAACAATAAAGGCAAAATTTCCCTGTGGAGCTTTTCAATACAGTATTCCCCAACCACCCCAAGAACTTACACCATAACTCTCTTTTTCCTAATGCTGGTATCCAGGAGAAAACACAGAAATGACAGAATTTAAAGCAAAACACAGATGATGCAGACATTTGTCATGCAGCCCTTCTATATGTTTGTTACACCTTCTCATCCTACTTTCCTTCTTCCCAGCTTAACTAATTTGCTTTGAAATTCTTCCTTCTGCTGGAATCTGTAGCACGAATCTCGATTGTTTTTAGAACAAACCATGCTCAGCTCATTTTAAAAATAACAGGTTTCTGTCCCACAAGAGCTTAGAACCCATCCCCACTGTCTGCAATCCGCAGGAAAACTTCACTTCACTTCAATCTGGGGGAAAACTTCACTTCACTTCACTTCACTTCACTTCACTTCAATTCACTTCACTTCACTTCACTTCACTTCACTTCACTTCACTTCACTTCCCTTCACTTCACTTGTCCTTTGACTTCCGTAGATGTCGTTGGGGCACCTGTGAAGACGTTTCTCTATCACTTTCCTCCACCTGTCTCCGTC
>JBBMKD010000053.1:55256229-55294619 GCA_037834095.1 Argya squamiceps
TTCACTTCACTCCACTTCACTTCACTTCACTTCACTTCACTTCACTTCACTTCACTTCACTTCACTTCACTTCACTTCACTTCACTTCCCTTCCAACAGTCCCATTCTGTGTTACTGCAGCATTTTTTTGTGGGATCTCTCAGAAATTCCTGCCCCACCACCACTCACAGTAGCTCTGCAGTGCCTGCACATTCCTTGAGCATTCTTGTTGCACTTCATGGCATTTCCCAGTGACTCCCCAGCATCCTCTGGAGACAATAAAACCCTCACTGCCAGGCACTGAGCTCCTTCATCTTGCCAGGGAATGTGGGAAAAAAGGACAGGGTCAGTGTAGGAACTAAAATGGAACTGAGCACTGAAAAAAAAGCCAATGTCACATTTCAAAAACTGACACTCTCTCCAAACATCATTTCTGCTGTGCATGTAAATGATTTTAAATACATCAAAGAGCTTGATGTTAGCCCCCATCAAGGGGCAGGAGAGCCAATCCAACAAAGCTGTGGTGAACTCTGAGGTTTCTACACTAAAGTTCCCCTCAGATCCTTCTCCAGGAGATGATGTCAGTGCTGTTGGACAGGTGGATTACATGCAAAGGCTGCAGGCCAGGGTTTGCTCATCCTCTGATTTTGTCTCAGCGTTCTGCACTGAAACAATGTCAGCTGGCTCAGGGCTTGCAGGTGCCACGGGGGGCAGGCAGGCAAGCCCAACTCACCTTAACTCACCCACCCTCCCCCCAGAATCCTGAGCTTTGTGCTGAATTGGAAATAAAACCAGCTCATAGAACAGGTCAGGTTAGAAGGGCCCACAGTGATCGGTTTGTTTGGTTTTTAAACAGCTAATTCAGGATCTCTCTAAAGCTTATGATAAGAATATCGTGATAATTACCAGGTAAATTTTGTTTACAGCAATATTATTGGCTGGACTAGAATTGGACTCCTGTGCGTTTCTATCTTTACTTTCAGCAATGATTTTGGATTTTCTTAAGAAGGACTCCACTGTTTTTGATTTGAAATGTAGGAGTCCATGGCCTTTAAGGAAGAAGGATATATGAATTATAGCAGGACTCACAAAAGTTCAGTGCTGAGTGACTCAAAAATGAGGAGGAAGGGGGTGCAGGTGGAGCACCAATACACTTTTAAAGGCTCAGAAAAAACACAGTACATTTTTCCTGTTAATGTCTAGCACTTATCCATGGTATTTAGAGCACAAATAGCATCTAAAGAGCTAGAATCAGTTACATTCATGATGCAAAACAGACCAGTGGAAGGACATTCATCACTCTAAAGGCAGATTTAACATATGAGGATGCCTATCCTAAACTCTAGGACAGTACCTGGGTACCTGGCCTGGCCTTCCAGAGATCTGGAATTTGATGCTGCCCTTTAAGTTTTACAGGACTCCTGTGATTTTCAGGTTCAGGATACTAGAGTGACACCACCAGGGTGATTTTAGTTCAGGATATTGAGAATTGTATGGAATCCTCCTCCCTCTTGCCATTTTCCAGTCCTTCCCCCTCCAGAGGGAAGCTCTGATCCAACAAGGATCAAAGGCAAAAGGCTGGTGAAATCCCAGATGGAAGAAGGCCAGAGCAATTAGCTACAATCCCTCTTTTTAACTCACCATGTTTTCCCTAAGTAAATTATTGCTAATTTGATATACCAGGAAACACAGCTGATGCTTTTCAAGAAAAAAAAAAAAAATCTCTCTGTTCATGAAGACACAGCACTACAGGCCACAGAAAGACTAAGCCATGCTTAAGGACCAGCAATATTAAATATTGGATTATTGGAGCAGCTGGATTTGCCTCAGGACCACATCTCCCTTGGCAGGTGCACAAGCCAAGCAGGCATCACAAGGGATGGGCAAGACAGAAAAAGAATTAGAGAAGGAAATTTCTGTTTAAAGACTAAGATTAATGAGGGACATGACTGTTAGCAGCCTATTTTCTTAGGGTTACCCATCAAAAAATTATGAAGAAATTTAGAATTCATGTCACCAGCACACACAACTATCACAGAACAGGTAAATTTGGAAGGGATCACAGTGAGTTATCAGGTCCCATCTCTGTGCTCAAGCAGGGTCAAAATATACAGCCTAGATGGCAAGAAGAAGAGAAGCTTGAATAAAGACCATGTCTCAAACAGTGCTTCAAACCTTTTAAATATTGCTTTTAAGACTCTGTGCTTTTGGAAACAAACCTCACAGCTTCAAAATAAAAAAAATTGCACACACACACACTTCCAGCCTTGGAATAACTTCTCAAAACTCAGCATTCCACTTAACTGGAGTTTGTGGAAGATCATTTTTGCAGAGGCAGCTTGTGTCCCCTCACTACAGACCAAATGTTCCACTCTTTCCTCATCCAAATTTGAGATAGAGATGAATTCATCTTCCTTACTCCCCGTTGTGTAGAACAGGTTGTTCACTGACTGAAAAAGCCTTCTGGAGTCTTTAGTAGGGAAAAATAAGGGACAGAAGCTGACAATTAATAACAGTAAACTCCTGGAGTGGCAATGACTGTGGCTTATCCTCCAAGTTATTACTTTCCCACCCCCCATACAGATCTAAAATTCATCCTTTTCTGTTTGTGCTTGTGCTTTCCATCTGTTGCAAAGATGAAAGAATATTCCACATACATTTCTCCCACCATGGAAGAGACAAAAGAGGAGCTGATATCCCTATATTGCTGAGCAATTTAGATTGATTCAGATCAATACTTGCTGGGCTGGGCTCTCTGTCAGCACACAGGACTTCAAGACCCTGCTGTTTACATCTTCAGGCAAAAACAAGTGTAAATGTCTGTAAAAAACACTCTTGGACTTAAAATATAAGCATTAAGATTCTTAAGACTTCAGAGTGAATCACAAGTGGGTATAACTGAACAGAAGGAGAGTCTTGGGCTGTTTCTCAGATAAAACATTCAAACCAACCATCACTCTCCTTCCACAACTTGTTTCCTACCTCTGTGCATCAGTGGGGACAGCAGCATTCCTTGCTAGGTAAAAAAATAAAGCCCCTTTTTCTTTATTCCATAACACAGAACCCTCATTTTCCTTAAGGCAGAGAGAACAAAAAAAGAAAAATCACCAACAAAACAAACCACCCAAGCAGCTTCACAGCAGTTATTGATACACCTCGAACAGTGTGAGCTTGGAGGATAAATGTTAAGTTTATTTTCACTGATGACATAAGAAAGAAAACCTTGAACAGTCCAATAGGGGAAAGAGTGGAAACTGTGGGAAGCACATGAACCACAGAGCCTGGGAATCTGCTCAGCCCCACCTGCAGAGCTCATCCAGCCCTGGGATCCCAGCACAGGAAGGACAGGGAGCTGCTGCAGCCAGCCCAGAGCAGGGACACCGAGGGCAGCAGAGGGATGGAGCAGCTCTGCTGGGAGGAAAGGCTGAGGGAATTGGGATTGTTCAGCCTGGAGAGGAGAAGGCTTTGGGGTGACCTCATTGTGGCCTTGCAGTGCCTGAAGGGAACCCACAGGAAAGATGGAGAGAGACTCTTGACAAGGGCCTGGAGTGACAAGACCAGGGGGAATGGCTTCACACTGACAGGGAGCAGGGTTAGATTGGATATTGGGAAGAAATTGTTCCCTGTGAGGGTGGGGAGGACCTGGCACAGGTTTCCCAGAGCAGCTGTGGCTGCCCTATCCCATGGCAGGGGGTTGGAACGAAATGGTGTTTAAGGTCCCTTCCAACCCAGGCCATTTTGTGATTCTGTGAATGTTAAAGAACTACTGATTTTCTGTAGTGGCACTGAAAATACTGGGGAAGTGTGTGCCTGCATCCATGCTTTAGGAGATAGGGACTGACTGCACATAAATCTACTTGCTGTAGACTCGTTTTACATCACCAGAAAACCCAGCAGGTTTTGTTTGTCACATACAGGGGTGTCCCTCTGGTTGCCCAATCACATCCAGCTCTTACACAACAAGAACTTCAGATTAACCTTTGTGGCTGTGATGGTGCATATGGACTACAACACTTCCCCAAACACACTTTCTTAATGCCCTTCCAACCCTTTTTTATGAGATTAGTGCAAGGAATTATTCTAATGCCTTCATCTGTGTGAGGCCACCTCACACACAGAAGCCACCAGCAGAACTTGGTGATTACCAGGCTCAGTGCTCCAAAGGGCAAGGAGAAAAAAAAATAACCCTACAGAGGGCTAGAAAGCCAAATTGCTCATTAATAGACACCAGAACAACCCCTTCCATCCAGCTCCTCAAAGATACAACCCCTCCATTCCACACACAAGCTAGCCCACATCTACACTCACACATTCATTCCTCCTCAGGCACACAGATATATTTTTCTCCTGTGGGTGCTTGTTACTACTAAGTTGCAAAGCATTAGTGGACTTTCCTCCCACCTCCCTATCTTTGACAAAAATACTATTTTTTTTTTTGAAAGAAGTGCTCTCTTCCACCTCAATCTGGTGTATTTTTTGATAAAGCACGTAGCTCAGCCTTCTTATTTTTTAACTTGGTAGACTCATTTCCATGGAGATCTCTGGAAGGCCAGAGAACAGAACCATCACACTACCCCCTCCTGTCATCCCCACTTGAATTTACAGTGGTTTTTTTCCATGTTTTCTTTTCATCCTCTCTCTTGTTGCACTTGTGCTTGACTAGAAGCTCATGTTTACCACTACAGCACTCCTGACTCATGCAAAATGTGAGATCCAACATTAACACAATTCATGAGAAGGGAATTAGAGAACAGAGAAAACAGAGATGTTTTCACCCTCTCCATCTCACCACCCACTGTATCCCAGGTCCTTCTGTGGCCCCAGCTGAAGCAGTAACTAAGCACTTCAGTGCCCATCACTTGGTGCATCTATCCCTAAAAACCCCCATACAGCAATGCATTGATTTATCTATTTAAGATAGCAGTGAACCATCAAGCACCAGAGCCAAACTCTGATATTTATACAGAGACTAAAAAAAATTTAAAATATACTTAAAACCTGAACGATGGTTCTGAAATACCACTACAGCAATTGAATCACAGCCTCTTCTGCAGATATTTCAAATATTGTGCTCTAGATCTTCCCAGATACTTCATGGGTCATCTGGACCTGCTCAAGGACACTGGCATTCCTCACAAGGCTGAAAATCTACATCAGACCGGCACCTAATCTCTCACAGATTTTGGAAGCTAGGGGTTGGATTTACCCTGGTTATCTCCTGTGATTTATGGACTCACTGAACAACTCAGCCAGTGATCTGAACTCCCATTACAGTCACTGGGTTCAAACTGCTATTTCTGCAGCATGATCCACTGGTCAACATTTAATCATGAATCACACCCAGCAATTCCTTTTCCTCTCAATTGGATGTAAAAAAACCAGAGTGAGCCAAATGCAGCACTCATAATCTAGGAAGGAGATCATCCATTGCTCTGAGCAGCCTGGTCTAGTGGGAGATGTCCCTGCCCATGGCAGGGGCACTGGAACAAGATGATCTTTAAGGTCCCTTCTAAACCAGGCCATTCCATGATTCTATTATTAAGTGATGTTAATTGCTGTAATAGTTGAGTGCTAATCCATGTTACCATGCACAGTAATGAACAGATGGCATTCACAGGGCACACAAAAATGGAACTCCCAAAACTGGAACCCCCAAAACCTGAGTAGTACCGTGAAGGGACACAAAAATTACTTCAGAGACTCTTTGAGAGAAATATAAATAAAATTAATACTTTCTCTGTTATTTGTTCTCCCAACAACAGAATCAATGTGACTCTGCTGTGCTGGCCAACTCAGATCCTCAGGTATTGTATATTAGCCATATAAATACAAATATATCTACAAATAACTTCCTACCCACATTGCAGCTCTGACTGCTTCTGTAACTCTGAATACTCTTTTTTTTTGGGTTTGTTTTTTTTTTTTTTTTGGCAGACTTCAAGAAGCCAATGAATGTCACCAAATGCTTTCACAAATTGTTTTAACAAGCTGGATTCTGATCTATTAAAGGCTTCAAAAGGTAGATAGGCAGCAGGAAGGAGAAGTGGATTGTGGTGCTGCTGAAGAACAGTACTAAAAGCCAGAAAGGGAAATACACAGAGCAAACAGTTTGATGATGCAGCACTGAAGGAGTTTTCAGCCAGGTTGTGTAGGAGGGTACAACAACCTAATCAGCTCTAGAAATTGGAAACACCAGAAAGATCCTAAACCATACCAACCACTATCTACATTGTGCAGCATTACACAGGCACTCTCAGGTGAGGAAGAATAATGACCATCTCCAGGTATTTGGGATCCTCACAGGACAGACACAGGATAAATAATTAAGATGGGAATCTACAACTAAAACTGATGAATTTAGGTGCAAAAAAAAAAGGCACAAATGTCAACAAAAAATGATCCAATAGTAAGTTGTGGAAAACAGCATGTTAAGAGGTATGAAATAATATAAAAAGCATTCTACAAAGCAGTCTTTTCTTAAAAGGAAGAAAAGAGGTTTAAAGAGATGTCTAATGCAGGGATATAGGTCATGTTGTTATTTATAAAATGGTGATTCCTGTCATTTTTTCCAGTATATTCTTGAACTTTATCTTTCATCAGTGACAACAGCAGAGTGAGTGGTACAGGAGTCCCTTCAGGCTTCTGTTCTGCAGAACTGTACAGAGAAATTAGGAAGAAATTCAAGATTTACATGCAGTCACCGTCAGCAGAAGCTTTTCCCAAATCAGACCTTGTGTCAATGACACTGAGAAGAAACTCAGGGGGTTATTTTCATTATTAATCACAGAAAGGCTGAAGTTATCAGGGACTTCTGGAGGTCACCTGGTTCAACCCCCTGCTCAGGTAGGGCCAACCACAGCTGCCTGCCCAGAGCCATGATCAGTCAGCTTTGGAATACCTCCAAGGGTGAAAACTCCAAAACTTCCCTGGGCAACCCGTGCTGGCGTTCAGCCACTTGGAAAAAAAAAAGCAAAAACCAACCAAACAAAAACCCCACCAAACAACAACCAAAGAACCAGTTTGTGTTCTAGTTTGTGCCCATTTCCTCTGGTCCTGTGCCTGAGCACCATGGAAAAAAGCCTGGCTTCATCTTATCCCATCAGATAATTCTGCATCTTGGTAAGATCCTCTTGAGATCTCTCAAGAGTTACAGCACTCTTAGCTTTTCCTCACAGCAGAAATGCTCCAGTCCCTTCATCAGGCTCTCTCCAACACATTCATGTTTTTCTTTTGCTGGGTTCCCAGCACTTAAGACAATACTCCAGGTGCTCAACAGAGGGGAAGGATTACCTCCTTGACTTGCTGACAATGATCCTCCTAACACAGCTCAGGATACTTTTAACTTTCTTTGCTACTGGAGAATGCCTGGATCATATCCATCCTTCTACCTGCCAGGTCCTTTCCTGCCAAGCTGCTTCCCAGTCACTCAGTCCCCAGCAAACACTGCTGCCTCTTCCTCCCCAGGTCCACAGGACTTTGTACTCCTCCTTCCTGAGCTCCAGGAGGTTCCTGCCACCCATTTCTCCAGCCTGCCTAGATTTCCCTGGATGGCAGCACAGCCCCCAAGGACACCAGCCCAGTGTACTCCCAGTTCTCTGTCTGCTGTGGAAATACTCTGCCCCATCATACAGATCATTAATGAGATTGTTGGACAGGATTGGACCCAGTCACTGCCAGTTACAGGCCTCCATTTAGACTTTGTGCCACTGACCATCCCCTTCAGCCTGTTCTCTGTCTTCTCATTTACTCCACCCTCCATCTGCTCTTCTGTGAGGAACACAGTATCAAAAACCTGCTGAAGTCCAGGTGGACAATGTCCACTGCTGTCCCCCCTCATCCACCAACCCACTCATTTCATCACAAAAGTTTGCCTGGCTTGGTCAAGCCTGACATCCCTTTGGTAAACCTCTGCAGCCTCCTCTTGGTCACCTTCCTGGGCCTGGAAATACCTCCCAGGGTGAGTTGTTCCATCACTTTCTGTAGCTTTAGTTAGTGCCTGAGACGTTTTGGTTTTCTGAAATTCTTTTCCCAAAGAATTTTCTATAAACAAAAGAAGTGTTTTTGTAACTGTACCTATGTTTACATTCTTTCCCCAGGAGGGACTTCTGCTTGATGTCCCTCTGGTCTGACCAATATGATTGAAGAAGTTTGTCTTCTTGTCACCAATCAAATTGGCCTGTGTAAAATAGTATAAAAAAGAACCACATCCCAAAAATAAAAAAGTAATTTTCAGCCTTCTGAAGTTGAAGTCTTGTGTTGTTGTGGTGTACAACAGCATCAACTTTCTCCACAGATCAAGGTGAGTGTGGCCAGCCTTTAGTTTCCTGGGCTCCTCCTTCTTGCCTGCTCATGGAAGGGAGTGGGAAGAGTGAGGATATTCTTGTTAAGAACAGAAAGCTGACAAGTGTGTGGCATCCACCCTGTGTTCCAAAGGAAGGAATGTTAGATCCAGCCATATCCTCAGCAACATTCCACTGGTAATTTGAGGACTTTAGTGCCACCTAAATAATCTACTTCAGTTTGAACTTCCCCAAAAGTGACTATTTTTCCCTCCACAAGAACAAAAACATCTGACACAGGCATCCAGCAGCCCTCAGGAAAACAAGGAACTTTGCATGCTGATAAGAACACATTATGGTAGGGCAACATACAAACAAAAAAAAAAGTACCCAGAAAGTTAATTAATTAAGAAAAGGTGTCTTCCATCTAAAAGCAATGCCTTTTTTGAAAGCACATGGTCTGGAGTCTGAAATAAAATCAGACTTCCCCTGACTGCCTTCATCCCTCATTACTTGATTAATTTTCCTCAAAGCATTTGGATGTAACTGAACTCCAACCATTGAATCAGCTACAAAATAAACATGGCTTGTCCTTAGGCTGAGCTGCTGCATCTTGAAATAGTATTCCTGTCAAAGTTAAAGTCTATTCAGTGCAAGAATTATTAATAACTCCTTTTATTAACATTCCTTTGGCTGAACTGTTTGGGGTCAGCTAAAAATGGGTTTTTTGGTAAGAAGATATCCTGCAAGAAGCAGTGTTCTGTCAGTTCAGGAGGCAAAAAGAGAGAAAACAAAGCAAAATGAATTATCATCAGTTAGTGCTTTAATTGCTGCTATTAACAAGCCAGAATTACAGAATGTGACAAGCTTGGGGTTTGATTGGTTTTTTTGGGGGGACTTAATTTTACTTATAAGTCCACACCAAAAATATGTTTTAAGTACTTTTCTTAGATACCTGAATTAGCAGATGGTATCAGCTTAAATGATTCATTTCTTCAAATCTACTTGCAAATGTGCACAGTATCTGTTGCTGCTGGGCAAATATTCATTATCTGCAAGGTACAGCTATAACCAATGGCACGGCAATTTCTGCAACATTATTGATCACCAGCAGAGATGACACTTCATGCACCGGGGTACGCAGAGTGAAGTGCTGCCCTGTTTTCTGTCTGCACCAGAACAATGCCACTCAGCATTATCTAACTGGGATTATCACCTGACTGGCAGCAAGAAAGGCTGGTGAATCATTTTTATTCCAAAGCACATTAAAATGGGAAAGGGCACTGCATTAAGTCCTTCCAGTGGAAAACCTCACTTCTCCATGGAAGAGCTTTCATCAGTGTCAAGTTTCACCTTTCACATTCACTACAAATCTAGCTTGCATACCAGAACAACTTTTGCCTTTACTGGTGAGCACCTAAAGCTTCATTCACTTCTTCAGGAGAGAAGCTACTCTCAAAACCAGTAGTTGGGACTTGCAGAAAGCTCAATTACCTCTGACGGGCTAATACTACTCCTGGGATTCAGCAGATTCCCAATAATGTGTGGAAAAGCTGCGTGCCATCAACAGAAGAGAGAGCAGCATCCTACTCACTTAACACATCCCTGCAGCTGCACAGAAAGCAAGCAGCAAACCAAAAATTGCCTCTGAAATGCATTCACACTGACTGCAAACCCAACATTTCCAAGAAAGCCTTGATTAAGTCCTGGAGACAAGCCAGATAGAAAATGAAGCACTTCTATGAAAATTATAGTCACTGATTCGTTTCTATTGGCTGCAAAGTTGTTTGTTTAAAAACGTTTCATTCCCACCACACATTTCAAGTAAACAGGTACACAGAGAGATTTAGGACTTCATCCTTTCCCCTCTCTCCCTGTTTCCTTCCCACCTCCCTCAGTCCTTTAAGCTTCTTTCAGCAGCTTGCAAATGGTACCTCCTTCTACCACTGAGGTCACCCCAAAGCCTTCTCTTCTCCAGGCTGAACAATCCCAATTCTCTCAGCCTTTCCTCACAGCAGGGCTGCTCCATCCCTCTGCTGCCCTTGGTGTCCCTGCTCTGGTTCAGCACTGAAAGCAGAGGGAAGTGGTGACTTGAACTACCTGACCTCAGCATTTCAAAAGGGGTTGATTTTCCTGCCTGGTAACTACACACTACATCTGCTACATCTGTTAGTTTATCATGGGGATGTTGTTTGCCTGCTTTTTAAGCAAAAGGAGGAAAAAATTTTCTTGAGGGAGAAAAACCACTCAGTACAGTCTTCAAAAATGGGTAGTTTTAAGCCAATTCAACTTAATTCATAATTCATCCTAATTGATGATACAAGGAGTCTGCCTAAGCAAGTACATGTTAGTGAAAAGGTAAAATGACCACAATGAATCACTTAACACATGTGAAGTGGGGAAAGCATTCCTGGGATAGTTATTCCTCTTTTGTTAAAGCAAAGTGACCCCAAGCCCCATCCCCCATACATGCCCTGCCAAGATCTCAGCCACCTTTAGAATCACAGAATAGAACTGCAGGATCACTAATATTGGAAAAGATGCCCCAAATCACTGATTCCCAAAACCTTTGAACAATCCCCATCTTGTCAACTAAAACATTAAGTGCCACATCCAGTTGTTGCTTGGACACCTCCAGGGATAGAGACTCCACTACTTCCTTGGGTAGCCCCTTCCAGTGCCTGCCCACCCTTTCTGTGAAGAAATTCCTCCTGATGTCCAACCCAAACCTCCCCTGGCACAGCTTGAAGCCATTAGAACCATAGAATCACTGAATAACAGAATCATTCAGGTTGAAAATTACCTTTAGGGTCATGGAGGCCAACTTGTGACCAAAGAACACCATTTCATCCAGCCCAGAGCACTGAGTGCCCCATCCAGTCATTCCTTGAACACCTGCAGGGATGGGGACTCCACACCTCCCAGGGCAGCCCTTTCCAGTGTCTGACCACTCTTTCCATGAAGAAATTCCTCCTGGTGTCCAACCTGAATCTACCCCGCTACAGCTTGAGGTCATTTCCTCTCATCCTGTCCCTTGTTCCCTGGGAGCAGAGCCCGACCCCCCCGGCTGTCCCCTCCTGTCAGGGAGTTGTGCAGAGCCACAAGATCCCCCCTGAGCCTCCTTTTCTCCAGGCAGCTCCCTCAGCTGCTCCAAACCCTTCCCCAGCTCCATTCCTTTCCCTGGACACGCTCCAGCCCCTCAATGTCCATCTGACAGTGATGGGCCCAGAACTGGATGCAGGATCTGAGGTGTGGCCCCAGCAGTGCCCAGCACAGGGGACAGTCCCTGCCCTGGCCCTGCTGCCACACCATGGCTGATCCAAGCCAAGTGCCATTGGCCTCTTGCTGGCCCTTGTTCAGCCACTGTCACCAGTCACTGTCACAGGAGAATGCTGTGGGAGACCCATGTGAGACCCTGTTATCATTTAAAGGACCGGGCCTTACTTTCTGCCCGGCCCGTAACTTTGGATACCCCATTCTTCTCCCACTCCCCCATTTCCCACCAGCACCACCAGTCTTCCAGCTCCATGGTGACTGCATCCACAGGCTGATGGAGCTGAAAGCTGAGTTTGGAGCCAAGCTCAGGGAGCTGATGTGAGTCACAGCACAGCTCCCAGAACACCCAAGTAGATTTGGGCCTGCTGGGAGCATTAGCTGAGCACAGGCAGAGGAGCTGCTCCTTTTGGCAGCACATCACACACAATTCAGTCAGGGTGAGCTGGCTGTGAAGCCACATTCCCAGGCAAACACTTCTTTTACCTCAGCTCCAACAGCTGCAGCCACAGAGCAAAATCCATGGGGCCAACAGGTTGCAAAGCTCCCTTGGCCTAAGGACTGAGTTTTCATTTATCTTTGTACAGCCCCCAGAGCCAAAAGGCTCCCCAGCTCAAGTGACATCCTTGAGCTAGCTCAGCTTTCAAACTTTTAACTGTTGCAATTGCTTCTCCTAGATTCACACTGATAATGCCACATCAGGGTCCAGATCTTGCCTCCCCACAGAAAACAGACATATGTTTTATGAGCTTTTTTCACTCCTAAGCATACCCTGTCCCCAATAAACAAGATCTTGGTTCTTTTCCCTCTGAACCCTATCAGGGCTTTCTGCCATCTGCTATGTCTGTGACAGATGCTTGTATAACTGACAGATCAAGCTAAATATAAGATACCAACACCCCCATATGCTCCAAACATTCCAAGTTTAGTACTCCTGTTGTAAGTGAGTCCTAAATATAGCAAGGTAAACCAAAAACATCTTTTATGTTGAAGTATTCCTAACATTGGTGACACCTCAGCACAAGTCCTCCAAAGCTTAGCAGGGAAGGGAGGGGACAACATCTCCTGAGGGTGTTATTTGGAGATTTAAAGCATCATTGGCTGTAGCAAAGCTTTCCCCCACGTGAGGATACTCTGTTCTGGAGCAGCAGAGCTTAGTGTTTGCCACCATGGCTACAAACCCAGAGTGCCATAGAAGCTCCCTGATGGACACCAGCACCCTGCAGGCAACACCAGCCCAGCCCAGGAGGGGTCTGACACATTTTTTATTCCTCATCTTGCTCAGGAGAGGAAAACTGCCCACTTTTCCAGGGACTAACATGGGTAGAAAATCTGTCCTCTTCACCCCCACCAATGCCACAAGGCTCCCATGTCTTAAGGGATGCTGAAATCAAGGAACAGGGACCCTTTGCAGGCTGAAAGAACACCCAGAAGCACAGAAGTGCTGTTTCTGGAGAGTTTTTCACCTTGAAGTGACTCACAGCACTTCATGCACTGCAAGTAGCCACTGTTTCACCCACCCCAGAAACCCAGGTCCCCACAGTGTAAGCTGACACACACTCAGGCTATTGGGGGGAAAAACACTTTAAATGTGGAAGTAGGACATACCAGTGAGCAAACAGCATCAGAGAGGAAGGAGAGGCACATATAAATAAGGAAATGCACAGTGCCCACACTGAACTTCAGCCAGCTACTCTGTCTTGAGAGATCTGTTGACCACAAGGAGCCAAAACCTTCTGGGTTTTTGTCTCAAGAACACATTGATAACACAAATATTATAGTGTTGCACCACTGCAGTGGCCAGTTGCAGTCACAGTGCATCGGATGAATCAGAGCTACAAATAACACAACTTCTTCCCTGCAAGTTTCACTTAGGAGTCTCCTAGTCAGGCATTGTTTTCGTGACAATACAAATTGTTTTGTGAATTAAAGTGCAGCCTAAACTTCTCACACTGTTTGTGAAGTCCTGCTTACTGCAAATAAACCTGTCTCTTCTGACTTTGCATTTAATTTCCACTGAAAACAGCGACTGAGCTTTGGGTGACTTTAGAGCAGAGCCTAAAGGGTTGAACACCTCTCTCCAACAACAGAGAGCTGGCTAAAAACCTAAATGCTGTGCACCATCAACAAGAAAACCCTCCCTCACCTACCAGTTCCTAAAACATAAAGAACAATGTGGCTGAATGAAGCAGGGAGGACACTGTGCCTCTAAACATAACAGTTCTATCTCTCATGACATGTCTCCCTTCTGCATTTTGATATAAGTTAACAAGCACAAAGTCATCCATTCCCCATTTCTAGAAGTACTTGTGTGCTCAAAACAGCCAAAGCTAGTGACAGCACAAATCCAAAATCCACCCAGGAGAGCAAAAGACAAGACTAGGGACAAGCATACCTACAATACAAGTCAGACTGAGCCTGGTGCCTCCAGCCAGAGCTGACAGGGAGCTATCAGTCTGTGTTAGGTGTGTTGTGGTAATCAGGTAAATTAAGTCCCATCAGTGCCCTCAGGATCATGACACCAAGAGCAGGAAGGCAGCTGCAAATTGTAAATGAAGACACAGAGAATTTGCAACCTAGGTGGGCAGAATTCCTGCCTCGTGCTCACACATCCCAACTTTCAGAGGGCTGAGAGCCACAGAATACAAACCCTGGGCTGAAGAATTCCTGCCTCATGCTCACACATCCCAACCTTCAGAGGGCTGAGAGCCACAGAATACAAACCCTGGGCTGAAGCAGTTGGCACAAACAAGGCACAGCCTCTCTCCCCAGCATGACTGGATGATGCACAGACCTGAAGTCCTCAGCATTCCCCTGTCCCCGGCAGATCCCACAGTGTGACCTTTCTCCTGCTTCATTCCTGGCACAGGAAGGACAGGAAAGGTGATTTCTGAGCTCCAGCCTGGAGCTGTCAGAACAATCTGTGATGTCTTGCTCACTCCCCTGTCCCTTTTTACTCATGTAGCACCTATTCTCAACACAGGAGTGGTGGCTGGAATTGAGGGAGTTTGGGCTGGGATAATTCTTTTCACAGGAGCTAGTATGGGGCTGTGTCTTGGATTTTTGCTGGAAACAGTGTGGATAACACTGGGATGAGTTTAGTTCTTGCTGAGCAAGGCTTGCACAAGGCAAAGGTGTTCTCTGCTTCTCACCAGTCAGGGAGCTGGGAGTGCACCAGGATTTGGGAGGGGACACAGCTGGGACAGCTGATCCCCACTGAACAAAGGGACTTCTCATACCACAGCACCCATGAGGAGGCGGAGGAGGAGGAGGAAGTGGGGATGTTGGCAGTGATGGTGTTTATTTTCCCAAGCCAGTGTTACCAGTGATGGGGCCCTGCTTTCCTGCAGGGAGCTGAACCATGGGCAGTGGTGAATGAATTCCATGCTTTGCTTTGCTTGCAGCCCACGAGTTTTCTCACTTTCACCATCCAATTCTCTCCCCCATTGCACTGCAGGGCAGTGAGTGGCTGTGTGGGGCTCAGCTGCCAGCTGAGGCTAAACCATGACAAAAAGGTCATCTAGACCAGCTTCCTGCTCAGAGCAGCACCACCATCAATGCCAGACCAGGTCACCTGCAGCTTCATCCAGCCAAACCCTGCACATTTCAAAGGCTGGAGTTGCCCAACAGCTCTTCAGATGACTCATTCCACTGCTAAACTACCCACATGGTGACTTTTATCATTTTCTCACGTTCATTCTGAACCTCAGTAATCTCACTGGAGACCTCACACGGGGATTTCTCTTCAATTTAATGTCTTTTCCTTTTCAGATAAAACTCCCAGCCTTATCCACTGAATTCCCACACTAACACATGCTGCCTTGCCCTTACATTTTCAAAGGTTTATATAGGACATACAGCTGTAAAGCTCCTGTTAAATATGACCTAATTTAGTTCCAAGTTTAGCATTACCAGGACATTATCAGGGATGGGAATTTCACGGGCTTGTGGCTGTGCAGCCATGTGATTTTATGAAATAACATCCAAGTGCAACGTTTTCAGTAAGGCACTCCAGAGGAGGATATTTACAGGGGATCACTGTTTTCTGGGGTTTCTAGGGTCCTGAAAGTTACCAAGCATCATTTGGCTGTCTCACACCAACACAAATTTGTGATTCTATTTCAGGCCTGCCTGAATCACGGAATGCCCATGGAGCTGTCAGACACCTCGAGCATTATTTCAAAAGCATCACAGAGAAACCATGAAAAAGGTCAAGAGATCTGAGTACCAAGAGCACCAGGAGCAATGCCAGACCTTCCAAATATGAAAGAAGCAAGCTGGGCAAATCCTGCCTCTACATTCTCAATGGAAGACAAAAAAATCAAAGGCAGCCTGCAAACTGTGAGGTTCTGACTGCCTTTGGTCACACTGTGCAGCTGCCTTTGAAGCCAGCAGGACCACAGGAGAAAACACCTCTGAGATGTTGCAGTGGTTCTTGAAGCATTGTTTTGCTTTAGAGGGAAAAAAACCACAAACCCTGGAACCATAAAATCCATGTTGGGTTGTGCATTCTGACAGAAGAATAAAAGGAATGGGCATAAGGATGCAGGAGATGCAGTGCAGGCAATGCTCAGCACAGCACTTAACAGCCCTTCAAAAATTATGCTTGAAATATAACTTGGACATAATAAATGGAATTGTATCAGACAGCACCAACACCTTGGAGGTGATGAGAGCTCCTTAATTACATCCATGTAAACACCTGGATTTCAAAGGAGGGAAGCAAGAGAAATCAGAATGGAAAGGAGCGGCCTGGAAAACCCAGAGAGTGATGACAAAATCAGATTCTTCACAGACCAGGCCATCAGTGTTAAAGGAGAGTCACGCTTCTCAGAACAATCTGGCATAATCAGACATTGAAAAACTGGATGAACCTTGTCACATGACATGGCCAAGCTGCCTAAATACTCTGTAGAGTTTCTCTATATGGAGAAATGAGAGAGTGGCCAGAGAGCCCCACTTTGTCAGGGAGCTACAGAAACAGTTTTACAGCCACATCACAAATGAAGTGCCCACCAGTCAGTGAACTAATTTAAGCTAAAGCTCCTCTGCAGACATAAGCTCCATGTCTACACAGTGCCTTAAATAGCACACAGTATGGATTCTCCAGCTGGCCCCACGCAGAGAAACTGCACAGGGAAAGAGAGACACCATGCCTCAAATTATTGCACTGATTTCTGGGATCATCTCTATTCCAAATGTAGAAGGAACCTGGAACAATTCCATTCAAGTGTGACAAAAAGGACTTTAGGGGCTGGTTCTGATCATGAAGAAATTATTTCTGCCCTGATTTTACTTCCCCTTTTGCTTTTAGAGATCTGCCCAGTCTCTCCCAAACAAAATGTTACATAGAGTTGAGGTAAAAAAGCCAAGGGGAGTGACAGACACCTGCCAGGCACTTGGGAAGAACCAAGGAGAAGAGTGGGGAATGAACTGTCACTACAGGGAAAAGCCACAGGAAAAAGAAAATGTAAGATGTCACATTTTCCATTGATTAAACCCTTTCTGAAGATGTTTGAATGGCAACATGGATTGCTGAGGATTTTTGCCTCTCACATAAAACTCAGAACTCAAAGGTCCCATGCTCAAAGGATGAGATTTGTATCTTTCAGATGTATTAATCAAGAGTTACTCTGAGATAAGATTAAAATGCTCTCTAGAATGGGCAAGCAGGAGTTCACTGAGCAGTGAATTTCTTTAGGCCTAATCACTATGCTGATGGGATTCCCATTACTAGAAACTTATGGTTACAATCCATGTAAGCCCTGAAAAGGATCAAAACATTAATCATTTTGTCTGGCTGAAAATTATCCATCAAAGCCTCGTTCAGCCAAAAAAAAAAATGGGATAAAAATTGAGTTATCTTGTCTATAAAACATTGATGTTCAGAGAGTCTCTAAAGACTCTGGGATTTCTGTTGACCCCCAGTAAGTTCTGTTCTCTCTACATGACAAGTTGTACTCTCTCCCCCACAGCAAGCAGAGAAAGATGTAACTGAACTGGAGCTGTGGGAGGTGGTACCCTCTGGAACAACTGAGCCTGTGCTGCAGCAGCTCTACACAACCCCCTTTTTGGCAGGAAAACAGGCAGTTTCACAGGTAATGATTTAATAAATCACGGAGCTTACCGGAATGAAGTCTGCTAAATGTGTGAGCAGTTTTTTCAGTTCCCTTTTTGCCCCCCAAAAACAAAAAAGTATTTGTCTATAGACTAGAAGACAAAGTATTTTTTGCTTGGGGATTTTTTTTCTTCTTTTTGGACAGCCAAATGTTTTCTTCTGCCAACAAGAGAACTCTTGGACATGTTGCTGAAAAATTATGGAGAAAAGAGAAAGCTTCTACCTCAAATCATGTTTTTGCATGTTTGAAAAATCTTTTCAGCTAGTTTGTTCTAGCTGGAGAGATTTTTATATTGTTGAAAGCAATTAAACTGAGGAAAGTGAAAGTTCCTCTCTCTTCTACTTCAGCTGGTGGTTCATGACAACATCACTATTTCCAGAATATTCTTTAGGCCAAAGTTTCATGTCTCTTCCATCTGACAAGCAGGGAAGCGAGCTCTGTTCTGTGACACACCTGCTTTGTGTGACTCCAGACCTCTTTATTTTCCCTCTTACCCCAAAACTTCTGCAACTGGACAAAACCCTTCCTTCCACTCCTCAGGAAATCAGACTTCAGGTCAGAAGGTTCCCTAAACCAGAATAATCTAAGCATCCTTTTTTTTTTCCCTGATTCTGCAGAAACTGTTAGGGCCAAATGAAGATCCCCCCCAGCCTATAACTGTGTCCATGCTCTTTTTCATAGCCAATGATTGACCAGAATGGGGAATATGAGTGATTTATAACAGTGCATTCCAGCCCAGCATTTGTCCTTTGTGCCTGGATTGTTACAGTGGCAGCATCTGTTTCACGCTGCCATCAAATCACAGTGATGTTTCCACTCTCTCCTCAGGCTATGATGAATGTAATTTTCCAATGTTTGCCTGAATCCCACACAGCACTAATCAGCAATTATCAAAAGCAGCAAACACAAATAATTAAGATATTTCCACGGCATGCAGGCATAGTCTTCTCTGGGATCTGTGCCTCACTGCCATGGCTGGAAATGTTGTCTGCTCCACCCAGGAGAAGCCCTGAGGGGGAAGGAAGCTTCATCTCCATGTCTTGACCCCAACTCAAGCCAAGCAATGTGGCTGAGGCATCTGAGTGATTTTCTATTTTCAGAGGAAACAAGGGCCTTAAAAGTGACATCCTCTCTTCCAAAATAATCCTTGTAAACGTGGGGAAGCCCAACCAGGGGATGTAACAGCATCAAGTGCCTTTAGTATCTGACATGATTACAGGTGCTGGGGCAGATCAACCAGTGCCTTTCATCCCCTCACTCCCAATTTCTCCCAAATACAGCCCAAACCCAAGAGATTTCCATCTCCTTTGTATTGTCATGTTGTTTCTCAGTCACATCTCCCTGTTTGCCCCAGTCTGGGTTCCCCAGCCAGCCCCCATTTCTATACTGCACTGCAGCCAGGGGCTCCTACCAAACTTTGACGTGGATGATTTATTTTTTGCTAATTTGTAATATTTTGAGGGATACTAAATAAGCATGCTTACGTATTCAAGTGTGCTTATCTCCAATTCCCAGGAATAATCAGTGGATCTGTGTGAGCATGCTGAATGGGTGGGAATGCTTGCTGAAAAGCCTACACACCCAGCTCCCCTCTCCTCTCTTCAGCTTATTTTTGCTGCTGAAATCTCCATTCCAATTTGGAGCTGCTGTAAAGTGGAAGAGCTGAGAGGAAATCAGTGGACCTACAGCAGTTCCCATGACCCAAGATCTTTTAATCATACCCCATTATAAACCAAGCAGGTTTGGTTTGACCACTGGTCTACCAAAAGTCCAGACCTGAGAACCTCTCTTCCCCGAAGGTGCATCTTATTTAAATCTCTGCTTTGATCTTTATGTGTGTAATTCTACACAGAACTGACTCCATTCAAGTGAACTGAATCAGCAGCAGCTCAAACAGGTGTCCTCCATGTGAAAAATTCCTTAGGGGACAAGAAACATGAAAGATTTTGCCTCCAGGTTATGCATTTTGGTTCCTGCCTTGACCAAGGCCTTTTAACGAGAGAGAAAGAGAAAGAGAAAGAGAAAGAGAAAGAGAAAGAGAAAGATAGAAAGAGGGAAAGGGAAAGGGAAAAGGAAAGGGAAGGAGAGAAAAAGAGAGAAAAGGAGAGAAAAGGAGAGGAAAAGAGAGAAAAAATGAGGAAAAAAGAGAAAAAAAGAGAAAAAGAGAGCATCTTATGTATTTATATATAGATATCAAAGGTATTTCTCATTTCTGTTTCTACCTGTTCAACTTTTGGAAGAAATGCTAACTATCACCTTTTAGGTTTTAAAGCAAACTCTACGTACCAGAAGCCAGGCTGCACAGGAGAATATATCTATAAGGTGATTTAGATGACCATACATATAAATCCTCCAGGGTTTCTGTGCCTTCTGCAGCATCCAGAGCTAGAGGACAACCAACAGGGCTGCCAGTCACACAGCCTGGGACAAGCTCTAAGCTCCTTATCTGGCATGGATGGGCCTCCAAATGCCTCTGTGTGGATTCACAGTTCCTCGTGATCACACTGCCCCACTTGTGATCACACATCCCACAGAGATGATCAAAGGGCTGGGAACAGATACCATATGCTCCAGGAGAGGCTGGGAGAGCTGGGACTTTTTCTGGAGAAGGGAAGACTCAGGAAGGTCCCACCAATGTGGATAAATCTCTGATGGGGCAGGTGTAAAGAAGACAGAGCCAGACTCTTGCCAGCAGTACCCAGTGACAGGCCAAGAGTCAATGTGCATGAACTGAACAACAAAGAAATTCACAGAAACACAAGAAAAACACTGGTTTTCAGTGTGAAGGTGGTTGAATAGTGAAACAGATTTCTCAGAGAAGTTGTGACATCTCCATCCTTGGAGCTATTCAAAACATGACTGCACATGGTCCTTTGCAGCTGGCTCCAGGAGACCCTGCTTGAGGCACAGAGGCTGGACTAGAAAATCACCAGAGATTTCCTCCATGCTCAGCATTTCGGTGTTTCTGTGCTACTTCTGAGCAAGAAAACAACAATGTTCAATATCTGGCCCAACACAGATAAAAACATCACCAGACAACTATAATTATTTGCTAAAGAATGCAAAGATGAAGTATTTGAAGATACCATCCATTCTGAAATTGGGAACACAAGGAATGATGAAGGAAAGGGCGGGGAGGGAGGCAAGGGGACAGGAGGGCAAGGACCAGGATGCCCTGCACTTTACCTACTCTTTAAATTGTAACATTTTTTCACCCTCCTAAGAGGAGAAAAGTGACTCCATGAGCCACAGATCAAGATGTCCATGTGGCCCAGGGCTGCAGGACAAGCACCACATTCCTTGGAGAACGGGAGCACTGGGAGAGGTCTCCAACTTACCCCTTATGGTGATTCTGCTCCAAAGGCCGAAGTTCAGGCAACCCCACAGAACCAAAAGAAGTCCTGGAGTCCAGGACACCAAGAATTTCCTCTGCCTCTATGCCCAGGGACTTTGCAGAGTCGGGTAGTGATGGAGGCAGTGTTGGTACTCAAATTTTCTCAGAGCAAATTGTCGTGTGTGCTGGACAGTGAATTTTTAGATGTGGCTTTTTTTTTTTTTTTTTTTTTATGTAGCTATTTATCCTGAAGACTGGGAAGGCTCAAACAATTACTTGGAAGGCTGGAACTTGCTCACAGTATCAATGGATTATAATGTCCCTTCACCATATTTATGGGCAGAGAGACATTCACCAAACCCATTTCCTAGCAGACCCATAAACTTGCTGCTTCACACCATGTGACTCAACAGAAACCATAAAAGAAAGAGTGAAGCAAAGGGTGAATCAGTCTTCTATTCATGCAATAAAAAATATTGCCTAGAAAAGTTCAAACAAATGGAAATAGCAAGACCTTTTTATGTCTCAGTTTCCCCATCAGTCACAATCTCCCACAGAGATGCTGCTCACACAGGTTGTAAATAAAATGAGTCAGAGAGATTTTCTCCCATTTATCCACAAAACACCTGCCTCACCCCAGATGTTACTGAATGGAAATAATCAGAGAGGGCTTTGTTTTAAACACTAATCACCAAGATTATATTAAAAAAAATAAAAATGCTTGGTTTTAGTCATGTTTTTGGTGTAGTCACACTCTGGGATCCGGGGCTCCATTTTACTTGGTGCTTTACACCAGCAGTTCCTGTCTTGATTGGGTGACAAAGCACGGGAATTTCATCTGGACTGACCACACAACATCATTCAAGCCACAGCATCCACTGCCTTCCCACATGTCATTGTTAATGTAATTCCTGCTCAGTAACATATTAAGAGGTGCTGAACTCCACAGGAATTTAGGGCACTCGGAAAGATCAGCTGGGAAATGCACGGGGACTCACACACAAATGCCCTCAATTGCTCCCTGCTGCCATAAGCAGCTTTTGTACTACAATTTCATGGTTGTTTCCTGCTCATTCACTTCACACTGGTAATCTCACTTCCCCAGCACCCAGCCCATCTAAATCCAGCCCATTTAAACCCAGCCCATTCAAACCCAGCCCATTCAAACCAGCTGAGCATCTAAGTAGTTCCCTTTCCTGCTACAGAGATATTCTGTAGGGGCTTCATTCCCCCCCATGGCACCATCCTGTAAGGAGTGACAGGAAAAGGGGGAATAGCTTCACATTTAGATTGGCTATGAGGAAGAAATTCTTCCCTGTGAGGGTGGAGAGGCCCTGGCACAGGTTTCCCAGAGAAGCTGTGGCTGCCCCATCTCTGGGAGTGTTCCAGACCAGGCTGGATGGGGCTCTGAGCAACCTGGGATGGTGGAAGGTGTCCCTGCCCATGGCAGGGAGATGATCTTTACTGTCCCTTCCAGCTCAAACCATTCTACAATTCTATGGTCCTCCCCCACCCTGAAACAAACAAAAACCACCCCCTGGGATGTATCTAATAACTCTCTGTGTGATGTAGAGGAGTCAGTCACATCCTACTAGCCATGATGCCCCAGCTGTTTTAATTGCTTTGTCATCATCACTGCTCATCAGTGTGTCACCATGGAGAGTAAGAAGTCCTGAAGATGGATGTAAATTTTGGTGCAATTCACACTTAAATTGAGGAGACTCACCTCCAAAGTGCATGTACCTTATGTTTGTAGAAAAACAAAAACAACCTGGTGTGTGTTTTTAACCATTCTGCACAAAGAGAGATACAGAAGCAGAGTTAAAGTATCACAGCAGAGATTTACTGTGAGAGAAATAAAGACTTCATTCCTCTACACTTCCAGATAATATTTATCTGCAGGAGGTTTAAGGTTCTCTTGTAAAAGCAAATAAAGCCTGGAGCATATTAACTTCCACTACAGTAAATCATATTTTCTGATACTGCTACAGTAGCTTTATCACAGGAGTGTTAAAAAGCTCTGGAGAAAAGTAGGAATTAAGAAGTTTGCTTCCTCTGTAGATGTGTCCATGAAAGCTGACCTTTTCCATGTATCTTAAATAGTATAAAATTAATTCTCCATCTTTCACTCATGTTTTTCATAAACTGTTCCACATTAAGTTCAAATTTATGCACAATAAAAGACAACAATTTAAGTCTTCACTAAAACAGCAAAACAGGCAAAATAAAGGATGCTCATATCTTTATTTCATTGCCTTAATTTTTATTATCTTAAAACACAGAGCCTGTGGGATCAGAGAACACTTTCCAGTCACAGAACATGAACAGATAAAAATATATTTGGTGTCACTTTAACACATCTCTCCTTTAAAAGAGGTGGGTTTTCCCCTGTTTTTTGTACTATAATGGAACCTGATAGGCAAGATCCTTTCCTTCTGGCCAAACTGAAGCTCTTATTTATATAAAACTGTATCAGATGTGAATAGGAGAGAGAGACCCTGTGTTGGTTAATTCAGAAGAAATGAGCTATGTTGACTTGCACCAGGGCATTTTTCATTTTACACGGGAGCAATGAGCTGTACAAATGCAGTCAGTGAAATCTCTGTTCCCACATTCCTCACCTTCATTATGGTACCCAAGCCACAGGAGCAAGAACTGAGTAAGTATCACCAAAAAGAGACACAGAAATCAAAAGACCAACACTCCTCCACTCTGCTACCTGTCTGCCAGCCCCAAAAGATCCAGCAAGGAAGTGGGGTTGTGTGGACACACCATGATCTGTTCTGAGCTGCTCTTTGTGTTGGGAGATTTCAGCCTTTTGAAGGTGTCACAAATGTGTGAGATCACAGACACCTGCAGGCCAGGAGAAGCACATCCCAGTCCTGTCAGACACAATGCAGGCTTTGAATATTCAGTAGCAATAGTGGCTCTATACCCTGCTGTGATACCCAGCTTCCCTTTTGCTACCTTGAATTAATAATTGAAGGTATTGACTCCCATCGTTTCCGCCTGCTGTTCAGGATCCTGGATAAATAGATTGATACTCTGGGTTAACACAGCACAGCCTGAGCATCCTCAGACCCTTGAGTGGTCTCAGCGACTGACACAAAGCTCCCTTCCTATTTCTGAAACTCCTGAGACAGAACATGGTTTCTCTGCAACACTGAAATGCTACCAAAGGATGAGAGCAGCACATGAAATATTCACAGGGCAAACAGACACAGAGCCAAAGCAGAGCAGAGTAGAACTCCAGGCCTGCCCAGACACCAGCAAGGCTTCACAGTTTGCAGTGACACTGAGATCTTATTGCATTCCTCAGCCCAAGTGCTGACAAGGTTCTGTGCTGGAGATCAATTCAACATTACCCCAGGAGGACCAAAGCAGTGGGTTCAAAATCTCCACACCAAACACACAGACTTGCTGGAAACTCAGAAAAAAACTTCACACAAACTGTGTGGTTTTGACAGACTGGCCACAGGACAAAAAAAAAAGGGGGGTGGTCTGGTTCATGCCACTTTTATGTCTCAAACACAAGAGGATAAATAGAAGCATAAAGGAAAAAGGTGCGAAATGTTAAGAACCAAAATGTCAGAAGCCAACATGGCATGAAGTCCACAGGAAGATATGAACTCATCATGACTAATTGCACAAATTTGTTCAAGACAAGGAAGTTTTTGTCAGAGCAGCTTGTGTCACAGGCAAAAAGATTTTCCCATTTGGTGTTTGGAGCCTTGAAGTTAACCCATCCCTCTGCTGAATTAAAGCAACCACCCAGGGTGACTTTGGGGTCTCAGCTCAGCAGGCAACACCCAGTTCCAGCTGCAGCCCTGCACTGCAGTGACCAGTTGTGGATGTTACCCCAGGAGTGCACAACCCTCTGAACACCACCTTGTCACTGTACAAACCCAGCAGCTGCTCCTGCAGTACTCACACCTTACCCTCTTCAGGATTTAAATACTAAATACCACAAGAGTTCAAAGCCTTGTTAACAGTAAATATTCTTCTCTTGGAATGCCAGCCATTTTTTTATCATTTAAATAATTCTAACAAGGGTATGTACCCCAAGTAGCAAGATCTTTTTTTATTTCTCCTTCTAACCTTACAAATTCCATCAAAAAAAACCCCAAACCCTGCAATTTAAATAACCAAATTTAATGATACCAATTGAAGCTGCAAGTGTCAGGGCAGAGAGAAATAAGCATATCCATGAGTATTTCAGGAACATTTGCAAGTGATTTTTTTTGCATTAAAAGCCACAGCAACAGCCAAAGTGCAGCAAATCAGGTTTGTTTGGCTAAATAGAAAAGCACCTAAGGAGAGCTACATCCCTGAAAGATGGAATTGGCTTTTTTTGGGGCTGAAGATGAATACTGGAACACACTGGAAACAAAACAGAAGACTCAAAGAAGAAGGCAAAGATACATCTAAACACCTACCATTGCCTGAGTGATTCCACTTGAAGGCAGGACCTTGTTTCCAGTCTCAGCTCCCACCATCAATCCAGAATGTGTCATGACCCAGCTGCCAGAGGAAACTAGGAAATCCTTCATTCAGAGTTTAGTGCACAATTGTGCATGCAGATTTGTGTTCAGAACGGCCAAACAGCCATGAGCTAAACATTCAGTCAATTTAAAAACTTTCTTTTTCCTCCCTAACCTGAAGAAAAAAGTAGTTGAAGTCTATTGTGTGTTCTCAGTGTTCATGGCAAAAGACCTGGAGGATCCATCTGGGTATCAGCCTAGGAGATGTGGGACTCTAAATGCCTCAGCAAAATTCTTATGTGAACTGAAAACAGGTGAGGGAGGATGGAAAGGGTGACCCATGAAATGCACCTTGACCTGTCCTCCTCCTAAGGATCAACCTGTACTTTTTCTGCAGCTTTCCCTGTCACAACTGCAGGCTCCCCTGCTCCAAAGCCAAATGTGCTCCTGCTCCTACCTAGTGAGAGGAGGTCACCAAATATACCACCTGCAATTACAGTTTCTTCTGCTAAGCTGTAAAAGGTTTCTATTCAAGAGTCCCAATTGTCTTCTCGTTGGAATAAAATGTGAGGTATTTTAGGAAGCTCTTAGAGAAGCTGAGTGGATTGAAGCATTGTTGTGCTAATTAAAGCTTCTTTGATTTTCCAAAGCTTAATCTAACACTCTGTGAAGTGAGCATTTTTTTATAGCAAGGGCAGCCATGGGAGGTAATGCAACTCCAAAAGTACCTGGTAGAAGCCTTGAGCACAGAATGTTTCTCATCTTCTTTTCTCCACAGGCTGAAAAAACAGCGCGGAATTGTTGGGATTTAGAGCTTTCTGAGGGGAAAAGACACAGCCCTGTTTGCTCCTGTGGGCTCTGGGTTACCTCAGGAGCCTGTGTTTGATCTGCCTTGGCAGTCAGACCATCTGACTGAAACTGCCAGCCCTGAAGGCACCTGCTCCAGATGCTGCAGAGGATGGAAAACACTTTTTAACTCTGGGGAAAGGGTGCACCCCTCAGAAAAGTTTGGGTTTGCTTTCAGAGCTAAAAGTTGTCTTATGGTTTGGAGGAGTTTTAGGAGTCTTATTCATTGAAGAATAAAGACCTGGTTTCTGTGTAGCAAGAGAGTGTATATTCACACCTGAGATCCACAGGACTCCTTACAGCAATTGTTTTGTAGCCATTAATCAAACAGTACAGGAAAACTGACCAACTTCCAAGATTAACAGCCAGATAAATCACATTTATGTTGCAATCATCAATATTATACAAGGAAGGTAACAGGAAAATAGCACCTTGTTACTGAATGGACTCAGTCCCTCTCTGTATTGAAAGTCTGCTGAATTATTGCTCCTCTTAGAACACACTTGCCAGAGCAGCTGAAGAAGAAAGGAGTTTCTTCCATTGATCTTCATGTCTGTTACCTAAGCTATAACTACAGAGACACATTTTTTTCCCCTCAGTGTAGGATGCCTTAGAGACAACCCATACAGGAGGTGTACAACCAATCAGGTTAACACACAAACTTATTGTAAATTATGAAGTATAAAATACAGCCTAGGAGGATTTGCATTTTGGGGTAAAAGCCCCACACACTTTCTTTTGAAACTCGGTAAGGAATTAACACAGACATTCAACTAACCCAGTACACAGTGTTGGTTGGTTGGATTTTTGTTGGTTTTGGGGTTTTTTTTTTGGTTTGTTGGTTGGTTTGTTTGTTTGTTTTAATGGAGTGATTTTAGAGGGCAAAATCATGTCCTAGGACCTGATCCTGAATGCACAAAGTTTCAAAAGGAAATAAAAGGAGCTTTGCTACGAGCAAATGGGAGAAGATTGCTAATGCAGAGATGATAAACAAGATTTTTTTTTGGTTTGGGTTGGGTTTTTTTAAACACAAGAAAGAGAAAAGAAAAAAGCAATGAGACTTTAGACACACCTAGAGCCAGCAAAACTCAACGACAGTGATCACCCCCTTGACCACCACAAAGCAACCAACAACAGACAAACAGCTTGGACCAGACCCATTTAAGATCACTGCAAATACCTACTAACAACTAAAGAAAACAGTTCCAGACAGTTTGTAAGTGACATTCAATCAACTGACTAAACACTCAAAGCTATTGATGAACAAGGGTTTCATTGACAAAAGCTTTTCACCAAGGCGGCAAAACAAGTCAGGCAACAAAATCACAGGACAGGCCACACAGAATGTTCTGCCTCGTGTAAGGTCGGGATGTTTTCACTTCATTTCACCAGTGTGTGATCAGCACTCTGTGTGCATCCCACTGCTGGAAACTGCCCCCATCTCCTGAAAAACCCATCTCTAGGTGGACTCCCAACACACAACAGCTCTGGCACAAAATAATGAGCATTTATGTCATTGCCTCCTTTGTGTACAACACAACACTGGGACAGGGCACGTGTGGCTCTGCACGAAACACGCTTTGATAAACAATTTTCCACAGAAAACAACATCAAGTCACTCGGATTTGCTGACGTCCAACCCAACCCAAAGCCCATGGTTGGACACACAGTGGTTGGAAACCTAGTTACAAGTCTGCACTTAGATGATGATGTCAATTAACAGCCACAAATCTTTGGAGGGTGCAACCAGTGTTCATGGCCAGTAGGTTTAACCTGGTTCTGAGTTTTGATGGGACTGAGTGGTGTCTCAGAAGTGAGGCAGAAGAGGGCAGCACAGTTTGGCCCCAGAATATTATTAGGGCTAGGTATAAAGCCTGCAGAAGCCAAACCTTTGGATTAATTGCACTGTAAAGCTTGAGTTGACATTTACAAGCCTCTCAAAGCCCACAGCCACATTTCCCACTCACTACACTGCCACTTCTTATACCACTCAGTAGGAAAACCATCAATAGAGCAACCATTCATTTCAGACAGAACTGGCCAATAGTGACAGCCAAGAAACCAGACTCCAGAAAATAACGAGACAGAATAAACCTGGGTAAGATCCTTAAAAATTATCTTTAATTGATGCCAAGTATGAACAGATGAACGAGTACAGAAGCAGGTAAAACTGCATAGATGAAAACTATGCATTTCAAATAGTTCAAGAACTCATAACATCAGATGTTCTAAAAATGGTAAGTCAAACAATTTCACTACTTGGAAGTAAAATGAGCTGTAATGTGACAATGAAGTACATACTTGACCCAAAGTATAAGCCATTGGTAAATGGTGGAAATAAGTACAGCTGTGTCAGCTTAAATGGTTTGTTGCCCTGATGGTGCACTTTCACGTGGAGACTATTCAGTTTATATATTTCACATTGGCAATATTTGATCTTGAAAGTCAGAGGTATGTCTGAGAGGCCATTTACAGTTCTATTGACAGCTGTTATTTATTCATTTCAAACCGACATACTGCAAAACCCCCAATGTTTTACATGTAAAGGAAAGGAAAAAAAAAAGATTTCATTGTAGCAGGTTAAAGGTAAGGGTTTGCTGAATTTAGTCATAAAAATATCATTTTTACTTTTGTACAAAAGTAAAATATACATTTGATCCCAATTACATTATAGAAATGTCACTGAAACAATAACATGGATCAAAGAGTGATGCACCTAAAGGAACTGAATGCAGCGTCTTCATTATAGAAACTAGAAATGGAAGATGATTTCTTTTTTATGTATCACTCATAGCAACATTTGCTAGAGCCCGTGAACAGGTGAAATATACAGAATTACATAGATATTAACAGAAACCTTGAGACAAATTTCAGTTAAGACCTCAGTTTCATTTTATTTCCTTTGAAAATATCAAAGCATGCTATGCCTTGACAGCATAAATTGTTGACCTCAAAATTCACCTGTACTGAGTGAAACTGTAGAACACCCTGAAGTTTCTTTTTTTTCTTTTTTTCTTTTTTTTTTTTTTTTTGCAGATACAAATACTGACACCTTTAAGAATACTCAATAAGCATTTCAGGAAAAAGAAATTCCCTACACCTGATTAAGTAAATCCAGAACAACAGAAAACAGAAAAAAGAAACTCAGCCTGAATTAAGTCCAACCAAAATTGAAGTGTAGATCCCTGGTTAAAGCATCTCAGAAAAGGAGCCTGTTCCAGACTTGCAGAAGGCAGGTCTGGGACAAACTTGCCCTGCTGTGCAATTGCAAGGACAGCTTTCCAGTTCCGTCCAGCTCTGCGGCTGCAGAGGCTAAATCACACCTTGGAGCTGACTCTGCATCTCTGTGAGTCTGAAATTACTCTGAGGATCACTGGCATCAGGCTGCTGGAAGCCTACAGGATCAGACCATTCCTGGAAAAGCTGCAGTACCTCCCTCTTCTTCAGGTTAGGGGAAAAGATTAATCCAGAATGGCACGCCTCAAGCAACAGTTATCAAGGTAGCATTTGGAAAGGAATACATTCTCTCTGTGTATTGCATATGTATGCAGAAGATTTTGTTCTAAAATATGCCTTTCTTTCCACCTTTTTCCAATAAATTTCAGATGTTCCTGACCTAGTGTTGGTTGTGTTTTGTTTAGTAAATGCGCATGTAAGAAACTGTACTGTTCAAGTGTGGACTGTGGAAAAGTGAAACTCGCCCTCAGTTCCTTAAAATCAGCAGGTTTTGAGGTTACACTTGGGCTTCAGCTCTCTCACACCAGAAACTAACTTCCTGTACTTCTGCCTAATGAAAACGATTGTCCCTTAGTAAAGAAAAAACCCTGTCAACACCAGTTGCCCCTGCTCCTGCTGCCAATTTGGGCTGCTGCAGCCTCCAGTGAATGATACACAGCTGGTTTGCTAAGAAGGGTCTGATCCCTGAAATCTCTGCGTGGGCAAAAACCACTGCTGCAAACAAGAGGACTTTTGGCTGAATTTTGTCCTGTCTCCAGTGTTTTGTTCCATCTCACAAGTGTTTGTCCACGTGACTAACAGTACATCAGGCTAGCATGTATACAGTTTTGTAAAATGGAAATTAATTTCCTTGGGACACAATTGTTTTTCAGCTTTCCCGAAGGCAGCAGGGTGGATTATCCTCACAAAGGTGTAAACCAGGAACAAAGGGAGGGACTCACCAGAACTGGCACCAGGATCAAATGCTAGTTTTCCCCTCAGTAAGCCAGGCTGTGAATCTGCAGCACTCGTGTACCAAGAGTTTTGGTGCACGTGGGCACCCCGTGCACAGTGGGGTCACTTCCAGTACATCCAGTGATTACTACAGGCTTATCTGTCTGAATGGACTTGTGAGGCAGATGAGGTAAACTGCATTAAGCCCCATTGTGTTCGGAATTAAAGCAGCCTTAATTCAATTCAGGTTACTTCCCTTTCAAAAAGAATGACTCCAAATCAGATTAAGGCTGCTTTAATACTGCAACAGAATGTCCATGCTGGGCTTTAAAGCAGTTTAACAAATCTACTTTAAATGCACACCTTTCGTTAATTCAGATTAGCTTTCCTGAAGTCCCACGGTGAAGATAAGGCTCAGGAGACCCCATGCAGGGAATGTTAGGATGCTGTGAACTCACAGCCTGGCTTAATGCACCCTAACTTCCTCATGGAGGTGACTAAATCCAGTTCATGGCCTGTGCTGGAGCTGCCACACAGAGGGTTTGAGCTGTCAGCAGTCTTGCAGCAATCCCTCGGTTCTGTGAAGGAACAGGGCACAGAGTCCTTCATTTTCACCCTCACCCTTGCTCCTCTGCCTCTCCCTAGTGCTCTAGAGCCAAGAATGGTAGAACCAGATGGGGAATTCTGGCAGGGATACCAGCCTATGGGATTCCTGTCCGCTGACTCTCTGCTTCATTCCTGCCTCTGCACTGCAGTGCACTGCTGCCTTGCCCTTGCCAGCTAAATTCCCTCATCCCTTTCCCTGAGTTGGTGAAGGAAAAGCTGCACAGCACCAGCTAAGAAGCAGAGAGAAGCACAGAGCTGGGGGTGGTAGAGGGGGCTTGGGGAATGACTCCTTCTGCTGGAAAAGCTGCCTTCCCCTCATCAAACTAAATCCACTGGATTCCTTGTCCAGCATCACTTCCAGGAGGTCCCTACCAAAGGAATTCTCTTGACTCTTTCAGAGAAGCACTACACTGGCCATCAGCTCATTTCCAGTCCTCTTCCAGTTACATAAAAAAACCCCTTAGAGTTCCCGTGTGGCAAAAAGAAACATAAGGGCCAAAATAATAATAATAATAAAAGAGATATAAAAAGAAAAGAAATAAATAAAATTTAAAAAAGGATGCTTGCTGATAAGAACAGGCAGTTTGTTAAGTGCACCTTCAGGCCCACAAAGACATTTCAGCACTCCTGTGTAAAGGGAGTAGGAACCTTGTTTCTGTTGTTTATTTTTTTTGTGTGTCAAACTTGTCAAAAATGCATGCCTATGCTACATGAGGTTAATTCCTGTACTCCATATTTTTTGAGATCCTTTGCAGTGAGCTATAAATGGACAAAGCAACATTCAGGCTCCCCAAACCACGAGTTCTTATGGTCCTTCCTGGTCTCCTGACAAAGAACCACTGCATGCAGCACTTTTCTCTGTGCATAAGCAGAATGATCATCACTCTGCACATTAAATTAAGGTGTGCACACCCAGCTGGGGCAGAAGGTACCCAAGTGAGGCCTCATCTCCCAAGTGCATCCTTCTGATATCAGTCCCTTAGCACTGAACTGATTATTGCTGTTTAGTTTAGTCAGATGGTGGTTTTGTAAGCTGAGTGCAGCATTCAAGTCCATTTTGACATCAGAAGTAACATCCTACAATTCAAGAGTTTGGGAGGATCAGGACCACTGGAATTTAAGGGGGAGGGAGGTGTACAATGAGCAAGGGTGTGAGCAAGGGACAGGAAAGAAGCTTTACAACATCTGCCTAGAGGATGTAATGCCCTGTTTCATCTGATGCTTTGCACTTCTCGCAGGAGTTAGAGCTCCCTCAGTTCTTGATCTTTCTCATCGCTAAGATTCACAGAAGTCACACAGTGAGAAATAAAGTCAAGTCTTCCTGGAAACCTGGCAGGTCAAGCTTGTGCGTAACTGCAGAGTTTGGGTTGGTTTTTAACTCTAAGTGCCTCAATTTTATTTTATATATACATGTGTCTGCATATGTATGTGACACACACAGGAGCAGACATACATATATATATATTAATACACATATATACATATATCAGAAAGATAGGGGAGGAAAGGATCTGTACAGCGTGGAAGGAGATGTGTTCAACAGCTGTTGGCCACATGCTAAGTGCAGAATGAAGATCCTCAACTTTGTCCTTTTGAAAAATTAAGATTAGTGGCTACATTCCTTCAGATCAAAGGTTATTATCTTCCAGGGCCTAGCAGTCAAGGCTGGCATGTTGCAGGAGACACTTCTCCTAGCATTGCTTCCCTCACCAGGAAATGATGGAAATAGAGTCAGACCAGGGACCAGGAAGAAGAACCTGGCCCAAAGGCTGTGATGGGATCTAAGATCTGACAGGGGATGGAGAAGACAGGGATGGGAGGGCCCTGCAAAGCCTTTCCCATCTACCTGCTGGGGAATTTAAGGGAAAGAAGAGAACAGTCCTCCAGTCTGGTTGCCTGACTGGGCAATGCCAAGGCTCCTGTTCCTCCTGCACCCTGCCCTGCAGGGACAAGCTGCCAAAAAGCCACCTCAGGAAAGGGCAGGCAGATACAGTGATGGCAGTGATGCCTCCACGAACAACCTGGGGAAACCTGAAGCCTTGTACATCCACAACTATGAGATATTTGGCAGAAGCCAATGCAGAGCCCTGCAGCATCAGACTGCCTGGGGAAGGAAAGTATTCCATGGGCACTGGTGGTCTCTTCCCTCCTCTTCTGCATCCCTCTCACTCACACTTGATCCTTCTATCCCTAAACCCTTCTGTGCTGTGCCAGTAGAGAGCACAGGACACTCCTGACAGTGGACTGGCTGACTCCTTGTCCTTTCCCTTTCTCTGATCCACTCAGTTCCTGGAGGCACTTTCAGCAGTTTTGGGGGGTGTAAGATAAAGGCACTGCACAACTCTCTCAATCAATCTGCTGAGTCTCTTCAGTGAGTTCTGGGGGGGGAGGGATACAAAAAAGTCTCAACTGATGACTGCAAAAGAAACCAGCTGCTGCAATTTGGATGCATATAATAGATAAGTTTCGTTTACATTCTGAGAATGCACCAAAAAGCATGCATCTGCACCTTTCATCTATAGAGGATACTAGGTTTTTAGGTGTTGCTATATATAACTCGACTTCTTAATTTTCCATATAGCTTTCCCTTTAAGGGATGGGATATGTTCCTTTCCGACAATGCCTGGACAAAAGCCAACACATTTCCCTGAGCAATGCAGGAAAACAATCAGGTTTCTCTAATCAGTTCATTCAGGCCCTCAGTCTATCAAGCGCATTTTTTTTTTTTTATTGTTATCATTATTGTTGTTATTATTATCATCATTATTATTATTATTATCATTGACTTCATGCACTAATTAATTCAAGTTACACTTTAATCAAATAGGCCATAATGCTGAATATTTGAACATGCTTTGATCTCCAAAAGTTATTTGTTCCCATTTGACTAACATACGCACTTAAATACAGTACTTTAAATTACTAGTCAACGATTTAATAAATTAAGGAGTGCACTTCTGGTGAATGCAAATCAAAAAGAAAAAAGAAAAGAAATGAAAAAAGAGAGGAGGAAGGACCTATTTTTAGAAGATTCAGTTCAAACGAAAGCTTATCCGCTATTGTCTGAGGTAACGTTTCAAGCATGCGATCATAAAATAAATAGTATCAAATTCAAACATGCTTATATTAAACTCCATTGTGCTGTCTTGCAACAGAGGGGCTTAAAGTTTTGTATCCAGTTCCGAACAGGGAGGAGGGGGAAAAGTGTGTTCCTATCATCTGCATGTGAGAGAACTTAGCAGCATTGCAGATGTTTTGTCTTCAGTTTTGTTTGTTATTCTCCTTTTAGGATATTTCTTCTACGGACAGCAAAAAGAGACCAGGCTTAAGAAGGTTTTTTTAGTAAGGTGCTGTGTGGATCTGTAGGTTGGAAGGATGGAATCTTTCACAGAGGGGGCAGAAGGAAAATTTGCACTCCTTCATAAACACCACGGCAAATGCTCGCCGCAGGTTTTGACTGATCTTTTTTTACTATTATTATCTGATGTACTTTCTTGCAACTGTGCAGTTTTGCAGAATATTTTTACTGGAATCCATGCATATGCTTAATAGCTCTAAAAACTGTCTTGCTTAGTTTAAGATAACTTTATCCAAAAAGAAAAAAAAATAAAAAAAGAATAAAGGGAGATAGGAGAGGAAAAGTTTAGGTCTAGCATCATAATGGCTTAAAATTAAACTAGTTCAAATGATTATCATTTGCCAGGTGGAAAATGGTTTTTTTTGAAAATAAACAAAACTTTATCTTTCATGGATCCTGGAAGCTTCTTTATCGCAGAGCAAAGATTTGCAATGCAACAATGCATTTACGAGGTAAATAAAGCATTCAAAGACTATCAGTAAAGCATCTACAAAGTGTGACTGTGTCACTAAAGTCTTCAAGCTGTGAGTGGGGATTTTGTTTTGTTTTTTGTTTACACATCAGTCAGCAGCTTGCTTTTATTAACGCAGTTTTGGTTGGCTACAGTGCAGTTGCCAGTTCTGAGATTAGCCTCTCTAAAATTGTCTATGCTATTATTCATATCCTCTTCGATTTCCATGTACTCAGATTTGCTGATTGTGGAGGAGCTGCGGCGACTGAGATCACTGTCAGATGCTAAATTGGGGGAGCTAACGTGAAGTAACTGAGCCTGCTCTTCCCCTTCTGTTTCTCGGTGGTAGAAGTAGTTGAAGTTGGACACGATGACAGGTACAGGCAGGGCAATTGTCAGCACACCAGCGATGGCACACAAGGAGCCTACGATTTTGCCTCCAATTGTCACAGGGTACATGTCACCATAGCCCACAGTGGTCATGGATACCACCGCCCACCAGAAAGCATCAGGGATACTTGTGAAATGAGACTCAGGTTCTTCAGCCTCAGCAAAATATACCGCACTAGAGAATAAAATCACCCCAATGAAGAGGAAGAAGATTAGTAAACCTAGCTCTCTCATACTTGCTTTGAGGGTCTGTCCCAAAATCTGGAGGCCCTTAGAGTGCCGGGAGAGTTTGAAGATTCGAAAGACTCTTACCAGTCTGATGACTCTGAGGATGGCCAAGGAGGTGGCCTGCTCTCCTTTCTGAGTCCCCTCCCGCTCGGCCATCTCGGTGCCCAGCGTGATGAAGTAAGGGATGATGGCCACAATGTCAATGAAGTTCATTATGTTCTTGAAGAAATCAGTCTTGCTAGGGCAAGCAAAGAAGCGCACCACCAGCTCAAAGGAGAACCAGATGATGCACAGGGTCTCCACGACAAAGAAGGGATCTGTGAAGATGTTGGATTTGTAGACCTGGGTGGTGTTATCAGTGCGGTGCACCGTGTACTCCTTGTCCTCCTTCAGCTCAGGCAACGTCTCTAGGCAGAAGATCACGATGGAGATGAGGATCACCATGACAGACACTATGGCAATAACCCTTGCCGGCCCAGAGCTCTCTGGGTACTCAAAGAGGAGCCACACTTGGCGCTGGTACTCCCCTTCCGGCAAGGGCCTCTCCTCATCTTTAATGAACCCTTCATCTTCCCGGAACTTCTCCATGGCCTCCTCTCCCAGCTCATAAAACTTGATCTCCTCAGAGAACATGTCCAGGGGGACGTTGACGGGCCGGCGCAGCCGCCCCCCGGACTGGTAGTAGTAGAGGATGGCATCGAAGCTGGGCCGGTTGCGGTCGAAGAAGTACTCGTTGCGCAAGGGGTCGAAGTAGCGCATGCGCTTCTTGGGGTTGCCCAGCAGTGTGTTGGGGAACTGGGCTAAAGTCTTGAGCTGCGTCTCGAAGCGCAGCCCCGCAATGTTTATCACCACGCGCTCGCAGCACTCGTGGTCGTCGTGGGCGGCGGGCTGGTAGCTATCCTGGGGGTGGCCAGGTAGCGCGGAAGTCTCGTCCATGTTCTCCCCAGCCATCACGGTCATGGTGGCACGCAGGAAAGGGGAATGAGGGGTGGGGGAGAAGTGAGGGAAAGGGAAGAGGAGGAGGAGGATGGAGGAGCACAGAGAGACCCAGGGCGGTTCAAGGGTGAGGGGGGTTGAGGTGGGATGGGGAAGCTTGAAGAGGAAGGGGTGGATGTGGAGCCTAAAGGATGGAAACACCCAAAAGGAGAAAAGAGAGGCGGGATGAAGGGAGAGGCATCAGGGATGACGGGAGGGTGAAGAAAGAGGGAAGAAGTACCTTTAGGGGGGGCAGAGGGCAGGTAAGGTGAGGGGTCCTGTCCCCCAAACCGGGAGGCTGAAGGTCTATGGAGTGCACCCCCAGGCTGGGGCTCCCCTCCCCAGCCGTCTCCTTTAGCCTTTAACTCGATCCGTCCACTTTTCTCGCCGGCTCGACCATCGCCGCCGCTGCTGTCACGGAGCTACCACACACACACACACGCACACACACGCACATACACATAAAATAAATAAATAAATATAGAAATAAATATATAAATCACGGGCCGGCTGGGAGGCGAGTCCTTGCAATGCCAACTCAGCAAATTTCCATCACCTGCCTCTTCCTTCCCCCCACCTCTCCCACCACCACCACTGCCCGGGTCCTCTCCTCTTTTGTGCTGGGGAGGGAGGGAGGGATGGAAATACTCTGCTTTGAAGGCATAAAGCTCACTTGCAGGATGGAGGCTGCCAGGGAGGAGAGAAACAGAATAAACCAGCCCCCAAACCCCTCCACATACACACACACACTCAGGCGCAATGGATTGGCTTTCACACCGGCAGGAACATCCCGTTCTGCCCACTACGGCAGCACATGCGGAGTTCTACGCGTTCCTAACACGTCCCCGGACATGCACCAAAGGCCTCCGGGGCAGGAATGTGCCCCGAACTCATCGGGAGGGCTTCCCGGGCAACTTCAGAGGGGTCAGCTCCTGCAAGGAGTCTCCCGAGCACCGCGCTCCCCGCTGTGGAGATTTAGCTGAGCACTGACAACTTCATCACACCAACTGGGGGAGTGGGGGGGGTGGAATTAGGAGAGGGGGAGCAAAGCATCTCCTCTCCTGCTCTGCAGCAGCTAAAGGTAACTGAGAGAGAGAGACAAGGGGAGGGAGGTCGACATCCCAGACCCCAAACCGTCCAAAATCGAGTGTAACAGCGTCAGGGAGAAGGGGTTTTTCCTTACCTGCTCCGGGCGAGACGCGCCGTTCAGGAGTAGGAGCCAGTGCCGGAATGCGTCAAGTCGCCTTGCAGCAGCATCCAAAAAAACCAAACCAAAACAAAAACCGCAGCGGCAAACTTAACCCTCCTCCTCCTCCTCTCGCGCCCCTCTTTATAACACAGCGATCGCTTTACAGGGCTGCCTGCGAGACACTGAAATATTCATACACTGTCTTAGGCTGCACCAAGGGCGAGTGGGTTTAATTAGTTTCTGCTGAGAACCGCAGTGGGGGGTGGGGGGGTGTGCGTGGAAAAGAGCGCAAAGTACCTTTTCCAAAAGGCTCGAGTTAGTCAATAAAAATCAAGGAGTCCTAGATAGCTGCTGGCTCTCCAGCTCTCTTCCCTTAGGACAGCTGGAAAAGGAGCCGGGCGCTGGGCAGCGGCGGCGGGGGAGATGTCAGAGCGCCGCAGCCCTGCAGCCGCATCCCCGGAGTCGGTCTTGGCTCGTCCCGGCAGCAGCAGCAGCGTTGGAGGCAGGAGGAGGCAGGAGCTGGACGCGTGCGGCAGGAGCGAGAAGAGGGCTGCTGAATGCATAAGAGCGAGGAGCAAACTCGAGCCATTTCTTGACGCTGCAGTATCAGCAGAAAACTGAGAGCTGTTTGGTGCAGCTCGGGGATCGGGGAGGGCGGGGGGGAGCCGGGGGCCGGGGCCGGCGGAGGAGGGGAGGGACGGAGGGATGCGCC
>JBBMKD010000053.1:55296222-55316632 GCA_037834095.1 Argya squamiceps
AGGAAAGGAAAGGAAAGGAAAGGAAAGGAAAGGAAAGGAAAGGAAAGGAAAGGAAAGGAAAGGAAAGGAAAGGGAAGTCTGGAATTCTGGCAGCTCCTCTAGAAGCAGTGGCGGCTGCGGGGGCCCCTGAGCCCAAATCCGGGTGGGCACCGAGCCCCTGGATCCTAGAGATTCACAGAAATCCCCAGGGAAATTCCTTGGGAATGAGCAGGGAAAATACTGGAAGATCCCAGAGCCTTTTCCAGAGGATTTCCAGGGTTTTTCCAGGGGTTTTTCTGGGAGAGCTGGAGGCTGATCCCAAATCCGGGTGGGCACAGAGCCCCTGGATCCTTTGGTGGGGACAGAGAGAGAAAAATCCTGAAGGGAAATACCTGGGAAAAAAAAAAAAACAAAACAGGAAAAACCCAGGAAAAAAACAGGAAAAACCCAGGAAAAAAACACCAAAAAACAAAAAAACACCAAAAAACCAAAAAAAAAAAAAAAAAAACCACACCCACAAAAAAAAAAAAAAAAAAAAAAAAAAAAAAAAAAAAAAAAAAAAAAAAAGGCTGTCCCGTCACCTAAACTAACCAGGCTGGTTTTCAACCCCTCAAGAAACTCAGTGACAGGTTTTGAGTCAACTTCCTCGTGCCTGGGTGACAGGGCTGGCTGCAGAGTGCTCCAGGAGCTCTGCAGGAACAGCTCTGGGAGTGAGGGCTCCCCAGCCTCTGCTGCAGCTCTTTGTCCCCCTGTCCCAGCCCAAAGGATGCTCAGGAGAGGGCTGAAAATGCAGATCTGACAAGCAGAGGCCCTGAGCTCACGGTGCTGCTCTGCCCTCGGCTTCCTGCAGGATTGCAGGCGAGGTTACTATACATTCTGCTTTTGCATCTGGAAAACAGGACTTAAAAGTGCTTCCTCTGCCTGTCACAGCTCCTTAGGCTGCTGGTTTCTGAGAGCTGCCTTAGCACAGCAGAACCCAAATCCTCACTGGGAGCTGTGTGCACACCATGCACAGAAATAAAAAAAAAAAAAAAGAGGAGTGATAGCAACCTTTGTTTTTCTATTGCATCAAAAGGACAAACTGAGATATTGCTCTCTCCCCTCCTTATTTTGAATAGCTTTAACTTTGCAATCCAGCTACCATTACTGACAAGCAGCCAGGCTGGAAGGGAGGGATCTTTCTAAGTGGGCTATTAGCCACAGGGTCAATAAAATCTTGTTAAAGTACACAGACTAATGAGCAGTGTAACTAGGGCTTGCAAGGAGGTCATATGTTGCACATTATAGTGCTAAGTAGCTTCACTTAAATGTTGAGGAATGGAAGGAGAATTCAACTTGCTGCCAAATTTAAAGTCAGGCTGCTGCTATTTCCTACCTTGTCTATTAAAGAAAATGGCCAGCAGCAGTGGAACTGGTAATCCCCCCAAAAATAACACCAATAAGTTCTCTTCAGGAACAAAGTTTTTTCATAGGGAAACTAAAAAATGCAAAAAAATTTTGCAGCTCTTTGTGGTGGGAATTCTGTTAGTATTGTTGTGATGAGAAAGAGCAGCATTTTTCTTCTTTTCTTTTTTTTTTTGGTTGTTTGTTTTGGTTTGGTTTGGTTTGTTTTGGTTTTGTTTTAGAAAGAAAGAATTGTTGATTAAAAGTCCTTGTATGCTGTGAGGATTACAAAAAAAAATTGTATTGAATCAATGTGAATCCGAAACAGGATTAAAAAAATAAGCATTGGTTTTACATGGTGAAACAGGCTTTAAACACTGTCGCCAGGGGAACCTGGAAAATCCTGATTAAAATCAATGGGTGCAGAAACACAGTGGATTCCTGAGCATGGCATCATTCCTGTGAGTGTCTTGAGTGACCTCCAAAATTTCCTCAAACATTTTGTGCGATGAAAAACGTTGTGAAATCCAATGGCAAAGGATGTTCTGGTTATTTGAACACTATGGATCCTCATAGGCACTGCAATCCCAATTTATCTAAACCTGGAATCCAACCTGGAAACGTTATAGATCATTTTGGGCTGCCTAAAGTCATCAATGAGTTGTGCAGGTGTCACCACACACCTCATTTAATGGCTTTGGGAGGCAGAGGATAAAGTGAGATGTTCTGCCCCAGATTTTTCATGCAGAGGCTCTGTAAATCATTCTGGTCCATGACATGGAAAGAGTCAACAGATGGAACCAAAGGTGAGCTTGTGGTGTTGACAGTTGGGTTTTCTTCCTTGAGGGGAACAAAGAATCCTTTACAAGCTTTTAATCTTTTAACACTGATTTATGAGCCTTGCTAATATCCTTCAGTATTATTAGGCATTTTTTGTGACCGGGATAATCAAATCTCATGCTTCAAAGAACTGGTAGCTGATGGGAAATGACAATTACTTTGGTTCCCTCTTGTTGTATCATTTCATTTTTTGTCCTGTTTCCTTTTAAAGCCTTAAATATGGGCCCTCTGTGATCAAAAATGCCAAGGAGTAGACTCAGTCCTGTTGCTGCACAGAGGGAAGAGGAGAGCTTGGGAGCCATTCCTGTGAAGAAGGAAGCAGAAATTGCCCTCACTCATGTGATAGTTGTGCCATTAGGATCTGCCTGGAGAGAAAAGATGTCCCTGCCTTGCCTCTGTGTCCCACATCAGTGGGTTGGAAAGGCACAAAGTGTGGGAATAGGAGAATGGCTGGGCAGGGAAGAACAGAAAATGTTCTGTATTAGGTTGAGGTTAAGCTTTCCTCTGTCCTCTTCTAAAGTAGCTATATAATCAGAAATGGAAACAGGGTGCCAATCCACCCCTCAGCATACTCATGTTTTTTGACTTTTTTTCTTAACAGGAGCCACTTTTGGCTTTCCATAATTGGATGACTTAGTATGAGATCTTGTAAAAGCACCACAGCAAAAATATATTTCTCAAGAGTGCTTCTGGCCACCAAGTGCAGAGGGCAGAGGGTCTTGAGGGGGGAGCACCACACTAAGTGCCACTGTCAGAGAAGGGAACACCTGAGGAGGACAGAGCACATACAGAGCAGGCATGTTCCTGTAAAACCCCAAAAGAAGTCCTTGCAGTGAGTCCTTGCAGTACACAACCAAGAAGTCAGATTTGGGAAGTCTGAGTTTGCTCCTGTGTGAGCTCATTTTCAGGGTGATTCCACCCTTTAAAAAAAGATTCTGACACATATCTGAACAAAGCCCCACCTCATATGGCATCAAGCTGTCCAGGGGTGAATCAGAAAATGGTGGTGTTTTTGAAACAACAAGTCTTGTTAGGAAGCCCCAAGCTTGAGGCTGAGTGGTGATGAGTGATAGAATGAAATAATCCTAGAATGGTTTGGGATGGGAGGGACCTTGAAAATCATCCAGTTCCAACCCACTGCCATGGACAGGGACACCTTCCACTAGCCCAGGTTGCTCAGAGCCCCATCCAACCTGGTCTGGAACACTCCCAGGGATGGGGCAGCCACAGCTTCTCTGGGAAACCTGTGCCAGGGCCTCATCACCCTCACAGGGAACAATTTCTTCCCAATATCCAATCTAACCCTGCTCCCTGTCAGTGTGAAGCCATTCCCCCTTGTCCTGTCACTCCAGGCCCTTGGCAAGAGTCTCTCTCCATCTTTTTTGGAGACTCCCTTCAGGCACTGGAATGCTGCAATGAGGTCACCCCAAATCCTTCTCTTCTCCAGGCTGAACAAACACACTTAGTGGAATTCTCTAAGGAAACAAAGTGTGCCTCAGGAACTCAAGACATAAACAATCCACCAGTCTTGCCATAGCCATAATCACAGCTACCCTACAAAATTAGAGCCAGGTCTAGCCCTAGCTGGGCTGCAAGGTCACCTGCAACAGAACCCCAGGAAAACTCATTAACAGCAACATTAGACTGCAGCAGTGGGACTTTGAGTTTATAGCAGAGGATATTTTAAGGCTGTGGACAGTTGCAAGCTCTCGATGAGTTGCCATGAAATATGGCACATTATCACTTGGCCTTATGATAGAGGACACTCAGTAAGACCATCCATCACTGAGCAAGCCCTGTGGAGGGAGGAGTCCTCACTGGCCTCATTTAGCCTTCCCAAAAGTGTTGTCTTACTGTTTAAGCAGGCTGGTGCCTGCCTCAAAAGCTGACTGCAGACCTGAAATTCAGGCTACCAAAACATGGCAGTGTGTTGGCACTCTCAATGTTACTGGGGGAAAATTCCAGAGAAGGAGAGCTGTAAAGGAGAGATGTGAACAGATCTACAGAGAAAGGGGCAGAGTGTTCATCAGTGACAGTGAAAGAGAAAAACAAGAGGTATCTGCATAAAATGAGAATCTACACTGATGCCAAACCAGTGTCTACAGGATTGAAGTCACCAGTATTCAGCAGTAATAGAAGTCAGGCTCAATTAAGTGTATCAAATTCAGAAGTATTCAGTGTTTCCTATGAGTCAGGGCAGCATCTTACACTGGATTCATGATTGTCTGTACCACACCTGGCAGAATGTGAACGCATGATCCTGATCATGTGTGCTCCCAGCAGAAACTAAGACATGCAGTGGAGGGATTCCCAGGCCCCAAGGAGGTGGCTGAGGGCAGTTTCCACTGGAAATAGAAGTGTTGGAGGAGAAGGAGCCCCAGCCATAATTCTAGACCCTCAGAACAGCATATTACACTGAATGCAAACAAGCTGAAGCTTTCAGAGAAAAGTGGCGTCTCTGAACTCTTCAGTGTTTCCAATTCGACCTCCAACACCTTAGAGCCATGAAGGAAATGCCCAGAGCAAAAGTGGTGAAGGATTTCTAGTGGTTCATAGAGAAGATAAACTACTAGATTCTTCTTTTTGTCCTCCTGCCTCTCAGGACACAAGAATTATTGAAGAAGTTATCACACAGAGACAAGATCTGGCAGCAGTCAGAGCCCCATGTGACAGGGTAAAGGCAATCCAGCTCAGGGAACCAGTCCCAAATTGCTATAAACCCCTGGAACAGACAGAGCCACAGAAAGCTTGGACCTTGCTGCAAAGTCAGCACCTGGAGCCCTTCCTGGTGGAGCCCTGACACCACCAGGATGGAGCCAGATAAACGAGGTGCTGCTGCTCCTGCACTGGGCAGGAGCACACAGTCCCAGTGTGCCACTTTGGGGCACAGCATGAAGATTCAGCATGAGCCCCAGCACAAGGAGAGCATGCTGAGGAAGTGCTGAGTGCTCCTGGAAGCTGTCTGGGTGCAGTGATAAAGGTGTGGAACCACTTTGTGTGCAGAGTGTGCAGCTCTACTGGGAGGAGGAAGCAGGACAGGCACTGCCCATCTCATTATTAGGCAGAGGATTGAGTGTTTGTGTCTCTGTGTGTGTGTGCACATGTGCAAGATGGGATTTTATTTAAAGCAGGACGAGCAGTAATCCCTGAGGATATAAGAGCTGCCACCAGGAAATGAATAACTTCATACCTAGGGATAGAGGGTGCTTTATTGGAGCCAGACTACTCCAGTGTGCACTGCAGAGCATGGTCAGGGTGAGCACTGATCAGCTGGGACCTTCCTGCCATTCCAGGACACCTTTGCAGATGGCCATTTTTAAGGGCAGGAGATGGATGGTCGGCTTTCTGGGAGCTGGCTCTGGAGTGATGCTGTTTTACACCACAACGACACAGACTCTGAGATTCAGAAGGCTGAAAATGACTCCTTTATTTTTGGGATGTGTCTTCCTTTTATACTATTTTACACAGACCAATTTGGTTGGTGAAACAAAGACAAACCTCTTCAATCACATTGGTCAGACCAAAGGGACATCAAGAAGTCCCTCCAAGGAAAAGGAATGAATAACATAGGTACAAGTTACAAAAACATTTCTCCTGTTTACAGAAAATTCCCTGGGAAAATAATTTCAGAAAACTAAAACACCTCAAGCACGGAACCAGGGCTCTGGAGGAAGCTCTGGCAAGATCAGGATCTGATCAGGAGTGGAGCAGTGCCTTCCCACAGTCTGACAGTCCCTGCATGCCCTGCTCTGACACGGCTCGGAGCACTCTGCAGCAGAATTTGTGCCATTCAGCACTTCACAGGCCAGATTTGAGCACCAGATGTCTTGCCATGGGTATCAAAAATGAAGAAGAGCGAGAGCAAACAAAGTCAGCAGCATAAACAGTGCAGGGACTGAGAGTCAAAACAAGGCAGCCAGGAAAGTGATCCTTACCTGCCTAAGCTGGGACCAGCAAAGCTTCTATTTTTTCCCTAAGACTGAACAGGGAATGACCAATGCATCTGCTGAAGAAAATGTGTGGAGGAGGGTGGTTTGCAGTCCAGCAGCCAGGCTTTAGCAGCAGTTACACTAAACAAGACACTCACAATAAAGAAATGGAGAAAACAGAAGGTCATTTACATCTGCTGCTCAGAGTGGAGAAGAGAGGAAGACAGAGAGCAGCAGCACAGGTAAGGCCAAAGGAAAGCAGCTGCAGCCTGGCAGGGATCATAAGTGGCAGCTACAGTGACAGGAGAGTGCTAAAGAAGGCCAGAGGTATCTGCAGAGCTGGGAGAAATGTCATGACACAGCCTGAGCAGAGACCAAGCCAGAAAAACATCAGCACCAAGGTGTTTGTGCAGCAGAGCCACAGCAGCAGGAAATGCAGTAACCTAAAAGAGATGAGGGCAATCAAAAGCCTGGCAATAAGGGGGTCCTTATCTCTTGGAGGCACTCAGGATCTTCAGCCCCAGCTCTGAGCCTGTAGAAAGCCTGAAAGAACCACAAAAGGACAGAAAATGCTGAGCAGGTAGTTCAAGCGTCTGTGGCAGAGGGTTGGAAATGCTCCCTGCTAATGTTGTCCTATCCTGATGAAAATTCCCAGTGCAGGTTGTTTTGCAGAGCTGCCTTGGCAGCAGGGCTTCCTCTTGCTTTATTTTCAGTGTGCAGGAGAGGCAAAAATGCTTAACAGGGTGTGTTTCAAACATATACTTGCCTTAGAGCCCAAATTTAGAGTTACAGTTGCATGTTCTCTTTTGGAAACAGGGTTCTTGCTGACCTGCCTGCCCAGAATGTTTCTTGTCTGCTGGAGAGACAGCTCAAGTGAAGCAGAAGCAATTATTTACAGAAAAAGAAAGAACTTGAGTAAACAAAACCACCGGCGGCTACTGCATATTAAAGTGAAAGACCCAGATGCTTTGAAGCCTTGTCCACAGGTGATTTTAAGTGCTTCAGAATAATTCTAAGTCTTTCCCAAAGTGAAGGCAGCGAGGCATCCCTCAGACACTACCAGGCCATCAATGTCCCATCTTTGCTGTGCCTTGGGCACTGCTGTTGTTCCAGCTTCTCAGTCTTGCTTTTTTGTGTCTAGTCCTACTTTATATCTGGGCCAGGGTCTGTTCTGGACTCGAGAAGTCTGTGACCTGTTCCCTTCCTGGAGCCTCTTCTGTGCTGGCTGTGGCAGAGGGGAATGGTCTGCTTCCTGTGGGTTGTATTCCTTAGCAGATCGTAGCTCTTGAGTTTTGAGCACCTCTTTTTATGATTTATTTTCATTTGATGTCTCAAAATCAAGTCTCACGATGTTTAAAATGCCACTGAGTGCTTAGGGAGCAAATTGCAGTAGGGCCATTACACTTGAGACAAATCTCTCCCTCCCTATGTGGCAACTTGCTGATCTATTTACAAATTGCTTGCCTTTTGAATTTCTAAAGCTTTTGTCCCGTTATGTCCCGCTTTTCAAACCTTTGTGCATTATGTAGGAGAAGAGAAAGGACATTCAGCTGCTGTTACCTCCTGTCTGTGTCCAATTGCCTCAAGGCAACAGTGAAGTGAGTTAATATTCAACACTTACAGCAGTATTTTCTGACTTCAGCAAGGTGTCTAAGGACTGATCCTGGGATAATGATCCCACTGTACTGCGTAGCAGAGAAATACATTGATAATATGAGGCATGGCAGGAAGAACCTTTCAACAAGGGCCAGGCAGCAGTGAGCATGGCAGGATGGATGTTGTAGGGCAAACATAACAGCACAGGGCAAAACGCCTTGCCAGCAGCTACTTCCAAACCTTCTGCTGATAACAGTGTATGTAAGGGGTGAAGACACACGCTGGGATGCTCCAAAACTGAGCCAGAATATCAGACCACCGTTCTCACCAAATCTTACCAAACATCTGCTTTTCCTACACCCTGATATGTGCTTTGGAACAGGTAATCACTGTCAAAGCCACATCCCCAAACCCCTGGCAGAGATCTCAGCCTCCGGGATGTGTGGCAGAAGCCAGCAAAACCCACTCATGGAAGGAAGTTTGGTGTCTGCCTGAAACCTCAAGGTGATCCATGTTTAATCTTTTGGATTCAGGGCCTGTGTAGCTTTGGTTTGTGCTTGAGATGTTTTGGTTTTTTGAAATTTTTTTTCTAGGGAATTTTCTGTAAACAAGAAAAGTGTTTTTGTAAACTGTACTTTGTTTACATCCTTTCCCTAGGAGGGACTTCTTGATGTCCCTCTGGTCTGACCAATGTGATTGAAGAATTTTGTCTCTGTTTCACCAATCAAATTGGTCTGTCTAAAAAAGTGTATAAGGGAGACACATCCCAAAAATAAAGGAGTAATTTTCAGCCTTCTGAAGTCAGAGTCTTGTGTTGTTGTGGTGTAAAACAACATCAAGCCTGTCCTAATCATAATCTTTGATTTCCCTCATTCTTACTGATACAGTTTAAAAACATAAACTGGTTGTTGTTCTTAAAAGCATAAACTGTTTTACAGTTTAAAAACAAGAGGTGGTGCTTGCCTCTGCCCTCACAAGGCAACATTTTACCTATGGAAATTGCCATGGCCAAGGAATCTCACCTACCTGCAAGGAGAGGTAATACCCAACCACCCAGGCCTCCAGTGTCCTGGCATGTTTTACACATGGTAAAATCATCCCTTTTCTCCTGTGAATGAATATGGATTTATTTAGAGTTCCCAAACTATGGATGGATTTCAGGTTCCTTTATGAAAATTTTACCTGGACCTGCCTGAGGTTGCTGTGTGTGGTTCAATGAACCAATTTTCTACAACAGCAAAGCAGTAGAAAAGTAATTATGATGGTTTGTTTGATTGATAAAAAGAGATAGAAATCTAATATTTAAGAAGCGATATCAGACATCTTCATGTGCAACACTATTTCTGTGTCTGGCTGTCTTGTATTGTGGGGAAAAGGCAGAGATTGAAAATGCATTAAACATAGCAGCTAAAGATGGTGAATGGTGTAGGAAAAAAAAAAGAAAATGTGTAAAAATAATGTAATTCAACACAAACCAAATCCTTCTTTAACTGGTCCCTGAAATTTATTAAATATATCACAAATCATGAGTAGTTTCAGGTTATCCCCAGCTGTGGACTTTTAGAGTTAACCTTGGTAAAAAGAATGATCATCCTTCTAACACACAGGCATCTGTGACTGTGCAGATCTCATTGGATTGCTACCAGCTGGAAAGTCAGAGCGTGGGGCAGAACTCTGACCTCTGTGCTGCGAAATCGGAGGAAACAATCAACCGAAGGAGATAAAGGAGAATCCTCCTCATCAAGGAGGGACTGGTACAGAAATCAAATTCACTCCTGCAAAGATTTACTTTGCCAGCCAGCCCACCCAGGCAAAGAACTCCACCTACTCAGCCAGCCGAAGGGAGGGGCTGGGAATTTTAACCCGGGGCATTAAATTAAGCAGAACGCTGCTAGGACCTGGCACCGAAGGGGTTGGAGGGCCCATGTGCTGTGGAATCCTGTCTGTGGAAGAGCTCTAGCAACAAACCAGGCTGCTCTTTCATTCCAGCCGGGGAAACAACAAGAACATCCAGTGACATTAGCACCGACTAAACACAGAACAATCAAAGGAGCTGTTTCCTCGCATAATATGAAAGTCACCACTGTATTGAGGACAAGCACAAGTCATATGTTCCTCTTAAGTCCTACTTAATCCCTGCTTTGAGGATTTAAAGGACATTCAAGTGATTCATAAACCCTGTGTGTGTTGTCTGCACAAGAATGATTTTTACCCATCCCTGAGCCATGGGAAAGTCTGCAGGGGTCTCATCAGTGGAATGATGCTGCTGTGTCCAGGAAAGCCTGGCTGAGGCTCTGTCTCACTCACAGCTGTAGCTTTTAACATCTGACATCCTGATAATCCAAACTTATGGTTTATGGTGTGCCTCAATTCCCCACAGGGTTCTGCAAGTAATGTATGTGTCTTACTGGCATCATTACATATCTGGCTGGGAAAGCAAGTCAAGGAGGAGCTTTGCATCGAGCACAAGCCAGGAATAAAGGCAGGAGGTCTCTTCTGGCAGTTTATTGATCTGAGCCAGCATGACCAACTAACTTCCTGCTTTCTAAAAAAAAGTATAAAAAGGGATAGAAAAATATCTGCTTTTTTTTTTTTTCAGAGAATATGTCCGGCTGGAAAATGGGCTGAAATCAGAAAGTTGGTGCCTAAATGTTGCTGCTTTTGAAGGCAACACCCAAACTGTGAAAGATGGCTTCAGATACCTTTTGCACAGTGTGTGTGAATTTATTTTGCTTGGGGTTGTTGGTTTATGCCTCGTTGTGGTGATCTGTTCTTGTTCTCTTGCTTTTTTTTTTTTTGCAGGTTCCTTGGCAGTGGCTCCTGCATCTATCACAGCTCCGTTCTGCAGCACGCAGCGGAAAGGAGATTATTCAGATCTATAGTTCTGTCAAATGACACTCCTTAAGATATTGTGTAAGCTTAAAAAGGTGAATTTATGCTCTGGCTTTTATACCTCTTTGTGCCTGAGGCACTTTGGTGTATCAAAATCTTTCAGTGAAAGCAAATAAACACGTACACCTGCCGCTTGCTGGGGCCATGAGCTCTGAGATGTCTTTTGTAGGGGGACTGATACCTTCATACCTCCTTTCTTAAAAGGAAAAAGAAAATTTAGAGAGGCTATTTACAAGGGCCTGGAGTGACAGAATGAAAGGAAATGGCTTCACACTGACAGAGAGCAGGGTTAGATTGGATACTGGGAAGAAATTGTTCCCTGTGAGGGTGGTGATGCCCTGGCACAGGTTTCCCAGAGAAGCTGTGGCTGCCCCATCTCTGAAAGTGTTCCAGGCCAGGCTGGATGGGGCTCTGAGCAACCTGGGACAGTGGAAGGTGTCCCTGCCCATGGCAGGGATTGGAACTAGATGATCTTTAAGATCTCTTCCAACCTCAGTCATTCTATGAGTCCATGAAATTCAAACACGTTCCAAGAAGCAGAGAAAAACCGGTATTGAAGAACTATCAGAGACAAACTCTAGATATGGTAGTATTTTTTTTTCATCCACAGAATAAACCCTAAAACCTACATAAAGTTCTAGATGTTGGATTCTAGTCCCAGAACTCTGGTTCTCATTTATGACCTCAGCAGCAGCAGCATTAGCTTGGTCCACACTCTTTTCTTCCCCTTCCCATCTTTCATCTTGCCTTTCCTGTGTGGAGTGTAGTCTCTATGGAGCAAGAGTTTGCATGTCCATGTGATATCTAATTCAGGTGGCCCTGATCCTGTGCCAATAGAAAAATATAAAAACCTCCAATTAGACCCTCAGCAACACAGCTGGAAAGTTGGAGAGGGAGCAAGTTCCTAATGGAGTATGACCTCTGGCTCTGTCCAGCTTTGATCACTAAAGAAAAGAAAGCTTTCCCAGGTCCTTTTGTACTGCTTCCCCTGCTGTGCTGTTCTTTTTTGCTCCTAGATATTTCCCCAGCTGTGGCAGGAACTCCCAGCTCTCTGTCCCTGCTGGGGGGAAAATGGTGTTCACTGCCAGCAGAGGTGTCCTGGATGCAATTACAAACCAGAGGGATCTCTCCTGTGGCACGAGGAATATTGCATTTACTCTGGATCTTTAGCAAGAACTGGTGATCCAAAGCTTGCTGGCCCCACTGCAGCCCTCCTTTCCTTCAACACCCCTCAGAAGTTCTCTCCTGTAAATCCATCTTCCATGCTGGAACACCTTTGGCTTTGCAGCAGATGGCAATGCAGCACTGCCCGCTGCCAAGATGAGCCAGTTCATTTTTCCATCCTCTGCATCTCACTATGAAGCAGCAGAAAAAGAGGGAAAAAAAACCAACCCCACTTGGCAGCTGATGTGTTGCTGTTTATCTCCTGTTGTGGACTCTCAGCAATATGAGCACATTGATTCAAATAAGTGAGGAATAAGCAAAGGGAGAATTCCAGACAGCTGGCCCTCACTGACATGGTGGACATAGTCCTGAAGACAATCCACAAAGTCAGCCAGAATTCCAATCTTGCATCCTAAACAGCTCAGATTTCCCCCTGCTTTTCCCACAGGAGGGGCAGAGAATGTCCCCCCAGTGCAGCGTTGAAATGGAACATTTTCTTGGCATTTTACCTTTCCTGTCTGCTCTCTCCACCCACTTTCATCACATTGTGTCTCAGCATTAGCCTGGTTTTTGGGCACATGATACTGTGGAATTAAAAACTTGAGGTTTTAGCAGATTTAGTCCAATCAACTTTCAGTTGTGACAAAAACAAAAGCAACCTTCAAATGGGGAACCAGGTATCACAGCAAGGACTGTACTAGATATCCATGGCTAGATTTATTTCAATTAAAAATATCCATTTTATTTCTCATTTCCTCTATGTGTTTTTAATCATTTTAATAAAGGCAAATCAAGAGCTTTCAACCTGCTCAGGCCCACACTGAGTTAAAACTCATATTTTACGAAGGAAGAATTTTCCAATTTCTTATTTTTTGGAGCTAAGTAGCATTTTCCATGGGCCACCAAAAACAACTGAAGCTTCATAAATACCAAGCACAGCTTTGCTTTCTCTGTGAAACACTCAAGCTCTCTTAGAAAATAAACAGGGATGGATACTTCAAGATGTTGGTTCCCATTCCAAGACCTGAAGAATTTTACAGAAATCCCTCTTCCTGCTCTTGTGCCTTGGGGCAGAAAGGAGCTGTGGATCCATTTCAAGCTCTTGGTGCATGGCTTCTGATGGACTTGCTCCTCACTGAAGATGCCAAAAGAGTGAAAAAAAGGGTCAGGAAGTTCAGATGCAGCCTCAAGGAGCAGCCTCCAGCAGCAGGTAAGTGAGCAGTACTGAAAGATAGAGAGCATCATCATTTTCCAGGGAGCTTGACAAAGATTTCAAAGAAAACAGCATTTCTGATACCATGCAGAGGAAATGCAATGCTCTGTTGTGAATCAAATTAGGCAAGAAATGCCAACATTTCAACATCCCCCCCCCAAAAAAGTTAATGCATTCAAAACAAACGAACAGCAGGAAAAAGAAAGGGATATGAAAACATCATAGCTAAAATGTGCCTTTCATCTTCTTGTGTCAGGATCTGAATTATTATAGATCAGCAGTGTGCTATTCTGCTGCATGCTTGTGAAACATCCATAAGAAATTTTTGGTTTGACTTGAAAACAAAACAAAACAAAAAAAACCCCATTTCAGCTAAGTTCAACAGACCATTTTGTATTTCCAAATGCACAGAAAAGTCACTTGCAGTCAAAATTACTTTTCCCAACCCAGTGGCATTCATTTATGCTCTGCAGTGTTTTTGCTGAGCTGTGCTGGAGTTTTGACTCATGTAAATCAGGATTTTCATGCCTGTGCAACAGAACTAGAAAGCAGTAGTGTGTACCTAGAAAAAACTGACCTAGCTGAGTTGATTAAATTGGTTATCTTGGAGTACAAACCTGAGAAGTTAAGGAAAGAGAGTGTTTTCCTGTGCTGCTTTTACTATGGGTGCAGAAAGAGCAGAAATTCAGGGTGGACAGCTGGAGGTGCATTTCAAAGCACAGCAGTTAAACTCTCCAAAGCTTCCAGAGTCCAACAGCAGTTTATTTTATTTTCCTGAGCTGCAAGAACCTGCTGGACATGGAAGTCACTGCATGGGTGGACACAGGCACTGGCCATCTGGATATAGATAAAAAGACAGTCAAAATTACAGAACAGGCTTCAGTAATGGTGTCTTAGACAGGACTCAGTCAACCAGGAAAGTGTGGGCAGAAATCTGATGGCTATTTCTAAAGATTTATCTACTCAGTGCATCAAAGATTGGCACAGTTCAGATACCTCAGATCCTTGGAGACAGGTATTTTCCTGAATTGGTTTTCAGACACTGAACTTCCGTCTTCAGCTACCATTGTGCAGTTGTGGGGGTTTTCCCCTCCTTCAATCTGTTATCCCAGAGGTTCTACTGCTATCCCTGGTCAGTTCAGCCTTGGCCAGTGGCAGATCCATCCTGGAGCCACCTGGAATTGGCTTTGTTGGACACAGGGGAAGCTCCTAGCAGCTTGTCACCCCTGCTACCAAAACTGTGCCCTGCAAACCCAGTGCACCCCAAAATTAAAATAACCACAGTGAAAGGCTGTATATTTTTCTCAGACCTCCTATGTGTATTTTTCAGGCTTAAAGGAAGCTGATTTTAGAATATTACCTGTACAAGGTAAAGCTAGGAATAGCTTCCCTGCCAGAAGCAATTTGGGTTTAGTACATTCTTTGAATGCAGGGCTGGCCTTTGGGGATCTGCCTGTACCAGGCAAATATGCAAAGATGGATGTGGAAATAGCAAAAATCCTTTCACACAGGCTCTTCATTTGAGTTTTCTTGTCCATAGAGAGCAGGAATGAAAAGTTCAGTGGCCTAGACTTAAACTGTACCTTGGAGTATTTTGCCAATGTTACATTTTCTTTCTGTGACTTTCCCAAGTAGATGTTATATATCAAAATAGGATCTCAAACAGGCTTATTTGCTTTCCAGTGTTACCTTTTGCTAGCCAGGATTTCTTCATAATTTTCAATCTAAACCTGCTCTTGGTCAGTCTGAAGCCATTGAAGTCATGCCAGAGCATTCTACTATAGAGAAGATTACAAAATATGTCATATAATGTTTATCCAATCATAGCCAAAATAACACACTTTAATTCACAGGGCAACTCACAGCACCACTGTGGGATGACACAAAAGTGGTGAAGATGGTAACTGCAGAAAATTCCTGCTGATTTACTAGGAGAGGGAACATGAAGAAGGACTATTTACAAGGGCCTGGAGTGACAGGACAAAGGGGAATGGCTTCCCACTGACAAGAGAGGAGGTTTAGATGGGATATCAGGAAGAAAATGTTCCCTGTGAGGGTGGTGAGGTCCTGGCACAGGTTATCCAGAGAAACTGTGGCTGTCCCTGAATCCCTGGAAGTGCCCAAGGCCAGGTTGGATGGGGCTCTGAGCAGGGGGTTGGAACTGGATGATATTTAAAATTCATTCCAGCCTTTCTGTGATTCTGGGAAAGTGGTTCCAGGTGGTCAAACCACATCTGCCCACCACCCCCACAAGCTGTAATTTGAATGAAACAACACAGGCCAAACATTGCTTTAGCCTTTTGCTCTTTGGATAATATTACCAGCTCTCCCAGGCTCGAGGGTAAGCAGCTTAGCTCTGCAGCATTATTGTGACTAATCTCATCAGAGACTGCTGTGGCAGCCAGGCTCCCCTAAGACAGACCGTGGGGAGGATCTCAGGGAATAAGGGAAAGGCAGATGGGGAAGCCCCACATAAATCATAAAGAATATGAAATAAACGTTCAAGAGCTCAATGAAAATCCCCCAATAAAAAACAAACAAACAAAAACCCAACAAAACAATGTCTGGTGCTTTGCACCTAAAAATATCAAAATCCCATTTCCGTTCTTTGATAGCCTGAGGGGATGTGGGTCTGTATCAGAAGAATCTAATGTGGGCATGAACCTATGTGGGACATTTCTTGCTGGACTTTCCATGAGTTTAAAATCCATTTTACACTTCAGAAGTGCTACATTACCAGTGGCAAGTTCACCAAATAATGTGACTCCATCATCCTGAAAATTAGTTTATCTTCAACCTCAAGGCACCAAAATACCTTAGGAAAAGATTAATTAAAACAAGATTTTATTTTTATTTTCTTTCTGTGATGAAAAAAAAAAAAAAAAGAAAAAAAAAATCACCTGGCTGGAAATAATAGGGTGATAAGAGTGGATGTCTGGCTTAGACTGTGATGAAGACCCAAAAAAAGCTAGGACATTTCAGGTTTTCCTATGGTTTCCAATGGAGACCAAGAAAGAAATTTGTACCATAGAAAGGGCCAATAGGATAGATCCAGCCCAGTGGGATGGATATGAAGAGACCCTGGGGAAGGTTATGAACTTCCAAGAGAGAAAAAATTATATACTGGGAGTCTGCTGTAACTGTTCTGTGGCTACAGGCTTCCAGAGTCATGTAAAATGTGGTTTCTCCAGTGATTTTGATTGTTTCTGTATTAGGAACTCACCTGTTGAGGCACCATTTTCTTAGGGAAAAAAAAAAAAGAAAGAAGAAGACAATCTTATGGAAAACTTGGGTTTCTGGAAGTATGTAGGCACTGAAAAATGATAGTCATGAAGACTGGACAAAATCACATCATGATCTCAATCCACAGATGTGCCTAACCTTTGTCAGATCTGTTGCAAGGCATGTCAGAAGAACAGGGAGACCCACCTGGGAAAACATAAATTTTCCTGAAAGAACACATATTTATCTACTCATATCTGCCCATCCCTCCATTCCTTGCTCTTGTGCACACCCTGACAAGACATGCTTCCATCTTCCCTTCTTTCCCCCCTCACACATCCACCCAGGCAGTTACTGGACATGATAATTATAGGAAGCTCTTAAATCCCAATAAATGACACCAAGCTGGCTACTCAGAGGCTTCCATGCCATCGACTTTTTAACACAGTAGTGATGATCAGACTGTATTGCATCTGAGTACTTTTAGAGGTTTACCCCTTGATTAGCCTTAGGGAGAGGGAGGGAATACTGTCAGAAATGGGATGGAGATGTTTCAGAAAGAAAGAGGTTATGTTTTCAAATTTTGACTTTCAGAGCAGTGGTAGGATAATAAACATGCAGAGGTTCCTGGTTTTAGGCTCTGGTTTTCTTTCAGTGGCAGAGAAATGGTTCCTCTGCTGCTGTGAGGGCTCTGCAACAACCAGTGCTGTGGAAACCCACTTTATCACTGGCTAACCCATGTCCTGCATCATGAGCTCAGTTTCTTAGGCTGTACTTGCAAAAGAGCCAAAATCTTGGCTTGCTACTCGTGGTTGTGCCTAAATTCCATGGCCCAGCATGGCCAGTGGAAATGCCCAAGGTTTTCACTACCAAGAGCAAAATCAGAGCCAGGGTGGGGGACAGTGGAAACAAAACCAGGGATGTAGCACCTCCCACCCTCCACCTGCATGTTGGCCAGGCATTGCCTCAGAGTTATGTCACCCTGATCTTTTTCAGACTTCTGATGTTTGCATTTTTGTACTGGAGTTTCTCACGGACTTTTAGGTAAGCAAAAAGTGATGTTTTGAAAACTGTACATTCCTTTCTAGAGGAGTAAACAATTGATGAACTTCTAGCTTGACCAGTGTGGTCAGAGAGGTGTCAACCTCATTGCCCAATCACTGGTTAAACTCCAAAAACTATATAAATTGAAATCCCAAATAAACGTCCTTCTTTTTTGTCTTGACACCTGACTGAGTAATTGTCATTCTTTGCTTGTCCATCTAGAAACAGAGTTATATCAGTCCTACCTTTCTTCTCTCCCCATCCCACCTGGGCCAGGAAAATGGTGCAGCTCCCTGCACAAGTCACCAGAAAGTTTAGGAAGCACAAACTAGTTCCTTCTCTGGCCTAAACTCACAGAGCTCAAACACTTCCTCTGTGAGAAATGCCTTCTGAATCTCAAATTTCTCACAATTCAGAACTTACTCAGAGCCCTTCTTTCCAGCACATCTCACAAAAGGCACCATTTAGTTTTGCTGCCTGGAGATATTTCAATTCTGCAGCAGCAGCAGAGTAGGACCAGGATGAGGAGGGAAACACAAGATAAATGAACATTTGGCAGTCCAGTGGCTGAAAGGTGAGGAAGGGATCCTGGCACATGGTGAGTCAAGAATAAAGAAAGCCAAGAGTCAAGAAAAAAATTAAGGAAGTGTAGGAGCATCCATGGATGGCAGGGAGAGGGAACTCTGCAGAGCTGAGACATTCTAGAACACGTGGGTTTATTGCAAGTGTGGTGGGTAAAAAGGGCTTTTTGCCTTCAGCCACCAGCCTGGGCTGAGGGGAAGTCCCAAAGAGAGAGGGGGAGAGAGAAGAAGAGGGTAAGAGGTAAGAGAGGAGAGAGTAAGAGAGTCAGAGAGAGGTGGCAGGGTCAGAGAGCAGGGGGAAGAGCTGAGAGAGGGGGTGCAAAGAGAGAAAGGAGCAAGAGCCAGAGAGAGAAGAGAACTAGAGAGAGAGCGAGGTCCTTGTTACAATACATCTCCTTTTGTGTTGAATATTCTAATTTACACTAGGCAACCAGTACAAGACACAAAATCCTATAGAATCTACATACAGCCTATAAGAACTACTACATTACCATACTGTGTCATATTTTAAACTCTAAAAACTACTCTTTAGACTGTTCTCTTTTGCTACATTGACCTTTGGATCCCTCAGCCAGCAGAAGGGTATTGTTCAATCAAGAGGGATTCTCCTTCAGCTGGCTGGGCTGTTGTTTTCAGGTTATATAGTAACTAAGGCTCAGTATCCTACAACTCAAAGCAAACTTTCATTTATATTTCAATCATAGGGTTCATATTTTCAGAATCTTTTGCTAAGCAATCATATTTATAAGGTTTCCCTGATTCATCTTCCCCAACAAGGAAGGTTTGATGCAACTGCACATGAGAGGAGTATGCTCTGGGTGGAGAAGGGTTGCAGGGGACCAGCAGCATTGCAGGGGCTACAAAATCTTTAGAGGACTGTGGGTGAGTAGAGTGAAGCAAGGGTTATCAGCCTCTTCTCCTGATTCCAGTAAGGAGCTCTGACAGAATCTGGATATCAACAAATACATCAGAACCAGGTGATTCACTCCATTTTGGGTGCTGTAAGTGCTGTGAAGTCCTGTGTTCAGCAAACAGTGATTCATGAAGGATGAGTAAGGCCCAGCAGTCTGTAGCAAGAGCAGTGGAATCCTGCCAAGGCCACGGCAGCCCGTGTGTTCTCTGTGTCACAGGACTGCAGTGACATGCCAACCCCTTCTCCTCCTTATTTTCCTTATTTATTGGAGTTTGTCCAGACTCCTGGCCATGACCAAGGCCCATTGGATGCCAGGTCATTTTGTACCAAGACACAGCTTCTGATTTTGGGCTGAATTGCTTCTGAAGGGCAAAAATAGATAAAATCATCAGTAGTGTAGCTCTTGGTAGAAACTGAGGCTCTGGTTCTGTGTGACACTGAGAAGGGCACAACAAGATTTTAGACAACAACCACTGTTCCTGTCTAGGAGCAGCAATCAAGTGACTGCAAATGTACATGAGAGGGACCAAATGGAAGAAGCCAAAGATATGTCAGCTGAAGAGGAAAGCATTTGAAAAAGCCAGTCTTAGTTTCTTCAGCAAACTGCAATTCAAAGGCTTCATCAGTGACGATATTAAAAGGTAGATTTTGATATTGAGGCTATTTTATATTCCTGCTGAATGGTCTACAAAAAGCATGATTATGTTTCTACTGCTTTGAAACGTTTTATACCTTCCAGCCCATGTTTATCTGTTGCTCGTACCCCTGCTCACTTCCACTGACACTGAATATACACAGAAAAATAGCTGTCTTTATAAATTCCAGCATCTTCCTCTGTGGAAAACTCCCAGAGCAGGACATGGCAGCTGTTTGGCAGCACACAACACCCCTGTGCACCACTTTAGGGTATGAAGGAGTGCAGATCCCCATATCCCATTGCCATTGCAAGATGAAAGCATAGATACTTAGGCTATAATTAACCACCCTGAATTTGAGCAGTAAGCTAAGGTTAATGGTCCTACAACACTTGAGAAAAGTGTAATTGATCTCTTAGAGAGCATGAGTGATTAGGAGATGGTTTTGTGTCACTGGGAAGGTAGTGCTATCAACACCACAGTGTCCACTAACAGTGTTCACAGGGCACCCCTTCACCCAGCCTAATGAAATGGAGGTGCTTCATCTCCCACATTTTCCAGCACCTTATAAAAATGGACCTAGGCTGATTCCATTGCCTTTTTTGTGTTGGTCACAAAGAGAGGAACTGTTCAAATAGGGATTCATACATATCAAAAACAAACCATTTCCTACTCCTCTCAAAGTCAGGTGATGCTGCTGTCCCCATTTCATTACACCTGAGTCAGAGCTGCAGTAAACTGCCTCAAACACCAGGAATTATTCTGGTGCTGCATCCAAGGTCATGAAGCCTGAGCCACTGAGGATGTGGTAAACTGAAAGCAAAGAATCACAGAATTACAGAATGGTTTGGGTTGGAAATGGCCTTAAAGATCATCCACTTCCACCCCTACCATGGGCAGGGACACCTTCCACTGTCCCAGCTTGCTCAGAGCCCCATCCAGCCTGGCCTGGAACACTCCCAGGGATGGGGCAGCCACAGCTGCTCTGGGAAACCTGTGCCAGGGCCTCCCCACCCTCA
>JBBMKD010000053.1:55323421-55353609 GCA_037834095.1 Argya squamiceps
CCAGGCTGAACAATCCCAATTCCCTCAGCCTTTCCTCCCAGCAGAGCTGCTCCATCCCTCTGCTGCCCTTGGTGTCCTGCTCTGGGCTGGCTCCAGAGCTCCCTGTCCTTCCTGTGCTGGGCACAGGGCTGGATGAGCTCTGCAGGTGGGGTCTCACCTGAGCAGGGCAGAGGGGCAGAATCCCCTCCCTCACAGGATAGGGAATGGTAGAGAAGAGTAGGCTGGCAGGCAGTGCTCCTCCCGAGCTGGATTTCCCCAGTAAGGGAATCTGTGGTCTCTCCCTCTCTGGGAAATGCCCAAATGCAGTCCCAGGATGAGAAAGGAGAGGCTGGACGCAGTCCTGTGCTTTTTGTTTCTGTGAGAGATGGAGCAGCAATCCAGGTTCTGAGTGATAATTTGGAACAAGGCTCTGCAGCAGGATACAGGACAGGGATAAGTTAGTCATGAGCACTGATGAAGAGTAATCCTGCATTAGTCACACCACAGATAATAAGAGCTGGAAAATGATGACATGTGAGCCTCATGTTAAACCCACTTATGCTTAATTCTCTGTGCTGAATATAAATCGTTCTAAAGAACAACGCATTCCTCTACAGAACAATTCTTCACATCATGGCACTAACATCTCTGTCATCTTGATTTAGGCCATTTAAATGTCAGTAAGACAAGTTAACACTGCCTAAGGGCAGCTCTGTCCTATGCACCAGAGATCTTGTTCTATCATTTTCTGTTTTCCTGTAGTGCCTCATGAAAAGGTGGAACTTTGGCACGCAGGGGTAGATTTGCAGTGGGGTTACAGAGGAGAGGGATGATGAATCCCCTTTCACCCCCTGTATTCCTCCCCAGTGCAGTATGAAATACAAAGAATTAAGATCTAATGTGATTTGGTGTATATCTGCCACCACCCTGGCTGTGCTGTAGCCAGCCTGCCACATGGAAATGCTTCCCTTCCACTCATTCCAGCCCTGAATGCCTTGATCCTCCAAAGGTGTGTTTCTATGTCCCAAAAAAACCCCAAATGAAAAGCCATGGATGATGAGGGAGCACAAGTCAAGTTTTCCATATGAATACAAGGAGCCCATCTGCCTTGCAACCACTTCGAATGCCAAAAGATCCACAATTTCCACCATCAGACAGGATTATTAGACATTAAAAACACAGAAAATATCATAAGCCACAGAATCACAGAGTCAATTAGGTTGGAAAAGACTTCCAAGGTCATCAAGTCCAACCTTTGACCAGTGCAACCTTTGACCATGCTGCTCAACAGAGAAACTGGCTTTTGAAGGGCAGAATATTCCTGAGGGAAAGGGGAGCTACTCTGCTGCTTTCTGAGGATGCAAGTTCAACATAAAAAGTGATAATGAATTTTTCTTTTTGGCAAAAGTGGGTGTAGAGCCTGACAGCATTAAAACCCCCGAGGTGAAATATGAAAATGTTAGCAGATTATTAGCAGCATATAAAAAAAAAAGTGCAGAAAGCTTCAGTGCTGAATTAATGAAGTGCTGCCCTCTCAACCCCTTGCAGCCTGTTTGAAGAGAGGTTCTGAACCTCCTGCCACAAGATCTCCTCACCTGAAGCCATGGGGTTGTATAGTGCAGATGACACTCAACCAGGTGACTCCTACCTGCTGAGTTTCCAGGTTTGTCCCACCTGCAGGAGAATTTCAGAGCAGGGGGCCCAAAGGCACCTTTGAAGGAGAGTTAAATTTTATAAACAAACAACCTTTGGGTTCTAGGGGAGCTGCACCTATTCCTGCACCTTTCTCTAAAGGTAACGTGTAGCCTGAGACTCACAGGAAATATATTTTACCCACCCTGCTGGAGACTGAACTTCTGCAGCACTGTCACAGCATTTTCTCCTGATGACTTTGTGTATTTGTCCTTGAAGAACAACAACTTTGGTGGGGTGGGGCAAGGAGGAGAAGAAAAAACTGTTCTCTGAAGATGCTGTTTCTGGAGGTTACTTTTAGTAAGCCTGGAGTCTGCTGCCACTACAATCAGCAAGGAAATTACCACTGGCACCAGTGGGAACAAGACAACGTGCAGCAGTTTTACATTCAGGCTGGGTTAGGAAGTCTTTTGTTCTTGCCCCTGGTTTTCATGTCTTGTTTATACAGGGCAGTTAACGCCAATAAAAGGACTAACCACCACTAACAAGCAGCTGTAACAGATAACCCAGTGAGTATGGGATGGATTGTGTTACAGCAGGGAAGGGGGGATTTGTAGCTCTGTGTTATACCAGGATGCTGCTTTCCCATACAGGGAGCAAATTCTCCAGGTGGTTAAATCGAAGCAGGAATCTAATTTATTTGTACTGAATCCCTCCATCTGTCCCCACCCTGCAGCACCCTCTCCCTGGGAACAAGGCAGCCTGAAGGTGTTCATCTCCTAGCACCAATGCCTGGGTATGCTAAGAACCTTAGCAGGAGGTTTCAAAGACATTTCCCTACAGCAGAGAACTGATAGAACTCTTAGGATTTTTACATTCTCATGGAAATAAAAGTGCTGTGACTGACACAGCAGCGTCCACCCCTTCCCTGCAACCCCCCTGCCCCACAAGCTTCAACGCTGCCATCTTTCCTTTGCACACCCTGGATTTCTCTTTGAGGTCTTTGAGTCCCAGGCTCTTCATTTAACCCTACAAAGGTTAAATGGCTCTGCATGCTCCCTCTCTTCTCAATCTGTTCTCAACCTCAGCCCTCCTCTTCCACTTCACTGTGTTTTTATTTATCCAAATTCATTTTCCTCCATACCCCACCCTGCTTCAGACCATCCTTCACTGTCTTCTGGCTTCTCCTTTGTGGTTCCATCAGCTTGGTTTGCATTCTCAGCCTCCCTTCCTTCCTACTTTTCAGAGTTACCCTCAGTATGCCCTGGATTCCCCTTTGCTGTGACCTTTAAGCTTTCCTACACTAATATCTGGTATCCAACAGGTGCCTCCCGTGCCATCTCCAGGAGTGTCAAACATCCCTGTGAAGGTTCTGAATGTCCAAGCAGGAAACCAAAGACAGTGTTGTACAAACTGAGTTCTGTCCAAGAGCATGTCTGGTACCTCGGGGTCTGGGCTCTGCTTTGCTCCTATAAAGACTTGAGAGTCCAGTCTGGAGTACAGGCCATCCCTGTCCTCACACAAGCACCTTCAAGCTTTGCAATCGAGCCACAAGAAGGGTAATCCTGCACTTTTCTTGCAGTGCCAACAGGGTCTCTATCAGTTGCAGTGAAGAGTCCAGGTGTGGATCCAACTGAGACGTGGCCAAAATACTGGAACATGCCCTGTGCTGCTGCATAACAGGTGTTTGACTTTCAGTGTCTTCTGAGGGAAAAGCTATAAAAGAGCTTAACTCTCTTTGCTAAAGGGTTTCCGTTCTTTTCTGTCATCCCTCTGTGTTACTAGTGTGTCTTTCACTAATATCTTCTCTCACTAATACCTCCTTTTCATTTCTTCACTTCCCTTTCTTCCTCCCAGCCAGTTTACAAACCCTTTGGCCATGGCAGGTGTGTGTGGAAATGGCTTCACACTGACAGAGAGCAGGGTTAGATTGGATATCAGGAAGAAATTCTTCCCTGTGAGGGGGGGAAGGCCCTGGCACAGGTTTTCCAGAGAAGCTGTGGCTGCCCCATCCCTGAAAGTGTTCCAGGCCAGGCTGGATGGGGCTCTGAGCAACCTGGGCTAGTGGAAGGTGTCCCTGCTCTGGCAGGGTGTTGAAACGGGATGATCTTTAAGATCCTTTCCAACTCAAACCATTCCACGACTCTATGAAGGGGTCAGGGAGGCAGCATCTAGCCTTGCAAATGAGGTCATTACAGGCAAAGCTGGAAATTTAACCCAGCCCCTGATAGGATTGGGCTGACTCCCACTGGGTTTTTTTTTTTTTCTCAGGAGACATCCAGTCTGGGTTTGGTCACTCTGTCTGCAAACACAGCTTTAGCTCTTAAGCCCTGCTCTTTTTCCCAGCACAAATATGAAATCCAGCAGATAAAAACTGGGATCCTCTCCCTGTGCCTTCCCCAATAAAAGAGGAATTTCTATTCCCTGCAGAAGGCTTCTGCAGAAGATGGTTGGTCTGTGTTTGCTGCTGGCTGTTCATTTAACTGCAGGGCTGCAGTAAGCCCTGGTTTGTGTTGTTTGTTAAGGAGTTTTCAGGAAAATTTCTGCTATAAAATATCGCCATGGCAAAAAGAAACCTTTCATGGCAATGCTTTCATTCAGTGAAAACTCTGGGGATGCAGAATCCTGGGTCCAGGAGGAAAAAACTGATAAAAACTGGTGTCAAAGAGTCCATTTGCCTTGTGTACAGCAAGCGGGTTTATCTCTCAACAGCTGGATTAGGCAGGGAACTTCATCCTGAGTCTCCTGTCCCTCTTTTACTTGAGCAAAGCCACATCCAAAGGGATCTTTCTAACCCAGGGCAGGTATTTCACAGTTTTCCCTGCTAGAGTGTATCTAACCTGCATAAATACTTAAACACTTGCTGAGAGAGGAGAGCGTTTTGCAAGAGATTGATCTGACAGTGCTGCTGTTCAGGAGTTCACACAGGATGTGGGAAACTGAGGTTCAGGTCCCTGCCTCAATGAATGTTTAATTATTTATGGAAAGCAGAGCAGCAGCAGTAAGGGAGGAGTGAGACACAGTAATGCCTCTGGAGTTGGGGCATTTATAGGGCACTTATAGGGCAGAGCAAGATCTCATCCCCAGATCTCCCACATTCCTGGTGACTGTCCCAGCCATGGTTGGCTCACTTGCTCTGTTACCTCAGGAAACCTTCAGAGCTTGCCCCTGTCCCATTGCAAAACTTTTAAAATCTCTGTGTAGTATAAATTACTTCAGTTCTCTGGCATTTTTTCAGCTTTTCAAACCTCTGGTTTTAGTGTGTTAATGTTCTTTTACTCTGTACAAATATTTAAAATGCAAATTAAAAGATTTCTGTCTCCCCTGTGACCTCTCAAGGGAGCAATCTGAATAGTTTGTTGTGTTTTCAGCCTGGATTCCAAGGCCTACTGGTCTGGGCTCCTGAGTACTTCTGTGGCTGAGAAAAAAAAAAAAAGAAAGGGGTTAATGGGGTTTATATTTGGTTTGGACAGTCATAAGGCTTGAGGTCAGGCTTGCAGAAGCAATTTCCGTAGACTAACACTCCCAAGCTGTGTCTTATAAAGTCCTTAAGGATTGGGAAAGGAGGTTGTAAAAATAAAACACCCACTTTGAAGAAATATGGATATTATGTTCTCAGGCCTCACCACAGAGGTGTCAGCTCATCACCTACAGGCACTCTGCATGGAGTCCAGGAGCTCAGGCTCACTGCCCCACAAAAAGTCCAAATGCAGAGGAAGGAGTGGACATTATGTGGCAGATGGAGTGAACTTTTGAATTTCATGGCATCTCTGGACTTTCTTCCCAATCCTTTACCCCCCTTCAGTTTGTCACCCCCGTTTGGTGCTTTGTATTTGTACCAGGTCAGAGAATTTGTGATGTGAAATCCCAAAGTTTCATCCTGGCGTATGTTGACACAGTCATGCCAGGTGGTTTTTGCTTGGCCAGGTAGTCCTCAGTGTGGACTTTAAGCCTGTCAGATCCAACTTTGCTGCTCATCCCCTCAAATCCAGGTGTCCCTGGCTGCTGACTTCAGCAAACACTGGTTCTCTTCAAAGCTTCCACCAGCTAAATTCCTGATGTTGCCCTGATCTTTTTCAGCCTTCTGATGTTTGCATTTTTGTAGTGGAGTTTCTCATGGACTTTTAGGTAAACAAAAGTGATGTTTTGGAAATTGTACATTCCTTTTTGGAGGAGGAATAATTGATGGACTTCTAGTTTGACCAGTGTGGTTGCAGAGGTGTCAACCTCGTTTGTCCAATCCCTGGTCGTTGTCCAAAATCTATATAAACCCAAGTAAAAAGTAAAGTCTCTCTCTTTTTGCTCTGACAACTGACTGTGTGAGTGTCCTTCATTTTGTGTCCATCTAGCAACAGCCTTCAAAATCACAAAATTCTCCTTAGAGCAAATGGGTTGTGTCTATTCACATCACTGCTTCCTCATCTTCCAGCTTGCTGAAATCCTCTTTAACTCTGCAAGGAGGGTGAGACTGAAGGTGTTGTTGTCCATCAGGGACTCCTGGCAGGCAGGGATGGCTCTGTTTGGAGGCAAGGAAAGGGCAGGAGTGAGGAATGGCACCCAAACTTCTCATCTGGTCTGGGAAGATGGGGTGACTGGGGCAGTTCTGTGCTCAAAGGAGCTAAAGAAGGGCCCAGATCTGACAGACTGCTCCTAAACAGGAGATGACTGCCTGCAGACTAGAGTTAGGACTAATTAGGAAAGGTCAGTTCCATTCCTAGCACAGGCAGTGACCTTCCAGCTCCCAGGGATGCTCCCAGACACACGCAGGTTTAATGCAGCAGACACAGCCTTACTGCCAAATCCAGCAGGATGAAGGACCTCACTTTTATCTTCCTCAATTCAGAAAACCTCCAGCTTGTGGGGAAGGGTAAGATATGTCCTATTTTGCTGCTTTGTGAAAGGCCATTTAGCAATAAACATGTAGCAGAGGAGGTAAAAATTTGTTGCACAATCCATCAGCCTGACCTTTGCAGGAAATAAAGCTCTGCTTGGGAGCTCATCAACAACAACTCACGGCGTGATTTACTGCTGGGGCTCCCTAATTTTATGCTAATGTAACTCTATTGATTTCTGCAGATTTGCAGTGGTATTACATGGGAGGAACACGAAAATAAACTGAGCACTCAGTGTGATGAGGGGACGGTGTGACAGAGAGCTTGCCTGTGTTTTCCAATTTTATCATCTGGCCTAATGAAAGCAACTGCTTCTCCGTGCACTCCTCAATGCCATCAGTCCAAGCACGGTGTTGGTTTAAAAAAGTGATAAATTACCTTCTCTTACTGCTGTCTGGATCTAAAGCTATTTGTGAATTACTGCCAGTAGGTATTTAAAGAGAAAAAAACAAGAAGAAATTAAAATCAATTCAGCAAATGCCTCTAAGTAGTACAAACAAAGGAAGATTTGTAAATGCCTGTGCTCAACATATCTGTCACCAACAGGGATGACAATGTTTGGCTGTATTTTTCCAGTTGATTTATAACCACCCTGGAGAGCAGTGAAAGCTGGCTGAAATTCTTGTGCTGCCACTTATTTTTCCATTTGTTTGTTGAGTAGTTTTTTTGTCTCTGCACTGAGCACAAATGTTCTCCTTTGGGCTGCTTCTCTAACTTTTGGTTCGTGCTGCAGAAGGAAAAGCATGAATCCCCAGACAGCTGCTATTCTGGCTTATCAAAGACTTGCTTAAAACACATTAGAGTCAAAGAAAGGCTGCTGTGCAGCAGACACAGGACAACAGGGTGAAAAGGTGATGCAAAAACAACTCCTTTGCAAAGCAAATTTTAGAAAACGGAGTTTAGTGTGAGGCAGAAAAAGACATACACGTTAATTTGACCATATGACTGGGAATAAGGAGCACAGAGATTCTTCTTGCTAGGGAAAAATAAATCCATGGGGCCTCCTCAGGTGGAAGAGCGTATTCATGACATTTCTGGCAGTGCATCCTCAGCAGCATAGAGAAAGGGTGTCTCATTTTTTGAGAGAAAAAGCTTTGTACCTTTGTTCAGAAGCCTGCCTTGGTCTCAGTGTCTGGCTTCTGGTACCTGCATGGATTCATTCCCACCACAAGCTCCTGTGCACACCTTCTTTCAGGATGATGCCTGTCAAAACAAAGCCATGGATTCAACCACTGGCACTTCCCTCTCTCCGTGGTCTTATCTCTAATGCAAACTAGAAATGAAAGCTGTGCATTTTTTTAAAGGAATTTTCTGGATTTTAGCAGAATATGGAATAGGGAATATGGCTAGGGGAAAGTGATTCTTCACAGAGCAGAAGAGGAGCTAATTTAATGCTATGGGGATGGAATAATGGTACTACTAAATTTCTAGGGAATAATAGGCAAACAGTAACACCATTTCCATGCAAGCTCAGAAGACCAAACAGGAAAATGATCTAGAGTTACTGAATTTCACTGACCAAGGCCAAAATCCGAGATTCCAACAGGAGGATGTTCATTCAGGGTGGTGAGGGATGGACCTGCAGTACCAGAAGCTGTTTGGATTCAGCTGACAGCAGCTCTGAGTTACAGGTTAGTTGGTGGTCATAAAATGGATCCAGAACATTAATTAATTCATTTATTCTTTAGTGGGGACACAAAGGAATATTTTCCTTACCCTGCATCCATCAGCTCAGTCTCGAACTGGTGACGTGCAGGCATGGCTACCCAGAAGCAGGAAAGAATTCAGGGAACAAGGGAGAAGAGCTTTCCTTAGGTTCCCCATCCCAATTAGTCTTAGAACTGATTGCAAAGGACCTTGTCTCTTGCCTTTCACCCAAGGTGCTGCCTGTGGAATATTTAGTTCCACAGTTGGGTTGGTCCTCTAATACACACACACACACTCTTGGTGCACTTCCAAAGGTTTTCTGGTCTGCTAGAGCATGAAGGGGAAGAAAACAGCCCCCACAATCTGCCTTCCCACTGCAAGCAGAGAGGAACAGTCTCTCAGACCACAACAGCAGAGTGTGGCCAGTCCCCTGCAGCCAAACATCCCCTCAGACAAGCTGGGCCAATTGCTTGCAGGGAATATTATCACATATATCAGCCCCTAAATCCTTCAAATTCTACTGCAATATGTGGCAGACAGTACAATGGTGCCCACCAAAGCAAAATGAACCCCAAATCTCTGCCTCTGGGGGCTGTGACAGGAGTAGGGCCATGGGCCTGCCCTCTTCCTCAGGCTGGGAGGGAAGGAGTGATGAGCACAAGGGGAGCAGCTGGAGGGATCCCAGGCTGTGCTTCCCATTTTTCATTCTGCCTGGGAAAGTGGGAAAGGGTAAGGGGTGGGTCTGAGGGGTGGGGGAGCAGGAGGATTTAGGGACAGGAGGCCTTTGGTGTTGGTGTGGGAAGCACAGGCGCCGTGAATCCAGGGCTGACAGCAGGCATGGCAGGACTGTCACGTTCCTCACTCTGCCTGGAATTACCTCACTGCCAGCATCTCTGCCACAAAAGCTCTTTCACACCTTCTACAAATGTGTAAAAGTAAACAAACTCCCACTACGGGTAAAAAAACTCTGCCAGTATAAGAAACCTCGAGCAGGTTTTTTTTTTTTGAGCTGAGGAAAAGTGCACAAAGATTGTGCTGGCTTGTTAAGCTGTATGTTCATGAGGATTTTGTGACCTGCTCCCACTTTACACAGGACTTATCCTGGCTTTCCATAGGTTTGCACAGGTATATTGCAAAATGTTCCTTTTGCTCCCTTCAAAGGGAAACATTTTTTCTTTACCAGTACTTGCTCAACAGTGGGTTAAGCTCATCCTTCATGTCCCTGCAAAACTGAATGGAGAATTGCACAGGATCATGTTTGGGTATCTGCTGAGATTTGGTGGGTACAGAGGCATATCCATAGGATGAAACAAATTCCATTGTTCCTTTGATTCATTTCAAACCACCAAGTGTTAGGCAGTTAAACATGTGAACTCAACTGGGATTAATCCAAGTTTTCCACTGAAAATTTCCATGGCTTAAAATTATGTATTTCTTAAAAGAGTAACATGCAGTAAAGTACAATACATGCCCCCTGCCACTAAGCAAAAATCAAAATCTACAAAAACCTGTGTGTTTTTAACAACTCAAATGCTGGGAACCATTCGATCCAATGCAAGCATGACGAACTTTGGTTTGTGTAGACCTGCTTCTGTGCTTGAGGTGTTTTGGGTTTCTGAAATTCTTTTCCCAGGGATTTTTCTGTAAGCAGGAGAAGTGTTTTTGTAACTGTACTATGTTTACATCCTTTTCCCTAGGAGGGACTTCTTGATGTCCCTCTGGTCTGACCAATGTGATTGAAGAGGTTTGCCTTTTTGTCACCAAATTGGTCTGTGTAAAAAAGTATAAAAGGGAGACACATCCCCAAAATAAAGGAGTCATTTTCAGCCTTCTGAAACTCAGAGTCTGTGTTGTTGTGGTGTAAAACAGCATCAGGTTTGCCTCCTGTTCTCCAGGGCACTTCTGTCTGAGTGTAAGTGCCCAGTGGGAATTAGAACATGAAATGACCTGAGAGAAAGCTGAGTGCATCAAAGTCTACATATAATCAAAAAGATGGTAGAGAAACTGTTGCCATAAGAAAGTTCATCTGCCTTGCAGCTGGAGAAGAAAACAAGGGATAAAGATTTTTTCATAACTCCAAGAAGGTCCTTTGCTACATAACCAGCTCAGTCTGATGCTAAGCTGAGGAGGGTTAAAGGGTCTGGTGAAGGCCTGCACAGGAACACCACCTGAACCACATGATTGTTGTATCACTGCTACTCTGCACTGCAGAAAATCATAAAATCACAGAAAGGTTTGGGCTGGAAGAGATCTTACAGATAGATCATCCAGTTCCAATCCCCTGCCACAGGCAAGGACACCTTCCACTATCCCAGGTTGCTCAGAGCTCCATCCAACCTGGCCTTGGACACTTCCAGGGATAAGAAACTTCTCCCAGTGAATCTTCAGCAGGTTACAACATGGGATGAGTCCTCCATTTCCATTTATGGCCTAATTCCCATAATCTTTCTAGCACTTAGTGGTTACCACTGTGTCATGCAGGCCCAGATTTCAGCAGCTCTTCCAGGAAGGAGAGAGGTGATGTCAGAACAGTGAGAAGACTTTGGTTTCTCCAAAGGCTGCAATGAGTTAAGCAGGTACAGCATTCCCATTTCCACACACAGATGGGAAGATGGAGCCAATTCCATGCAGATGGTGAGCTGTGCAAACAAGAAGTTCCTCTTGTACATCAGCCTGCTGATGTGCCTCCTGCCAGAGGGCATCTGCAGGCTGAGCACTGCCAGTTTCCAGCCCAGGCACTTCCCCCATTCCACCAGCACTGCTTGTACAAACAGGGAGAAGGCACTGCATCCCACCATCCCTCCTCTGCTCCTTCAGGCCCGGGGAAGAAGGAAATCTATACATTTATCACTCAGAAAGGCTCTTTGGTGACAGTGGAAAATATTACACGCTGCCATAAAAATAGTCATGTCTCCTACCCAACAACAGCATTATTTCAATGTGATGGATGGCTTAAACCAAATAAAGTTACTTTCAGAGGCAAACCTTGACCTTCAGGGCTCTTTATTAGATGTGTAAAGCTTCATCTACCAGGGCTCTCAAGCAGCTGTTTAAACATGCAGAGTCTTAATGAAGTCAGCAATGCTCCTGACGTGTTTCAAGCCCTCTTTGTTGGATCCCTGCCCATAAAACAACTCTGCTGTCCTTAAGCATGGAGGTGTTTAGTAGCTGAGGTGCCACACAGTGGATGTGGTCACCATTCCTGCCACCCAAAGGGAGATGAAGGCACGTTCTGAGCCAGGTTCAAACTGGTTTTTCATCAGCGACAGCAGGGCTACTTCCACTCCAAATATTAAGACCAGCATCACAGTTGTGCCTCTTCCCAAAAGCTTAGTTATTGTTGATGTATTATTCACATAATTAGCCAAGAGAAATTCATTGTAGAGTCTATTTTAGCCCCAGTCTTGGAAGGGTCTGCTGTATCTGGCATTATTATTTATGTGAAATTCCAGCTGCACATCTGACCAAAGTACCAACAAGTATTTTCAGTCTCCATGGGATGCCTACTAGTGAAGTTCCAAAACATCTTCCTCAGGCTACACATTCTGCTACACAGAATGTGCAGCTCATTCTTCTTTCTGTTCATTCCTCCATCTCTGACCAGTGAAAACATGGACACCATTATATTTACCCAACCTCATTTGCCCCCTCAGCTGGGGAGAGGCCGAGCTCAGGATGCCAACCAGGCCTGTGGCTGTGCCTATATTGCAGGCTGGTTGTTTGGGTTGGGTCTGCAGAGTCAGGAAATCCAGGCAGTGCTGGCTCCTGCAGCCCAGTGACACAGCTGATCACCAGCCAACACTGTTTCAGACAAGCAGGAGCTGTCTCTTGGCTCTGTTGGCCATCATTGGGATCTCCATGGCTCAGAGCAGTTGCTTAATCATGGACATCTGATGCCATCTGAGGCTGACGAGGATGTGCCTGCTCTGGCTTTCAGCTCCTGCTGCAGGAGAGAGCCACACTCCATGCTGTAATTCCCCAAGCACCTCTAGGATACCCTAGGAAGCTCACTGCTTATTTATTTCAGACCTTGTTGCTGTAGAAGAGTTGGTTTTGTCAAGGATCTTTTGCTCAGTGCTCTCAAGAGAGAGAGGCCTAGTGGGACCCATTTACCACTGACATTGACACAATAAAGAGTGGTGTTTGCTTTGAAACCAAAAATCCTGTACCAAGAGCCCCATTGCTTATAAGAGTTATTAGTCAAGCTACAGTTTTAGACCTTGTGAATTAAGAAATCTATTATAAAAAATAAAGTCTAGTGCTCAGAGGGTTGAAAGAAACAGAATATTCAAAGTCAGTTATTCAAAACATCCAAAGGAAGTCTATTTTAAAGGTATTGATGAGACTATTTCTCCCAGACCACCAAGCATCTGAGACATTCAGATATGCAGAAACAGAATAGACTGCAATTTATTTACCTGATCTATGCAGGCTAACATAACTGGGGTTTTAAGTAATAATTTATTGATAGCCACCTATTTGTGAGCACTATATAATCCCCTGAGATTCTGGCATATTTCTTCAGACACAAGGGGTCAGACAGTTAAGACAACCTGAGAGCAGAGAGGATGCAAACACAACGATTTTTTCACGTGATTTTTGCAAAGCAATGTAGAAAACACCAAAATAACAAGATCATGGCTTTTGTACAACAGTGCAGTCACTGTTCCTGGGTGTAGGACTGGCCTCTGCAAAGCATTTTTGATTCACTGTAGCTCAATTTCCCCAGTGGAAAATGGCCACTCTGCTGCCACAAACAAGAAGTGCTGTGTGAATTAAGCTGCTGCTGTGCTGTCTCTGAGTCTGTTTACAGCTGGTGGGGGTTTGTTGGCATGGCAGACTTGTGTGGGTCAGGCAGGCATTCTGTTTTCCACACAGTGCTGGAATGCTGGTGTGCAGAGGTGGCTGCGTGGGCTGGCAATTATGGTGCTGCTGACTCTGATCCATCCATGGTGGCACCATTTGTACACAGCTCTGAAGGAAGCCCTTGTCAGGCTTGTTCCCATCTGGGCAGAGAGCCCAGAGCAGAGCCAGCCTGAGTGAATGGACAGACTCAGGGAGGAGATGTTGGGGAGCAGTGCTGTGGAAAGGGGCCTGGGAATCCAGCCAGCAGTGTCCTGGACCCAGGAGGGACATCCCTATCCTGGGGGCATCAGGCCCAGCATGGCCATCCAGGCCAGGGAGGGGATTGTCTCACTCTGCTCTGGGCTGGGGCAGCCTCACCTCAAGTGCCAAGGCAGTTTTGGGTGCCACAACATAAGAAAAATCAAAAGCTGTTAGAGATTGTCCAGAGGAGGGACGTGGAGATGGTGAAGGGCCTGGAGGTGAAGCCATATGAGGAGCAGCTGGGGGCACTTGGTCTGTTCAGCTGGAGAGGAGGAGACTGAGGCCAGAGCTCACAACAGTTCTGCAGATTCCTCACAAGCAGGAGGGGCAGGCCCTGAGCTCTGCTCTGTGTGACCAGGGACAGCACCCAGGGAACTGCTGAAGCTGTGTCAGGGGAGGGTTAGGGTGGGTATCAGGAAAAGGTTCTTCCCCCAGAGGGTGTTGGGTTCTGAACAGGCTGCCCAGGGAATGGTCACAGCCCCAAGGCTGCCAGAGCTCCAGGAGAGTTTGGACAACACTCCCAGATCAGGGTGGGATTGTTGGGGTGTCCTGTGCAGGGCCAGGAGCTAGGCTGGATCATCCTTGTGAGTCACTTCCAACTCAGGATATTCTGTGATTCTGTGGCTATGTATCTTGGTTTGGGAAGACAGGCGTCTGCCAGGGAAGCTGGAGTTTCCCTTGGAATGGAGAATGCAAACCCCCTCCCTCCAAATTATTGTAATTTTGAAATTAAGGGGACTTTCAGGCAAAGATATGGGGATAGGAATAACAGTTCTTTACAAGGAATATTAAAAATACAAATGTAGTAGTAAAAAAAACCCCAAAACCAAAAAACTAAACCAAAAAACAAAACCCAAACAATAAAAAAGCAAGCAAACAAACAAACAAAAAATCCTAGAAACCCTGACAGAGTCAGAGTATGACCTGACACCCTGTTGGTCAGGGTGTTGGGAGCAGTCCAAAATAAGTCCTCCTAGAGTAACAGATGTGGTTCTGTTGGAGTAGAGATGATGCTGTAGAAAGGGTTTAGTGGTGGCAAAATGGGTCAGGTCTTCCTCTGGGAATCCAGAGCAAACAGGCTGTGCTGGTGTTCTGAATTGCAGGTTTATCCAGGTAGGAATGCTGGGCTCCTCCCACTGGGTGGAGAATTTTACAATGGGACGATGTAATTGTATCAGCCATGCAGTGATCCTGGGTGGCCCATTAACAGCAGATATCCCCCTGGAAGGAGAATGGGCCATGGAAGAGATAAAAAACACTGCCCCACCTGGTTTTCACAGCTGGCCCATTATCAGAAGACACCCAACCCCTCCCCTATGGAGTTATGAGGAATGGTTTCACAAGAGATAAAGAAAAACACCTCCCCAAACAGTTTCACCAGATGGCAAATAGAATACACACTTTTGGTTACATATTACAACCCAAGACACTATGTCAGCTGCAGGGAACACTCACCTGGAATAAGCTGATTTTATGACAACGAAGCACAAATGGGTGGATTACAAACTGCAGGACAAGGAGGCCGATCACATATCCTGAAAGCTGATGATGATATGCAAGGAGATAGCCAGACACCCCACTGCCTGCTCAAGGTGAAGACAGGAGGAAGGTGGGCACCCTCTTACTTGAAACTAAAACCCAGGTAAAACTGATCTCTGCTTAGGTTTGATTACAAGCACAAATCTCAGGTTGGGTTCATCAAAGTTCCAGGATGGGAGCTGAGTATTGAGTGAAATAAGTGCTCAGATTTCCAGCAGGTCCAAGTCATGTGTAGACTCAGCTCAGCTCTCAGGCTGGGGATCCGTGGTTGCAGAAAGGAAGGTGATGAACCTAAGTGTTTTTAACCGGAAACCACTCCAAACTAAGATCTGGAAAAGTGCTGCTTTCTATTATCTGGCTGTATGAAGAATAAAATGCTGTCAAAGAAAAAAAAAAATGTATGTATATCTAATAGAGCTGGTTAAAAGTGAGGTCCTGCACAATTTTCCTCTGCCTCTCCTCAGATTTTGGATCCTTGTTCAAGCTAGAAACTGAAGGGGAATTCTGATTTGGTTTGTTTTGTGTGCATTGTTACATTGGCATTCTTTTGGCTTGTGTATGCTTTCCAAATTGGGAAATTACATCAACATTTGCATTTTTTATTCTTGGTTTAACCCATTCTCAGGCTCACCTTCAAGAAAAAGACTTGAGACCCCACGTGTATTTCAGACCTTTTTTTCCCCCCTTCACTGGAGTTGATTTCACTTTTTATTTTCTCTGATTGAAAGAGGAATAACAGAGCAGGTGTCATTTTATCAAACTCCTGAACCACACATACTCAGGCAGATAAGGGCCCAGAAAGGACCACATAGGTCGGGTTCTATCAGGATTTAAGCCTCCAGGAGGGCAAACATAGGAGGCAGCATGCCAGGGGTGCTCATGCTGTACCTTACCCTGTTTATAGGTGTGTGTCAAGTCTGATGCTGATATCTGTGTCTCTAGGAACTGAAATAATAAATTGAATCAAGATTGCCCCCCTAGAGAGATCAGCATGACTCCCACCTCTTTTCTGTGTCCTGCTGCATGGCATGGTGTAATCAGCATAACAGGATGATTGTCTGTGTCCAGGTACTGCTGCTCCCTTTTCCTCTTTCACCTGGGGTCAATCTCTACAGCCAACCTCACCAGGACTTCAAGGGCTTTAAAACATCCCTATAAACTCTGCAGGACTGCACGTGGTGTGAACAATACAGAATGTTTCTGCTCTGGACAACAAGCCAGTGCTCAGGCTGCTCTTGTTCTGCTTCTCATCTCGTGTAGTTTAAAAGCATTTTCCTGTTCTCCCAGAGCTCCCAGGCACCTTTCTGCTCCCTTCATGTCTGCTGGGTGGGCCTGCTGCTGTGCCAGCACTGTGCTCTCCATGCCTGCAAGCCTATTTCTGTGCACACAAGACCAAGAAGGTTCTCCAGTGCCACACCTGAATGGACAGAGCCTCCCATCTGCCCCACTCCCACCACCCTGCAGATTGGGGCTGGTGCTTCTCACCAGCAGAAGGTGAACTGTGGCACAGGAGAACACCTGAATCACAGAATCGCAGAATCATTCAGGTTGGAAAAGACCACTGAGATTATCAAGTCCAACCTGTGACCAAACACCAGACCATGGCACGCAGTGCCATGTCCAGTCTTTCCTTAAACACTTCTGGGGATGGGGACTCCATCACCACCCTGGAAAACCCCTTCCAATGTTTAATCACCCTTTCAGTAAAGCAATTCTTTCTAATGTCCAATCTGAACCTCCCCTGGTGCAGCTTGAGGCTGTTTCCTCTCATCCTGTCCCTTGTTCCCTGGGAGTACCTGGCTGTCCCCTCCTGTCAGGGAGTTGTGCAGAGCCAGAAGATCCCCCCTGAGCCTCTTTTTCTCCAGGCTGAGCCCCTTTCCCAGCTCTCTCAGTTGTTCCTCACAGGCCTTGGGCTCCAGCCCCTTCCCCAGCTCCATTCCCTTCTCTGGACATTCTCCAGCCCCTCAATGTCCATCTTGCAGTGACAGGTCCAGAACTGGACACAGGATTTGAGGTGTGACCTCACCGGTGCCCAGCACAGGGGGACAATCACTGCTCTGATCCTGCTGGCCACACCATTGCTGATCCCAGCTGGGTGCCATTGGCCTTCTTGCCCACACATTGGGTCACATTCAGCCTTTTAAACACCTGGGCCAGAAAACATGGTATCAAATGGATATATCATACCTTCTATCATGCACCAGCTGCCAGGAAAATTGAACAGTGCAATGGACTGCTTAAGACTACCCTAAATGCCCTTGGCAGGAGAACCTTCAAAAATTGGGAAGTGAATTCAGCAAAGGCCATCTGGATGGTCAATACCCGAGGGCCGATCAATCAAGCTGGTCCTGCCCAGACCAAGGTCTTGCACAGAGTAGATGGAGATAAAGCCCCTGTGGTACATGTGAGAGGAAATCTATATGTGGAGTTTCAGGATGGCATTGATTTGGGTGTGATGCAGGTGGTAATAGAATAAGGAGTGGTCTTAGGCTGCAATGTAAGGTGTAAACAAAAGTATGTATTCTATTACCATCTGTTAAAACCAGGTGGGGCAGTGCTCTTTATCTCTCTGTGACACATCCCTGATAACTCCACGGGATATCTTCTGTTAATGGGCCATCAAGCCTCACTGCATGACTCATAAATTACATCATCCCATTCTGAGATGCTCTGCCCAGGGGGAGGCACCAAGCACTCCTACCTGGATATAATCTCAGCCTTGGAACACCATGGGCAGCCTTATCCACTGCATTCCCAGAGGACAAGAGCTCCATAGCCACCACTGGACCTCCAGAGGAAGACCAGACCCTTCTACAGGATCATTGCTTCAACAGAACCACATCTATCACTTCAAGAAGATTGCAGCCACCATTTAATTGGACTGCTGCCATCACCCTGACCAACAGGGTGACAGGTCTGACGTGGGATCTCCCATTGGTTTGTTTTCAAACTAGCACAAGGGCTGGCTGTAATTCCTGCAATGCTGCTCCAATTTCTTTCCCTAATTACTGTTTTCCCCAGGGGTTGCTTCCTGTAAATTGGCTTCCTTCAGCAATAATAGCACGGGGTGTAAATTTCCCACCTTCTTTATGAGCCCCTCCTGCCTTTCCATATATTTTTTGATGCTGTTCTGGTCTTTCTGTACTTACCTAGGTAATACCTTTTCAGAACCCATCCCCCTTCAACTCTAAATTGCTTCCCCTTTCCTTGTGCCTCCCCTTTTGCACTTAATTTTTTGTCTTTTCTAATTAATCTCCCTGCAATGCTTAGATGCTAATAAAATCAGAAGGAGAAAGGGTTGTTTTTTTTTTTTTTTTGGGACCCAGAGCTTGCTTGAAAGCTAATAACCTTGCTAAAGCAGATTTAAGAGATGCTAGGTGCAGCCTTGCTCTGTGTGCAAACCTTGACTCAGCACATATGCAAACAGGCTCCAAAAATAGCTTGCACTTTCCCAATTCACATGTGCTGCATGTGCCATAACTCTGCACCGTGCTTTCCAAAAATAGCACTCACACACTATTGGCTGCTCTAAATCCGTGGACATTTAGCTTTTTTTCAACCCAGGCATCAAAGCACGTGGCTGCACAGCTTTTTTCATAGAGGGATTTTTCTCCTGGGCGCCTCCCCCTCTATTCACAAAAATAAAGAGATTTATCCCCTCCCCTGTGCAATTGCTTAAGATTCCCGTGGCAACTGCAGAAACCCCTCGTGAGGAGAAGTGACATTAGGTATTTCAGAGGTATTTTTAGCTTCTTGCCATGCTCTCTAGCAGCTGGAAGCAAAGAGGTAACCCATCACCTTGCAGCCAGCCAATTCCCCTGGAACAGCAGCAAGGGCTCTGCAGAGCAGCAACCCAGAATCCACAGCCTGACAATCTGGGCTTGTCTGCATGCAGCTCTGAGCAAAGAGCTTGGTTAGAGACTGAATGAAGGGCTTCTCTCCTGTATTTCAGGGATAGAGACTGAATGAAGGGCTTCTCTCCTGTATTTCAGGGATAGAGACTGAATGGAAGCCTGCTTTCCTGTATTTCAGGGATAGAGACTGAATGAAGGGCCTCTCTGTTGTATTTCAGGGATAGAGACTGAATGAAAGCCTGCTTTCCTGTATTTCAGGGATATGGAGTGAATGAAAGGCTTATTTCCTGAATTTCAGGGATAGAGACTGAATGAAGGGCCTCTCTCTTGTATTTCAGGGATAGAGACTGAATGAAAGCCTGCTTTCCTGTATTTCAGGAATATGGACTGAATGAAAGGCTTCTCTCCTGTATTTCAGGGATACAGACTGAATGAAAGCCTGCTCTCCTGTATTTCAGGGATAGAGACTGAATGAAGAGCTTCTCTCCTGTATTTCAGGGATAGAGACTGAATGGAAGCCTGCTGTCTTGTATTTTAGGGATAGAGACTGAATGAAGGGCTTCTCTCCTGTGTTTCAGGGAGAGAGACTGAAGGGTTTCTCTGCCCAGAGCAGGGACATCAAGATGATCAGAGGAATGGAGCAGCTCTGCTGGGAGGAAAGGCTGAGGGAATTGGGATTGTTCAGCCTGGAGAAGAAAAGCTTTGTGTGTGTGGCCTTCCAGTGCCACAGGGAAGGGAGCCCACAGGAAAGATGGAGAGAGACTCTTGACAAGGGCCTGGAGTGACAGGACAAGGGGGAATGGCTTCACACTGACAGAGAGCAGGGTTAGATTGGATATTGGGAAGAAATTGTTCCCTGTGAGGGTGGGGAGGCCCTGGCACAGGTTTCCCAGAGCAGCTGTGGCTGCCCCATCCCTGGGAGTGTTCCAGGCCAGGTTGGATGGGGCTCTGGGCTAGTGGAAGGTGTCCCTGCCCATGGCAGGGGATTCACAAATGGATGATCTTTTAGGTCCCTTCCAACCCAGCCATTCTGTGATTTTAAGATTCCCATCCCTCCTTTCCCAACTCTTCAACTGCCATCAGATTTTCAGATTCCTTGCAAGGCATTCCTTTGGGACAGCAGTGTCCCAAACTGCTGATCCCCAGTTTGCAGTGGAGGTACAGCAGTGACCTGGGGCTGCTGACTGGGCACAGGTCACAAAGGGTGTCTGACAGGATGTCCCTGAGGTGGAGGCTCTGCTCCATTTCCCCATGGGCAGAGTGGGTTCAGCTCTTGCTGGAACATCTCCCCTGCTCAATGGTGCAGACAGAGCCCACAGCTGTCACAATAGGACATGAAATAAAGATGCTTGACTCCAGTCAGAAGGCAGTAGAAATCAGAAGGTTTTATTTACAATTCATTCAGCCCTTTTATAACATGCTGTGCTAAGAAAACATGCCATTGTTCCATTGTCACCCTGGTCTTTTTCAGCCTTCTGATGTTTGCATTTTTGTAGTGGAGTTTCTCACAGATTTTCATGTAAACAAAAGTAATGTCATTGTAAACTGTTCTTCTTTATCATTCCTCTCTAGAGGAGGAACAATTGCTAAACTTCTAGTTTAACCAGTATAGTTGGAGAGGTGGCAACCTCATTGTCCAATCCATGATCATTGTCCAAAATCTATATAATTCGAAGTAAGAAAATAAATTTCCCTCTTTTTTGCCCTGACAACCTGATTGTGTGTGTGTTATTCTTTTTGTGTCCTGTAGTGACAGGTCCATAGGGCTGACACTTCTCCTATTGGATAAGTATAACAGAAATAGCAAACAACACCAGTTGTTATGGGAAAAGGAATATTGTTTACACAAGGTTGTTTTGGGAAAAAGAAAAACTATTGAAAAATTTCCATTGAGAAGAGCTAGCTCTTCTCAAGCTCAGAAAATATCGAGTCCACACCCAGCCCCACTGAGCTGGCACAGACTGTGGGCTAGAGCAGCTCAGAAGAGTTGGGGTGTGTGACAGACAGGCTGGCTCCTCCTCTCCCAGGTCACCAGGAGCTGCTGGATGTCACCAGATGTGGGTGGGGATGTGGTGAGTGTGCTCTCAGCTGCCATTCCCTCGGAGGAGAGGCAGCCTCGTTTCTGCAGAGTTCTGAATAAATTCCCTGCTAACCTCTCCACAATCTGCTGTGGCAGTTGTACCTTCAGAGGCAGCCAAGCAGCTCAGCTGCCAGCAGCATCAAGCAGAGCTGGTGCCTTCTCACAGCACGGGGGGCTGCTGCCAACAGGACTTGAAGTCAGGCAGTTTTCCTGGGGGCTTCCAAATTCTTGTTCTTTGTCCAGTGGCATGAAGTGTAAGAAGAGCCATGATCTTTTAGGTCCCTTACCACCCAGCCATTCTGTGATTTTAAGATTCCCATCCCTCCTATCCCAACTCTTCAACTCCCATCAGATTTTCAGGTTCCTACAAGCCATTCCTTTGGTACAGCAGTGCTCCAAACTGCTGATCCCCAGTTTGCAGTGGAGGGACAGCAGTGACCTGGGGCTGCTGACTAGACCACTGAGGCACCTGCGATGAAAAGCAAACCCAGGGAAAAAAGCCCCTGGTTTGGTTACAAATGTGAGTCTCAGGTTAGGTTCACAAAAGTTCAAAGGTCTCCTGGTGAACTTGAGATGGGCCTTCTGAGAACCAGAACTGGATGCAGGGAAATTTAGAGCCCTGAGCAACACTTTGAGATCAAGATATGAGTGAGGAGGCAACAAACAAAGGGACAGGATCATGCAAGAGGCAGTGACTCTGTTTGGGAGGGTTGAGTGTCCAGTCAGCAGCCCCAGGTCATTGCTGTACCTCCACTGCAAACAGCAGTTTGGAGCACTGCTGTCCCAAAGGAGTGGCTTGTAGGAATCTGAAAATCTGATGGGAGTTGAAGGGTTGGGACAGAAGAGATAGGAATCTTAAAATCACAGAATGGCTGGGTGGGAAGGGCTCTAAAAGATCATCCAATTGTGAATCCCCTGCCCTGGGCAGGGACACCTTGCTCTATCTCAGGTTGCTCAGAGCCCCATCCAACCTGGCCTTGGACTCCTTGCTGCAGGATGCTGTGGATGGTAGTTGTTTACAAGGGCTCAGCTGGTCAAACTCATGGAAGAGAAATCCCTTGGAGGTTTATATTTGAAATAAATTCCACCAACCTGTGAAGCTTCTGGACGTTTCCTGGGTTCAGGGAATGAACTCAGAGCAGGAACAGCACAAAAAGTCATTTCTGTGTACTGCATTATTTCCTTGACCAGCACTCAGGGTCCAAAGGTGCAAAAGTATTTACAATCTCAAGTTTTACTGAAACAAGAGGGTTTAAGTTTCTGTGTCTTTGTGATTCTGCAGAAGGGTGGCTCACCACCTCCCACGGAGACTTTGGCTCAGTCTTCCCGTGACGTTCACACGAGTGGCTGATGGAGGAGGTGCTCCACATGTGTCCATGGTCTGTAAAATCAATGTTCAAAGGCTTAACTGAGTTAGTACAGCCCAGGGAACAAATCCATGTGGTTGAAGGGCAGGAATTGCCCTCTTGGGCAGTGTTGTTGTCTATAGTGGGATGTGTAAAAGAGACATTGGCTAAGCCACCCATGAAAAGATTGAATTCAGACATCATCCCTCACATTTGTGAGGGGATCAGAGCACGGCATGGGTAAATACTACACTGAACTGATGTGTGATCATCCTCTGGGAGGGTGGGGAGGCCTGGCACAGGTTTCCCAGAGCAGCTGTGGCTGCCCCATCCCTGGAAGTGTCCAAGGCCAGGTTGGATGGGGCTCTGAGCAACCTGGGATGGTGGAAGGTGTCCCTGCCCATGGCAGAGGGGTGGAGCCATGGGATCCTCAATGTCCCTCCCCAGCCAGGCCATTCTGTGATTTCTATGGAGCCACCAGAGCTCAGGGATAGATCTTGCTTCCCTTGCAGACAAATGTTCCCCCACATCAACTACTTTGACTGACATGTGTGGAGCAGTGCCAGCTTACACCAGCAGTACATCTGCTCCCACATCTTTACATAACTGTTTCTGAATTTTCCTTTCTTTTTTTTTTTTCCCCTCCCCACAGGTAAAAAGAAGCTGTGATTATGCTGGATTCATTTGAGAAATTTCACCAAAAATTGATGACACCATGATGATTATTACCAATATTTCCTGCTGTTCACATTTTAAGCCCTTTAAACTCTTCCCCATGTTTCTTTCAGAGCTGGGCTGTTAAATCCATTCCCAGTATAAAAAAAGCAAGGAAAAAGAAAGCTTTGTAAAAACATTAAACATGCTGCAAGACTTGGGCCAGACCTGATTTACAGTCACTCCAGATGATCTAATAATGTAGAGATCAGGTTCATGCAGCAGTGAGCAATCTGACGGTCAGACCAAGAGTGTTTCAGAAAAGGGGAAAGCCACAAGGCAAGCAGAAGGGTGCTTTGTGGAAATGAAACACTTCACAGTGGGGCTCTGCCTGCAAAAGCATTTTTCACCCTCAGCATTAATGTTTATCTGTTCTAAAGCCTCACCTATGGTACATGCCAGGCACGTTTACTATAGGCACTGTGTTGACATCACCCTAGAGAAAATAACAATGGTTTGGCAGCCTGCAAAGTCTTTTTAAAAATAGACTGTGAAGCCCCTGAGAAAACGACAGGCTCTAAAAATAGGACTGGAGCTGAGGAAGGCCAGGGAAAAAAAAAAAAAGCTTTCCTGATGCTAAAGCTCAGGGTCAGCTGCAAAATGTGGGGTTCCTTCAAGGACACACAGTGAATGCGTTGCAGTGCTCTGCAATGAATGAAAGCTCCCTCTCTGAGTTTTTCCTGTGCTGCACCAGTCTCTCAATGAGGAGGGAAGAGGGAAAAGGAAGAATTTTAGCAAATTGAAGTAAGTACAATCTAGGGTTCCCCCTCCTTCCTACCCCCAACCAGCCCATGATAAAAACATCTCCCAGAAGTGGTGTGGATCTACCTTTGCTTCTCCCTCCACACACAGCCCTGCTTGTGTTCTCCAGTTCCCACAAAAACAGATTTTGTGAGCACGTCTTTGCTGCACTGGCACAGAGACAGACCTCAGGAGACTGAGGAAATCATTGTAATAACCCAAATAATTGCAAGAAAGTGTCCCAGATTCCTGGTTATTCATGATGCAGCAAGCTGGACATCCCATTTTCAATTTTCATGCCCAGGTGTCGGGGTAAGGCATGAGGCTTCTGCAGGAGTTCAGACCCTCCTTTTGGCCCACGACACTGGTAATTTTTAGTATAGTTCTCCCATAGTTATGAAATAAAATCAGAGCCCTCCAGTGGGCAAAAGCACACCAGTAACCTTGCTGGAGACTAACCAGAGATGGACTCCAAGTTAGCTGCCCTACTTTAACTTGGTGACAGCCAACAACCAGTTTGGGAAGGGCTGGAGAGCAGTGGGATGTACTGGGACAGGCACACGTGAGGACAGTGGGATCCCATGGGTTAAAATCCTGGCATCACCAGTGGAGAAGACACCAGTGAAAATGGGGAGCCCCTTAAAAGGGCTATGGTCAAGTGTTGGGAATAACCTGATTTCCCCTGGAGAGTGGCAGGAGAGGAAAGGGGGCCAGCCTGATGGGTTTTTGACAGGAGTGCAATGGAAAGGCAAGCCACTGGCACAGCCACGGGTCAGGCAGCCCAGAAATGCCACTCTGCCACCTCAGAGGACAGCTGTGACCCTCCAAGGAATTCTCTTCCTGGAAGGTAGGCACCAAACTCAGCCAAACAAAGTTGTGCCTGTGCTGTGGGCAGCTGCTTTACAAACAACTGCTTGGTGTAGGTTTTTGTTTGCTTGATCAGTTGCACTTCTTCTTTCTCCAGTTCTGTGTTATTTACCAAGGAGTGGATTCAGCAGCTTAGCCTTGTGTGAGTGTATTTCATTCCCAGGGTCTCCTCATGGTGGATCCTGAAGGTGTGGCAGCACTTTCCTTTTGGGATTATCCTATTCCTGTCATCCTCCTTGCCAGGTGCTCTCTGTTGCAAAATAAAGCAGGTTTTCTTATCTAGGGTTTCCTTCCTTTAACTTTCATCACCCCATTTTTGATTTTTTTTTCCCCAAAACCACAAGGAAATTGAGTTACCTCTGGAGTCATGGAAGTGCCATGAAGTCTCCTGATTGTCAGTGCCCCTCCTCAGAGGATGGGGACACTCTAAGCTCCATATCCAGGCTGCTCTGGGTTTCTCCATGGCAGAGTCCTCCCTCACAGGCCCCATAAACCTCAACCCTGCCCCAGCTCTCTTTGCTCCTGGGAGAAAACCCTCCAGAGGAACAGGAAACCTCACCAAGTGTGGAGCAGTTTTTCCCCACAAGGTTCCAGTCCCATTTCCCTGCCCACCCATAGGTGCTGACAGTGAAGGAGTGCTCCATTCCACAGAGCTTCCACACACCAGGACGATATTCCCAGCTGGCACAGTGGGCTGGCACTTTTTGATGCCAGGGAGAAGATTAACCTTACAGCCCATGTTAGATATTCTCTCATGGACCTTCAAAATCAAGCTGAATGCAGAGATGCCATTAAAAAAAAACAATCCAGGACATAAGAAGTATGAGCTGAATTATTCCCCAGAAACCTCAGTATACTTAAAATGGGAGAAGCAATGGAAAATAATGGGAAAACCTCTAGAAATGCAGTTTTGCAGGGTTATGAGCCTGGTATGGCTTTCTACAGATGAAAACACAAGAGCCAGAAGAAGATCAGTAAGAAAATTCATTTGTTCATTCATTTCTTCTTTCCCACCACAGGTATTTCAATCCTCAGATATCAGGGAGCAAAAGTAAGCATTTTTTCCCCAACAGCCCTATCCACAAACAGCATTAAAATTATCACTTCTATTCTAGGAGGGCTACCACAAAGAAAAAATAAAATCTTTCACTCTGCCACAATCCATCAGCAGAAGGAAAGGGGTATCTTCATTTGCAAGAACCCAAGGAAGAATTTGGCACAGTTCATAAGACAAAAGGAGAAGATCAAACAGGTGAGAAAGAAGAAGGAACTGTGGAAGAAATTTTGAAAGATTACAAAGGTACAGCTGGAGGAACTTTCTATGGGTGAAAAAACACCCCAAAGGCCTAGAAGAAAAAATGTTCAGGTGTGTTATATACTGCTTTGAGATCAAGATGACAGGGAGGAGAAATGACGACAATTTAACCAAGAGAGCAATTAAAGTGTCTTTAGACACCTTAAAACAGTCTCCATGCAAACTGAAGATACTCTGGTTTTATATGGCAGAATTTGCTGCAACCTGAGACAATAAATCAGTGTTTTAAAAAGAACAGCTTGTTCACCATGAATGGAGGCACTCTATACAGCTTAATGACTTGCAGGATACGAGCTCTAGAGACCTCTGGCTGCATTATTCAACACTGATATACAGCCCTCAGAAGAGCAGGAACAGGTCCCCATGCCAGCAGCATGCAGATGATATCCAGGTGGGCAGGTACAACAACACTGAGGAACAGAGAGTCAGGAAATTCTTGTCACCAGGACCAAGGGAAAAAGAGTGTCTGTCTGTCTGTCTGTCTGACCCTGGTTAGCAAGGAAGGTCACATTAATTTATAATCACAGTATCATGGAATGGTTTGGGTTAGAAGAGACCTTTAAGATCATCCAATTCCAATCCCCTGCCATGGATCAGGTAAAGGTGGAGTGGGCATCTCTCTGGTCCAAATTCCAGACACAGAATCACAGAATGGTTTTGGTTGGAAGAGACCTTAAAGCCCATCTCATTCCAATCCCCTGCCATGGGCAGGGACACCTTCCACTAGCCCACGTTGCTCAGGGCCCCATCCAGCCTGGCCTGGAACACTCCCAGGGATAGGGCAGCCACAACTGCTCTGGGCAACCTGTGCCAGGACCTCCCCACCCTCACAGGGAACGATTTCTTCCCAATATCCAATCTAACCCTGCTCTATGTCAGTGTGAAGCCATTGCCCCTGGTCCTGTCACTCCAGGCCCTTGTCAAGAGTCTCTCTCCATCTTTCCTGTGGGTTCCCTTCAGGCCCTGCAAGGCCACAATGAGCTCACCCCAAAGCCTTCTCCTCTCCAGGCTGAACAATCCCAATTCCCTCAGCCTTTCCTCCCAGCAGAGCTGCTCCATCCCTCTGCTGCCCTTGGTGTCTCTGCTCTGGTCTGGCTCCATCTTTTGGCCTGGGATCCTTTTGCTGCATTCCTGACCACCCCATGTGAAAAAGTTATCTCCAGTCCCTGGAGGGAATTGTTTGGAGACATTTTCCCTGGTATGTATCCCATTTTCACTTCTGCAGTCTTTAAAGGGAAGACACAGACTGGAAAGAGAGGCCCAGAATGAATCCTGGACTTTAGTCCTTTATAGGTTGGATAGGACAGTGCTGGAGAGTGACTTTACCAAGACAGAGCTCTGCCACGGGTCTTAAGAGGAGTACAAATTCTTTGATTAGCAGCAAAGAACTCTGTGTGGCTCTAATTGCCAGATTAAGCACCTTTGGCAACTTAACCATCCCCAAAATATGCAAATCAGACTGTTAACAGGATAACCTTCCTCATCACAGTCATCTAGAACTGAGACCCTGCTGGGCAGGGAATGTTACTAGAGGTCAGAGAGGAATTTTTTCCCTGCATCCACCCCAACAGGAGGATTTGTGGTGAGACAGACTCAGTAGCAGCACTGCTGGTGTGTTCGATGCAAGCTTGGCCAAGGTAAGAAAATGCTTTAAGCCCTGCTTGGCCTGGCTTTTGGAGTCAGACAGTAGTTGTTTCTTGTTAGTTCCTTGAGAAGCTCATCACAGCATTGGACTCTGGCCTGTCTGAAATGGTTTGATTTTTCTGGAGGAGTCAACACCTGGATCCCCACGTGAGGCCTCCATTGCAATTCACCTCAGAATCAAGTCCTGCAATGAATGCTGTGCATTTTCTCTGCTCCTCTGACTCTACAGTTTTAACTGGAATCAAGACCACGCCTCTGGCTTGCACCAGATCCCAGCTACCCAACCAGAGCAAAATCTGTCCCTCCAGCTTCTCTAAGCCTCTCTATATGTCCTTGTCTCTCCCATACCAGCTTTTCCAGCCTCTCTCACAACAGACTGTGGCTGCTCCATCAGTTCTACCTCCCAGGAACCAGCCACTTTCTGATGCAGAGAAAGCTGCAGCTTTTACCTACAGCCAGTTCATCAGCTCCATTTGCTGTCACTCACTGCCTCAATTTTTGTGCACGTGATTCTATTCACTGAACTCCCACTGAAGCCTAAAAGAAAGATTTTTAGATGTGCCTAAACATCTACTCCCTTTATTCCTCTCAAAGACACGTCCTTCTCCCAGCAATTGATTTCCAGAGAAGCAGAGATTCAGGAGCTGTTTCTTTACAAGCTGGCAACGGTTTGAGTATCCTCTAGTGGCACAAAATGGGATTTCAGTCACTAAAACCTGGATGTCTGTAAAATCTCCCACCCTTCTCACGCCAGCAAATATCCTCCCTCCCCCGAATCTGCTTTGCTGTCCTTTTTAGCATCCACCACAATCCCAAATTCGGATCACTTCAGCTGTGGTAGCCACTAGAAAAGAAAAAAAAAAGAGCCTTTTGACACCAGGTGTGTTAAGACACGAAGGCTCTGTGCTGTCTTGCTCTATACAAGCCATGGCCACACTCGTGTTTGAGACTTTTAACAAGAATGTTTGTGTTCAAACAGCTGTGGGAGCACAGGACCAAAAACTTGCCACACACCACAACAAAGGCATCTGCTGCTGCTGCTGCTGCTGCTACTGCCCCAAGGAAAAGAGGGAGCTCCACCAAAGGAGAAGGTTTTTGTCACAGATTTAGAGAATCACAAAATCAGCTAAGTTGGAAAAGACCTTGGAGATCATCAACTCCAACCTATGACCTAACACTGTTGGTGTTGAAACACATAATCACAGGATGATTATAGGCAGGTGCTTTTATTGAAGAGCTCTGGGAATCAGGGGTACAGGGTACAGACCCAAATCTGACTCCCACATGGATTCGAGATGGACATGGTTTTATACCCTTTTGTTATATAACTATATATATATTAATTATTAAACTCATATTGTTCTATTGAGTATATTGATCTTATCCAAGCATGAATTCTTGTAGTTTCCATCAGCCCCCCCCAAATATCATTTCTCATGATTCTTGTTTAAGATAATAATCATATTCCATCACCAAAAAATCATTACAATTAACAATCATCTCATTTATCATATGATGATTATGCAGGTGCAGTTTCACATGATCTAGTAAAGACAAAACCTAACCCTTGTTTCCAGGGCCTACGTAGTTTTGGTTCCTTTCCAGGCCTTTCCAGGCCCAACCTTTCTTTCCACCTCCCCTGAATCTGTTGTATACAATTCCCATGCTTTTTAGAAACATTTTAACCCTATGCTATCAACACCACCTTGTCAATTAAACCATACCACAAGTGCCACATCCAGCCTGTTTTTTAAACAGCTGGTCCATGGAGTCATCTCATCCTTCAGTGATAAGAGGAGTAAAGACTTTGGTATAGAAGATGCAGAAGAGGACCTGCTGCCAAGTCTCTAAGCTACAGACCTGTCTATGAGATGGCATCATATCTAATAACGAAAAAGAGTTGACAGTATGACAGTACTGTCATTATTTTATTTTAATACATACCACCAAGATTAACAGTAATTTAAAAATTCTATGATGCCATGTGATAGAATACTTCCAGTTTGGGAACAACAAAAAAAAATTTTTTAGTTTTCTTTTAGAGGAATTTTAGGTGTCACTGCTCTGCCACAAGAAGCTTGGTGACAAATCATGGTGGCACAGCTCTTGGCCCTCTGCAGTTGTGTGCACTTCACACATGGGAAACATTCTTGCATTTCCTTGTCCACAGAGAGCTCTCAGTCATCCAAAAACATCTGCTTTAGTGTTGGCAGAGCCAGCTCTGTAATAACCCAGGTTCCAGAGGCTGAGTGGAAAAGGAAAACCTTTCTTTAGCTCATTTTTTTTTTTTTTGCGTCATCCTGTAACCTTTAAATTGGAACAGCACCTCTGCTATCGAATTCAACAGGAGATTTCATACCTTTTTTATGAGATTCATTATCTGGGCAGTACATCTGCCATCAATTTTAAAGCCAGGAAAGATTGCTATGATCTTAGAAAAGGGAACAGTGGAATCTCAACCTACTGGCAGAGCAGCTCTATAATGCAGCTAGCACTTCTCCCACTGTCAGCCTTGCACCTTCCCTGTGCTCTAAACCTGCAAGTTAAAATCCACAAGTTAAAATTCACTCTTCACTCTGTCAAAACCAGCTGGATGGCCAGGCCCAGGGGGAGTGGTGGTGAATGGAATTACATCCAGGTGGTGGCCAGAACGTCCAGAGGTGTTTCCCGGGGCTCAGTGTTGGGGTCAGTTCTCTTTAAATGACAACCTGAACAAGGGGTTTGAGTGCACCCTCAGTTATTTCTCAGACAGCAGCCAGCTGGGTGGGAGTGTGGCTCTGCTGGAGGTCAGGAAGGCTCTGCAGAGGGATCTGGACAGGCTGGATCCATGGG
>JBBMKD010000053.1:55354059-55368405 GCA_037834095.1 Argya squamiceps
GGGGGACCTTGTGGCTCTGCACAACTCCCTGACAGGAGGGGACAGCCGGGGGGGTCGGGCTCTGCTCCCAGGGAACAAGAGACAGAACAATAGGAAACAGCCTCAGGGTGTGCCAGAAGAGGTTCAGGTTGGACATCAGGAGGAATTTCTCCATGGAAAGGGCTGTCAGGCATTGGAAGGAGCTGCCCAGGGAGGAGGTGGAGTCCCCATCCCTGGAGGTGTCCAAGGAATGACTGGAAGGGGGGGCTGGATGAAACGATTGGACTCCATGATCCTAAAGGTCATTTTCAACCTGAATGATTCTGTTACTCAGTGATTCTATGATTCTAAGGTGCCCTAATGGAATGACCCCGGCAGGCAAACACCCCACACATCCATCAGCAAAGAAAGAGAGAAAAATCTAGAGACTGTCCTGCAGGCAGAGTCTGTAGGGGCAAATATTCACACACCTGAAACATCACTGAAGAGGGAAGGAAAGAAAGAAAGAAAAAAAAAAAAACAGCACTGCAGAGGGAAAGAAAGAAAGAAAAAAAAATAAATCAGGAATTGAAACAGTTTATTCCTGAATGGATCCCGCGCCCTCTGCTGGAGCGCTGTGCTCATCCCAGCCCGGACAGGGAGGAGAAGGGAATACGGGTGTGTGATGGGAAAATCAGAGCTGGGAGCAGGCAGGGGCCAGGTAGGAGGGAGAAAAGTTAAGGGATATAATGCAGTGTAAAGGCTTTTCATGAGGGCAAAAGGAAACACTTCACAACAGGTGATGAGCGGGGCGATCTTGCTCCTTACAGGGTGCCCAGAGGGGAATGGATGGACAAAGGGATTTGGGGTTGTCTCAGCTCCTTTCACAGCAAAGAGCAGACTCCAAAATTTGGACACTACAGCAGAGGGGAATTTGGAATGTCAGGTTTACTAAAAACTTCAGCAGAAGTCTCTGGCGTGCCTGAGAATGGTACCAATCTTTTCTCCAAGCACAGGTCAAATGATGAAGTATGGATGAAGGGCACTGCACGCACAGCCTCTGGGGAGGGTTCCACCTCCACCTGTGCTGCTCAACTCACTGCAGCCACTTTCCCAGGAAGTTTCAGGGTCTCCTCTGATGTCCCAAAAGCAACACTGTGCAGCAGACATCAAGCAAATCTATCCTTGCAAACTTCCTCCAGGCCTCTGGCTTCAGGGATACTCGGAGGAGGAGCAGACCAGCAGATGCTGGAATGGCCATCCCCACTTCTGGGGATGCACAGGGCAAAGGTGTCACTGAGATTTAGCTCTTTACAGCACATTGAGGCAGCTGAGATTAAGGGGGGACCCTCGATGGGCTTGGGGGTCCCATCCAGCACTGGCACCATGAAGAGCTCTGGGGAGGAGAGGGGAGGGACATTTGTGACCCTGAGTCCCTGGGGAGGGACTGTGGGGGTGCAATATTCCAAGAGAACAGTGGCTTTATTTTCAACTGCCTTGCAGAATCTTTACTTCGTCATGAAAGTGAAAAGTTGGAGCCAGGAGATAAGAGAGAGATTGTAATTAATTTTTAAACATGATTGCATCCTGGAGGGGGACACGGAAAACATTGTTATTTCTGATAAGAGAGAGAGAAAGCTTTTGAGAAGAAATTCTGCTGCTTCTGTCTCAGGCCTCTCTGTTCAGGGTTATTGCCATAAGCCACAGCTCAAAGGGTGGCTGCTGAGACTATGAACGACAGGGCTTCCCTTCAAAGGGTGCTGGCCCTTCACAGAATAAAAGAACCAAAGCCCCTGCAGCAGTAGTGGCCACTGTGGTTCAGCTGCAGAGGGAACAAGGACAGCTCGGTGCCACGGACAGACCAGCTCACCTCCTCATCCCCAGAAATCCAATGAGACTGGATTTTAAGCTCTCCTAAAATTTCCTGCAGCCTCTCTAAGGGCATCCAGAGAGTACTGAGGCCCTGGTTGCCATCTGAGTTCTAAAAGAAAAAATACTGTACCTCTGACAGCTGGTGCTGCCTCCAGTCTGGAACTGCAGCTTGGTCAGGCGTGTGGGGTGTGGATGAAAAACCCTGGGAGTTTTCTTCCCTCCTTCTGTGATGCCCAGGTTTGGTTCCCACATGGGTGGGTAAAGGAATGGCAGGACTGTGTTGGGTGTGCAGAGCAGTCAGAAGACACAAAGGGAGCAGCTGCAGGAGGCAAACAGCACCTGGTTGGTTTGGAAGAAGCTACAGCTGCACATCCCTGTACAACAAGTTTGGGATAGGAAGTGACTTCCTGAAACACAGTATCAAGCATACTGGAAGGGGTGAATTTTTCTAATAATAAACAAGGAAATGGTTCCCCTAAGACTATGCAAATCACTACTCAGGAAATGGTCTGGGCTGTGGGGAGCTGTTAATGTGCATAAAAATCAATGCCCAGGCAGTTTGTCTGCCCCACTCAAAGGCAAACAGCAGCCACACTGGCTTGGATTGCTCTGAGGTATGGAATATCATCTCCCCCTTTGGACAGAGAGCAGGCCGTGCACACCTGATGGTGACACCAAGAACCTCAACACTTCACACAAACTTGGCCAGGTCACAAAGAGAAATACACACAGGGCTGTCACTTTTCTCTGGTGAGAACTTCACCTCTTCCTTATTCATGAGCTTCAGACTCTCACTCTTGTGACTACTTGCTCCTTTTCCAGGAGTGGATGTCTGCTGCCTGCAACAAATTTGAAAATTAGGGATGAACTCCACACTGTGCAGCCAGTGTCCATCAAGCTATGGCTCAAGACTCTTTAAGGGTCTGTGGACAAGTTTTAAGGAGTCCATAAAGGCCACTAAGAAAAAATAATTGGTTGTCAGCAAGCTGGTATTTGCTGTACTGCTATTCTCATCCCCAGCAACAATATTTAGAGTATCTGCAAATAAAAGACTGGGAAACAGTTGTTTTACTCCATCAGAGCTTGGGAAGGGTCAGATCTAGATCTCTCCAAAGGGTCAAAGCTATATCACACCAGTTAATAGCATTTACTGTGGAAGCTGAACTGATTTTGGTCAAGACATACATAAGTTTCCTGATTCTGCCAATTTTCTGCATGAATATTAAAGTCTGAACAATGACCACAAGCAGATCACCTAAACCTACACACTCACTGTTTCCCATGGTTAACCATGCCAGGATCTTCTCTTTTGATCCCATGACTGGCCATTTCCCTCTAAAACCTTCTGACCTAACCAAAGAGACTCACCACCACCACAGTGCTTGTTTATCCCTCCAAAAAAAACAGTGGTCTAAAAAAAACCTTCCATAACAGAAATTATGGTGACTTTTTTTGTATTTATCAGGCATTCATTGATTCAATTCCTTGTTACACAATTAATTGTCCTCCTACAGAAGTTAAATTTACCAGACTACTGCAGCACTTGTGGAAACTGTTTTAAAGAAAATCACCACCTTTGTTACTCTGCAGACTTTGGGCAACAATGGAGGATTAAGTGAATGAAGTGCTGTAAGTAATTCCACTCTTTCCCTTGAAAGTCATGAGTGAATATCACTCAGTTCTGATGTTCTGTCAGCGTTCAATCTGTCTGCAACACAGTTTCTGCCACAGTTATTTAATAGAAGAGATGCTAGTCTGTCTTTGATTTCATTTCTTCTAATTCAATGACTCTCCAAATTGTATTCTCTATTGGGATCGCTAATTCACTTCTAGGAAAATCATTTTAACAGACCAATTAAGAGAGCAAAGACAAATTCTGTGCCCAAAATTAATACATTTATACTCGTCCCTGCTGCTCCTTCTTCCTGACATTTCTTATACCTGTATTGGGATGAATGTGGGCCCTTGTGGCAGAGGCAGCTCAACTGGTCAGCCTTGCACAGTTTATGCCTTCATATTTCACATTCTAAAAACCTTCTCCCAAACTTATTCTAAGCCTGATTGGTTAAAAAACCCTCTTTATCTTATCTGAAGTAAGTCAGACTGAAGAGGGTGTCACAGAATTTAACATCACACAAGAGACTGAGAAGATGTAGGAGCACAGAATTCTGGGGCTCTCAGACACAGCCCTGGAGTGGCCTCACCTTTTGCTGGGGCTCCCCAAATCCCAGATTTCAGAAGGAAGCCATGAAATGAGTATTTACAAGAGTGGAGGTCAGGGCTTGCAGCCTGACCAGAAATGCCCTTATCTTCATCACCTATTTACAGATCTGATAAATGACCACCAGCAGCAGCCTGAGGCAGGTGAGATGGCCACTCCTCCCTTCAGATCGTTGCTACCTGCTAGATAAAAAAGACATTTTCATAGATTTTTTTTAAATAGAAGCATTTTGAGTTTTACTTAATAAATACAAAAGGGGGAGAGGTGGTGGTGATAGGGAGATAAAGGGGTTTGCATCATTGTAACCCAAATCTGATGAATTTTTTGGCACAGCTCCTCGGTGGCATTTGTGCCACTCACTTCAATGCAGTGTGGGCTTGGGACAGCAACTCCCCTCCAGAAGGGGAGTCAAGAATCATCTGGGCTGGATGAAGAGGGAAAGAAATTAAGTAAAGTAAGCCAGTGTGGTTTGAAATGTGGCAGCTGAGAGAACAAAAGACTTTGCAAAACAAAAGCTGTGGATTAACTCAAACGTGCAAATGTGCCCAGGGCTCAAATTCAGAGGCAGTGAGGGCTTTGGGTGGGTGACAGGGAGCAGACAAGCACATACACTCACCACTAACAGCTGCCACAGTGGCAGGGGAGAAGAAAAAACAAAACAAATCTGTGTGGGAAGCATTGCTCTTCAGCAAGACAGAGACTCCTGTATCCAGTGGGGAAACAAGGCTTTTGCCTTGACTGTTGTTTCCTTGCCCTCTTTCAGAGTGACTGTGAGGCAGACACATGGATAAATGCCACGTACATGGGCTTACCTTTGTGGCTCCCCAGTCCAGAAACAAGTAAAAGGTGAGTGAGGAGCAATTTGAAGATTTCCACTCAGCATTCCCACATGCAGTTGCTCACAATGGAGCAGGACAGTTGTTGGAAGGTGGGAACAATCTGGGGACCACCCAAATTTGTTCCATTTTTGTCTCAGTATCCAACCACACACATCATCTGGGAGGTGGAAAAGCACCTTCAAAAGCAAAACCCTTGCTTTCCTTGAGCAAGGGGTGGAATGGAGTCACACACATCCCTCACCAGCACTACACTGATCTCCAGCCAGGAGATCACTTTAACCTGATGGCAGGGCAGAGCTGTCACAGCACAGAGGAACCATCTCTGCAGGAGCTGCAGGGGGCCTTACCAAAATATCTTCACATTTTTCCCCGTGGCAGGAGTTCAGTGCAGCATCCACCTCTGAGGAAGGGAAGGTAAAAATTCTGCAAAGGGATTGTCCAAAAAAAGCTGCAGAGCAGTATTAACTCCACACCAAATGTTTCATATGAACACAGTGAAGTCCAAGGGGGCCACCAGCCTTTCTGAGAATTAAAAACCCCCACACACCACTTTAAAAAATACTGATTTTATTCATGTCTAGCCTATTCAACAGTGGATCACACTGGCAGGAACAACCACAAATATCGAGTCACAAGATTTCAGCAGGTTCTCACCTGTGCAACGATGAATTGGAGTCAAGCACAAATTATGGCACCACCACTAATGACAAGGATTGCTCTTCAAAGCTCACTCCAGTCCCATCTCCCTAGTGCACTTCCAAGCCCAATAACCCCATCTCCCACTGTGTGTGAGATTGTCTGCAGAGAATTTGTGTCCTCAAAGCCTGAAGGCAGCAAACATCCTGAAGCACATAACACCAGCTAAAAATTCCCTGTACCTCACGTTCTTGATTTGAAAGGCTTCAAGTTTTCAGTGAAACAAACAAACAACAAAAGTCCCCACCATCAACAATTGGTCAGAAATGTTGGACCTGTCCTGTGTAAATCAGCTCCACTAAGGGAGCTGGAATTACTTATCTCACCACATGATCTGGCCTACAAATTCCAGCTGTTTTCCTTGGAATGATGCATCAGAGCAAGGTTTCACACCAAAAGCAAAGCACCCCTGTCAATATCAGCCCTGCTGATGGTGTGAGCACACAGTATGGCCCAAGGTTTCTGCCCCACAGATTTCCCCAGGATATTCACACTTTTCCAGCACCTATGCTGACTCTGAAGACAATTGCCATTGCAAGCAGGGTCCATGCTCTGGTCATTCATGGTCAGCCACATGGCCTTGACACACAGATCAGGAGAAAGGGATTTCCACAGCTGGCCTGAACTGAGACACAGAGTAGATCCCTTGGGATTGTGGAGTGCATTTTGCCTCCCAAGGACTGCAGGTTCACATCCACAGTCAGGACTACTCAGAAGAGTTGCACCAGAAGCAGCCTCCATCCGGCAGCTCAGGGTTTCTCTAAGCCCAGTCCTACAAGCCTGTGGGAGCCACAGGCCATCAGGAAGCTTCCCAAGGATCCACACCCTCAGCCAGCATCCACAAGGAGCCTGCAGTCCCATCCCACAGCTGCTAGACCAGAGAGAGCTGCCTCCCACCTCTTTTCCCTCACACACTGATGCTGAAAACTGCCAGACAGGCTAAAATCACTCAGGAAGATCTAGAGGGTGTCACTGATAAAGAGTTCTAAAGGAAGCTGGATGCCCAGCACACATCAAACTACCTTCTGAAAATCCCAGCTGCCACATTTAACTCCACTCTGCCTCTCAGGCTCTCCCCTTCCAGAGTCACTTCTTCCTAACCCCCCTCCCACCCTCCTGTGCAGAGAGCTGGCAGCACACACAAGCTGGATCCATGTGTGCTCATGGAAATTTGGCTGACCTTGGCTGCTGCCAAAGGGAGGGAATTCCAGGCCCTCTCTGCCCTTTGCTCTTCAGAGCTAACTGGGTTTTCTTTTCCTTTCAGCACGGCACAGATGGACTTGTGGAGCTTGAAAAGCAGCAGAGGTTTTTTTATCACAATGGTGCAACAACAGGAGAAGACTTCAGAGCATTTTCTGGGAACAATTACATTACAATTGCAGAATTGTCTGGCTATTTTGTGTCTCCTAAGTCACACAATGGACTACAAACAGTGCTACATTTCAGTGAAACTCTCTACAACCACTGAAAATAAGTCACTAACTCTGTTACAGCAGGCAATGGACTCACGTGTTCACAAACACTGACTGTACAGATGCTAAAGCCAGATGCTTTGTGGGCAAATGAGAAACACCTCTGGTGTGGGCCCATCCCTCAGGTAGCAGATATTTTGCAGGAACAGGATGATTATTACTTGTAGAGCTATACAAAACATCTACCTTTTATCTGAATTATGAAAGCACAGCTTTGAAAAGCACAGTAATCCAAGGCCAAAAGGACAGGCAGACAAATGGACAGACATCAGGCCACTTGTTTGATTTTCTTGGAGAGAACTCTTTGCTCTTTTAAGGGTTGACCTCATGCATTTGCCAGGTCTGGATGCTCCACTTGAAAGAAAGGCTTAAAGGAAGTTTCAAGAGCAGACTCTTCTGGAGGTGTCCTGTGTCAATCTCCAACTTCCCACAGTGCTTGTCTGGGGCTTTTGAGGAACAGCTCATAAATTGCTGCTATTTAGCCACTGGCAGCTGAATCTTGCTTTATTTAGTTTTCCCAGAAATAAGATGTATTGGAATCTTGTAGGGAATTCTCTCTGCTTCCTTCCTCCAGTCCCTGTTCACATTTAGTTTCAGTTTCCTGGAACTAAGAGTGTCGGCCCCTTGAAAAGCAACAGCAACAAGAAAAGCACAGAGCAAGGAAAACAGTTTCCTGGCCATAAAGGTTGTACCCCCTGCACAGAGAGAAACTCCACAACTTCACAGAAAGAAGATGCAACAACTTCTTTTGCAGCATCCAGAATCCAGCCTAGCAAGGAAAAAACCAAAAGAAAATTGTTATATTAAAAAAAATGCACATGAAGAAGGTGTTATTTTACATGGATCACAGTAAAGCCACAACCTAAAGGTTTATTTCTTCATCAGAATGTTTGAAGGAGCTGAATTTGAAATCTGTTCTCAACTGCAGCTGGCTAAAATGGAAGGTGCTACATTTCTTTGCTTACCTTGATGACTCCTGGGATTGGCTTTGGGGCCAATTTTTCCTTGCAGCTCCTGGGAATTACTCACCTGTCTTCTTGCATGAGATGAAATAGGTTTATTAGAAGGTTGCAAGGTTTATTAGGATCCATTGCAGTGCTGTGCTCCTCAAGGAAAGAGACACAAGGTCTGATTCTTACCGTAACTGGGACTTTGGGGATTCCCAGAGCCATGTGCATGGTATCTAATTTTAGGTCCTTTTAAAACAGGTCTGTAATGATAATTTGGCTTATAGACCCTCCCTGTGTGCCAGGGGCAGGAAACTCTACCACAGCAAATAAGGAAATTTAAAATTTTTACTTTATTTTTTTTAAAAAATTAGATCTGAAACAATTTATGAGACAGCAGAACAAAAAAAACAGTTTGGCCTGCAAGAACTTTAGGGACTTGTCCATTGCCACACTTTTATGCAGTCCATTCCAGCTGCATGTGTGCTGGTGACTCATAAAATCTGAAGGGCTACTAATGAGTTATTAAAATTATCAGCAGCCTTCCACAGCAAAAGAAGGAGCAAGAAGAAATGACTGGAATAAATGAAGGACTGCAGCCTCTGGAAGGGGTCCACACTGGAGCAGGTCATGAAGAACTGCAGCCCATGGGAAAGGCTCATGCTGGAGAAGTTCCTGGAGGACTGAATCCCATGGGAGGGAGGGCCAGAGGAAGTGTGAGGAGTCTTTAATGGTATTTTCTCTCCCCTGGGGAGGTAAGGATGGAGAGCAGCAGAGTGGGGGGCACCCAACATCCAGCCAGGGTTAACCCACCACAGGTACATGGATGGGACATGATCTCAAATTCATCATTTCAGGACTCCTGAGTTATAAACAAAACTCTGAGCTCCAGATTTCATTGTGTGAGCAGGGCTGGTAATGAGCTTAATGAAGTTCAGCTTGTGCCTGCCAAAATGCTGAGCAGCTCAAGCCTTGCAGTGCAAGGAGTTTGCACCATTTATGTTTTCACACAGCATTTTCTACCACAATTCCCTTTCCCACTCAGTGCAGGGGTTTGAAAGCAGCTTATTCCACTATGAAAACCATACACTTTCCAGTCCCCGAGCTCCCACAGCTCCTGCTACTGCTTGGCAGTGACTCAAGTAGCCAGAAAAAGAAAAAGAACAGGCTGTAAAAAGTGTGGCAGTGAGAAAGCCCTGGACCAGAAGGTTGTTTGTCACATTGCCAAAGCCCAAAGGAGGAGAAAGAAGTGGGAGAAACATCAGAGGTGGGAGAAGCCTACAAAGTGAACGAGATTTGTCAAGAGCTCTGCCTAGGTGCTGAAAGGAGGAAATGTCAGCAGCACAAAAAATATATAAATATGCATCCTTACATAAATATAAATATAAACCAACACATTTGCATCTGCTCTTCCAAAAGTTTTCTGAGACAAAGAAAAGCCAGGTCTACCAACAAAATGCACAACTTGCTTGAGTTCACCACAGTTGTGAGCAATCTCTGCTTTCCAGGCTAAATATGTGCTGATCTTCAAAGCAAAATTCCCTCAGCGAGTTTTCTTTCATGTCAAATTTTTTTCCTGGGGATTTATATATTGGAGAAGAGAGTTTTCACTCCAGGGATTACAGAGGATGAACAAATTGAGATGCTGAGGCCAGCTCACAGTTTTCAAGAGATTCAGAGCAGCAATAATTGAATCCCAGTGATTGTTTGGAGCTGGATAAGGCAGAGACCCCATCAGAAAATCCAGAGGCAGAAAGATGGGTCTGCGGCAGCTGCATTAATTGAACCTCTGACAAATCCCTGGATCTGCCAGCAGGATGAGCAATCACAGTGGTGGTTTGGTCTGATTCTAGTGTTAGTTTTACACTTACATGTATCTTCCCCAAATGCAGCAGAGATATTCCACTGAAAGAGAATAGGAAAGGGAAAGAGGAGAGATGAGACTCTAAATAGTCAATATTTGATGTCTAGGATCTCCTTTTATCCATTGTGTATATTAAAAATAAAAATAAAAATAAAAATAAAAATAAAAATAAAAATAAAAATAAAAATAAAAATAAAAATGCTTAGAAATTGTAAAATATACTCTCTTACAGTTTGTTTCTGACCCGCAGGGAGAAGATTCCTGCTCCTTTATGGTTTGTAAATGGATTTAGGAAAACTCTCTGGAGCAAATGTGACTCCTCTTGAACTGGAAGTGCTGCATGTTTAAGGTGTGTAATGTTACCTCCCTGTTCAAAGCAAGGGTTGTGCAGAAGAAATGGTCCCAGTAAATAAAAAGGTAATGAATTTTATAAACAGGTTTTTGAGTTTAGCATGAAAAATTTTCTTGAATTACCTATAAATCGAAAAGCCCAAATCTAAATTTTTCTGGACAATCTTTCATGGGGTGTTCTGGAAACAAAGCATCTGCAGGGATCAAACATTGCAGCCTTAAGCAGATCTCTGAAAACAGCTTAGAGAGTACAACTGAGCTGTTTTCTTCAGTTACAGCAGAACAAACAACTATTCAACACTGCAAATATTGGGAAAAACCCACCCAGCTGTGGCCAGCAAACCTCACTTTGTAAATCTGTCCCCTAAGCCAGGGTTTAGCCAGCACAGCACAGCAGAGAGACTGGCATGAAAAACCATCCTATATCCAAATTTATAGCACTGCTGGAAAGCACCATCAAAATAATGATTCCTTTCACTCACACAGAGAAAGCAACAGGAAGGGTTTGGACTGGGCCAGAAGAGGGGCAGGTGGAGCAAAGAAGATTCTTCTATCTTCTGTGACTCTATAAATACAAAATTAATAAAGCCCCCAAAAGGAATGGGCATGAGGGAAAATGTGAAGCGTAAGAGAAACAAAATACTAAAGTATTCCTTGCCCATTACTTACTCATTACTCAGTTATTGCTGAGTTACTTTTAAATACCATTTAAAGTACAAAACTAAACCAAGAGTTTCCCATGTGCTGAATGACGTTGGATGCTCAGTTTGAAATCTAAAGGGGTTGAATTCCAGAAAGCAGAATGCAGATCTTGTACTACAATGCTGTAGTTTTTTACAAGGTGGACTTCATTTATGTGTAGAGGGCTGAAGGGGGTTAATTTTGGGCACCCATTTCTCTATCCTTTATTGTCTCTAATTTTGAAAGCCTGATACTGATGGTTCAATTCCTAACAAATAGCTCAACACTCCTCAGGGAAGTTTTCTGAGACCACAGACATGAAAAATTGGACTATGCTCTGGAATGGGATCTAAACTCACCTGGGTACCTTTTCAGCCCCATTTCAGACACCTTCTACATTTATGAATTGAAAACATGGAATAACATTAATGTTTAAAACTCAACTGGTGCCTCCTGCAAGGTCTTGGAATCCCCCTCAATGGTGAGAGATGCAATCCCATTCATATTATCCCATTCACCATATATGCAAGTAAGAAGATGTCCAGACAGAAGCAACTTATAGCAGGTTAGCTGAGAATAATTTCAGGCTTTGAATCTCCCTGGGTATGGCAACAATGTAGGGAAAGTTACTTCAAGTGGGTGTAACTCCACTGAAGCAAATTTTATTCCCTTTCACTAGGACTGATCCCTATGGCAGCCAAGCTATCACACTGTGCAGAGATAAGGGAGAGGTGATTAAACAGACCAGATCCTACATTATAAATGTGTTTGTGGTGCCCATCTTGAAGCAGAGAAGCAGAAAAGAGCAGCAGGATTGTGAAGTGAGCAGCTCTGTTCCTAACAAGAGGGTGAACTCCTTCTAGTGTCTCTCTGTAGCAAAAGAAACATCATATCAGCTGGGATAACTGAGTGGAAAGATCCAGCACAGCCTCATGTGAGACTGGTTGTTTTAGCTTGACTGAGAGAATCAAAATATTCCAGGAAATTCCCAACACAGCACCATCCTCCCTCAAATGAAACCCCACAGTTTAACCCCACACAGTGCTGGCCATATGCAGCTCACACTTCTCTCCCTGGGAGCCATCTGGGACTCCCTGGAGGAATCCTGACTCTGCAGCACAAGTTGTGTTTGATTCTGACATTAAAAGGATGTTGTTTGGTTTAATGACATCGTGCAAAGGCTACACTGACCTGCTGCAGAAAATGCACCACGTGGCAAGTCCCACATCCATTCCCTAAATCCAACCCAAGGCTAAGTGCTTGTCCTCAGCTGCCATCAAAGCAGCTCCTTCAAAGCTAACCCTGGGGACAAAAAACCCACAGAAAATCCTGAATTTCTCTACATAAAAAGACGTGGATTAATAAATGCTGAGGCAGACAGTGCTGCTCACGTGAGCAGAGCCTTTGTGGCTGGGATGGAGTTAATTTCCCCCACAGGGGCTGTGTTTGGGGTTTGTATTGAGCACAGGGATGGTTCTGGTTGTGCTGACACAGACACAGCTGGTTTTCCTACACTGGCAAAGGGGGCTGGGGGTGCAGCTGGGACAGGTGACCCCCCCAGGTGACCAAAGGGACATTCCAGACCTTACCCACATCATCATCATCAGTGTGGAATGTGGGGGGAAGAAGATGGAAAGGGATGGATGATCAGGGTGATGGGGATGGCCAAGCACCTGCCTGCCCATGGCAAGCAGGGAATAAATCCCTTGTTCTGCTTTCCTTGTGTGCACTGCTCTTCCTTTCTCTATAAAACTGCCTTTATCCCAGCCCCAGGGGTTTTCCAGGTTTTTTTTCCTTCCCGTTTTCTCCCTTATCCTCCTGGTGGGGAGTGAGGGAACACCCACCAAGCAGGTTGTCCCTTGTCTGTCCCTTGTCTCATACCTCCCTGGCCCACAGGATGGCACTGCGACACCCCACAAACTCCTCCCGGGCTCTCGGGCTCCTTCCTGACAGCAACAGTCGGTATTTTTCCCGGTCACACTTTTTTTTCCCCACTGCAATTCAAATTTCTTGTGAATTTTCAAGGCTTTTCGGAATTCAGTAGAATTCCACAGAATCTCCCATGGCGGTGGCATGTCTTTGCCCAGAAAGATCACCTCTCTTTCTGTGGGCATTTTGCTGGAATAACAAATTCAGTGATCCTCCCCCCCAGAAAAAGCTCCAGTTGTAATTGCATCCAAAGGTTGTGTGGGTTTTTTTGACAGGACTTGATGATCCTGAGGGTCTTTCCCAACCTCAATTAACTCTCTGATTCTCTGACCAGCTATTGCTTCCAACACACTTCAAAGCGCTGTACAAAACCAAATTCACTTTGCAATCTTGCTATTTACCACACCACCATTTGCATTTTACCTGAGATCACTGCAAAAACCTTGGAGTTTGGGGAGCCCACAGCTTTCCAGCACTGATGTCCACCACATGCAAGGACACACCTGGCACATAAACTCTTGTTCAGCTGCTGCAGCACCCACACAGTTCCCCATTCCTTCCCATTTATGGGTCAAAGGTGCAGCCAAACCAGAGGTGTTAAAATTTGGGCTGTGCAGATTTCAAAGCCTTCTCATCAGTGCTGGAGGAGACTATGACACAGAGCTCAGATTTTTCCCTTGACTCACAAAGCATCCCTTCGTGAGAAATATTTTGGAAGAACTGCAGAGTCAATGACTTTAAATTAAAATTCAACAAGATATGCTTGTCCTTATGAAAATTTTTGGAAAGGACCATGGAGGTCAATGTTTTCAGCTTAAAGTGGCTGAGAAGATGAAGTAACCAGAGTTCTACTCAACTTGAATCCAACCTTCCTTATCAGCTTTAACCTCATTGCTAGCCCTTATTAAATCCTCATCTCTCTTCTTTTTTTTTTCACTGCTGCTTTAAATTTGAAATATCCCAAGGGAACCAGCACACAAAAATCCCACCAAAACAAACCCTGAACATACCTTTGTCTTCCTTTTTCTTCCCCCAGTTTATACACTGAGCCACAAGGTCTGGAATTTCCCTCTGCAGCAGAGGCAAAGACAGCAGTTGCTAAGGACAACAGCCTGCTGGGGCCAGCAGAACAGTCCTGCTGCCTGCTCTGATCCACCCCAGCCCTGGGAAGCCAGGATGGCAGATGCTGCCAATAAATGTGGGAAAGGGGCTTAGGGACAAGGAAATTCCTGCCATGATTGTGGCAGTGGCCACAGTCATCCCCACTCCTCACCTCTCCTCTCGTGCCAAGGGTCTCTAAGGTTTCTCTGTGATCAAAATAGGAATACAATGGGAATACAATGGGAATACAATGGGAATAAAATGGGAATACAATGGGAATACAAGCAGAAAGTTCCTGTTTCCTGCGAAGGAGACTCAGGCACTGCCTCATGTCCAGCTGGAACCTCCTGGGCCTCAGTTCCTGCCCGTGGCTCTGATGCCATTGCTGGGCCCCACGGAGCAGAGCCTGGGCCCT
>JBBMKD010000053.1:55403540-55433229 GCA_037834095.1 Argya squamiceps
TGGGGCTCTGAGCAACCTGGGACAGTGGAAGGTGTCCCTGCCCATGGCAGGGGGTTTAAACAAGATGATCTCAAAGGTCTCTTCCAACCCAAACCATTCTATGACTCTCATTCTATGAAAATGCCATATTTGGGGAAAACCAGTTGGGCTTTAGAGCTTTTGAAAGACAAGAAAAAAATCTGAGCCAATCTGAGTTCCTGAATAATTAACTCCCCTATCCCATTCTGCATGTCCCAATCTCCAATTTGAAGCCTGATTATCCTAAGGATCAGTGGAACAAAAGCCTTTTAATCTTTTCTAGAAGCATAGGTGCTAAATATAGAACCAGCTTAAACTTTTAGAATACAATACTCCAATTCATTTGAAAAGCAACAAACCAATTAATCCTTATTTCTGCAGCTGCGGGCACATTTTTCTTTCCTCCTTTAGCCAGAGATTCCTGCAAAGCTTTTGTGGAGGGGTGAGTTCACACAAATGACAAGGTATCATTTTCAAGGGCTCCTGTGTCACAGAAACCTCATCAGCCTTCAAGATGCAGACGGGCAAAGCCATGGCTGGTGTGACCTGGGGGCAATTTGCCCTTGCAGGAGGATTCCCAGAGGTGCCCTCCAGCCAACACTTCCATGATTTTTCAAAAGCTCCTCAGCACATCTCTGGCAACTCACTGGTAATACAGAAATGCATATAAAAGTCATGTTGAATAGACCTCTTTAAACTCTGCAGCCACGCCACTTATCATCCTGTCACCCTGATTTTTCAGCCTCCTGATGTTTTCATTCTTGGACTGGAGCTTTCTCACAAATTGTAAGAAAAATAAAGACTGTTGTTTGGTAAATAATCCATTCCTTCCAGGGGGAAGGAGAAATTGATGGACTTCTAAGTTGACCACTGGGGTCAGAGAGGTGTTACTCTCGTCCCCCAATCCCTAATCAAATTCCAAACCCTATTTCAACCCCAAACAAAAATAAACTTTCTCTTCTTATGTCTCACAACTTGACGGGTGAGTGTAGTGTCCTCTAGTAACATCATCCCAGTCATAAAAATCCTATTCTGTACCATGTGGATCTTCCAACAAGAAGATGGGGAATCAAATCTGAATGGACAAGGACCAGCTCAGGAGTCAAAGGAGTGGTACTGTCACTAGATGGACACAAAAAATCCCACTCACCCGTCAGGCTGTGAGATGAGAAAGAAGAAGGCAGTTTATTCGGGTTTAGGGTTTAAATAGGGTTTGGGCTTTGATCAGTGATTGTGGAACAAGGTTAACACCTGTTCGACCCCACTGGTCAAACCAGATGTCCATCAATTTGTCCTTCCCCCTGGAAAGGAATGTATTATTTACAAAACATCAGTCTTTGTTTATGTTACAAGCATAAGAACTCCAGTATAGAAACGTAAAAACATCAGAAGGCTGAAAAATCAGCGCGACATGATACCTCCTCATGTAGTCTCTGTTAAAGAGTCAGATAGAAAAATGGCTGTGCATCTCTCAGCTTGAAAAAAGGTCTCTTTTTTTTTTGGTCCAAATTCCTAGCCCTCGATGAAAACCAAAATATTTTTTGAACAGCTGTTTGAAAAATCCCCAGGTACATCTGTTTTATACAGATTATGCTTCTTTTTTATTAACTTCAGATCAAAGCTCTTCACTCTCTGAGTAGGGAACCAAGGGGATCAGGTAAAGTAAATATCCTCTTCTCTGCAATTTCATGTGCAAACACTGAGTTTTCAGGTTGGGAAGACATGATTTAGAAGTTTTACTGCAAAAGAAAAATCTGCATTTATACCCTGATCTTCACATGGATGACTTTACTCTTTCTCAATATTTTTTTTTTTAATGTGATGATTATATCTAACTACAGAGAGCACATGAAATAGTTGCTGGGTTCAATACAGAAAAAAATTAGATAAAGTCTCTCACCCATCATCATTAGATAATGTTAGATGGACTATTCTATGCAAAAATAAAGTGAGTAGATACCTCAAGTCCACATTAAAACATTTCCCAAAGGCAACATCCAGCTACATTATGCTGTACAAACACTGCCAGAGATTTTTCCTGCCCCAGCCAGTCATTCACATTCAAATCCCATGCAGCCAAGCTCTGTCATATTCTTATTTTGAAACTTGTTTGCTGATGAGAAGTGCACAACCAGTTTTGCTCCCATCAGTTGCATTAAAAATAAAAGTTTGATCCTGAGGCCAGGCCAACATTTTTGTACCAGTTGCCAACCCTAAATGAACTTTAAGACCAAAACTCTATAATAAAGGCTTCATTATGAAATTTTACTCCACCAACACATGCAGCTCTTCTCAGCTGGAAGATGTAAACAAGTGAATATTTGCAGACTGATACCCTCATCAAGAGGTAAATCCAGGGAGCTGGATTTATCACTGGGGGTAGAGAAAAAGAATCCATTTCAGACATATTATCTGTTACCCAAGTATCTATTCCTCAACTTTTTACTATTTCGATAGTAATCTGCTAAGGAGAGAGAGACTATTTACGAGAGCATGTAGTGACAGGAGAAAAGGGAGTGGTTTCACACTGAAAGGAAATTTAGATTTGATATCAGGAAGAAATTGTTCCCTGTGAGGGTGGGGAGGCCCTGGCACAAGTTGCCCAGAGCAGCTGTGGCTGCCCCATCCCTGGCAGTGTCCAAGGCCAGGTTGGACAGGGCTCTGAGCAACCTGGGACAGTGGAAGGAGTCCCTGCCCATGGCAGGCATGGTTTATGTCAGTATAAACTGTATTTTACAGTAATTGACCCTGTTTATAGGAACATTTTTAGACCTATTTCCCAAACTCAATGGGAGTGTGTGTGAAATTACCCCTTGTGGAAGAATCTTGAGGCACCAACCACTGACAGCTGAGCTCCCACAACTTTTCCTGTCTGCAAGATGAAAATGACTCTCCATGAGCACTGATGCTTCCCCAGAGGATACAAGGGCTCCTCTATGCCACTATCAGCAGCATCTGAATCAAATCAGGCTTAGAAATCCTCCCTAGCTCATTCCCTGGCAGCTCACAGGCCAGCACATCTATAAACAGCCCATAAAACACGGCCTTGGAGCAGTACCTGTGCTAAAAGTGTCCAAAAACTGCTCTTTGCTCAAGTGCCACCTGATTTCTCTCTGCCCAAGCAGTTGCCCTTGTCTCTCTAGCAGTGCCTCCACTGCCTGATTTCAACTAAATGCAACAGAAAGACATAAATCTCTGATATAGCAATAGCAAGTTTCTTTGCTGAGAAGAGAGTCTATAAATTCTCCTTCCAAAAGGAAAAAAACCCCACAAAATAAAAAACCTCAACAGTTGCTAACAGAGAAGAATCCTTATACAATTCATCCCTGGATGCTTGTGTAGGAAATAAGATGTGATCAGCTCCAGTGCTCAGGTGTCTCCTGTTGTGTGCCCCAGGTGTTTGCACACACATTCCTTAGGAGAATGTTGGGTTTGCAGTGGTTCCACCAGGGCTGCTGAGCAGGGAAAGCAGCACAAAGCCTGCATTTTGATCCGTGTCTCAGAAATTCAAAGGCTCTTCCTACAGGGTGGCCACATTTTAAACCTGCTGGGAGCTTGTGTAAGTGCTCTCTGTTGACATTTTGGAAAGTGAGGGAGACACATTTGGGGCTAAATCCCTGCCTGCCTCTCTCACTGCATGTTCCTGCCTTTAATCAGGGGGTGAATATAGACAGAAGTAGGAAGTGGGAAGAGATGCAGCTTGACTATTTAGAAAACAGAACTGTTCTCTGATGAATTATGCAGCTTTCCTCCATCGTTTTCAAAAAGTATTTACAAGGAATAAAACAGGTGGAGTTGCATTTCTCCAACTGCAAAGACCTAAGGCTTTGGGAAGACCTTGTCCCACAAGGGGAAAGATGAGGTGAAACCCTCCCCCCCCAGACATGTTGATTTCAAAGCTGTGGGAATGATTCCTGAAACACAGGATATCACTTGGAAATTTAATTTTTCTGCAGCAATAGGCTTAGTTTCTCATCTACAGGGTTGTTTAGGGCAGGAGAGAAGGGGAACCCCACTTTATTTTAAAATGGTTCAAATGAGATGTGGAAAAAGTTGAACAAGGAATAAAAAAAACAACTACAAACTTCATGGAAAATTGCAGGGGAAAGGGCACTTTTGCATGGAAAAAGGAAAACAAAGAAATCAGCCCTGCCATCAATTAATTCTGAAGCTCATGTCAAATTTCTTGATTGAGCACATCTCTTCAGGATCTACAGTAAGCCCTTGTGCTGGAACAAGGAGTTTTGTCTGGAAGTTCAGCCAGGTGCCTTAAACCTCCTGGATGAAAAAACCCTTCAACACTCAGCACTCCTAATTCACAGCTCATCCCTCACAAATCTCAAGACAAGCAGCAGCTGAGGCAGATTTGTCCCAGGGTGGTTTAAAGTGATTAAAAAGAAACACAAACAGCTACAGAGAAAAGAAAATCTCTTGAATTTCAGAGGGTGGCAGATCAGTTCCTCCTCTCCATTAAATCTAGTTTTCTTTGGGGGTGCTGAAGAGCCCTTTCAAAGGGCAGTGCTTGTCCTAGCTTCAGGATGGCACAGCAATTCCATCTCCTGGGTGAAATTCAGCTCCCTGCATCCCAAAGGCAGTCCCAAAGCTGTCTAAATCGTGATCTAGAGATATCTTCAGGCTCTGTTGAGGCTGGTAGCAGCTTTAGGTGCACAGCAGCCACACACACAGATGGAGAGGACACTGTTTGGTTCCCAGTTCCTTGGTTTCCCAGTGATCAATCGCAATAACCACAGCTTGGACTAGATGATCTTTAAGGTCCCTTCCAAGCAAAGCCATTTTTGATATGGTTCCATGAAAAATCACCTAGTTGTGAGACTCTCCAAGGATGAAAATTTCACTGCCTCTTGGAGCTTTACCAACAGTGAACAACTTTCATGATGCAAACCTTTTTCCTTGCATCATATCAGAGAAGATACAGGAGTCCTCACCACAGACCCAAAATTGCAGCTCAGAACTTTTACTTCCCACACAATTATATCTAGACTAGAGCTGTGCACAGCTGCAAGCCTGGACAGAAATCTAAAATTAGTAATAACTTCTCTAATTTCAAACCTACCTTGAGACCCTCGCCTACTCCAGGTGCCCAAAATAAGTTTCTGCCTGAAGACAGCACAGTGGGGTTTGCAGATTAAAAATGTTTAAACCCCCAAAATAATCAAAACTCCCTGATCACAATCCCTAAGAGAGAAAGGGAATATCCACATGTAATTTCATTTGCTGACTACTTCTTAAACTCATCTTCTGGTGGGGGATTTTAATTTACCATATTTCTGCTGGAAATGCAATGCTGCAGAGGGGAGACAGGACAGGAGGTTCCCAGAAGAGAATTTTCCGGCACAGCTTGGAGGGAGCTGACAAGGGAAGGCACCAGAGGAGGACTGGTGGGAGATGTGGGGGTTGGAGGCTGTCCTGGACAGAGTCATGAGGTTTTGATTCTCTGAGAAGTAAGGAAGGCTGCCAGCAGAACTTCCACCCTGGATTTCCTGAGATCAAACTTTGGCCTGTTTGGGATGACAAGAGTCCCTTGGGAGGCAGGGCTGAAGGGCAAAGGAGACCAGGAAGGCTGGAAATTCTCCTTGAACAAAATCCTACAGGTGCAGGAACAACCCTATGGGCCAAAAGATGAGACACTGGGGAAGGAGACCAGTCTGGATGAACAGGGAGACTTAACCAGAACTCAGGACAAAAAAAAGTTTTTCAATTCCTTTGGATGAAGGGGCAGGCTGTGCTGAGGACTACAAGGAAGTGGTGGGGATATGCAGGGAGAAAATTAGATGGGTCAAAGCCCAGCAAGAACTTGAACTTAAAAGACATTAAGAACTGTTCTGCTACCAAATCTTCAGCCAAAGATACTGTGGACCATTGAAAAATGTGCCTTTTGTGGGGATTTTTATTTCTATTGTTTCATAGGGATGATAAAATCAATTTTAGATGTGTTGGGAACACAAGAGAACCATTCAAGGAAGAAAGAGACAAACCTCCAGGTTATGCAGGAATTTAGGTGATGCTACCAGAGACACAAAGCAGCAAGGCCTCTGTTTTCTCAATGTTTCCTTTCCAAATATTCCAGTGTTTGGCTTTGTGTTTACTACACTTGCACTGGACTAACGTGGTTGAAGTGCTGCCTTGCATTCACCTAAACTCACAATGACCTCCAAACTTTTGTGTCCCTTTTGGCAACTGGGGAAGTCCCCCACTTGGCTGATGAGAGTCCCCACTCTGGTAGCTCCATGCTAAGGAATGCATTTACCTTCTTTCACTCTGTTTCACCCCTGAGAGCTGGATTGAAGCTGCTCATTCAGATGTGCAGCATCCAACTGAGAGCAGTGCTGAGCCTTACCCAGCTCTGAAGTGCCTCATGTTCAAGAACAGCACAGGTTTTCCTCATCCAAAACCTCCCAGGGCTCCTGCTAGGGAGAAAGGAATCAGGAAACCTCCTGCCTTTCCTCTGGGCATAAGCCACAAAGTTTGCTCTAGAGCCATGCCCTGCAGGAGCTAGAGGACTTCAAGCCTTGGGACTGGGTGGAAGCAAATTTTGCAAAAAATCAATAATTCCTTCTAAAAATTTTCAGCCCTATTGACAACAAAATGAAATATCTTTGCCTGTGGAGTCCTGAGGCACTTCATTCAACCTTGAAACACACTCTCCCTAAACTCCAAAACTGGTTCAGGTAGATGTCAATTTGTACATTTCCATAACCTCATTTTCAAGGCTGAGGACCACCCAATATTCCCATCTCAAATGGAGACAAACTTCTTCCTGCCCTTTTTATTCTTAAAGCAGTTACATATTTCCGGGGGGTTTTGTTTGGTTTTTTGTTGACGTTTTGGGGATTTTTGTTTGTTTTGGTTTGTTGTGGTGAGGTTTGTTTTTTGGGTTGGTTTTTTTTTTTCCCCATAGGCAGTGTCTTGAATAAAACATCTATTCTTCAAGTGGAGAGGACAAGGAGATCTGGTTGCTTTGTGGTTTGCTTGGTTTTTCATTCTCATTGCCAAAAATAGTTGATAGTTTCTCCTCCAGATATCACTTCTAAAATGCTGCTTATACAGCCATGACAATGAAGAGCCATATCATTAGTTTGTTGAATCAGGCTTTTTCAGAAAGGCTGGGAAATAAATCAAAACAATTGGGTGAAATAAAGGATTATAATTATAGAAATCACATAAAATAAACCAAGTAAACAGTGTCTATTCAGAGATCGATCAGAATTTCTCCTCTGTTTTGTGCTCAGGCTGAAAAAGAATGAAGGCTCCATTTGCTGCTTGATTACAGGATGACTACAAGAGATCAATAGGACAAGACTATGAAGGCAGTTAAGAAAATCCTTTGAATGAAAAGAAACTAGGAAGAAAAAAATGCTTACTTTATTTTGCCTATGAAAATGAAGTAGAAAATGCCTAAGAAGTTGAAGTTGATTGCTTCTTTGGTTTCCCAGGAGGGAAAAATAGAAAGGAGAGAAATTTCTAAGCTAAAAGACAATCCTGGCTTAAGAAGAACGTGTGGACTTGTTTATCTACACTCCCTGAGGAAAGATGTGGGTTGAAAATTGGGGAGAAGTTTCTAAGGAGCAGAACTATGAAGTTCTGGAACAGCCTTCCACAAGCAGGGGGCAAAGGAGTCCTTTTTTGATACAGTTTGAGTGGTTCTTCCATTGCAGGATTTATGGGCTGTGTGCTCTGTGCATGCATGAGAAATTACCCTCAAACAGCATTGTGGGAAACTGCTGCACATCAGAGGTTTGAAACACTTGCACAGGCCTTATTGTTATTTATATTACATTTTTTGGTCAAAGTTTACTGACTCTTTCCTCTTGCTAGTAATCCTTTTGAGGTGATGAAATCACCAGAGTTAAAAAAGCCAAGACAATACTGTCCAACCTGATGAGGAGAGTTTTAAACTAAGAATGACGAGGGAGGGAGAGAGTGACCAGCAGTTTGGGGAAGAAATGGTGGATGGGGTTATCTAGCAAAGAGTCTGGGGTGGTGTGAACAGAAAGAACCTTACTTGAAGTGAGGGGCCCAAAACTGGCCACAGCACTCGCAGTGTGGCCTCACTGTTAGTGTTGAAACACATGATCATAGAATGATTATAGGCAGGTGCTTTTATTGAAGAGCTCTGGGAATCAGGGGTACAGGGTACAGACCCAAATCTGACTCCCACATGGATTCGGGATGGACATGGTTTTATACCCTTTCATTATATAACTATATATATATATATATATATACAAATTATTAAACTTATATTGTTCTATTGAATATATTGATCTTATCCAAGCATGAATTCTTGTCGTTTCCATCAGCCCCCCCCAAATATCGTTTCTCATGATTCTTGTTTAAGATAATAATCATATTCCATCACCAAACAATCATTACATTTAACAATCATCTCATTTATCATATGATGATTATGCAGGTGCAGTTTCACATGATCTAGTAAAGACAAAACCTAACCCTTGTTTCCAGGGCCTACGTAAAACTGGTTCCCTTTCCAGGCCTATCCAGGTCCAACCTTTCTTTCCACTTCCCCTGAATTTATTGTATACAGTTCCCATGATTTTTAGAAACATTTTAACCCTACACTATCATCACCAGTGCTGAGGGACAAGACAGAGGGACAGTCACATCCTTAATTAACAGCATAGGCTCCTAAATCCAGGCATTGCTCAGTGAAATGCACAATAATCAACTTCACAGTAGCTCAGCAAGGTCTGTGCAAACGCAATCTGCCATAACCGCACCAGCAAGATGTTGTGAAGGACTCCTCCCTCACGGAGGGAGACGTTGGCTTATGTTTCTGAGCATTTAAAAGCGTGGACAATCTGACAGAGTCCCTGAAATACTGCACTGCTGCAGTGTCATGCTTAGGGGCAACAGCCCATCTGTGGAGGCTTCAAGCAGTCAGACACTTCTGGGGTTTCTATCTTGAAAGGAAGAGGATGAACAGGATGAGAAATAACTTTTTTTATGCCCATTTTTTTCATCTCATTTCACGGAGAAGGATTTCTCTGTGAAGGATCAAATGACATAATTAGAGAATCATGGAATTGCTTGGGTTGAAGAGTTGAAAGATCATCCAGTTCCAACCCCCCTGCCATGGGCAGGGACACCTTCCACTAGACTGGGTTTCTCAGAGCCCCATGGATACCTCCGTTACAAAACCTTCTGTTGTTTTAAATGAATAATGGCAAATTAAGGCTATTTTTTGTTTGCTGACATACAGAAGCAGTGCCCATCACAGAGAGTTTTAAGGCAGGTTTAACATGTACAAGGAAGATACTTTGGAGAGAGATATTTTGTAGAATAACAAGAGCATGTTTGCCCTGTGTGAAGGTGACTCACCTCACGAGATATCGACCTCATTGTGACCTTGCAGTGCCTGAAGGGAACCCACAGGAAAGATGGAGAGAGACTCTTGACAAGGGTCTGGAGTGACAGGACAAGGGGGAATGGCTTCACACTGACAGGGAGCAGGGTTAGATTGGATATTGGGAAGAAATTGTTCCCTGTGAGGGTGGGGAGGCCCTGACACAGGTTTCCCAGAAACCCCCATCCCTGGAAGTGTCCAAGGCCAGGTTGGATGGGGCTCTGAGCAAGTTGGGATGGTGGAACAAGATGAGCTTTAAGGTTCCTCCCAAACCAAACCATTCTATGATGGCCATGTAAGACCTCACAATCACAGCTCCCTCAGAACTCACACACTGAAATGTCCTGTGTTTATCCCATAGCTCTAAGTGTGTTTGTCATCATCATCTTGTTCTCAGGGCTTTTCCCCTGCAAGCCCAAAGGCCTGTTTTAATTCGGGGGTGTTCACCACTGACATTTAATAAACAGTAATTACTTGAGCTTTAATCTGTTCTGCAGGTTCTTCTAAGAGGAACTCAAACCTTTAGGGAGAAAATCAACTGTTATGATGCTTTCCTGAGCTCTAAGCAGACGAGGTGTTTTTGCCCTCCCTAAAGAGCAGCAAGCCCTGTCACAGTGTGACATAGGTAGCAAACTGTGAATCTAATTAAGTGTATAATTATGCAGCAGATTGCAGCACAGTGTGCTATTACTTAAACCAACTGACTTGCATGCCAGTCCCAGAGACACAGAACTCGATGCAGACTGAGCTGAACACATTAGGGAGCATTTCTAGGGTGGGGTGAAGAAGGAGCCAGGCTCAGTTCATCCACACTAACAGCCTTTAAACCCCTTCAACAACAACAAAAAAACCCAGCAGACACAGAAATTCAACATCTAAAGAGGGTGCAAAAACAAGCTTGGGCAATGCTGTGGAGTTGCTCATGAAGGTTTGCAAATATTTGTCTCAGCCTTTTTTGGATGTGGCTGTCAGCATAGAGCTCTAGCCCAGCAAATTACAGCAAATTGATAATACCTCCTCAAATTGCCTGTGTACAACAAGAATTTCCCCTTTAGCAAAACTCCCCTTCCCACAGAAGCAGGAGCTGGAAGATGTGTGCCATTGCACCACGGAGCTCCCAGGTTTGAGTCCTGACACTTGCATAAATAACACTTCCAGCAAGAATTCCTGTTAAATAATCCACACAGAACTGACCTACATTTGCAAATCTCTTTTTGAACCACTGCAACAGGAATACAAATGGAATTAGAAGCCAGCACTGACTTCAGAGCTCTGTGTGCCCACCACAGCAGGGCTCAAGTCAGGTGTGGTTTGGGCTTCAAAGCTGCTGCCATTCCCGTTGTTGCTTTAGGCATTTGGAAACAGATGGCACATTTCTGGGGAATTCTGCAGGCAGACACACACTGCCAGGTACCATTTTGCCTCGTCTGGGAGAACCAGGGACTCCAAGTAGATCCACAGTGAACAGATGGAAAAACACGCTCCGAAGTAACGCCACGCCTCCCGAAAATCAGGAGGAACGTGATTTGAAATCTAATCTGAGATTACAGCCCTGACTGATGGCTGAAAACAGAATCTGCTTGTAGCAGAATTTCTTAGAGAAGGTGGACATGACTTGTATTTGGACTATAGTTGAATGACCCAGCCTGGGCCCATTTTGAGGCCTGTGAAGCCTGTGGCGCAGGTAGAAAGTCCTTGCCAGATTTGTGGTGCAGTTAAAAATTAGAGCTTAAGGTGTTAACAAGGGATAGTGGGTTTTTTAGCAGTTAACAAGCATAGCAATTAGTGTGAACATCTAGCTGCCTTAAGAATAAGATAAACAATGTATGTTTACATTCTTTTCTGTGTTGTGTGACAATGAAAAACCACCTGTAAAGGTAAACTATGTAGAAGTGTATATAACCTGCCATTTTAGCTGAAATAAACAGAGAACGTAGCATTAACCATATTGGTCAGATCTGCTTTTGCTTTCATCAAACTTCCCATTAATTTTGGGTTCCCTTGCTTCTTCTGCTGGTAGAAAACAATTGCTAAAACCACATTTGCTACAGAAAGTGGAGCTGAACACCCAGGTACTGTCACAGTGTTTGGCTCCAAGCAGGGAGCTCCATGCAAAGCCCCAGATTCCAGGCACAGAGGATGGGATATGACTCTGATATGCCCCTGGGATTGATGGACCCTCCCTGTCATTGGAAATCTTTGGTCTTGCACAGTTTGCTGAGGCTGACCGTGAGCAGCTCTGCCCTTTAGCCTTCTCAGTGCTGGTAATTAATTGCCAAGCTGGTGGATGTCCTCACCTCACCTGGGTCTCAGCACAAGGGAAAAAGGCTTCCAGTCTGCTGAATATTTAAAAAAAACCCCAGGTTATGTACCAGAAAATTAATGCAAAATGCACTGTGCTGGAAAATGGGTACAAGAAGAGAGATATACAGCAGGTTAAATAGCATCAACAAAGCCCAGGAACATCAACCAGATAAGAAAAAAAAAATTAAACCAGAGAATGAAGGGACCTACCTGTATTTTGTATGGGAATGGAAAACTTGTGCTGTGATATGAACAGGAATAGAATAGATGAAACCAATAGTAAACTAACTTTCTGAAAACTACAATTTTTCCTCTCTTGCTTTTGACAGGAGACAGATGAAATTTAAATAATAATTTGATTCAGCATTGCCAGCTGATCCTGACTGGAGCACACTTGATGCAAGCAGGGCTCCATATCCCATTGATAACAAGCACACTTGATGTTTCAACAGGGCTGCAGTTTCACAAAGAGGGAGGAAAATGAAAAGGTAAATCTAAATTTATCTCCTGACTTTAGACAAGTCAAGGAAAAAATATGTGAATGAAAGCAGTGTGGGTTTTTTTTTAATTATCTTATTATTGATTATCACAGTTTCACCACACAAACTTTGATCAGAACTAATCAAATCCCCCAGTGACAGATTAAATTATTCTGTCTGATCTCTGATTTAGTTTCCCTTTAAAGAACCTGGCAATTAATTGTCCCTTAAATAGCTCCTGTCTCCAGACCAGCTCTTCTTTCCCTTCCATCAGACACTACAGAATAAAACCTTTTCTTCCTTTTCAAATTCTTCCTCCCAAGGTGGGTTCCTGCTGCTCATGCAGTAAAGCCAAGCTTGAGCACACAGCCAAGGAGGGAAGAATTTCTCCTGCATTTCTGAATTTTCTCCCTTTCAGCAAGAATTTCTTCACAGAAAGGGTTATCAAGCATTGGGATAAGCTGCCCAGGGATGATGAGTCTGTAGTTCTAAAATGAATCAGTGGCCTGGGTAAGTCAGATTAGGAATTTCAAATAGACCTAAGCCAGTTTTTGAAGACTAGCATGAAAAATTTCAAATATTTACAGCAAAAGTAAATTAATGGGGAAGGGGAATGTTCTTTATTTTATGCTGTATCACTAGATTTTTCTTGTTTCAAGAAAACACAAGGATGTGAGTGGTTATTCTTTTGTTAAAGATTCATGAATGCAGTGAAGTGCAGGCTGGGAAAACTCTGAAGGCAGTAAAAAGAAAGGAATAAGGTGGTCTGGGGAGCAACAAACATGGAAAAATGAGTGGCTCTTTTCTACCCAAGCATAACTCAAGGGTATAAAGCAGGGAGTGTATGTGGGAGAAACAGGTAAGAAAAATGCTAGCAGAACTAGAAACAGGCAAACATCTTTTGTTTTTATTTCCACTCAACTGTGTTACTAAATGACTGCTCTGACACATTCTTGGGACACAACTGGTCCTCCTCTGGCAGAACTGGGTTTCTGTTTCTTGGTTCAGACTGCTTTGACCAGGGATGAGAGGCTGAGAGGCATCTGCTCCATGTAGAGGAGGAATGGTAAGGTTAGGGATTGCAATGGTAAGGTTCAGGGGTAATCTCGAGACAAGTGAACTCAGTGGTTTTAAAGCAAGGAACATGCACCTCTATTGCCAAAATCACAGAATCACAGAAGGGTTGGGGTTGGAAGGGTGAAGATCATCTCATTCCAACTCTCTGCCATGGGCAGGGACACCTCTCACCAGCCCAGGTTGTTCAGTGCCCCATCCAGCCTGGCCTTGGACACTTCCAGGGGCAGCCACAGCTGCTCTGGGCAACCTGTGCCAGGCATGGATGGCGTCCTGTCCTTCAGGTGTGACAACTCTGCTTTGGTGTCACCTGTCACCTTACTGAGGGTGCACTCGATCCCTTTGACTACATCATTAAAAAAGGCATTAAATAACACAGGTCCCAGTATGAGGGACACTGCTTGTCCCCAGTGTCCATCAGGACAGTGAGCTGTTAACCACCACCCTTTGTATTTACAAAAAAACTTTGAAGGGAGGTATTCAATGGCTTTTTAATCAGTTGGATCAGCCCAGAGGATGAATGTTTGGGGAAGGAGGTTCCGGAAGAGATGGATGGAAAACCGGGATCGGGATTTGCTAAGCAGCAGCTCCGACTACTGGCGGCTCAGTGGAAGCCAGGCCTGTGGCTATAGGGGTAAAGCAATGTACACATGTCGCTACAGATGTTTCTCCAGCTCTGGATTCCAGAATCTCGACAACAAAATCACTGACGTTCCCTAGCGACGATGAGAAAGGCAATTTCCATTCTGTAGCTTGCAACACGCCCAACTGATGTTAAGCTTTTCCGGAATGGTGTTCAGGGATTAAGTCCCAGGGAAGAAGCCCTATAGCAGCACACCAGTTCTGCCACCAGCTTCCCTTTGCTCTTTGGTCAGTGCCCTTCACCTTCTACTCCCCTACCTCAAAGAAGTTGCAATAATACTCTCATTAATTACTCAGAATTTGGATTACTTTAAACGTGACAGTTCTCTAATCCCCTTTACATAGAATTGTATCCAGGTGCATTCCTCAGGGCAGAAAGAAGAAATGACAGCAAGGAGAGAGAGGTAACTACAAAATAATTACTGCCAGCAAGAACGCTCCTCTCAGTCATTAAAATCTGCCCTCTAAGCAACTGGAGAAACCTTTAAGCTTTTCTCAGCCTGGAGAAAAGGAGGCTCGGGGGGACCTGAACAGGAGGGGACAGCCAGGGGGGTTGGGCTCTGCTCCCAGGGAAAAAGGGACAGGATGAGAGGGAACGGCTTCAAGCTGTGCCAAATGAGGTTCAGGTTGGACATCAGGAAGAATTTCTTCATGGAAACGGTGGTCAGGCACTGGAAGGGACTGCCCAGGGACACTGGAATCCCCACCCCTGGAGGTGTTCAAGAAACCCCTGGATGTGGCACTCAGTGCTCTGGTCTAATTGTCAAGGTGGTAAGCAAAGATTGGACTCAACAACCTTGGAGGTCTTTTCCAGTCTAAGCAATTCTATGGATTACAGTAATTCTGTACTCAGGGCTGTATTACAAAATAAAGGAATTGCTTCAGAAAGGTAACTAAGGAGAAATCACAGCATCATTCCTGCAGGGTGGGAAGGGAAAGTGCTGTGTAAGGCAAAGTATTGTGGTGTGATGCTCTACTTTACCTATATTCCTGATGTGGAACAGCTGCTTCAAGTAAATTTCTCATGGATATTCACCCCTTTCCCACTCTCCAATGGCTGTCTGAATTAAGACCCTGTAGGAGAGCTCAGGGGCACAACTGGAAAAACTATGCTTTGAATGGGGAGGGAATAAATCACTGCACCAGGGAAAACATTTCCAGAACTGGCACCTCACATTCCAACACTGCCTTTGCCAGCTTTTCCTGCAGCACTTTGCCATCTGAAAATGGAAACTGCTCGTTAGCCATGCAGGGCTATGTGATAATTGCATCTCTCTGTACTCTGGTGAAGCTCAGGAACACGAGTGCTTTCACAGCAGGATGTGCGCAACATGCAATAAATCAAGATCAGGGCCACACTTCGCAAATGAGTGCTAATGAGACTGCAGAGTTAGGGTCTGATAGAGAAAAGCTGGCAGTCAAAAATAATAGAAGTTGAGGCTCAAATTACAACAACATGCACTTCACTTCCAGCTTGCCCTAGCTTTTGAACTGGCAGAAAATAAGCAGTGAACTTATGTTATCAAAAGAAAAATAAACAATCCATGAGAGCCAAATGTAGTACTTCCTTCAAAGGCAGGATCAAAAACCTCACACTACCACAAGAGCCCACCTCTTTCTCACAGAGTAAACATTAGCAGCAGCAGTTTTGATGTGGAACAACAAAATGTGGAGGCTCTGGAAATTGGAGAAACACTTTGCCCAGGAGTTTCACACTAGTTTGGGATTTCAGAAAGAGTGAGAGATTCTGTTCTCTGGCTACAGCAATCACCTGAGGGAGCTGGGGGTGTTTAACCTGGAGAAAAGGAGGCTCAGTGACCTCGTGGCTCTCCACAACTCCCTGAAAGGAGGCTGGCACTTCCTTTAGGACCCTTGTTCAGTGCAGAAAACCAAGTTCAGAAGAGTCAAAAACTTAAAAGCAGGGTTTTGTCTGAGATCTCACATGAGTAAAGTGGCATTCCCAGCAATCCCTACTGGAAAGGGCACGTTCTGGGTGACCTAGTCCCGAACTGCAACACTTGTGAGCACCTGAAGTTCAGTGACACATTTGCTTTGAGAGCCAAGGGAGAAAGGGACAAGTGTTATGGCACATTCCCTCTAATGCCAACCTTCAAAACATTACAGTGCTCACCAGCTAAGCAACCATGTTATTTCCTTTTGTGGCAGAGAGAAATTGTGACACGCCCCCCACCCTTAACTGAAAAGACAACACCGGTGAAATACAGTTTACATGATTAATACATTTTACTCAGTATGTACACAGTTCTCCAAAGAAGTTGGGTCATCCAAAGGCAGTTTAAGAAGCTTTAGGTGTCCCCCCTTGCCAGCTGTTACATGGGCTGTGTTTTTGGCTTTGCTTCCTCCAGCTCAGCGTCCAACCAGCGGAACCTGCGGTGGCGGCGCAGGACCTCGATGGCTTTTTGCTCCAGGGGGGTTGGTTCAATGCCCAGCTCCTCAAAACCAGGGAGGTCAGGAAATGTCATGTCTGTTGTGTGAAACTTCAACAAGAATGGAGAGGGTAAGGAAAAGCAAAACAAAACAAAACAAAAAGATAAGTTCACTTGAAATGAATAGCTTTACACCCAATGCAAGCAATCATTCTCCTGCCAAAAGAAGTAGAGGAAGAAGATTGAAACAGAACTGTGGCATAATTACACAAAGTCTTGTGCACCAAGACCTTCAACAGGAGGTACAGGTATTCTGCATCCAGCAAAAAGTCCTTCAGGCTTTAATTCAGGAATGAATACCATGCAGGAAGTGCCTTCCTTTTCTCTCCCTGCATTATCAGGGAGCAGTGCAAAATTAAGCAGAACTCCAATTATGGATATTCTGATTTGTCAAGAAAATGTGTGTTGAATTGTCACCTCTGGTAGATTGTTTTGCTCTGTTTATGGTTTAGAACATGGTTCTGTACAGGACAAATAGTTAATTCTATTACCATATTTGCAACCCATATGACTTAATCCTAGAAAACAGATTTCTCTAATGCTGGTGGTTCCTTGAAGGGTCTTTTAAATCAAACACATCTAATATTGTATAGATTATTTAAGTCTTGAAGAAAAGAGAAAGTCTTGGAAGGAGGAGCAATCAGACCCAGAAGGGACACAGAGGAAGTCCCTCTTACACTACCTATGCTGCAGCTGACCTGCAGCAGTTTTAGCCATTTGGTGCAGGTTTACTTTATGAAATGTAACTCAAGAAACTACAAAGGCAGCTGGAAGAAAGGTTTTTGGAGATGTTACAATTATACCCAGGGGGGGAATCAGGTTAAGTTGGCTATTGATACTGTGTTATAACAAAATACATTGAAACTCTAATGCTGCAAAGCAGTTGGGAGAGTCACTCCATAATTCAGCAAGCAGAAAGTTTAGGGAATGTGCATGACTTATCTTTGCTAGCCTACACATATGCCAAATTTTGACACTAATACTTGCCAATTCCTACTTTCCCCTTGCTTGCAGTTGGTTTTTTGCAGCTTATTTCTCCACCCCCAATGAAACACTCTGAGGAGTCAGGAATAAACAAGAAGTGGCAACATTCCCCAAAAAACACACCTGAATGTTAAGTGAGATTTTGGAACGTGTGCAGGGTGTCAGTTCAACTTGAGCTGTTGAAAACACCATTCCCTGGATGATGGAAGTGATTTTAGTGCATCCAGAGGCAGAAAAAGGGACTAAGAGTGGGGAGCACTGCCCTCCCCCTCACTTTGCTCATCCAACCTCTACTTTTGGCTGTTTTCAATTCCATGAGTTTTGGGGGAATGCAAAACTGCAAGTATTGTGGTGGGATATACCTCTGTGTAATAAATTGGTTTTGTGGTTTGAGGAGTGTTATTGTTAATATTTTTAATTTTTATGTAAACTTTAATGAAAGATGAAGGTATAATGCTTTGGTTTGCTGTATAAATAGTAAATCAGTAATGTGAAGTAGTTTTATGATTTAGGTGATTAATAGTTTTAATAATTTTTTTAATTTATTTGGAAAATTGTTATATTTGATTTATTTTTGATGGAATGTTTGATTTTTTATTTTGTTTTGTATTTTTATTATAAACAGATATTATTATTATTGAGGAGTTAATAGGAGTATTTATATTAATAAAGTTTTTATTTGTAAATATGGAGAATTGTGGGGTGTGTAAGTTTTTATTTATATTAATTATTTTAGTTTTAATGTAATATGTGGAGTTTAATGTAATATTTGGAGTAACACTGTGAGTTTACAAACTCACAATGAAACATTTCCCAAGAGGAGTTTTTGGCTGGTGCCACACTTACCCGATCCACCTTGTCTCGTGTCAACCACGGCTCAAATGGATTCATCTCAAAGAATCTTGCAACTAAACTGTGAACAGAAGAAATATTGCAGAAGTGCAGTCGTTTATCCAGATACACAGAAAACTGGTAAAAATTATTTCAAACTTAACAGACTGTAAGCAAGAGCTTGTTCTGAAGCTGTTCTTGCAAGCTTTGAGTTCATTAAAGCACCAGATGTGCCAGCCACCAAGTTCTTAGTTGTTTCTAGTAATTAACTGTTCCTGAATTACTGGATCTTGTATTATTTTACTTTGTATAGAATGGAGAAGCAGATCTCTAGAAGTTAAAATGAGAGTTAGTGGGTGGGGAAAGTAAACCCCACATCCAATTCCCCACATACCAGAGGGTTTAGTCTTGCCCCTGCCTTTCATCCAAACTCTGCTCCCTGCCAGTGTAGGCACAAAGTTGGATTCAAAGCCCCCAGGAGAAAACAAACTTGCTGACAACTCAATGAGTTATCAGCAACACAAACAAGCTGGTGGAATCTGGAGCAATCTATAAAATGGGTGAGGAGGATTGGGAGATCTGCAGTTTCCAGAAATGAAGTTTCCCTTGAAAGAAAGGGAAATCTGACAAGGAAAAAGAAAATAATGCTACAGCTCTTGCAGAATCTCTTACAGGCAGGACCTCTTGCTGAAGTGCTCACTGGCAGATTAGGGTGTTACTGAGTTACTGCACATCAACACAACCAGGCTCATCTGCCTTTTAGGTGCATTTTCTCAAAACCATGAACTATTGTTTAGTTTAGCCCATAAATAAAAAAGGGTAACATGGACTGCAGCAAATGCGAATAAAACTCAGAAGCACCCAGAGAGCACCTTTTTAACAAGCTGCTCTGTGTCACCTGAGCCACCTTATAACCTGTTCCTCTTGCAGCCCACAGAGGAACAGCCATTACAGTTTAGTGTGTTCCGAGCCTTATCCATCAGCACTTCCATGGATCCAAGGCTGAGTCCTACTGGCAGCAGGGTTCTAACTCTGCTGACTGATTAAGCTTATTAATTTACTTTGTACTAAAAATGAGGAGGACCAGGATGCCAAATAACAACAAAGCCCCATTGTGCTGAGGGCAACTTCTGAAATGGCATTTACTGTTTGGGGTGGCTCTTCAAAAAAATGTGAGTATTCCCTAAGGATCAGGCCCAGGCTCAGTAGCAGATCCTTAAGATTGTGCACAAAAATCTGTCAGGGCCTCCAGTCAGCAATATATACATATTTTTCCTGTGGTATTATTAAAAATCATTTGGTTTGCTACCAATTTGATCAGATTAGGACCTTTTGCTACTTCTTGGCTCAGCAAAGCCATTCAATCACAGAGTCACTTAGGCTGGAGAAGACCTCCAGGATGATCCAGTCCAACCTTTGCTGATCAGCACTCTGCCAACCAGACCAGAGCACTCAGTGCCATGCCCAGTTGTTCCTTTAACACCTCCCTGGGCAGCCCATTCCAATGTTCAACCACCCTTTCTGTGAAGAAATTCTTCCTGATGTCCAACCTGAGCCTCCCCTGGTGCAGTTTGAGGCTATTTCCTCTCCTCCTGTCCCTAGGTGTCAGGGAGAAATGACTCTGGAATGAACAGCTAAATTAAGCTCACTACAAGCATTAATTTCATGTACCAGCCCATCAAATGCAGGCCTGTCCTTGAACTCAAAACTGGCTGATAAGTACCTCAGGAATGGCAACTTCTGCAACCCCCACCACCTTAAATAACACCTGGGCAGAGTGAAGAACCCATGCAACAGGTATTTATGCCTCTGGGCTGCCAAGAGCTTCTTGAATGAAGGTCCCACTTACTGGTAGAGAGGCCGTGGCAGGGGGTAGGGAATGAAGGCGTGGTGGGCGACAGCGTAGATGTACTCGACCATGTCGTACAGCAGGTACCTGTGAGGGCTGAAAGGGAGAGCACCAAAGGTCACACCCCAGCCAGATACACTTTGATATTTGCAGAAAAAGGAAAAAAATAATATATTTTAAACCCTCCACCCCCATGGCTACAAAAAGCCTGTTTCTTCAATTCCAAATAATTTCGTCAGCAGAGATTCCCCTGTGGCTCACGGGGAGGAGGAGGAGGTTTATCCTGGAGGAATGCCCATCCTGGAGCTGGGGAAAAGCATGGAAAGGAGTGGCAGAAAGGAACAGTGGGAATCTGGCTGCTGGCCAAGGCTAACCCACCAGAACCACACTGCAGGAAGTGTATTCTGTGTGCTTTCCCCTCCTTCCATCCTGACTCCAATTCTGAACCCAAGACTTCCAGCACTGTGACAAGAGTTTGTTCAAGCCCACATGGAAGCCAGAAAGTAAAAGGAAAATTAAGGACACTTTATTAACAAGACATCCCATCTTTGGTAGGAATTGGCTGTAGGGAAATTGATTCACTTGCCTTTACTTGACTAAGAGTATCTTGTTCTTTTTAAAAGCAAGATGAATTGTCCAAAAATGCATTCCCCCTCTGTCAAGATGGAGAGAATGAAGCAGTCTTCCATCCACCTGCCTAAGAGCAACATAAACCACTGGGAATTCCCATTCCTTTCTTGTTCAGATTCTGCTTTGGCATTTTAGGCTCTCTAGATGGGTGGGACTGAGCTGTCAAGTATCTCCCTTGGCTTTCCAGGTAATTTGCTGCCATTCCAGAACATTCTGAAGAGCTCCATGACACCACCAGAGCACACTGCTGAGCAGTTTGATAAACCCAGGATGTCACAGGTGCCAAACTCTGAGGTTACAGGCATGAAAACTGAGCCTTCAACTGACACGTTCTCCAAAAAATTTCCAACAGATCAGAGAATCATAAAATGGTTTGGGTTGGAAGAGACCTTGAAGATCATCTCATCCCAACCCCCTGCCATGGGCAGGGACACCTTCCACCATCCCAGCTTGCTCAGAGCCCCATCCAACCTGGCCTGGAACATTTCCAGAGATGGGACAGCCACAGCCTCTCTGAGAAACCTGTAAATCCAGTCTCTAACCAGATCTACTGCCTCTAAGCCATTCTAATTCCAGGTGGTGTCCACACAGCTTCACCAGAATCTCCCCCAGATCTATGTTGTCCAGCATGTTTCCCCAGCTGGCTATTTCTCTGTGTGCACATACATCCCATGAAATGCACTGGGGCCCAGATTAGGATTTTCAGAGCACTCACAGTAAGAGCTTGAGCCATTTTTCCTCCCAAAAAGGAGGTGGAATTTATTGCAGCTCCAACTGTGTGCACGGATGGAGAAATTAAATGTGCTGTGCAGCATGCCAAAAAATGACACCAAAAAGATGTAACTACAGTTAATTAGAATCAGAAAAAGTGACCTACCCAGCCAAGGCATATGTTTTTCCTTTTGCATCAGGATTCTTAATTGCATTAATAATTGCCTTTGCTACATCAACCACCTGTGAGGAACAAAGCCCAACAGTTACCAAGAGAAAACAGGAATACATGCACATACTCTTCTTTCAGAGGTGGTTTACAGAACATCACATCCACCCACTGAGGATTTGGGATTGGGATTTCATGGCAAACTTACATAGACTGGTTGCTTGACTGTTTTTTTGCCCAAAGCAACAAGAGGCACACCACCAAACCAGCGCATGTCTGAGGGGAAAAAAGAGAAAATTTGGGAATCCTTTTCAGCACCAGAAAAACCAAGACATTTTACACCCTACAGTGAGTGTGGATCTCCTCTGAAAATTGACTCAAAAGAAAACAGAATTGGGAAGAATTCCCAGCCAGTTGCAGCAGCATTTCTTTCAAGACACATTTAGTTTTTGTATTAACAGCAATGGTAGGGCTGCATTTGGTGTTTCTTTAGAGTGGCTCAGTACACACCCTCCCCTCAAAATAAGATGATTACAAAAATAAAAACAAAGAGCTCTGAATCTAAATAGAGTGAGAAAGAATTCTATCAAGAGGTGAGAATTTAGTATGTTGCTGTGTATCCCACACATTCCTGATAAAACACCTGTCTGCTTTCCAGAAGCAAATCCCATCTTCTGTTTTCTACAGGCAGTTACACAAATCACACATGGGTTTATTATTTAAGGAGTACATACTTGCATAATGATTGAGGAATCTGTCCTCTCTCCCAAACATCTCAGAGGGCTTCAAAATCACAGCATCTGGAAATTCTTCCCTCACTACATTCTCTCCAACAGCCTGTCAATAAAAACAAACATCCATTAGATCCATGCTGAACCAAGCAGAAGTGGATGCCTTTCATAACAGAAGGCATCCTTGACTACAGAACTGAAAGAAATTATGCCATTAGTAGCATAAAAAATATTTATATCTAATATTATTTATATCTAATCCATTTGATCCTTGAGATGCTGTGCTAAGATAAAGGTCTCAGAGAAAGCCCAAATTTCCCAGCAGCAGAAAAGAGTCTTTAGTAAATTCATGCACTGATTTCCTTCAAACATACCCAGCTGGGGGAAAAACCAAACCCACACCAAATACAAGGCACATTCTCAGGAAATATATTTAAGTGGACTCCAGACTTACTTTGTTCCTGAGGTATTTGGAAGGACTCTTCATGCTAGCATTCAGGTGAGAGATATGAATGAATTTTTCCACACCAGCTTCCTTACATATCTGTGCGATAGTCTGAGGAATATTTACAAATTCATCTTCAAATTTGAAGTTTCTAAAGCAAGGCAAAACCCAAATGTTACTTTAAGAGCAATCAACACTGGCTGCCAATCAGCCAAAAACTAATTATTACACATTACTTGAATGTATTATCAAAAATCTATACTGACACTCATCAGAAACAAAATTTCCCTTCATGATGGGCTTTTCATATAATAAAAATTATATGAATTATAGGAGGCAAGTGAAATTGCAACTGTAATCTTCAATTTTAGCTTCTCTGCCTTTCCACCTGGTAAGATTAAAGCAGTATGAAAAATCCTCTTGCCCACTTGTCTGTGACAAATAGAAAACTCCCAGTGAAAGTGCAAACATTATTTTTATTAAAAAAAGCACTCCTGCATCTTGAACTCTGAGCAAGGCTGTGTGTTTTTACAAATCCTGTTCAAAATTTCCCTTGATTTGACATATTAATTACACAACAAAGAAGCTCAAGATTTCTGAGCAGCAACAAGTCAGGGCAGATGCTTGGCATGGGGGAAGCAGACAAAAACAAACCAGAGAAGACAGAGGTGGCCATGCAAACGGAAAAACAATTTGTCAGAGCATTGAGAACCATTTCAGAGCTGAAAGGGACTTCCAGGAGAAGGCAGAAGAAATCCTCCCCTCACTCTGTGACATTCAGGGGGCCTAAATCAGGGGGTTGTACTGTCAACCAGTTTGGTATCTGATCAAGAGCAATACAGAAGCTCTGTCTCCACACAGAACTGACCTTACAGGCTGCCAACAATCCCAAAATTCTTTCCAACTATCCCAAGGCTGCAAGAAAGAGAACTGCCTTCTCATGTCATTGTATTGTCCCTGTAGGCAGCCCCACAGCTTGGCCATTTGCTTTGGGTAACAAACATCCAAACAGCTCCCTCTGTGTCCTTATCTCCTCCCACAGCTCTTCAGATCCCACTGGAGTCCAAAGAAAGCCTTAAAAATACAAAGTTATTTTTGAGCCTTCAATAACTAATCTGATCCTGGGAACCATCACTCCTGCTCTGCTCCCCAAAATAGATTTAGAAACACAGGAGAATGAACAACATCCCTCCTGTAACCATGGAGTTTCAAACAACACAGTACACACAGAGGAGCCTGGACACAAGTCCAAGGCAAGGAGGAAAGTATTTCATGGCAGGCTTTGCTTTTTTTTGACTGATCTCTCCATCTGATCTTACTTTCCTTCCTGTCCAAGCTCTCCCCAGGCTCTGGGATGATTACAATGGGTACTCTGACCTCTTCTTTAACAAACCAGAGAACTTGACCTCAGGGTTTCAGCACCAGCACTGGTCCCCACGTGCATAAAATACGTGATCAACACGTTTGTGCCACACAGTGGTCAAGTTCTGTAATGTCAAAGTTTTAAACATGGATCAAGACTTGTCTGTTTGAATCCATTGAAACTGTACACAGAACAAAGTTTGGGGATTTTTAAACAGAATGAAACTTTCTGTTGTTGTGCTCACACTTCCTGTTAATAATAAAATAAACTGTCTTTTCTACAAATCATGCCTTTCACACAAGTCCAGAAATTTCCAACATCAAAGGGCTGTTCATTAAAATATGGGCAACAAAAGCATTAGGTTTGGAAACAGAGATGAAAGTGGTATCTACATTTGTTTCTGTCTACAAATTTTCCTCTACCAGAGCAAAAATTCTGCACCATACAAAGGCAAATCTCACCATTAAACTTTTGCCTTGCAGTTCATCACAAGGCTTTAAATAAAATGGACATAACTGCATGAAGACACACACACAGAAGGTGGCTGTTATGGGTATTTTTAACCTAAACTATGGGAAAATTTTAATGGATTTTAAAAAAGAACTCTTCTTAGAAATTATTATCAAAGAATGCTTCTGTAGCTAATACTGTCTGTGCCAAAATTCTATCAAGGAATGATGTTATTAGTCATAATCTTAGGGACTCTCCATCAGCTATTTCTGTTTGATCATGCCTTTTTCTAGCAGGCTACAACTCATCACTATGTCCAAGTGACAGGATGAAATCTTACTTCAGTGGTAATGTAAATATAAATATAATATAAATATGAGTTAAATATAAAGAAAACATCAATGTAAATATGAACATAAGAAATTGGTGAGGCTCTGTCATCTATAGGAAGGCATTCAGGGAACACCTGTGAGGTATGTGAAAGTAGCCCATTGGAATTTTCTGACAGAACTAAAGCTGTACACTGGAAGATTTTGGAAAGAATTTACTTTTCCAAAGCAGATCACACCCAACCATTTAAAGAAATTTTACATGCAAAACGTTGGGGTTGCCTTTTCACAGAAGCCAAGAAGATTGGCACACAGAGGCTGTAAAACATGGCTACAACACCTGCTGCAAATCTATTACATAAAACAAAAGAGAAACCAAAGGGAAATTACTTTGTTTCCCATTCCTTCCCGATGAGATTGATGACCACGTTGCTGTGCTCCACAGCTCTCCGGATGGAATCCTTGTCCCTGCAGTCCCACTCCTGCAAGCAGAGCATCAAAGGGGGGAAAAGATGAGATGATGTGTCAATCAGGCATCACCAAGGCAAGCTGTTTCACACCACTGCCATTCAGAGGCTGGAGCTGTGTCTTTGGCTGCCCCCAGGGGGTTGTGCTGGATGTCAAGGCAGACTCACCATGAAGAGGAGCTGCCCCAGGTCCCCCATGGGCCGCAGGTACATCAGGTCATACTGGTCACAGCGATAGGGGATGATGACTTGAGAGCCAATGCGACCTAAAGGGCCACAAAAACACCAAAGTTTCAAACAAATACATCCCTTTGAGTAGAAAACTTCTGAATAAACTAATCTCCCTTTTTCCCCGTGGCATTAAAGCACTGCAAATAGACACAGGTACCTTGAATGTATGCCTGCAAAACTAAAAGTAGAACAGAACTAAGGTTCTTCTTGAACCTATGTAATTCAAATTCTCAAACAAGATTCTTTCCTTAATATTCAGGTTTGTAAGACAAAATGCCAAAGAGCTTGTTAACAAACAACAACAAAAATGGTGTGTCCTGCAAATATAGCACAACACCTAAAAAATGGAATATATGCAAGGGTATTTACATTTTTTAAGTTGCATGAAAAGGAGGGGGAAAAAGCTGCATGGGTTATTTTTCAAAATTTAAATTCAAAGGGGCAATTTGGAAGAATTCCAATCAAACTCCTGCAAACCTTTTAGTAAAATGTCTTAATAAGGGCTAAAACCAGAAGACTCAAATACATAGTGTAGCTCTCCTCAGATGTGCATTCTACAGAGGAGAATGACTTCTTGTAACGACCTTAACCTTCTAAGGCTCTGAAGTTTCCTTGATTAAAACACTTTTTTCCTACTTGTCACATGCAGGAACTTAAACAGACTGCAAAACACTTTTATAAGATCCAAAATGCCAGAGACTTCATCACCACTCTGCAACCCCATTTTTTTGGGGTATTTTTTTACCCAGCACTCCAGGTGAGCGTTACCTAAGCGGTTGACAACGTATCGTCCCAGGAAACCTGTGGCTCCAAAGACAGTGGCCACAATGCCACTGACAGAGATCTCCCACTCCTGCAAACCTTTTAGTAAAATTCTTAGTAAGGGCTAAAATCAGAAGACTCAAACACATGCTGTAGCTCTTCTCAGAGGTGCATTCTACAGAGGAGTAGGACTTCTTTTAACGACCTTAAGCTTCAAAACCTCTAAAGTTTCCTTGATTAAAACACTTTTTACTACTTGTCACATGCTGCAAGACTTTTAAGCAGACTGCAAAACATTTTTAAGACCCAAAATGCCAGAGATTTCTCCATCACCTAAAGACTAATTAGTTCCATTAAACATTTTTTTGGGGTAGTTTTTTTCACCCAGCACTCCAGTGAGCGTTACCTAAGCGGTTGACAACGTATTGTCCCAGGAAACCCGTGGCTCCAAAGACAGTGGCCACAATGCCACTGACAGAGATCTCCCACTCCTGCAAACCTTTTAGTAAAATTCTTAATAAGGCTAAAACCAGAAGACTCAAACACATAGTGTAGCTCTCCTCAGACATACATTCTACAAAGGAGTAGGATTTCTTTTAATGACATTAACCTTCAAAAACTCCAAAGTTTCCTCAATTAAAATACTTTTTCCTACTTGTCACAGGCTGGAGCTTAAGCAAACTGCAAAACATTTTTTTAAGATCCAAAATGCCAGAGACTTCTCCACCACCCTGCAACCTAATTAGTTCTGTTAACTGGTTTTTTGGGGGCAGTTTTTTTACCCAGCACTCCAGTGAGCGTTACCTAAGCGGTTGACAACGTATCGTCCCAGGAAACCCGTGGCTCCAAAGACAGTGGCCACAATGCCGCTGACAGAGGATCTCCCACTCCTGCCATGAGGGATCACGGCGTGATGGACCTGCCGGTGCTGCTGCAACGCTGATGGGGCTGCAGTCAGGACAGAAATTCCATGGCCTGCAACAGGGAACAGGAGAGAGTTTGGGATGTTAATTGGGATTGGGCATTGCTGACTCACAGCTTGTGTTGGTTTTCTCATCACAGATCGTTTTTCTCTAATAATCTCATGCCAACACTCCTGCTGTCACCAGAAGACAGGAAAAAACCAGACTCACTCATCAGGTTGTGAGACAAGAAAGAAAGAGCAAGTTTATTTTGGTTTGGGGTTTAAAAAGGGTTTGTGCTTTGACCAGCAATTGGGGAACAAGGTTAACACCTCTCTGACCACACTGGCCAAGCCACAAGTCCATCAATTTGCCCTTCCCCCTGGAAAGGAATGCATATTTACAAAACATCAGTCTTTGCTTAGGTTACAAGGGTGAGAACTCCAGCAGAGAAGTGTAAAAACATCAGAAGGCTGAAAAATCAGGGTGACAGGCTGTTTCAGAGATATCTGGAGAGGTCAGAGGGGAGCAGGCTTGGGAAGCTGTTGGTGAAGTTAAAGACCAAACTGAGACAGGGAAGGAGCAGACAAAGGTTATCAGCTCTTCAAAGCTTACTGTGAGTTTAAGGTGAAGCAAGTAAAGAATACTCAGTAAAAATATAAAATATAGCAGAGGAAAGAATCCTCCTATATCACAGCTCTGAAGGGAAGAGACAGGGAGTGATGCAAAGAGCCAGATCCATGACACAGCCCCAAAGCTGCTCCTTTCCTCAAGGAGCTGTCTGGGAGGCAGGACATCGTCAGGATACTGATATCATGTGGTGACAGGACAAGGGGGAATGGCCTCACACTGACACAGAGGTTAGGTGGGATATGAGGAAGAAATGATGAGGGTGGTGAGGCCCTGGCAGAGGTTATCCAGAGAAGCTGTGGCTGCCCCATCCCTGGCAGTGTCCAAGGCCAGGCTGGATGGGACTGGGAACAACCTGACACTTGCACAGGTTTTATCCCAACGTGGTTAGGAATTACCAGTTACACAGGGCCACTAACACTGCAGCCACAATGTCCACAAGATCAAAAGGACAGAGTGTGTTGAGGCATAAATTATATTCTGTCACCTCAGCTGGCACAACTCAAACCAGAAAATCCAATCAGATTTCAGCACCTGAAGGTTTTTTGCTACCCAAAAGTCTGTCTATGCCTGTTCTCTCCATACCCCACAAACTGGAAACATACTGCATCTCCAGTTTTGTCCTGAAAGGCAGTTTGAGAGCCACTAAAAGCTAAAAAATCAATAATGATTTATATCTTTCAACTACTCATCTCTTTCAACTACTCAGTGGATTTTTTGCTGTTACTTCTGCAAAAATTATTGGCGGCAGGCTCTTCACTGTCACACCAACAAATAATATCTAATTACTGTTCTGTATTCTTCCACTTTTGTGTATTCCCTTGTTGTGCTTACCTCACACTGTAAGGTGTTTAGTGGTGAACATCTTTCCTTGTTCCATAACTCTGTGAGGGTCTGGCTGCCATAAACTATACCCAGCTATGGTTATATGCCCAATCATGACTTCCAATTCCATTTCCCAGAGAAGCTGTGGCTTCTCCATCCCTGGAAGTGTCCAAGGCCAGGCTGGATGGGGCTCTGAGCAAGCTGGGATAGTGGAAGGTGTCCCTGCCCATGGCAGGGGGTTGGAAACAGATGATTTTCAAAGTCCCTTCCAATCCCAATAATTCTGTCATTCTATGAATTAAAGGTCAAATATCCACAGCGAACCCAAAGCGCCTTTTTCTCTACCCAAAAGTTTGTCTGCCCCTGTTCTATCCCAGCTCCACAAAATAGAAAGAGACACCACATCTCCCATTTTGTCCCGAAAGGAAGCCTGACAGCCACTGAGGCAAATAAAGAACACACTGCTCCCATTAAAAGGATATTAAATTCCTCCCTGCCCTTTACCAACAAAACCCGCTTAACCATTTCCCATGTTACTCAAGTTCAGAATCAATTTAAACGGAGGCAAAGACCCAAATACGTGCTTTAAATATAACATTAGTAGCTGAACTTTACCATAAATCACGGCCCAAAGGTCACAGTCACCTAAGAACTGACAAAAGGAATCCAAACTTTTATCTCACAGGGCAGTGACAGCCCCAGCGCGACACCCTCAGCTCCATCCCGAGCCCTCTGTGCTCCAACCCCCAACTCCCCAAGGAGAAGGGAGGCCCAAACACGATCATTTCCGCGCCATCAAAGCATTATTTTTTCGGCAGCTCCTTTCCAGGCGCCGCGGTGCGAGCTCCCCTCGCACGGAGCCGGGAGCGGAACGCGCGTGCCGGGCCGGGGCGGATCCGCACGGAGGGGCCGAGCTGGCTGAGGGGCGGCGGGGACAGCGGGGCCGTGAGGGGCCCGGCGGCGCTGACACTCACCTGCCCTTGGCAGCCGCAGCCCGCGGGCGCAGCGCGTCGCCGCCGCCATCTTTGCGT
>JBBMKD010000053.1:55433326-55461133 GCA_037834095.1 Argya squamiceps
CTCGGGTTAATTAAAAAATTAAAAAATTACGGAGTTCATTCATGTGGGAGAGATTATGGGGGTGGGTGAGGGCGATCTGTGGGCCAGCGCTGCCGTGTCAGCCGGTATGGTGCCTCCGGTGTTTCCTCCTTCAGGGTGTAACGGTAACCCCAGGGACAGTAGCTCCACCGCCAGCGTGGGGCAGCCTATTCCAATGTCCAAGAAGGAATTCTTCTTTAAGTGAAGAAATTCCAACCCGAGCCTCCCCTGGTGCAGCTTGAGGCCGTTTCCTCTTGTCCTGTGCCTTGTTGTCTGGGAGCAGAGGCCGACCCCCATGTAGAAACGCTTCGCATTAGCGGTGGATGTGATGCCAGACATAGCTGAGAAGGAAAGTGTGTGGAAAGAATAACCAGTGTGTTCGGCCTGCTTACGGACGGCAAGGGGAAGGTGAAGGCTTGGCTTTTCCCTGGGCACTGTCAGCGCTCATAAAACCAGCCGTACGATGGCGATGTGGGCTTGCAAAAGGACGAAACGCTCCTGGCCTCGATCTAAACCAAGTGCAGAGCCAAGCTGAAAACGTCTCTGCCTTCCCAATCCACCGTGACACTGAGAAAAAGATTTCCCTGATCTTCCCTTTCCAAGTACAAACTCTTTATTTGTGCCACACTCAAACAGCAACACAAACTCCTCTGTGCTAATAAATGTTTTCACTCTCGCAGAGTCCGGCTACAAACTTGAAACCATCTGGCAAAAACACAGCTCACAGAAGTGCCTGCTGAGAAAGCTCTTGCCTGCTTACAACTTCAGGTGCACACAAAGTACACAAACTACTATCTGCACTTTCCTGTTGCTAGACAGACACAAAATGAAGGATACACACGTAGGCAGTTGTCAGGGTAAAAAAGGGGCAGTTAATTTGATTTTGATATATATATATTTTGGATAATGACCAGGGGTTGGAGAATAAGGTTGTTACTTCTCCAACCTCACTGGTTTAACTAGAAGTTTATCAATTGTTTCTTCTCTAGAGAGGTATGTAAACATCACTTTGTTTACCTGAAAAACCGTGAGAAACTCTACTACAAAAATGCAAACATCAGAAGGCTGAAAAAGATCAAAGCAACACTTTCCTTGGCAGCTCAATGAACCATCATGTTCCTTCAGTCTCACAGAGGCAGGATCCAAATGGAGCAGCACCAATGGCTGTTCCCGTACTAAAGGTACCGGGACAGAAAGCTCAGCAGCTTGGCTTTTGCATTCCCACTGGAACAGTTCAACAGCTCTAACCAACAGAACTGCCTCTTAGGGAAAGCCATTAAATGTCACTAAGGCCACTGAACCTGCAGATCTGAAATTGGTTTCTTTGCCAAAGAGGGGAACTATAAACCCATCTCAAAAGAAATTAGATCTCCTCCTCTGGAATGAGCAACATTCAGGAAATGAGCCCCTACAAAGGTGCCAAAACACCAAAATGCCCGATACTGGCCATTACCTCTCCGGGGCACTCCTACCAGCTGCACACCAATCCTCAGCGTAGCTGCTTACCTTGTCTGAAATAAGTGCACTGCCAAAATTTCAGAAGGCCACTTCTGAGAAGTGGAAACCGTATGCCGAATTGAGCAGTGTGAGGACCAATTCTTTGGGTGCAGCTGAAGCTGTAGGGCAGCACCGGCATTCTCAGCTGACACTTTTGTGAGCTTTGCTTTTGCCGGATGGTTTCAAGTTTGTAGCCGAGCTCTGCAAGAGTGAAAACATTTATTAGCACAGAGGAGTTTGTGTTGCTGTTTGAGTGCGGCACAAATAAAGAGTTTGTACTTGGAAGGGGAAGATCAGTGAAATCTTTTTCTCGTGACACAGTGGATTGGGAGGGCAGAGACGTTTTCAGCTTGGAAATAATGTATTAGCGTAGAGGAGTTTGTGTTGCCGTTTGAGTGTGGGACAAATAAGAGTTTGTACTGGGGAGAGCAGCGAAATCCTTTTCCCCCTGACAGTTTATTCGAGCGTAGTGGCGATTTAAGCTGGCCCTCTGCACTTCGGGTACTTTAGATAGGCGTTTTCTTCTTTTTCAAATCCACACCGCCATCGTGTGGTTCATTTTCTGTCAGTGCCCAGGAAAAAGCCGAGGGCTTTTCTGTCCCGGCACCATTCGTGCGAGGGCAGTCAGTGCAGGGAGTGTTGTGGATGTTGTGGATGCTCTTTTCGACACTGAAAGCTTGTGATCCTGCATAGGAGGAAGGGACGTGTGATTCCTGTGTGTGAAGGAAGATGAATTGTCTCACTGTTGGCTGTGCAGTTTATAAGGCTGCGAGAGGAAAGTGAATTCCAGCACTGCCTTTTTCTTCTAGAGTTTCTCTTGTGAGATCAGCTGCTGAATGTTCTTAGCTTTGTAACTGGGCTCTGTGAGAGTGATGGTGCGTGAGGGCCCCCAGAGCTGGGTGTGCTGCACTTTAAAAGCTGCCAGGACAAAGTGAAGGCCAGGGCATACTTTTTGTTTTAGGAGCTTTGGATCGGGAGAAATAGCTGGACATAGCAAGTTTTGAAGCTTGATTACACTCTTTTACACCACAATGACACAGACTCTGAGCTTCAGACAGCTGAAAATGACTCCTTTATTTTTGGGATGTGTCTCCCTTTTGTACTATTCTACACAGACCAATTTGATTGGTGACACAAAGACAAACCTCTTCGCTCACATTGGTCAGACCAGAGGGACATCAAGAAAAAATCCCTCCTAGGAAAAGGAATGAGAACAATGTACCATTTACAAAACATTTCTCTTGTTTACAGAAAATTCCCTGGGAAAAGAATTTCAGGAAACCAAAACATCTCAGGCACGGAACCAGGGCTACAGCTGGGCTTTGCAAGAGTGAAGGAATGTGATGGTCCATGGACATTAGTCCAGGGTGTGTGTTGCTTTTCACAGGATGTGAACAACCAACAACTTGAGTGGGTACATTTTGTGACCAGTAGTTCCACTTGATACGGTTTAGGTTCAGGAACTCTGCATGATTGAAAAAAAGTTAATTTAGTTTGAAAGGAAAATTCCTGGCCACTGCTCACAGGGTGTTGCTGATAGCCTTCAAAGGGAAGCTGAATCAGAGAAACTTTTCTCCACTTTTGCTTCCAGATTAAAAAGATGGAGCTGGGCTCAGCAAGAGAGCTGAAGTGTCAAAGTACATGCAGCTGAAAAAAAAAAAAAGCACAAAAATACGAATGTGTGTTGTGCCGTTTAAAGCTGTGCAGGAAAAGGGATGCCCAGCACTGTCTCTTTTGTTCCAGGATCTTTTCTTTAGGGCAGCTGATGATCCTGAAAGTCTTTAAGCAAAACTGAAATGATGGGATTCCACATGCAGCTTAGAAGAAATGTCACCTTCCATTTGAAACCCTAATGAGACCCTTAATTAGTACAGCAATCAAGGGGCACTCTGACTTCATGTACCAGGGAAAGAAAGAGTTGCTAGCCAGCCCCTTTTTCTCACAGCTTTCCAACTGCATACCTCAGTATTGGTTTACACGTGTTTCTTCTCGAGTTTCTTTCACTCTTTTCTAAAGCTTCCCAGAATTCTGTATAATAGTTTTCCTCCAAACATTTGCATTTCACCTCATCTGTATTGGTGTCAAAATCTTTCAGAATCTCTCAGAAGGTTGCAGATCTTAATGACAACAGAGCTTGCAATATCTTTAGTAATTTCTCCTTTTTCTTTTTTTCCTTTACAATAGCCCACAAGAACAGTATTAGAATAGAAGTAGAAGAAAGGCAAATTATAAACAGCTTTTTTTTTTTTGCTTTTCTTAGCCCTCCCTGTAGTGGAATATAAAGGTGTTAATGCCATAACTCCCTTTGTTCCTGCTTTTGCTTAGTTTGAGATATGTATGTGGCATGAAAAGAGAGATAATAAGGACTCTGAAAAGAGAAGATCTAGACTTTCTTTGGTTTTGGTTGTGGGAGCTGCATTGCCTTCTCATCTTTTCTGATCAGAAATCTCTTTTTAAAATTCCTAAGTACCACCTGGTTTTTGCTCCATTTCATATACTGATGTTTTGTTTTATCTGGTTTCTAGTGGTGCAGAAGAACTTTCCCATTTGGGCTGGTAAAAAAGAAAAAAAAATCTCTATCTTTGTCTAGGCAGATATTTAAGTCTTCAACTCTACCTCTCTGTAATTATACAGAGACACAGAATAAGCTCAATTCCTTATGGCTTCACTAGGATCTGGAACCTTTCCTACAGGGTTCTGTTCTTGATGGAAGACATTTTGTCCCCTTTTTCAATTCCTGTACTGCTGCTGCATGGCTGAGTGTGCTCACAGACTTTGCCTGGATCTTAAAGGGAACATCAATGCAATATTTACAGCAATGAAAAAAGAAGCAATAGTATAAACTTGGCCAGCATGCACCCAAAACCTGTGTGAAGTCACAGTCATTTCATCTGCCCTGTTAGAAGCACTTCGTGTCTAACTTAGCTTTTGCAAAGACATTTCCAACATTGCTCTTCAGAATACAAGGAAAAATTGTTGCTACCTCTTGAGATTGTAATCTTGTTTGATTAAAAAAAAAGAGACTTAAAATTCACCTTGATGCCAATATCAGCAAGAGGAGGTTTTGTAGAAAGTCACATCTTTACCTTTTTTATGTGTCTTTAATTGTGCAAAAGGTAATTTTCTATTTTGCAAGACAAATCAACTGAGCACACTGTGGAGGCGTTTTGCCATGATGTCTGGTTTGCTCTGGAGATTGTTTGGAAACTGTCAAGTCTGGAAAAGATCAGTGTAAAAACAAGTAGAATCCTGAGATTTTTTTTTTTTGTCTTTTCCTCCAGAAATACTTCTCTCCTGAGTATCCACCTGACAGCCTTTGCTTTGAGCACTTTTGCAGGGAGAGGATCCAAGCTACACTTTTCCACTTTTCCCCTGGAGCCTCCTGTCTTACAGCAGGCATGTCACAGTCAGAAGGATGTTCCTGCATTTCCATAAGGGCAGAAATCAAGACCTACAGCATTTATGGAACAGCTGCTGCCCAAGTTGCTCAGAGGAAATGTTGAAGACAATCCACACTCTGTGTGCTGAAAATCAGGCCCACCCATGAAGGAGTGTGGTGAGAAATAATTCACCATGAACCATGGTTGTCTCCTAACACATGATAGACTGAGCAGGCAGTCTGAAGGAAGCAGGACAAAATCAAAAGAAATACCCTATGGAGAGAAGATATTCCTATTTCTTCAGCTGTTCACTCTGCCACTCAGGCAAGGATAAGGAGGAAAACAATATTTCCTGCTATTTTTACACATACCTTGACCATAGATATTCTTATTGAGGACAGTGTTTTCCTAGGGCCAGAGACAAATTGATTACTAGTAAGAACCTGAATATACAGGAAAATATCAGGAACTACTCTTTGTGCTTTAGGCACCCTCCTTAATTGATTCATTCTTTGCAGGACTGCAAATATTAATAAAATCCTGATGTTGCTATCTGTTTTCTTGCCCAGATAGATACTGCCAGCTCTTTAAAGAAGTGTTTACTCACATCCATGAAGGCTTCTTAGTACAAGGTGCAACTGGAGTGCACAATCAACAAGCCACTTAATTGGGTTTTTTCCCCTCTTCTTTCAAAGACAGGTAAATACTGTGACAGAAGATGAGTAATTAGGAAAAAAAAAGGCATCCTGTTGTCCCAAACTGGCATGCACAGGGACTTTTTAAACATATTTTGGGTGAAAATGCAGACTTTTTAACAGTTTTGTAGGGTTTCAGTTCTTTATAGCCATTTTTTGCATGGGTACTACAGCTTTCCCCATGCATTGCAATTTAGGTGGTTACTCCTTGCAGTTCCAGAAAGCTTCTGTGCTTTATAATCTCCTCCCTCAGATGAGGTCAGGGGAAAAAGCAGCACTGTGCCATTGAGTGCTGTCAGAAACACTGTATACACTCAAAACATTTATTTAAAATATTCCATCTCAAGCTATAACATTGAAGGCATGGTAAATAGCCAAGACATTCAAGCAGGAAATGAGCTCCTTTGTGTTTAGTGGAACTATTTATATGTTACTAAGATAATAGCCCTAATTGCCTTTCATCTTTGTACAGTTTCACTATTTGCACTGAATTCAGCTGTGAAAGTGAGATTATTTAGGTTCAAGTTCTAGCTATACTGCAACAGCAAAATGCTGAAATGTTTACATTGCAAGCAGAGCAGAAAAGATGTATATAGAGAAAATATGGATGTAGTTCATGTGAATTATGAATAAATTTCTGTTAAAAATTCCATTTTGAATCCTGAGTGGAACATAATCTTTCACCATGACTATCAACAAGATAACCCCACATATACATTGCTTCTTTTCTGTATTTTTTGGAAACAAGACCAGAGTAAAAGCAGATTTTTTTTCCTTATCCTGAGGATAAGAAATATAGTTAAGACCAGGTTCTTGATATCAAGTTTTTTCCTAAGGAAAACCATATCTGGGAAGGAAACTTGGCAAATACTGTATTATCTTGTGCTAGAGGAAGATGTGATGTTTTGGCCTGAAACATCTACAATTATTTTGTATCTTATTATTTGAAAGGAACATTTATTTCCATATTTTTCAGTAGAGGTACTAATTTTTCATCTCTACCCACATACACACATAGCCAGACTAATTGTTCTTCTCTAAAAAATTATTTTAAAATTATTTCTTCTCATTCCAAAACATTCAGAGGTTTCCAAAAACTCAATTTTCAAAAAGCATTTCCAATTAAAAAAATCTTGGAATGCACAGATGAGAAATAATTTCTGTGGTTATTGTTGTTGGTGGTGAGTTTTTGTTTGTTTCTTTTTTTGCGGTTTTTAAAGATATGTTTTTATGTTTTTTATTCTTTCTTTTTTCTTGCTCAGACTTATCTGTAAAATCTTGGTACAGGAACCTTGTCTTACACTGTTTCTGTAAAAGATCCATCTCATAACAAAAAAATCTCGACTCAAAATTCAGGAATAAAAAGAAAGAAAAATTGTGTGTATCTGTCTTCGATAGTACCAACATTGCCACACATTTAAATGAGCTTGGCAATTATTTTGGGCAGAGCTCAGCTGGGATCATCATCTGAAGTATTTTAGCTGCATGCCAATTGTTTCACTGCTTTCTGCCAGCTCTTCTCACTCTACACAAAAGTCACAAATCCTTACAGGACACTGTTGAATATTGCCAGCAGCTTCAAATTGGCTGTTCCAGGCAGACAAGGAGGATTTGGCCTGGATCAGGGCTAACAAAGCTGGCAAAGTGTTCTCAATTGTCACTCAGTTCTCAAAGGTAAAAGATCACCCTCCTTACCTTCCCCTGCCCAGGACTGACACAGAAACCCTTTGTGTTGGTGTAATTCACCAAAAGGTGAATGAACTTCATTCTGCCCCTTCCAAGTGTGAAACTATTGCTGTAAAAAGAGTTCAGGAATTTCCTTTGGTGTTTATATGGAATCTAAACGCTGTCCCCACCCATTAAGATAAGATGCCTGGGGATATTGATGCCTTAAGATTTCAGCTTTCATATTTTTCAGGTTCTGTACTGCATTAGTGTATAACTCTGAACTCCATATAGTTGCTACTGTGCAACGTGGCTCCTCAAAAATAATTGCAAAAAATGTCTAAGCATTCCCTGGGCTTTTATTTCTAGTTCTGTTTCTCTTATACAGAGCAGCATGTCACATTTTCTGTAATCTGTTTTCCAAAAACTGAAAGCTTGGAAGTTTGCTTTACTCTGTTAAATCTACTCATTAAGATATAGAGACTTTGCACTCCGCAGAGACCTCTGTTCAGTTATTGAGTGAATTATTTATAACCCACTTAAAGGCAGTATTGCTGCAAAATATTTAAATGTAGTTTAGCCTTTGAATCAAAGTCAATATAAAACAGACTGGTTTTGCCAAAGGGAATTCCATATTACACAGATTCCCTTTCTGCTCTAAAATTTTTTCTGTTAGGATAATTTTTTAGCAGGACAGTGTTTATCTCTGAAGAGTGTTCAATACATGTGTATTTTATTTGAAAAAATCTTCCACAGCTGTGTTAATAAAAATGCAAACACAAATCTCTGTTTACACCCAAACAGCCTTTCACTGTTTCACAAACAAGTTCCATAAAGAGTTTTAATTTTTTGTAGATTTATTTAAAATGGCCTGTCATGCAGCAAATTATGTTTCATATTTGAGGCTTATTTGGGATAATGACTATGTACCTTATTATTGTATTTATAAAAGAAAAAAATGTCCTGAACCATAAAAATCCAAAATGTTTCATGGAAAATGTATGTTTCCATGCTCAGCACTTTAATCACTTATGCTATCAAATGATTTATGCAATAGTGAGAACAAATTATTAGCAAAAGCAGTTTTTGGAAATGTTCACTTTCCTGATGGCAGCTATGAAGTCTTCAAGGCTGAAACTCAAGGTCTGAGTAACTGAGGGGGGGCAGCAAAATTATATTTACCCTATTTCATACTTTTGAAAATTATAGTGTTTCTTTTCTTTAAGAATTTAGAGTCACCAACTAGATAGTAAAATTCTAAGTTTATTTCGCTTGCAGGTGATTTTTCTAAACCCAAATCCATGTGTGCACACAAACACAGACACAACAGGTCACTGAGTCCACCCTGAGGCTGATCAATCCCACCTTGTCACCCAGCTCAGAGCACTGAGTGCCACATCCACTCATTCCTTGGCCATCTCTGGGGCTGGAGACTGTCGCAGTAGGACACAAAATAAAGATGCTTGACTCCAGTCAGAAGGCAGTAGAAATCAGAATTGTTTTATTTACAATTCATTCAGCCCTTTTATAATAGGCTGTGCTAAGAAGGCACATTATTGATCCATAGGGCTGACACCTCTCCCATTGGCTGAGTAACAGAAATAGCAAAAAATACCTGTTGTTATGGGAAAGGAATATTGTTTACACAAGGTTGTTTTGGGAAAAAGAAAAACTTGAAAACTTTCCCTTGGGAAGAGCTCAGCAATTCTCAGGCTCACAAAATATCAGGTCCACAGGAGACTCCACTTCCCAGTTTGGGAAGTACTGGGAAGATTCATAATGCTGGAACTCTGGTCACAGGGCAAGCATTTTTCTCCAAATACATAGTTGCAAATATGTTTCAGAGAAGCACTTCCAATTCTTGCCAACATTGCTTACAGACCCCACAGATCATATCAGTACATTCACCAATTTCAGCATTATTGTGGAGTCAAGCTTGGGCTACATTTCAAACCTAATGTAATTATTACACTTATGGAGATGTGCTGCCTTGTCCTGTGTGATGTATAGGAAGTCTGAGAAAAATACTAAACACAGACAAACCAGCTGAATCCTGAACTCCTATGGATGTCCTTGGTGCTTTGTATAAATGAGAAAAGCATCCATCTTAGTGTCCTCTCCATCAGCAATGCAAGTGCAGGTTCAACACTAGGACTGAAAATTCAAAGTGTCTCCTGAGGTCACATCCTGGACAATTGTGGTGATTTGATGGGTGATTTTTATTTAGTGCAAGTCCCTTATGGGTTCTTCTTTCATGTGGGATACATTGTACAAATATTTAAGAGTGGTTTAAATTGGTTGTGGTATTATGTGGGAGATTTTAAGTTCAGCATCCTCTGGGGAATGAGCCACTGATCTTTATAAGGATTATGGTGCCTAAATTCTATGGATGGCACTGGTGCAGGCTGATTCCCTTGCCATATAAAAGCTCATTAGAAATCTCAGTGATTCGTAGTTTATATTCTTGGAGTGCAATCTAACTTACATAAACTGCTTACAGTTTTCTGATATTTTAATAAAACCTTTTGGCATAGTACTGGTAATTTATTTCATTATAAGAAACATTATAGAAATGCTAAACAGAGGCACAACAAGGAGCACAGAAAATGCCAAACAAACTTTGCTAAAGACACAGTCATGTTTAGGGAATAAAGATGTGTTTGTAGTGAGCTGAGTTGGCTGCCTGTCTTTATTAAACAGCCAAAGGATTGTTCAGTGTCACATAAAGTGCAATAAATAAAATTAAAATGCAAATTACAGTCAGTCAAAGAATTCCCAAGGTCTGCATGCAATTTCAAAGTACTTAGTATAGGATCTTTTCCCCTTCTGACTTCCTTTTGGGAGTTTTTTCCTCTCCTGGTGGCCCAGGTGTGTTTGAGGCCCAAGGTGAAATATCCCACCTTCCAGATCCGTGCAAAGACATCCTGCTTATTATCTTTCTTCCTTGAAGGAAGGAAAAAACAAATTATTTCCTCCTCCATTTCTACATTGTAAGGCCACACCTGGCACTCTGTCTGTGTGAACTCACTGGTCCTGGATCTGTGAGTAGCATGAGCAAACAATGGAACATTTCTAAGTAAGATCACTGCTGAAAGTTTCATTTTATTAAAGCTCTTTTGAAAGGCTGAGGCAAACATGACTTTTCTTCTCTCTGGAAAAGTGGTGGCAGGGTAAGATTTATAAACATTGCTGACCCCAGTTCTGTAATTCACGCTGGTGTGGGCAACATGTGAAGAACACCACGGGGGGAAACGAAAGGAGAAATGTGGAACCAATATTGTCTGAGCCTGAGAATTGCAGAGCTCTTCCCAAGGGAAACTTTTCAACAGTTTTCTTTTTCCCAAAACGACCTTGTGTAAACAATATTCCTTTCCCATAACAACAGGTATTGTTTGCTGTTTCTGTTACTTAACCAATTAAAAAAGTGTCAGTCCTATGAACCAATAACATACCTTCTTAGCACAGCATGTTATAAAAAACGTAAATAAATTATCAATAAACCTTCCAATTTCTACTGCCTTCTGACTAGAGTCAAGCATCTTTATTGTGTCCTATTATAACAGAGAAAGGCACAAACCAACCAGGAGTTCTGAAGGGAAGGTGGAAGGAAAAAAAGGAAACGCTGCATAAATGCTTGAGCAGCCCAGCACACCTCAGAGAATTATGGAATATCCATGGTGTCCATTGTGCCCCTTGCCTTTGACCACAGACGTGGAAACAATAACTAGTGAGGTGAGGCTGGTAAGTTGGAATTCCCACTCATCCACTCCCACATCTTGCGTGTCTGAGAATCCAAGCAGCCACACTCTTGGCCCAGCAGACATTGTGGCTCACAGCCTCTTAACACCAACAATCTGAGGGGAAAATGTTCAACCCAACACCAAATAAAAAGCACCATCCACCTCCTATGGAGCAGAGGGCAGAAGAGTGGTTTGCAGAAAAAGACAGAATGGCAGCAAAGGGGCAGTTAAAAGAATATCTGTGAAGAAATCCTTGTTTTCAGGTCCAGCTGCTTCTAGATGTGTTGTAAGCACGTAAGGAGTCAGAGAAGGAAGGATGATAAGGGCTCATTTGTCTGCATTCTTGAAATCTGAGCAGAATTTTCAAGCTCAGAGTGTATCTAGCCAGGAAAACAGGATCAGGATTATCAGTGTAGATGACAAGAGTGGTATAATCAACCACATAAACTCCATAAATGTATAAAGGATCCAAGTTCAGCTCCTGAGTGAAACTGCTTTTGTCCTGGCATTTATGAATATAAACCACCCCTCTTGTGTTTTAAATCTCACATGGGGTAATACAATGTAATTACACAAAGTGCTTAGAAATACTTACCTAAGTTACATTATATATCTGTTATGTTGGACAATCAGGTGGGGGCAATTAATGGTTTAATGTACAAGGCTTGAATCAAGAAAAAATTACCATCTGGTATTAATTACATTTGTGGTAGTCTCAGACTGTCCCAGACTGCTCATGTTTTTACCTGCATGGAACCATTCTCTACATCATATGGGTAAAACCACATAGTGTCTGTTACTCTTACTCAGGCTATAGGGTTGTAATCATAGAACACACATAAAAGAAGGGCAAAACCAGGCACTGCTTAGAGTGTTTTGCCTTACTTAAAACCATTTAATGCCTTTTCAGTTCCTAAATACCTTAAAAAAGCACCCTATGGCAAATCATTTTCAGAGAAGTCCTGTATGAGGTACCGCTGGTGAAGGCAGTAACAAAAATTCCTGTTAAATCCTGTGGATAACCCTGATCATCCGGGGTGAGGGAAGATTAATTCCCACTGGACAAGGCACAAATACTCTTTAAGATGCTCGAGAGCTGGGCAGCCCCACCACAACAGGGCAGATTGTTTAACAGTGCAAATAGAGAAGCCAAGAACAGGAATATTCCTCCCTGCCCTCAATCCCTTATCCATACCCCTCATATGAGCTTCATGCAGGGAGAAGATGATTTAAGTTACCACATAATGTTAGTGCAGAATGAAAATATAAATAAATCTAGATAAGAAAAGAGGAAGGAGATCTGTAACAGAAGAAAAGTATTCCTCTGAAACACTGTTGCTGAGAAAAACTGCTGGACTGAAGATCTAAGATGTGTTTTTGTAGCAGATAATGTGTCATGCCTGTCACAACAAGTAAACTGGACTCAATACACCAGAAGGTCCATCCAACACCAAATTCCCCAAAATAATTGGACAGCATAAACCTTTCCCAGTCCTTTACTGTATTTATTTAAGAAGGTTTAAGTCACTGTATTTAATGGGGCACAGTGAGGTGGTCACCACCACACTACTGAAAAAACACCCCCCCAAAAAAAAACAAAGCAAGTCAACCACTGCTTGGATTTTTAGCAGTTTTTCTGAGATCTTCCCAGTTATCCCGAGTTTTTTCTCACCTTACACTTGCAAAATAAAAGAGAGATTCTTCTATTTCAGTGGGTCACTTCAGAAGGCTTTTAGGCTGGGGATAAGGCCCACTGGAAAGCCCAAGAAGGAAGCAGAGCTACTTCAGACATATTTTTCTGCCTTGTCTCCAGACAGCTCCATTGAAATTATATGGGAAATTATAGGGGAAATTACATAGAGGGGTGTGACAGAACTTCTCCTTTGAAACTACTCCTGAGCAGACCTCCCTTCACAACTGAGGGCATCTCTGTGTTGGAAGGTAAAAATGGAATGGCCGAGAATTGCAGTGGTGTAAACATGAACACTCAATTTTCTGGCATCCAGAGTCCCAGAGTGAGCCCCATGTGTGTGTTGAAAGGTGTTTTCCTTGCATCCAGCTCTATATGATGGTATTGAAATCAATTAAGTTGCATGACTGAGTTTCAGGAGGGAAATAAAAAGTATCCCAAGCTTCTGCAGCTGAAGGACTAGCAAAGAGTGATGGGCAAGTTTCAGAAATGTTTATAGCTTGCATACATTTCAGCAATGTTTATTACTAGTTTCTAGTAATTGTCCCTTTCATCTGCTTCATCCAAACACCATCAGTCTGCAACTATGGGCTGCACACTTCCTGAGGATATTTATTTCCACAGAGAACCAGGATGAGAGTCTTCAGTGAGTAGTTTGTAAACAGTTTAAGCCTTTATCTGTTCACCAGGAACATAACACCTTCATATTTATTTACTAGCCAGCACCATTCATTTTATAGCTATTTATCTATGGAGATTGTCCTCAAGTGAGTTCATTCCATGTGCCTGCTATTTCAAATACCAGGTTTACTGGTTGTTGTCACTGGATACTAATTCCCTTAGCAGTGCTTCTGGCTGAATCAATACAACTACCCTTGAAAATCTGGTTTATAGTGGAAATATTTGCATACAGCAAACTCCAATCTTGCTTCTGGAAATATCTTTTTCTCAGCTTTAAGTCTGACATTTAACAAGCAGCTCACTGCAGGGAACATTTAGAGGAAATAAGATGGGTCCCAAAAATGCCCCGGAAGACCCATCTTTGCCCTCACTTCTGATCAAAGAGGATTAAAAATAGTTGCAGCCTGTTTGACCAAGCAAATCATCAGAGGCTTTTGAACATACTGATCTTTGATTGTAGCCAGAAAACACAGGAGTCCCTGTTGGTTTTTTTTAAAGCACAGCTTCCCCTGTCTTAAGTACAGTCACTCCAGAAGTGAATAACCAGTTAATTCAGAAATCCAAAGTTCAGGCTTCCTTCCTTAACTTTCTATTTGCCCCTTAGGTAGAGTTTTCCCAGACCCCCAAGGGGCTTCTCTTTTCCTTTTGGGGGACAGCCTAAAAAAGCAAAGTTGAGAAGCATTTCAGTTCCACTAAAATGGAGCTGAAGAACATGTGGAACTTACCCAATTAATCTCTTCCTTATCTTAACCAACAGCCTAATACTTTTTTATTAATGGGAAGTCATTGGATTCAAGTTGTATTTTATAGAACAGAAATCTGAAGGAAGAAAAATCATCACAGTGGCATCTGTGAAATAATAACTCGTGCCCACGGAGTCATTGAGTTAAACTAACAACGTGCAAAGCTTGGAGAAGCTTTTGTTAACAATCTCTACTGAGGGATTGATGGTCACACAAATGCCTGACACCTGCTGCTGCAAGAATCAACTGGGAAGAAAATAATAACCCACACAAGTGTCAGGGATTCTCAGTGTTTCCCTCCTGTTTTTCAGGCTCTCTCATTCATCCCAGTGACCAGCTGGATGTGCAAGCACAAGGTCATAAGGAAACTTGACAGCTTTTGAAATCAAGGCTTTTAAGACATAGATACACAACACAGAGGAAGAGCTGATGCAAAAGTGACACTGCATTGGCAAAGAAGAGCAGGCAGGAAGAAAAGAGCATTGATTCCTCAGATTTCCACTCCATGTGCACTGGAGGACTGTTTGGAAAACCATCAGACAACTGGGAAGTGATTTTACTTGCTGTTTACCCTGGCAATTAGTATATGAAAGGTTGAAGAACGCAGCTCACCAGGTGGAGAGTGAAAAGTTGGAATTGTCAGCCAGACAGCTCAGTTTCTCTTGTGACCAAAATCAGAGCTCTCTTGTCCCCTGTTCAGATGCTCATCTGTCAAATTCTCCACTAGAATCATTAGATAACTACCACAGGTTATAAGAATAATATTTTCAGGGACACATGCACTTTTCTCTATCCACCATCATAGAGTAGGTGATTAGGGAATCACATTAGATTAAATTAATTGTACAATGAGACTTTGAACAGCTCCTTGAAAATCAACTAAAATTCATCTTACAGAAGGAAGTGGAGGACAACAGTTAATTCCAAAATATCACTTAAACCAAATTCTTGTTTGAGATAAGAAGCAAAGTGTCACTGAGTAAGGGTATGATACTTAATCACTGCTAATACTGTTGTTTATCTGCTCTTATTTATGCCTTCTTTTTCTTGAAGTAGGGAAACTTAATAGATTTTTCTCATAAAACCCATATATCCTGCCTTATTGCAGGTGTAATCAGGAATGTTGAAGCCACATCCTAAATTTTAGCTTGCTGGTAAAACTCAGACTGATACCACTGTGACTTCCACAGCAGGCAAAGATTTTTAGGCAAGTGCTGACAGATGTTGTGGAACTGATGCAGAAAAACAGCCTTTAGTATTTAATGTGGTGATGAGAAATTAAGTTGCCTGAGGCATGAAATATAATTGTTCATTTACACTGAAAACCCACAGATGCAAAACCAACCATTACAGTCATGGATGAGGAAAGCAGTAAAATAATAGATCCAAATCTTCTTCAAACCAATGTTGAAATTTTAATATTTTCTCTGATTAATCTCTGGAGAAAATTATTGCATCAATGATAGCATTGGTACAGGTCTCTCAGTGCTAGAAATGGAAGAAAAGTTGGTATATCCACACAGTTGTTCCTCAACGAGTCTCAGATCTAGTGAGAGAATTCCCTGATAGTTTCCCCTATCCAAGGCAAATAAATAAATTTTAAAAAGAAAAAACCATGCACCTTTCATTAGAAATTTGGTGTGAAATAAAGCTGCAGTCCCAAAGCAATCCCAGAAATGATGTTCTCATTATGAATATTCAGAGTTCATGAAGCACCATCATCCAATACATTAAGAGATTTTTTTTCCATGTAATTTCTTTCTTCTTGCAATTTGTGCAGCAAAGGTCACAAAGAAAGAACTGATGGAGTTTGGGGAGTTTAATTGCTTTCAGCTTTGATATATTAAGCAGGGTTTATCTGCAATTATTTGACTTGGAGCTGAAGCTATTCATTAGATGCAAAGGAAGTTGTTTGTTTGACTGTGGAGTAATAAACCTTCCACGTCCTTACCGGGGAGTCAACAACATTATCATTTGTCACTGTAATTTTCTTCCTCTCCATAGCAGGGCAACAACAGATCTTGGCAAAGAAAAAAAGATGGGGAAATCTTCATCCCCTCAGTGCACAACTGGCAGGGGGTTCAGGGTGCTAACACTGCCCTGCTGACTGTCCCCCCCCCTCTATTTCTGGATGCCTCCCATAAATAATGGAATTCTGGTTCCTCTCAGATCCTTGTTGGCAGAGCAGCCAAGGAGATGCCCCTGCCACCACACGTCCCTGGCAGCACCTCAGCCTGGCTGAGGAGGCAGAGAGAACACCCTAAGGCTTGAAATAACGAGCTGTCACTGACTAGGCTGGCAACTGCAAACCAGCCCATGACAGCAAAAAATAAAGGATATTTAGAAATGTATAGGTGACTTTAGATTAGTTTATTCTTTCCCTAATCTCACACCACTCAGAGAAATCATTTTTCAAAAGCCCCTTTCCATGTATTTTTTTTCCCCTTGTTTCTTTTCTTATTGGACAAAAATCATCAAAAGCCTGACTTTAATGAAAAAAGGTTTAGTGTGCTTATTTCAGTCTGCTTTGTCCACTTTTTCTCTCCCCTCCTTTTCCACACTGTAATTTAAGGAAAAAGAGGTCAAGCATGAAGAGGGCTCAAGCTGAAGAAAATAATTCTCAGAAGCTTTCAAAAGCCAGCAGAATGTTTTGAATATTCATTTTGGGAGGCATTCCTTTTCCCAAGAAACGTTGCAGCTGAAATGTGGCTGCTTGGTGCAAAGAAAAGGGACATCAGCTCGATTAGCCAGCACAGGTTTGGTGTCACGAGGTGGTGACAGTGAGCTACCACTGCACCCTCATGGATGAGGATTCTGAGAAACCCAAAAAGTGTAATCTGTGAGGATAGAAAATGACTGCTCTGTGTGACACAGAGAGGTGATGACAACTGCAACCTGGCAAATTTTTTCCCCAGGCTTTTGAGGAAGAAAAGTTTCGTAGCACTATAATAAAGGAATGGGAGAGAGGGAGCACAGAGAGGAAAGAAGATAAATGGGAAGCACTGAGTAATGGGGAAAGAAATAAGAGGAAAATATTGTAAGAAAATCAGCTCAGGCCAAATAAAGGAGTCAAAAAACATTTTTTCTTCTGTCATGAAATCCTCTTTCAGTTCAACTGAAATGCTTTGAGTAAAACATTGCAAATAAGAAGAATTGTTTAAATTAACCCAGAAATAAAATGTTTTGCTCTATAAAAAGAAGTAATATCCAAATCTGATACAAATATTGAATTTAACTGAGAAGGTAAAACTGGAAGCAGAAGTCAAATGCCTTCCTAATTTTTTCTGCCAAGAAGAGATGGTTATACAAAAAAAGATTTATATAAAAACCAGTCAATTTTCATAATTGGCATAAGTTATCACGTCTCACTTTTTTTTTTTTGTACTTCTGTCATTGTTTTAGTCTCTTTTTTTCTAGAAACATTTGAGCTGTTAGTGCCTCTGGAGCCGTAGTTTTTCTCTGCAGTTGCACCTGGAGAAGAACCATCCTTCTTCCACATCACAGTACCTCTCAAATAAAGAGCCCCAAACAATAAACTCATCTTGGCTGCAATGGCTTTGCTGTGCAATCCCTTTATCTTTGCCATGGAAGGACAAGTGAAGTGCCAAGTGAAAATATCAAGGTTTTAGTTGACAAATATTTAATGTTTAAGATAAAAGAATTGTTACTTGCAATATCTTTACTTGGTAAGGTGAACTACTGGGCTATGACTTTACTTCAACAGAGAAGCATTCCCTCTACAGCAAACCAAAGAAATATTTTGGAGGACTCAGTAAGATCAGCACTTGTCCCTTGAGCAGAGGGGATTTCAGATTGATTCTCCACTCCAGCAATTAAATTAATGGCTTAAAATTGTGCCTGCAGTCACTCTCTGATCCCTTGAGACAGTACTGGTTCAGAAGCCTCTTTCCTCTGCTCACTCAGGGAGGGCCAGCTTAGGCTACAGGGGGAGATTTAATTGACTTCACAATCTAATTGACTTCATGGATCCTGTTCACTGCTAGGCAAACCCTGTTGTCCCCTCCTCCTGCCATTCCATTGCTTTTCCTTCTGAGAGTCAACTACCAAAACTTTCTGACAAGGTGGGGAAAAGTGAATTAAACTGCTTCAAAGCATAAAAAAACCCTTCTAGGTGCCTTTGTTCATTTGACAGAATGAAGACCTTTCTTCTGCACTTCTTTCACTTCATGTACGGTTCTGAAAAGGGTTATAAAATCACTTGACGTTTTGTGACAGGCCTACTGTCATTGCCATAACTCAAGGGGACAACACAGACAGGCAGGCTCTAGCACACACACTCCAGAGCTGGTTAAGGCAGCTTCTCTGTCCTGAGAGCATTTCTGGTGTGCAGCCCTGAGAGCAGGGACTGAAAACGAAGCAACACAATGGGTTGTTCAGCTACACCTGTTCATGTTCTTGATCAGATAACACAGTACTGCTTTAAACTTGACAGGGAGGTGAAAGTTGAAAGGTGAAGAATATTTTCTAAGCATGGAATGATGCAGAAGTGTGTATATTTAAATAGAATCATGGGATTGTTAAGGTTGGAAAAGACCTGTGAGATGGCCGAGTCCAACCTGTGACCAATCCCCACCTTGTAAACCAGACCACAGCAGTGAGTGACATGTACAGTTATTTCTTGGACACCTCCAGGGATGGGGACTTCACCACCTCCCTGGGCAACCCCTTACAATGACTGATCACCCTTTCCATGAAAAAATTCCTCCTGATTTCCAGCCTGAACTTTCCCTGGCACAGCTTGAGTCTGTTCCCTCTCATTCTGTCCCTTGTTCCCTGGGAGCAGAGCCCGACCCCCCCGGCTGTCCCCTCCTGTCAGGGACTTGTGCAGAGCCACAAGATCCCCCCTGAGCCTCCTTTTCTCCAGGCTGAGCCCCCACAGCTCCCCCAGCCCCTCCTGGTGCTCCAGTCCCTTCCCCAGCTCCCTTCCCTTCCCATAGATCCAGCCTGTCCAGATCCCTCTGCAGAGCCTTCCTGCCCTCCAGCAGATCCACACTCCCACCCACCTGGGTGCTGTCCATGAACTCACTGGGTGTGCACTCAACCATCTCATCTAAATAATTTTACATTTTGAGATTGCACAGCCACAATTTAGAGGAAAGAGTCTTTGTTTTCTGCATTGTCAAAGCCCCTTTCTAGGAAACTCTCTTCTGAATCAGTCACTGATTTATTATGCAGAGATCCCTGAATGATTGCTTGCATGAGTAAAACCCAAAGGTAGTTTTATTAGAGTACATAAAGGACTGGATAGGCCATACATTTTCAATTCATGATGTTTTTTGGTGGAGGACGGGGTCTTCAGTATAATTTCTGCCTCAGAAAATCTCACTCCTGCTGTAGAGATATTTTTGTGGCTTGGAAAAAAGTATAGGGGAGAAGTTCTTTTGATAGTAGGGTACACTGACAGAGAGACTTACTTTTCACTGCAAACTACAGTAGGTTGTAGTTACTGCAGGGGTAGTTAAGGATTTATGAGTTGTTTGCCATCTAAATGAAAGAAAAACTGGCATACATGTGGCCTGTGTTCTTGTCTCCTAGTTCTGGCTTGGAAGTTTTGAGTGTGGTTTCGCCATTATAGTAGGGCAATAAAGAGAGACAAAACCACACACTTTCAGGAATGTCTTATACCATACATCAAAAGAAGGAAGGCTGCTCTTCATTCCTTATTTATAAAAGAAAGCTAACAAGCAAAGGGAAACAGACAATGCATCTTCCTCCCACATCCAGCTGTCGGAACTGATGTAATGGAAGGGATGACATTTATCATTTCTTCTTGCTTCAGCTACTTTCCGACCATGCATATAATTCACAGATAAATTAATTTGAAGACACAAAGCATTTCTTTCTTTAAACATTCAATAAAACACTATGATTAGGATGGAAGTTTCTCCCTGAAGTCTCCCCTCCACAAAGATAAATGGTTCTTTTTAATGAAAATGATCTTTGCACCTAAATGGGTATGAATTACTGAGAACTTCATTTTTTTCAGTGTCCAAGGTGAAAAACTCCAATTTGGACTTAGCAAACCATTATGTTGTACAATTTCCAATACTTAAATCAGGTGTGGCCAACCTGCCTGACCCCAAAAACCATTCATTATAAATATAAAACATTGCTGTCGTTCTGCAGGATATCCTACACTCATTACAAATAAAAATGTGATAATTCACATTTGCTATGCTTGAACTTCTTGGTTAGCAATGCAAGGTGAGTATACCTAGGTGTAAAATAGTAAAGGGCATGACTGAAGGAGGGAAAAGCAATTTGTGGAAATTATTAGGCAGAAAAATCAGGATTGTCCCAGCAAAGAACTGGGGATCATAAAGAGGAGGAAGTGTACTTGGAAGGAAAACACAGGGATGATGCTGTGCTGACTTGTGTTTGTGTTTTTTTAAATGCCTGACACCTCATGTGATTTTACCTCAGCTCTCAGCTTTTGATATTAGCAAATACATTTTTAATTTCTTTTTCATGCAAGGTTTAAAAGGATTGCACGTTGAGCAGGCCACAATGCCCCATGGTCTCCCTGAGCAGTTTTAAATAATTTGCCTCCTTCTACCACCCAGCTGTATCTCCCTCTTATGAGAAGCAGGAACGCTTCCCTTTCCTCCAGGTGGATGCTGATCCATGAATTACACTTCTTAATTTCACCTCTTGATCTTAAGCAGGGATCAAAAGATGTTTGCCAGAAAAATTATTTTCTCTCTGGAGCTGAGTTTACTGAGGAAAAAAATACCATCCCTGTCTGTGGATTCAAAGAGACCAAAATCCTTTCACAGGTCCAAGCTATGATTCTGCAGTTAGCTGAGCAGACCTGGAAGTGAGAGGTTTGGAGGAAAATATCTGTGAGGGTCAACAACCCCAAGGCTTTCAAAAGAATTCTAAGTGGAGGGAAAATTGTGTTTAAGATAAATGTTTAAAATCACCAGAAAATACAATAAAAAAAGAGAATAAGAAGTTTCAGAAGGCTACTAGACAGTAGAAGTTGAGGAATTTTGGAGAATATATTGAATTTAATTGGATTTTCTGCCCAGTCCATTTCCAGATGTCTTTCAGGTTAAGTTTTTATGTGGCTGATAAATGACTGGTGTGGTAGGATAGTACCATACCAATGGAAAGATGGGAATTTTCAGACTGAATCAGGTCTTCTCACCCAGAACCCCGTCCCTGTGCAAAGCTTAAGTGTGTTGAAAAGCAGCATGAAGAGTAACTACTGAGTTACTCATGCTACAAACACAGGCAGAACAAGTGTGTGAGTGCTGATCTTCTTCCAGCAAAAACAAGGGCAGAGAGCAGCACTGCTCCTCCATAAATCCTCCAGTGAGCATTCCCAAGCTCCTGGCTGGAAATTCCTCAGGTCCAGGCAGGAGAACACCCTTAGTTCACTCTCCTCCTGTGGCCTGTAAGCTCTGCTACCAAGAACCCAAATGCAAACTTTTGTTCCCTCAAGGATGGTTCTGGTGTTTGCTGCTCTTGTCCAAGAGTGTGGGTATTTTCCATAAAATGGAATTAAAAAATCCTGTATTTTCAGTATGGATTTCTGGAATTTTTTTCTGGTCACAGATTGCCCTGCTGCCCCCAGCAGTGCTGGTGTTATTTATGGAGGGGCTTCCCAGGCAGAGCAGGTGCCCATGTGATGCTGTTTCACACCACAATGACTCAGACTCTGAGATTCAGAAGGCTGAAAATGACTCTTTTATTTTTGGGATGTGTCTCCCTTTTGTACTATTTTACACAGACCAATTTGATTGGTGACACAAAGGCAAACCTCTTCAATTACATTGGTCAGACCAGAGGGACATCAAGAAGTCCCTCCTAGGAAAAGGAATGAATAACAAAGGTACAGTTACAAAAACATTTCTCCTGTTTGCAGAAAATTCCCTGGGAAAAGAATTTCAGAAAACTAAAACATCTCAGGCACAAAACCAGGGCTACACCCATGGACATTCTTTCCTGTTCACTTCATCCCCAGAGACTCTCCAAGTTCCCAGGTCTCAGGTACCACTGCAGCTTTGTGCCCTCCTTTGAATTTATGAGCTACCCCTGTGGATATTGCCACAGAATGACAGACTTTGTGCATTAAACACATTTGCTGAATTAGCAGATGAGCAGAAAATTCATGCCAGAGGACACTCATGCCTTTTTAAAGACAGGTCATGAGTCTCATCTCACTAAGAAACTGTTTAATATTAAAGACTTTTTTAGGGATGTGTTTCCCAGTGATCCAGAAAACATCCAGCCCTGGGAATCTCTGGGATCTGATGATGCCAGAGCACTGCAACAAAAAAAAAAAGCAATAAAAGCATTGTTAAATCTGTGCCACCACCAGGAAAAAAATACACAGGGCAGCCACAAAGCAGTGAAAATAAAAGAATAACTGTAAGTATTTCCAGTATTCAGTGCTGATTGAAAAATCCAGAGAAGGTCAATTGCACATTATCCCACCTAACTGGCAGAGGATACATTTGCCCCATAAGCACTTTGTAATTTACAGCAATAAGTGTATTAAGAATATGGTTTTTCTACAGTAAGAACAGCAAACTATAAAAGGAAAGAAAAAATTTGCTTTTTTATTTCTCTGAACAAAAAGGCCAAGGCAGTAGGTGTGACTTCAGGAAAAAGATGAAAAGGGAAAAACAGGAAAAAGCCCCCACCAAACCCTCAAAATGAAATGTCTACTCAGAAGAATTGTATATGATTAAAAAAAAAAAAAAAAAAAAGTGTGTATAATCACTGATGGACTGTCCCTATCCTATAGGCACAGTATAATTACATTCTTTCCTTTTCACAACATTATTAATATATTTATAAGAAACAACTGCGCCTTACAGAATGTTCCTGTGCCTTTCTAATACCAGACTTACACAAACATCAAGGGATGATAGGAAGGCATAAAAGCACCTCTTAAAACATCACAGAATATCCATTAGGTAGATAGGAGAGTAAGTTCCTAAGAGAGAGAATGGAAGAGAATATCTCCAATTTCAGAATCAGAGAGGTTTTCTTCAAGAACATCTGTGCTTGTCAGACAGCACTGAGGCTCAGAAAAACACCTCCAGGCTGAGGAAAACTCCATTAAACATTCATTTATAACCAGAGTTTAACTGAATATGCTCATTATTTGTACGTGGGTTGCTGGATATCATTGTTGAAGATTTTACATTCAGGCCAGACCATTTATCAAGTGTAATTAATGTGCCAGACTTTAGTTTGAAAACCTTGCACTGATAATACTAATTTCTCTAAGTTGGATTATCCACCTGAAGTTTTTAGCAAAAGAACTGCAAGTGATAAGACTAAAAATATGATGGCTCTGTTGTTTTCCTAGCTCAGTCTCCACATTTTACAGGTAGTACATGACAAAATAAAACAGTCCCAGGACCATTTCACTTGACATGAACCAAAAGAAGCTACAGAATCAAGTAAAAATCCCACAGAGATGGTATTTTAAAAGGCAGTTATCTCAGAGGATTGATGAAGCACTGCATAAATCTGTACTTGCTTCAGTTTTCATCCTTGTTCCTGAGACCCTGGTTCAGACAGATGTGACACAGCTAAAATTTGGACAAAACCCTGAATGCTTTTACCATTATGACTCAATTCCCATATGGCATGAATTTGCCTTGAGGTTGGCACACCAAACCAAGGTTTCAAGTCTTTAAGCAGTGGAAAGCAACCTCATGTCATTGGAAAGTTCAGCATTCAAGCTGAGCTCAACAAAAGCTTGCAGACAAAAGTGTTACTTCATAAATGTCAATTTGTAAAGAGAAGAAAAAAATCCCTCAAACTTCTTTTCCTTTCAGAAGCAGGGCTCCCAGTAGCACAACTCTTGAAATGCCAGGAGGGAACATTTTCCCTGGTGATCTGAGGAGAAGGTGATAGTTTGGAGCTCTTTGTCACACTCCTCAGCAGCTGCAGCCCCTTTTGCTCCAGAAGCAGCATGATCCTCGAGTGGAGCAGGGCTGCACCAGCAGGCTTCACACAGAAGAAATTATTTCTTTTCTCCTTAGAAGGGCACCCTAGTGCAGAATGACCCTAAAAAAGCCAGCTCTGCATTCAGCACCATGGTCTGAAGGGCAGAGGTTGGTGTCCCAAAGGTGGGAAGCTGAGGCAAAGCTGTCAGGAATTTCCCTGTCAGCATTTCCCTGACATGATGGCACAGACTCATTATTCTACAGCTCGTTGTAGCATCACTGCTCACACTTGGATAAATCTTCTTTACATTTAAACTCTCTCCTGCTTTGTTTGTGGACTCAGTATTTTTCTACCATAAGAAATAACAGAGTGGTCAGATGAAAGAAAAGTTCTGTGAAATGACTGAACAGTAATTTAAGAAAAATTACTGCAATACATTCTTTCCAACAATAGCTTGCAGTACCAGGTGAAGTGGCAATAAAAGACCAGGAGACTTGGCCAAATGCTTCCAGTTCATAATCTTAGCTCTGAAAACAGGCAAAATGCTAACTCAAGGTCAGCTCCAGTAAACAGAAATCTCAATTTTTGCAAATGAAGTTTACATTCAAAGCATGTAGGTCAGGGTAATATTTTATGGTATGTGAAGTGTCATATCGCTACTTGTCTCAGTGACTGAAGGATTTTTTGCATTTATATAATACTTATTGGGACATTCAGGAAATGTTTAAGGAGATTTTCACATAATTATAATCATTTATCAAATTTTAAATCTCAGTTGGTTAGTATCAAATCGTATATCCTCTTTCATTTGCAAAATTAACTGTAGATTAAATATATTAGGCAGGGTTGTATTTCCTGTGTAACATTAACAAGACTTGTTCTCTATCCTGCCTCGGTGAAATCATCTCGTAATTGAGTTTCTTTGCAAAGCACAATAGCAGCAGAGTGTAGCCTAAAGACTCTCACTTCCTATCATCCCCCATCATTAAAACCCCCAGTTATTTATCCAGACCTTGAAAACAGAGCTCCTAAATGCCTGTGCTTGACTGGTAATTGAGTCTCTCTCCCTGCACAGGTACTGGTTGAGGGAACTGCAGCAGCACAGAAATGCAACATTTATTCTTCCCAACTCTTTGGCTATTTACAGTATCACACACCTAAAATGATCACGGATGCAAGCCTCTATTGTTGGGAAAGTTCAAAGTATAAGTCTTTATCCAAGTCTTTATCATGTAATGAGACAAAGATAACCTTACCTCTGAACAAACTAAAATAGAGGGAGATGAGAAAAAAAATGTGGCGGCTTTCAGGTCCCCATGAAACCCCAGCAATTCACCACAGCCTCCCTGCACTCTGTGCTTTGTGCAAAGCCTCTCTAAACTTTCCATTCCTCCTGCAGTCAGCTGGAGGGTTGCCATCCACCTTCAGAGGGGATGCTGTTCCAATCCCACCCTGTTTCTTCACCTCCTGTTAAAATTCACTCAAAACTTACAAGGATGGCACAGAGTCAGAGAGGAGACAGAGTCCTCTGAGTGTTCGCAGCTGTCACAAAATCATGGCATGAGACCAAGCTTTGAAAGTTGTGTAGCTTGAAGCAATTATTTTTTTTTATTATTTTGTTCAGTAGATTTCTCAAAGGAAAATGTGAACATCTGGGATTTGGCTGCACCAGTATTTGCTGTAATCCTAAAACACTCAATGCTATAAGCCTAGCAAAGCCACTTTATTTTAAAATGAAGAAAACTTGTAAAGGTTTTTATTTTGAAGATTGGAAGAGATTATTGCATTTTTCAGTGAATTCAGGTAAATACTGGTACATAACAGCTGGAATTATTTCTTAGAGGGTAAGACCCTCACCATTTATGGACAGGGTGAATATGGGTTTGAGTGAACTGTTTCCACTTAAAGGCAGGAAAATTATACGGACTTTAAAATCTATAGATCTCTGCTGAAAATGGACATAAGCAATTAGTCTGTGTTTTAGAGTGTAAGTTAAGGCCATCAACACCAGCCACAATTTCCTCCTTTTAATTCCTTAACAGCCAAAATCACCTCAAGATTAATTTTTCTGAGTGTGTGTTATGGACAGCTTCTGATTCATCGTTACTGTGCTGGCTTAGAATAAATCTTCTGGACTCACATCACAGAAGAAACTAATCTGTAATTAGTGCATAATTACTGGAGGAAGAAACACCTGCCTTTAAAAACACCTCTTAGCCTGGATGCTTGGGAGCTTTTTCTAAGTAAAGCACCCCACAACATTCTTGTTTCTGTGAGAAATCCCAGGCACAATTCTTTGAGATATTTGGTTTAGGATTTCAAGGCATTTTTTTTTCCCACCAAAAGTTTTATGCAAACCACAGCAACTACAATTTTTTCAAACCTGATTATAAATGTATTCTACAAGCAAACTGAAGAAAAGTGTGGAATTATTTGTGTGACTTTTCCACCGTACACCTTTGTAAGCTGTTTCAGAAGGCAAAAGCCTCAAATACCAGCAGCGAATTTTACATGACCTGTGGTGACAAAAATATTCATTTAGAGATTGTGGATTGTAGCTGTACAGAGCAAGCTTTTCAAAAGATGGTAGAGACAGGGACAACTTTAAAGGCTTTAATTTTCTAGGAAATAAAACCTGCTCTGCAAATGTTGTTACTTCTTTGTAAAACAAGTCCTAGTAGCATGGCATAGGCTGCCAGTCACTGGCACATTTAAGAAAAAAAAAATCTTGATTTCCTTTCTAAGCCCCCAGCACATGAATTTCTTAATTTTGCTTTTCAGAAAGTCAAATGATAAAGAAGCCAAACAACTCTTCCAAGTCACACACTGAAGCAATGCCAGAGCTGAATGTGAACCTGGCTGCTCTTAAGTGCTCATTATGCCCAAGGCAGCCATACAGAATCTTCTTCAACACATTTTTTGATGAGTGATTTTTCCCATAGAAAAACTCATTTAAAATGCAAAATCAGTCTTGTGCAGAATCCTTCTGCATTACCAAGGTGATGTAATTACAAGTAGAATTCAGTTCATTCACTGGTTGAGCATTAATTGTAGTTTTGCTCTACTACAGTTTGGGAAAAAGAAAATCAAACTTCATTAGACTGAAAATGAGTATCAAGGGGAGTGATTGCAACTCATTTACTGCCTTTCTAACTGCTTTTAAAGGAAAGTGGTTTGCCAAAACTCGAATGTTTCTCTATTTTCACATTTGGTGTACAGGTCATTAGAAGTATAAAGTCCCTAAACCGACCCAATGGAAACAGAGTCAGTATTTGAAAAAATAGAGATGAACTTTCTGTTAGAATCATAGAATCATTTAGGTTGGAAAAGGCTTTTAAGATCAAGTCCAACTGTTCTCTTATCACTGTCAAGTCCACCACTAAACCATGTCCCTAAGCACAACACCTACACGTCTTTCAAATCCCTCCAGGGATGATGACTCAAACACTGCCCTGGTCAGCCTGTTCCATGGTTTAACAATCTTTTTTTTGCTGCAGAAATTGTCCCTAATACTCAATCTGAACCTTCCCTGGCACACCTTGGGGCCTTTTCCTCTTGTTCCCTGGGAGCAGAGCCCAACCCCCCAGCTGTCCCCTCCTGTCAGGGAGTTGTGCAGAGCCACAAGGTCCCCCCTGAGCCTCCTTTTCTCCAGGCTGAGCCCCCACAGCTCCCCCAGCCCCTCCTGGTGCTCCAGCCCCTTCCCCAGCTCCCTTCCCTTCCCTGGACACGCTCCAGCCCCTCAATGTCCATCTTGTCCTGAGGGGC